>CAXHSM010000423.1:0-1200000 GCA_964019185.1 Maratus speculifer | reverse complement strand
TTTTTTAGAACCCTTTTTTCTCCTTTGCGTTCCAAACTACGCAATCCTGATGTCGTCTGGTGGTGACAATTAAAAACACTCATTAAATTAATTTAAATTAATTTAATCAATTTAAATGCTTCTAGAATTGTTGAAATTACATCTGGACTTTTTAAATTAATGTGCACACATTAGAAGCATCGATGTATAGACTGATGCATCTTTAGAGATGTTTTGTAAATTTTTAAACTATTTTCTGTAACGCCCCGTAAAATTCTCTCAGCACTGAGGAGGATAAGTAGGTTGCTCCTATAGTCGTCATTCCGTCCGTCTATCTGTCCGTCCGCATATAACAGAGCAAAAACTATCCAACCGAATGCTTTGAAATTTTAAATATACAATTATTGCAAAATTTTACCCGTTGTTTCAGATTTTATAAAAATCGGATAATAGTTTAATGACAGGGATGGTCAAAAGTTTTCCATTAAATTACAGCAATTTGGAAAAAAATGTTTCAAGATAATTTTAAAAGTTTTATAACCTTTTAAATAGAATGAAACTGATATGCATTTACATTTTGTTACAATTTGTTGTGCAGAAATTGTCTATTATTCATTCACAGAGCCACACAAAAGATTTCCATCACATAATAGTATAGGATAAAACTTTGTTTTCCAGGTATTTTAATCATTTATGAGTTACACCTGTATTATAGAAAGTGCATAGTACAGTAGACTACCTCAAATCCACATAACATACAGATGTAAACAATGAAACACTTAGTTCAGATATAAGGACAAAATTTGACTATTTTAGTTTTATATCAATTCTATATTTATTTTTATTTATAATTTTTGTTAATATTACTGAATTCTTGTTTTTTCATGAAGGAAGAATTAATTTATTTCTGAAAAAAATCCAGATATTGCTAATATCACTGGTCATCATAATCTTCTTACCAAATATATTTATATATTAATCAAGCTTTTTTATTAAGTCTGTCTAAACCTGAAATAAAACTTCCTTATTTTATGATTTTGATGTGAATTAATCATATAACTTTGTGGAGTAAGTTTCACGGTATAATTTTGGAAAAATAAATTTAATTTTTATAATGAATATTTAAAAATTCATAATTGATTAAATGTCACCTTTGCTTTTAATATATTAAACATTTTTAAAAATTACCTACATTTTTATTATTATAGCTTATTACTTATTCTAATATTTTATTAAATTGTAAGCATTTCTTGCAGTTTTGAATGAATTATTTATTACATTCAAATTACTGTTTAGTTAAATGTAAACAAAACAATGATCAGAACTCCACAAAATACAAAAATCCGCACAACCTCTGGTCCCAAGCTGTGCCAACTTAAGGGAATGTACTGTATTAATATTTAGGGTGCTCTTTCTGTTGTGATGACACATATAAGTGTTGTAGTCGTGAAAAGTCAGGATATGTACATTATAGGCAGATATGCTACAGTCAGGAACATTCACGGATACAGTATATGCCAATGATTTGTTCAGAAACAGAGGGTATACGGAGCTTCTAAAAAAAATCTAGAGAGTATACGGCGTATAAGTTCATATAACCTCCACTGCCCCCCTGACAAAAAAAAGGAAAAAATATAAATTATAAAAAAGAATGGAAAATGAAATGCCAAATGTTCTGCATTTATTGAAAAAAAGCCTAATAATAATAAATATGAAAGTATTTAAATATTTGTCATATGTTCACAAAATTAGAATCCGTCCTGCTAGAATAGTACCAAGGGGTGTAATAGATGGTATACACATGTATATGCCGTTTACCTTCTGTATTTTTTTTAGGAAGCTCTGTGTACCCTTTTTTTCTCACATAAAGCTATAGCATAATAAGGTATGACAGTCATGCGTTTAGTGGATATACTATTGTTTTGTTAACTAGTGCAACACAGTTTGTACCAGCCATAGCTAAGACTTATTTATTTATTTATTTATTATTTTTTTGAGAGGGGGGGGGGACAGAGGAACTTAAGATACCAAAAACAAATCGCAGTATTTGCCAACTAATTTTATTAATTTTTATTACCAAGTTACACAATTAAAAAATGTAATACAAGTTTCATTTGCAAAATAACTAATAATATTCCTATTTAGATTTGTAACTTTTGCCAAGTCTATCAGAAATAGAAAATCTACTGTTGTTTCTATTAAAACGTTTAGCAAATTTGTCAAGTGTTATAGCATTCGCAAATGATTTATTGGAAGATCCCCCCCCCTCCATGTTTCTTTAGTTAGGGTGTTAAATGCATTACAAGGGGGCTTGGACAACATCAATATGTCTTAGTATGTATTCTCGGACAGATGTTGTCACAGCCCATCCGTAAAGGTTGAAAGGTGTATGAGGCTCAAGATTACATACTATAAATTTAAATTTTGACAAAATTTATTTCACAAATTAAAAGTTTATGAAAATTTCCTTTTTACAATAAATATTATACTTTTATAAACTTTTTTATTTTATAAATAATATTCAAATGCCTCAAAAATTAAAGTAATTATTTAAGAAATTAAATTTGTATATGAAAAAACTTTAATGGAAAGATACAAAAAAAAAGTAGAACTACAAACAACAAAGTACCAATAATTTTTTATTAAAAGCAAAAGGTTTCTTATTCCTTTTTTCCATAGCAGTATTAATATGGCATAATGGACACATTACTTGATGAATATTTAACAAATATTATCGTGTTAATACATACATGGGGCTGTGCAAATATAACCTTATCATTTTAGGGGTAGGAAGAGTCTGGCATATGATATCATAAGAGATCTCTAGGGGGAGGAGTGTTTGTCTTTTGATATGATATCATTTTTTTATTCAATCAAAATTTTCTCTTTTTATTTGTAATAAGATCTTTGGTTCAAAATAGAATGTTATCTTTTTTCAGCCTTTTTTTCTACTTATATAAAAATACAATTTATTATTAAAATCACGTACAATTATTATAAAGTTATTTAATTCTAAAATATGGAATGCTTCAGCGCTTGGCATTGCTATTCTTTTTCCTATGTGTATGCATACATAATCGCTGTTTAGGAAATCATATAAGAAGTATATTTGAAATAAAGTTTGTGTTTACTCATAAATGTAAGAGAATATTGTTCACTTGTTTTGTTGATAAGAATTTTTATCTACCACCCTCTCTGCCTTTGTTCCTGACAAGTGAACCAGGACTTTATGACTGTTGAATGCATTATGTAACAAAAAACTGTTATAAAATACTTTTAAAAAGTAACTATATTTTATAAGTATCATATGATATAAAACTTTCTCATACCGAAATTGGTATTTTAATGACTTCTGTTCATTTGTGTCATAAAAGTATGTGAGAAATAAATTTACTATACCTTCATAGCATGGATGATCACAGTAATGTCACAATGACGTCACTGTGGTCACATCACATCTGCGACCAAAATGCCACCACTCAGTGACGTCACATTGTGACTGAGATGTGACTTTCTTAAAAATCTTTAGAAAATTACAAAAATTCTTCATAACATGTTATTTACTTTAAAAAACACTTTTCTCACAGTTTCGTCACGATGTTAATGTCAAAGTAGTCACAAATGACGCATTTTTCACAAATTTGTCACAGCATGACTTAACAAAGTGGTCACAATGTGACGTCACAAACGAGCTCTAAAATGGCCACAACGACTTCACAATTTTGACACTGTGACTTCACATCGACATCACATCTACAATAGATGGTCACAAAGTCATAGTGTGACTTCACAATGACGTCGCAGTGACGTCACAATGCCTTACAGGTAATCAGTTTTGTATATCGCTTTTAACAAAAGAAATAAATACTAGAATTCACAAAATTTTTACATTTTCATAATGATATCATTACCAGGGGGGAAGGGATTCAAGGGATGATAACGTATGATATCAAAAGGGGGGAGAGGATATCCAAAATTGCCAAAAAGTTGATACCGTTATATTTGCATAGCCCCTAAAGGAAGAAGTGTGGTTCCACATTTTTTCGTATAACATTTTTTAAAAGGAAAAAAGCAAAACCCAGCTAAAGGGTCGAGAAAAGAAACATGTTGAAAAGTATTGAGGCTTCGACTGTTTACCTGTACTTTCAAAAATAGGATTCTAGAATTATTTTGCATAAAAAAGTCATTTACTTTTATTTGTACAGAAGAATTAAAGTAATTTCACATTGGATTTGCTTTAATGGTACGCAAAATTACCATCAGAATACAAAGGGCTCATTAATAAATCCAAAAAATTAATTTATAATAATTAAATCCTTCATCTTTTTTAATAAGAACATAGATAAGACCAGCATCATTGAATTTAATTTAAAAATTGGAAAATCTTTAATTAAGAAATTCACAAAATTTAGTCAAAATAATGAGTTATTTTTTTTTATAAAATTTGCATACATGCACAAACATGTGCTTGCATTATAACATAACAGCATTGAAGACTATGCGTAACCCAATTGAAAATTAACTTTGAATTTAACTCAATAAAAAAAAACATTTTCGAAAGATTAACAATAATATATTGGTGCCAAATTTGATGATGTTATTTCATGTTATGCCAAGCACTACTTGCATATGTAATCTTGAAAATCGATTTTCCTTCTAAATCTGCCAAAATGTAGGCAGATTTCAATTTTTGATGGCTGCCAACTCTTCAACAATTTAATAACTGTTTCAATCTTCATTTGTCATTTCTATTAAAATAGAATGACCCATTCATCGAATTTTCACAACTTTGTGACCTACCCCAATGATCTTCTCGCACCTGAAAATGGTAGGACACAAAATTAAGTCAGAGATTATCAAAGATGCTTTTCAGATAAAATTTGCAAACACACAAGATTTGGCTGTATTATATTATTTGACTATCCTCCCTTGACGACCAGTTTGGTCTTCTTAAATGCATGATAAGCATTGCATCATGCTATTTTCATGCCTAAATTAATTTACATTTCACTTGTTCAATCCTTTGCCAAATCAGAAGATTCTGACAGAGAAATCTAGAACTGAGGATTTGGTATCACTTAATTTTTGTTGACCAAAAATTTATCGCCAAACTATAAGATTAAATGCCAAAATGACTGATCGTAAATGTCACATTCATTTCATGTTTGACGCGTCATCAAGATATATTTTAACTCAACTTTTTATTTGTATTTTTATTAATATTTTGTTAATATATTTTTTCGAAAGTTATTCAGATAAAAAATACATAAATTTGTTTAATCTGGTGAAAAGTTTTGCGATTTTTATAATTTCATGAAATTGGTCGCTGGGACAGCTCGGTATTTTTATGTTAGACAGGCGCAGGAGATAAATCACCAAGCACTATTCATGTCGTACTTTTTCGCATACATTAATATTTTTATTGCAATCCTTTCGTTACTTTTTTTAAAATATAAGACTTACATTGAAAACTGAAATATTAAAAATTTGTGGCTTTCTTTTATTTATTAAAAGAAAATAAATAATACTGTAAACCATGACACTTAATTATACATTAAAACACTGTTTTAATTTACAATACGAAAAATAAAAAAATATTAACTTTTTAGTTAAAACAATGGTTTTAGCAAGATATATGCTTATCTAACATAAAAGTACCAAAAATCCTTTACTGTCATAGAAACTTTGACGTAGTTTATTTTTAAAAAATAATTTTGATTTTTTTAATCAAAAGGAAGTTTTGTATATGAAATGCGAAGATGTGTATGACAGTGACATGATTTGGACTATTTTAAAATAAAAGAAACCGTAGCGATGGAACAGTATTTGATGATTTATTCCCGGCATTTGCTAAAGTAGCAAAATGGTTCTTGATATATATATATATAAAAAAACAAAGTGGTCTGCCAGGAGCTATAGATGATAGTCACATGATCAGGCTATTATTATAGAGATGATAAGAGGCAATATTGCCATGTCATAAATTTTTGTATTTGATGATGTAAGACTCAACCAAGAACCAAAAAAACAAGACTTTAGAAACCAAGTGCATGTCAGATTAGCTAATAAAACTATTATTTATTAATTGAGTAAGCATGCCAAATATTGAATGCCAATGAACTGACTAAACATGCAAAATAAATATTTAATTAATTATTTATATAGTTTTAGAAAAAGACTCACCTTATGCTGGATTCAAAGAATGCATGATAATGAGACACGTTTCATCTAAATCCTTTGAAAGTTTTTTAAAGAAAAAAAAATTAACAAATAAGATTTTTTTTCCACGCAAAATATTTTTAGCATATTTCTCTTCTATTTTTAAAAAGTGTTTCTTCAGTAAAGCTTCTGCTATCACGCAAAATATTGAGGTAAAATTTACCCTATTCACGTAAGATTAATTAATTTTAGGTAAAAGTTACTTTACAGTAAAATAAAAAAAATTAAAACTATCAAAAAGTTTTACTGAAAAATAATGAACAGGTCTAGAGTTATTTGTTTTTTATCAAAATGACAACTGCGACAGTTGAAGAAAAATTCTACAATTTTTTATTTTATGAATAAATGCTAAACCAAAAAAGATGTAATACAGTAAATGCAACGACACATACAGGGTTCATACTCAGATTTATCATAATAAAATAAGAGATTTTCAAGAGGTATCTATTTAGTATGAGACAAATGATTTTTTTTTCTAAATAATGGTTATTAGATAATCCTTTGGAAAACATCTTGCACAAACAAAATATTTTCTCCAGTATGAATCATGAAATGTCTTTCTAGTTGAAAATGTCAAGAAAAATCTTTGGAACACATTTCAGAAGCACAAGGAATTTATCTTGTATGAGTCAAGAGATGCTTTCTTAAACTACTACTTTGAGAAAATTTCTTGGTACATACTTCACAAGCAAAAGGCTTTTCTCCTGTATGAGTCAAAAGATGGGTTCTTAGATGACTACTCAGAGAAAATTTCCTCGAACATACTTCACAAGCAAAAGGTTTTTCACCGGTATGAGTCAAAAGATGGGTTCTTAGATGACTACTCAGAGAAAATTTCCTCGAACATACTTCACAAGCAAAAGGTTTTTCTCCTGAATGAGTGAAGATATGTGTTCTCAAAATACTTCTATGAGAAAATCCTTTAAAGCATATTTCACAAACAAAAGGTTTTTCTCCTGTATGTATCAAAAGATGGCTTTTTAAGTCGCTACTCTGAGAAAATCCTTTGGAACATATTTCACAAACAAAAGGTTTTTCTCTTGTATGCATCAAGAGATGTTGTCTTAAATTACTGTTATCAGAAAATCCTTTGGAACATATTTCACAAGCAAAGGGTTTTTCTCCTGTATGGGTTAATAGATGGCGTTTTAGAGAACTATTCTGTGAAAATCCTTTAGTGCATATTTCACAAACAAAAGGTTTTTCACCTGTATGTGTGAAGAGATGCCTTTTTAGATCAAAATTCCGAGAAAATTCTTTTGAACACACTGCACAAATAAAATTTTTTTCTCTGATATCAGTGAAGGAATGTCTTTATTTATCCCCATCTTGAGGAACAATGTGCTGTTCGCCGGAGGAAGAATTTCCCTCTGGAATCAATGACATTTTCTCAAATGAATAAACTTATTTTCGAATGACAACAGACCTTTTTCGAAGCATCAATATGAAAAGATTGTCGCAATTTTCATCCAAGGACACTTACTGAACTTAAGCAAAAACTGTTTTATCTAACTGTAAATAAAAAAAACAGAAAGAAAAAATAATAAATATATATAGGACAGTTGCACCATAAAATTTAACTATTAATAACACATTGCTCAGTGGTGCACAAAACAAGAATTTTAATATACATTTGTACAATTAAAATAAAATAAAACTTTCAACGTTTCGCGCCGTCTTCTGCGGGCGTCTTCAGGAAAATATGATAATGGAAGGACTACGTTTGCATCTTGATCGAGAGATAATATTTCTACTAAATTAAAATCTAAATGAATTAAAATTTAAAAAAATGTTGCCATTTACATGTGAGTAAAAATTAAAATATTTCAAGGAAATAAAAAATTTTAAGATTTTATGATGTTGTGCCATATTTTTGGTATATTGTAGGATAAATTATCATTACATGGTTTATTTTCTCGTGCTATGATTTCGATGGATTCTCTTATTTTATCTTGAACTGGGTTATTGCATGGAACTATGATTTTTGCTTCCTCAAAATTAATATAGCATTAAATAGCAGTTTTGGACAGATTAACTTACATTGATAAAATGAATGCGTGTATTGCTGATATGGACTGTGAACTTCTGCAGGAAGATTTAAACAAGAAAATTTTCCGTAAAGTTGAAGAGATGGTTCGCACTGGAAAATGGCCAGATAGTATGACATCACTTATTAAGATCAATCATACTGGTGTTACTCCGAGGTTGACTGGGAGACTGAAAGATCATAAGTCAGGTTTACCATTGAGACCCATAGTTTCCCGCTGTGTTGCACCCAGTGATGTAAAATACCCGGGTATTTATTTTTAAGGGTAAATACCCGGGTAAATACCCAATTTGGGTATTTACCTGGGTATTTATTTTCAATTATATATATTTGGGAAATTACATTAATTTTACTTTTAGTTATGATAAAAGAGTATAAAAGAAAGAAAATTATAGAACTTTAGACTTCTTACAATCCTTTAATTAAAAAAAAAATCAACTTTTTACACTTAAGTATTGAATTTAAATGTAATTTTTAAAAATGAAGCATATAAAAAAGTTAATGTGTTTATAGAGAGTTGTTTTTTCAATAAATTTAAGGGATAATATTGATATAAAAATAATATACAAATATATAATACACAAATTAAGCACATATTAAATATAAAAGTGAAAAATATAAATAAAAAATATACAAATTATGCAAAGATATAATATAAAAATGAAAAATATAATTTTCTTAATTCAATATTCGTATGTTGAAGAGAACCATTTAGCATCAGCAATAGCTTGACTTTAAGGAAATAAAACTCAGTAATTTTGGATTGAGAAAGCAGCCTAATATTAAACACAATTTAACAATTATATATAAATAATATGCAAAACTATAGATATAGATAATAAAATAGAAAATGAAAATTATAATTTTATCATATCGACACAATTTTTCTCTCAGTTTAAAATCAGTCAGACTTCAGACACAACTTCGGAATCGGAATTTTCAAAGTCCTCAATTTCTAAGCTGTCGTCACTTGAAAGTAATTCTTCTATACGATTTATTGTTTCTGAAACATTTTCACTTGTTTCCTGTTTCTTTATTTTGGGTGCATTCTGTTTATTTACTTCATTGTGTAGCAGCTTCCAATTATACGATAGGTAGGTTAGCTTAGCTGCTCTTTCTGATGTCAAGCGGTTTCTTTTTTTACTGTAAATCCAGCTAAAGGTGCTAAAGGTTCTTTCCGTCGCGGCAGACGTAATAGGTGCACTTAATATGCGCAAAGCTACTTCAGCTAATATATTAGTGCCCCGTAAGCTTTTCCACCATAGTAGAGGAGGCATATTCTCTAGCCCTTCCCACAAGATTTTTCTTTCCCAGAGACCTTCTTTTTCTCTGTAATGAACAAGATCCATTTTAAGTTGTGTGCTCTCTAATTTCATGTGATGGCCAACATCATAAATGAATGTTAAACCATCAAGCAAATCTGAAGGTTCTAAGGTACTTCCTTGCATTATAGGATTTAAAATGTCTGCTGCAAGATGGAGAGGACCAACACCACATTCTTTTCTTTTTCTAAATTGCTCCATAATATGCTTTTCTTCATTTTTTTCCAATAAAGATACAGGAAGTAATTCTAGCAATACTTTTTCTAAGTTGTTTATTTTGTTATACACCAAATGAATCTGAGGTTCATTTGATTCAAAAGATTCTATAAGTTCTACAATCGGAGTAAAGATATCAATCATATTTTCAATACGAATCCAAAAAGTATCATCTAAAAGTTTTTTTTTTTTTTTTTTTTTTTTTTTAACTGAGAAGACAATTGAGCTTCTTCACAAACTGCCATAGTTTGCAGCGTAAACTTGTTATCTTTTAAGCTTTAAAGACTGTGTAATTAGCTTCCCCACCTAGTTTTACCTGGCAATTTCAAGGAAATATTTTTCTTGCTTTCTTGATCTTGAATCCGGTTAAACAATGCACTTAAACGGTTGCTACGTTTGATAGTTTTCACTATATCAATTACATTTGTAAAAAATTGTTTAACTGACTTGCATCCTGAAATATCAGAACACAATAAGTGTAAAAGATGGGCAAGCAAACCTAATGGAACAGCATGCGGATATTTTTCTTTTACTAATCTAAACGCTGCTATCATATTTTTAGCATTGTCACCTATAATCACAAAAAATTTTTCAGGATCATGATCTTTCATAACTTTTTCAATTTGCTCAGCCAAATAACAAGCATCACACTTGTTTTCCTTTGACATGATAAAATCAACAAATAGAGGTTGTGGTTTTGAAATCACAAAATTTATTATTGACTCATTTCTTATGTTACTCCAACCATCACATTGCAAATGGAGGTGTTTTGATTCAGTTAGTTGTCTCTTAACTTCACATTGCATTTCAGAATATTGAGAATCTAACGAAGTTGAGGCAAGACGAAAACGTGAAGGTAAATTGTAAGAAGGTCGAACTTTCTTTAAAAATTCAATCCACAAAGGATGTTCAACCAAAGACAATGGACTTCCACTGATGAAAATGGCCTTAGCCAAATGTTGATTGAGTGTTTCCTAAAACAAAAAAGAAGCATTTGTAGTTTTATTTTTCCAAAATAAAAATATAC
Source organism: Maratus speculifer (assembly GCA_964019185.1). Lineage (NCBI taxonomy): Eukaryota > Metazoa > Arthropoda > Arachnida > Araneae > Salticidae > Maratus > Maratus speculifer. Next base: position 1,189,190 of record CAXHSM010000423.1, on the reverse strand, counting down.
AAGGCATAGAATTTTTACATTTTTAATCCAGACTTCTATAGCATCTGTAATCTTGTAATTCAGATAATCCAAAACCTTTTATTATTATTTTATTATTTCTTTTCTTTCATGAAATGGTAATAGATGCCACCACTAGCATACAAGAATACATTTCAGAAAACACTATTTTATGCAGCTATATATATTTTCCTTTTTCAAAATTTTGAATTTATGCTTGAAATTGATATTTTTAAGTATTAATTACTTAGTTTCTCCTAATTCCTTCCGCCTTGCGTGTTTAACCATTGTTCTGTATGGTAAAGTAATAATAATTTTTTTTATTTATTAATGGCAATTCCTATTTTAATTATTTAACTGTAAATCTTATTTAAATGTTTTATATTGTTTTATTTTTTAAATTTATATTTATCAGTTTCGTGATTTGTGTTATTTATTATTCAATAATATAAAATTCCAAGTTAAAAAGAAAAAAATCTTATTGTTTCCCACAACTAACAACAGATGGCGACACCATACAAAATATACATATTTTTTTAATTTTGAGGTATTTTTAAGTGCAACTCCTTAGTATTATTTATTTATAAATCGCCTTAGTGTTTTGTATTATCATAATAATGCCTGATGTTATTATCATTTACCTAAATGCATTCTAGTTTCAAATTTTCTCTAATTCGCTATTTCCGTGGTTCAAATAATTCCGGATTAAAGATATAGGATTCAGCATATGATATTTTGTCAGGTATATGATATTTAATTACATTATTTAATTGTTTTGAATTGCAATACTGCAAACCAACCGATTTATACTTTAAAAACTTCGGCAGCTAAGGATAAAGTTAAAAAATGGGGGAGACCCTTATATGGATTTACATAAGGGAAGGGGATTTTAGAAGGTATTAACAATATTTATTATACTTATTATTTGTAAGTTAAATTAATTTATCAGTAATTTATGTGTCTATAACTATCTTTTAGAATAAACAATATTTTCAATTAATTTCCTTTTTAAGTCAAATTTACTTTTTAATTAAAATGTAGTATTTGACTTTTATCCAAAATGTTCTTTTAATAATAAATGCATATATCCTGTAACGTTATTTTTTATATGGAATGTTTTTTGAAAGCCAATAGAAACTATGAATCTTGAAAGCAGACTGTTTTAATTACAAATAAATTTATAAACTTGTGGCTTTAAGCAATCTATTTTTGCTTTGCTATTCTATGTAAAAATAGGATTACATTGAAACTGCCAAAAAATATTTGTCTTATAAAATTGTATAATGGCAAGGGAATGGGTTCCTTGGGGATATGAAGATTTTCCCCAACTGACCCCCCCCCCTGAACACATACACTCATTCCATGCCACTGCTTATAGCTCTGTATTATTTCAATCACAAAGTGAATTCTTGCTTTTAAATTATATATTTTTCACATCAGTGTTTAACGGTGTTTCTTTATCTAAACTTCAAAACAAATTAAACGATTTTTTTTATTAAAAGAAAAAAATTTATTAAAATGCAAAGGCTTATTTCAATGAATCTTTTAAATTTTAAAATAAACAATTTATTAATTTATTAAAAATTTTAATATCAAAAATCAGAGACATATACTAGAGAAAAGCTTCAAATAATTTATTTCAATTAATATCAGTTCTAATTTAAGTATTTACTTTTAAAAGAACAAAATTGTATTTATTTTTGTTTATTTATAAGTAAATGTACTTACATTTGTTATTTCATCCATCTGATCCAAAAATGCTGTCATATAGATATCTGTGACTTCGAAATTTTTTTATTTGTCAAAAAACTAGATGTTCCATCTCCAACATTTTTTAGAAGCGAAGGTACACTCGTTATCGGTATCGATGACGTGTTAGAAGATGTACTGGACATTTGACCAGTATTAGGTTCATCTGTATCACTAATTGTTATATTTTCTTCTACATTTGAAGTTGAAGGCATAGTAGAAATAGATTCCTTATGATATTTTTTGCATTTAGAATCACTGTCAAAAACCTTTTTCAAACCTGCAGGACATTTGAAACATTTCTTAATATGATTTTCCATTTTGTTTACATTAGCATGCTTGTAATCCTTATTACAATATTTGCACTGCACACTTTTTCCTTTCACATTAAAAAAATTCCATGCAAGTCCTTTTTTTCCTCCCATTTTTCCTTCTAACTCTTTCAAACGCACACCATAGACATCTAAAAGCAAGTGAAGAACAGTTTATAGAATCAAAATCCAAACCAAAACTAGCATGGTTTTGGTTTGTAAAATCTAGCATAGTTTTACTTTGTAAAATCTAGTTTAATTTTGGTTCATACTTATGCAATGATTGGGCGCCATCTATTGCTTCTGGTGGAATTTCTAATTGAAATTTAAAGGAATTGCAGATTATAAACAAAGCAAGAAAAGAGTGTGTATTACTAAATTTTTAGAAAATGGGAATGATATTTTAAAACTTAAAAGATATTCATAGAGGTTTATAATTAAGTTGATGATCAAACATATAATATTTGAATAGTGTTTTGTATTGAGGCAAATATTTTTAATTTTTGGGCAGCTTTTTAATTCAGCAAGAAATAATCACAACTCGTAAAATTGGAAATGAAAATTTTTATTTAGAAAGTGAATACTTTGAAATTGCAATTCCTTTAAACTACTGTTAATATTTAGAGAAAATCAGTAAATTCCTATTTAATCTTTATACATGTCTGCAATATTAGGAAAAGATAATTAAATTTTTAAAACCAAAATTTTGTAGTTCAGCTGACAATTGTGAATATTTATAGACTGTAAAATAATAAAAATTGTTTAATAAACATAAATCAATAAATTGTTTGTTAAATTATTTATTTAAATGCTTGATTGTGTAATTTATCTTTTTTTTTTATTATTAGCAATCTAAATTTCTCTTAAGTATGGATTATTATTTTCTTAATAAATAGATGTGACATGTAATCTGTATAATGCTCTGCAATAAACTGTGCAGATAGGTAGTCTTATATTTTTTTTTTAAAAAATGTAATAGAGCTTCACATTATTTACTTTGAAAATTTCCTACAAATTCAATTCACTTACTTTGCAGCTGAAGCACACTAGCAGTAAAATTAAGCAATTTTGCGATGTAAGTTTCGACTTCTCTTTAATTGTGGCTGAAGCCACTTTCATAATTTGAATATCTCATTCTATGATTTTGGACTTCATAAATATTTAGGTTTCAAATAAAAATAAATTTTACTTTAAATATGCTTTTTCAAGCTGAAATATGAAAATACCCAGTTTTTGGGTATTTACCCGAGGCTTGGGTAAATACCCAGGTAAATATCCAAAAAATATTTACCTACCCACTGGGTATTTACCCGCCCCACATCACTGGTTGCACCCACATACTTTTTAGAAAAGGCTTTCGTGATCTTCTTGAAATCGATACTTCCTGTTTCAGAATTTGCAATTTTGTCTACAAGAGATTTTATTGATAAAGTTAAAGTCATTCCAGTTAATACAAACAGCATTATGGCTAGTTTAGACGTAGTTTCATTATATCCTTCCATCAATATGCACGAAGTCATAGAATATATTAATTTGATAATAGATAAAAATTCAAATATATCTCAAGATATCAAAACCTCCCTTAAATCTGGGCTAAACCTAATAGTTTTCAGTAACATTTTCGTTTTTAATAAGAATATTTACCGACAGCTGCATGGTGCGCTGATGGGGTCACCAGTATCCGGTTTGTTTGCTGAATTCGCGTTAAGACCACTAGAACAAAAAAAAATTTAATACGTTTGATTTAAAACCTGAATGTTGGTTCCGTTATGTTGATGATGTTTTCATCTTATGGAACCACAGTTTGGCTGATTTATATGTTTTTCTACAAGATGTCAATAAATTAAGCAATAGTATTAATTTCACCCTTGAAGTCAAAGAAAACGCCACCCTTCCATTTTTAGATGTTCAAATTAATAGATGCAATTCAAGTTTAAAATTTTCAGTTTATAGAAAACCAATAAAAGAAAATACAGTTATCCCATTTTCAGCCAACATGCCTTTCGAATAAAACATATCTGCTTTCAGGTAATTTATTAAAAGAGCTTTTATGATTTATTCGGATGACACATTAAATAAAGAAATTGATTTTATACAGAAAATAGCTTTTGACCATGGTTTTCCAGCAAAATTTGTAAATAAAATAGTTCAACAGAACAATATTCCTCCCACATCTCGCCAACGACAAGATAAATTTATGGTTTACAGAAATTTTCATTATATTCTTTACATATTTGAAAAAGTAAAAAAGATCGCACAAAAATATAACATAAAACTTGTCGCCATTCCTCCTCCATATCTCACTGACCTCGTTACAGATAAAATCAACAAAATTCCAATAGATCAAAAATCTGGTATTTATGAAATTCCCATCACTTTATCTAATAATCTTTAAAAAATCTACATCGGCATGACTACGTGGAAACTTTTAATTAGAATTAAAAAGCATCGCAGAGATATAACACAAAATTAACAGAATACTGCCCTTGCTCGCTTCTACTTGGCGAACAAGGGTTGCCATATTAATTTTGAGGAAGCCAAAATCATAGTTCCATGCAATAACCTAGTTCTAGGTAAAATAAGAGAATCCATCGAAATCATAGCACGAGAAAATAAACCATGTAATGATAATTTATCCTACAATATACCAAAAATATGGCACAACATCATAAAATCTTAAATTTTTTTATTTTCTTGCAATATTTTAATTTTTACTCACATGTAAATGGCAACATTTTTTTTTTAATTTAATTCATTTAGATTTTTATTTAGTAGAAATATTATCTCTCGATCAAGATGCAAACGTAGTCCTTCCATTATCATATTTTCCTGAAGACGCCCGCAGAAGACGGCGCGAAACGTTGAAAGTTTTATTTTATTTTAATTGTACAAATGTATATTAAAATTCCTGTCTTGTGCACCACTGAGCAATGTGTTATTATTAGAAAAAATAATAAACAAGACATTTTTAAACAAATTTCACAGATGTTAAAACTGTTGTTAGCTTTCGTTTTTTCAAACTAAAAAACTAAAACAAAATCACTTCACCTTTTTCATTCACGTATAAAAACATTTCATATTTATTACTTAGAACAGGTGTCAGAAATAAAAATTAAATTAAAAAGTTGACATGTTTCGGTTCATTCATAAGAACCGTATTCATAACACATACAATCAGTAGAAGACTAAATGTATTCTCTGACTAAATGAATGAGACTAAATGAAGGTCATTTAGTCTTCTACTGATTGTATGTGTTATGAATACGGTTCTTATGAATGAACCGAAACATGTCAACTTTTTAATTTAATTTTTATTTGTGACACCTGTTCTAAGTAATAAATATGAAATGTTTTTATATGTAAATTTCACAGAGTTTTAACTACAAATTAAGAAGCAGATTTAACAAGTTTCTTTTCATTAAACTGTTCAAAATTCATGCATGAAATTATCAAATTATATATTCTTAGGTATGGCCTAATTGGAGAATTTTTCGTTAAAAATACAGAGGCATATGCATAGGTTGTGCATGCTATACAGTAGGTACTGCCGTAACTCATATCGAGCTGTCCCATATCCGAACTGATAAAAACTGAAAAGCTATTTTATTGAGCACTTGTAAATATATTTTTTACTATCTTTGCTAGAAAAGGTATTGGATTCGGGAAAATTTTTGAATTCCAGTTTTTGACGGATTTACACGTTTTAGGGGTTAGTTTCCAAAAAACATATTTGTACAAAATGTCTGTCTCTGAGTTTGTGGTTGTCTGTTTGTATGTGACACAAATTTTGCGAGTGTTCTATCCCAAGAACTAATGCAAGAAGTTTAATAAAAATTTATATTTAGGTAGTTCCAGATATAGATTGATGTTGAGTAGTTTTTGGCGTAACAATTGGCGCTTCTATTCTGGTTTTAACTCGATTTCCACAATAGCTATATCTTAAAAATTACTTGTCGGGTTTTCATAAAACTTTAGATTCCATTAGTCTTTGATATAATATGGTTCTGATTATATTTTGATATATATCTCCCAATAAGTGGCATTGCTATGCGGAATTATTATCGATATTATGATTATCGCAATTGCTCTTCCTCAGGAAGTTTTTATGAAACTTCAGATTCAGTTAATCCCCGATGTAGTTTAATATTGTTTAATTTTCCGAGTAAATTGGTCAGAAGATGGCCTACTATGCAGCATTATTCACGATTATCACAATAGCTCTATCTCAAGAACTAATGCACGAATTTTTATGAAACCTCAGATGCAGTTAATCCCTCATATAAAATTAGTATTCTTTAGTTTTTAGAGTAAATTGCTCATCAGGTGGCGCCACTATGAGGCATTGTTCATGATTATCGGAATGGCTCAATCTCAATAACTAATGCACAAATTTTCACCAAATGTTAAATTCTGTTAGTTCCTAATATAAATTATTATTGTTTAGTTTTTGGAGTAAATCGCTGAACAGGTGGCGCTTCTGTCCACTTTTTTTTACGATTTCTGCGAGTATTCTATATCGAATACTAATACACAGTTTCTTATCAAATTTCAAATTCAGTTAGAATTTGAAACAAGTTCTTGCAGATTAGATTTTAATGTAACTTACCTAGCCGGCGACGCTGCTATGTTTTTCATCTTTCGAGGAGTATTAACGTGTATGACATAGATGAAAGTTTTGGGATTGCCATATTCGACTCGTTTTTAAGTCTAATCAGACTTTATCATAATATACAGGATACCTCAAAATTTTATTTTAAAAAATGAATAGGCATACAACAAAACGAATTACAACAATAGATAGAGTAACTCACAAAATTTTTCTTTCTATAGTATGTTTCTGGCCATAAAAAGAAAATATGGTGCTACACATCACGTAAAATGTTACAAAAGATTTCAGTTATTCTATAAACTGCGGATAGCCTGAGGAAACCTCCAGGGCTTGAAATGTTCATTTCCTAAAAACCAGTGATACTACTATGTTTCATTTTTATATTAACATCAATGAGATAAAAGAAAGTTTCGGGATTGCCACATCCAAATACTTTTATTTTTAATTACACCTTTTATTTCAGCATATTCCCAAATGATATCCAAACAAGATTTTTACTTCTTTGCTGTCGATATAGTTAGCCCCAACTCAATTTTACCTCTTGTTCTTATTGCCATATTCAATGTTTCCTACATTCATATTGTCAAGCATTTGAGTTTTTTTTCCTTTTTCATAATTTAAAAAAAAATTAAGCTAATGCGCTAAACTGAATTTTATACATTTTGAAATCCCTTTTTTATAAAAGTTGTCTTGCAGACCAGCACAGCGAATCAATTCCCTCCAAAGTCGGGTTCTATATTCGTTTTAACCAAGTTCAATGGAAATACCTGCTTTAACCTACATGGTCAAAATAAATTTTTGACCATCAATGGTCAAAGAAATGTAAATTTATATTTTAAATTTATATTTTAAATCATAATTTAGTGCAACATTTAAAAGGATTTTTCACAATAATATTTAACTTTATTTGTGTATTAATGATTTTGCATACATAATATTTTATAATTAATTTTTTGAATAATTTTTGATTTTTTGGAATTTTTTTAAAATGAATTTTTTCTGTAGCATATTATGTAAATGTATTTTTCTTTATTTTTATATTTATTAAGGTTTATATAACATTCACCTTTTTAATATAATACTATGTTTTAATTTCAAAAGTACAATAAATATATGATATTATAAAAATATATATGAGTAGGGGATTGGGAGGGGGCAGAGCATAAATGAATAATTTTGACATTTATAAAAATTATTTACTATGATATATTGAAATAAAAAATGATCTATATGACACTGTGTTTGTTCTTTTGGTGAAACTTTTAAATGCAGTTATAGAGAATTTCTAATTATATCATCAATCTAAAAATCGTCTAAATTTGTTCACATGTGCCCCACTGGAGGGATAGCTGTGAACATGGCTGGAGCAAATGTGAAAACATTCATAAATAAGACAAAAATAATTTTGGATGAATAAAAAATGTGATAAAAACTAAATAGGTGAACTATTTTTATTTGTGTGAATAAATCAATAAATAATTCGACATAAAGACAAGAAATTATTCGTAAAATCATGCACTAATATTTTGCCAACCTTTTTTTAATCAAGCATGAAAGAGCTGTGTCACTTTTAAAAAAGTTATTGAATAATTCTGTTACTGTGTTTTACTTTTTTGTAAATGTTATGCAATGTGAATACCAAAACTGCGCTCTATGGTATTAAAAATTGTGATATAAAAAAATTATGTATATCAAAATACTAATTATTGCTTTTTTGGTCAACTAAATTTTACTTTCATAAAATAGAATATCTTTACTTTAATATGGGCTAAAAAAAAAAGACAACATAAAATTAGAAATTATCAGACTAATAAATATATTGGTTTTTACTTTTTACAGAAAACCACAACAGTCGAAGATCGATAATCTGTGCACTCAAAATCTGCAATTTTCTGTAATTCTTGTTACTTTACGAATGTAAACAATTAAAGGAACAGTTAAGAAAATTTAATAATTCGTGATACAAAAATGTTTTTTTAAACAAATAAAAAATTTAAAAAAATGATAATAAAACATACATTTTTTGTTAATGTAACTGTTTTATTTTACTAACAGCAAAAAACGGATTTCAGCATTATGTAACTTATGTAATTATTTTTATTTAAATGTACATATATTACTTATAATTATTATCAAACTTCCAGTGAATTAAAACATTGAATTGATACCTAAATGTTTGACAAGGTTTATTAAATTTTAAACCAAACAGAAACATTCACAGATTTAAAAAATGTACTTGTGAACTGTTCACATCTACCCCCAGATGTTGTGTTCGCAAGTGCTCCATCAATATGTCAAGATCCAGTACTTGAATCCTTGTTTCATGTTGTGTCATGCAGCTGTAAAAAAGGGTGCAGCAAAGCATGGTCTTGCCAAAAATCAGGACTGACATGCTCGGCAATTCGATTAATGAGCACGTAACTTTACGTAAAAACTAATGGGATCAACTGATAAAATGTCGACGACATTATTTATCCAAAAGAATAGAATGATGAAGTTGATACCTGGGAAGAAACTATTGAAACCAGTAACGAAGATGACGTTCACATAGATGATGTCGCAACATGCTCAAAGAATATCAACGCTATTGAAGAACAAGAAACCTGCTCGTTTGCTTCGCAAGCTGAAGTGACGAACCAACTCCCTCAACCCAAAAGCGTTTCAGACGTTATTAAATACATTAAAAATGTCACCGTAAATGTTTTTTACTTACATTCAGTTAAATACCTAATATTAATGTTCTCCCCTTAAGCTTAAAATAGAAAAAAAGTTACAATGTTCATATATTTTTTACTACATTACCGTTGTAATTAATCATAATTGCTATCATGCAAATACCTGTAATATAAATAAGTTACGTTAAAGATAATAAAATAATGAAAAATGGTGTCAAATTTACGTTTTTGCGATTTTTCTTCAAAGTTAGAAAAAGAAGAGTCACTTTCAGAAAGATGTAGCGTGTTTAATAATGACTTTAGAAAAACAGTTTTACAAGGAAATTTGTAAAGAATTTAATGCTCTTTCTTTTTGTAATTGAATATAGTACACAAAAATTTTATAATTTTTGAGTTATAGGCTAAAAACAGAAAAAAGTCCGAAACTTTTCGAGTTTTTTTGGCTCTACAAAATTTAGTTCGAGATATTTTGTTGGAAAACCATTAATTCTTGTTACTAACATCACCATAAACAGTTTAAAAACATAAAATCTTCTAGCAGAATTTTTGCATTTATTTATGACAATTTGACTGGCCTAATAAAGCATATTAAAAATAGCTAGATATCAAGATTTACTGCAATAGATTAAAAGTTTGAAACTAAATATTCTTTCTGGATGTCAAAATACTGTCATGGGACTCCATTAACATCTAAAAGTTGCATTAAAAACGCACAATTGCAAAATAGTAAAACATTGCAAGAGTCAAAATTTACTCTAATGATGTAAAACATTGTAATTGGAAAGCTTTCATGAATAAAGAAAAGTAAAAATCTCGCTAAAAATTGCATTAAAAATCGCTAAACTTAAAATTCATAGATGGCAAAATTCACTATATCAGGCTAAAAGTTTGAAGCCAAAATCCTTTTACAAAAAAAAAAAAAAAAAAGAAAAAGAAAAAAAAAGAAAAAAGAAAAGAAAAGAAAGACACCGTTGTATTTGGAAATTACTAAAAACACTAAATGAAAAATGCATTAAAAATTGCTAAATGTAAAATGAATTGATTATTTCCAGCTGAGCAAAAAATTGCCCAGCCCGGGAATCGAACCCGGATACTTGGCTTACAAGGCAAATGCTTTACCTGTTAAGCTATCTGGGCGATAGCCGGCTGGGATTTTTCGCTCAGATAACCTTATTGGTCGTAACATCTGGTCTGTCATTTGAAACAGCTCGCAGAATAAACCGCAGGTAATGGAACTCCATATAACGATGGATACGTAGATATACTATTATATATCAATTCGTATGATAACTTTACCAATCTGATTGTGTTAAAAATAATAGTATATCTACGTATCCATCGTTATATGGAGTTCCATTACCTGCGGTTTATTCTGCGAGCTGTTTCAAATGATAGACAAGATGTTACGACCAATCAGGTTATCTGAGCGAAAAATCCCAGCCGGCTATCGCCCAGATAGCTTAAAAGGTAAGCCAAGTATCCGGGTTCGATCCCCGGCCTGGGCAATTTTTCGCTCAGCTGGAAATAATCAATTCGCATGATAACTTTACCAATCAGTTTGATTGTGTTAAAAATAATAGTAAATGTAAAATGTTTCGGGAAGGAGTCAAAATTCACTCTAATCGTGTAAAACATTCTAATCGTAATTTTATCAAGAAGGATGGAAAAATTGACTTGAAACATTAAAAATTAGTAAAAATTAGAAATAAAATTAAAACTACAGTATATGTAGCATTTTGAGCTTAATACTTTTAATATCATAAAAAAACCTTCAACCATCAGCAATTGCCTGTTTAAATCAGATATATGATATTTATAGTCTGTCATATAAACGCCGAAACGATCACTCGTTACCCTTCTAAAAGAATGTTTAGGCTCAGAGAAATCACATTGTTTTTAATCTTGTTAATCCAATCATAAATATAAAAGTAAATATATATATATAAGTCGTTATTTAATATTACAGTTCAGACCACTGAGCTCGACAATAACATGGAGAGCTAACTTCCTATTCAGATATATTGAACCTAGCGGTCCGCCCATGAATACAATGCAAAAGATTTTCCGACGAAAATCTTTGGCAAAACATAGATTTCCTCCAATAGTATAGTATGGGAGTGGATAGATTCAAATTGAATTTTCTTTTAAAATTAAGACAAAATTGCCACAATTTTCACTAATTTTTATTCTTTTATGAAATATCTATAGTATGAAATCTTTTATCCGGAAAGCAGTCAACTGGAAAACCAGTTATCCGGAATGATACTTCTAATAGACTGATGTAAGAATCTTTTTAGAAAAAGTGTCATACACAATCAGTTTGACATGTGCATTGCTTGAAACAATTGTATGGTAAAATAATAACAGCATCTAGTATTTTAAATAGAAGCATATAATCATATTATAGATTAATAAATAATATTATAGATGGTTTCATTTTTATGCTGAGAAAACAGAAGAATTTTTGTTCCCAAGGAGTTCCCATAAATTTTCTTCTTTCAAACTCTAAAAATTGATCTTACTTGCAGATTCTTGGTTCAAGTAATCTAATAATCAATTTAAAATTAGAAGTAATACCACAACTACATATGTTTCACAAAACTTATCAAATGGATGCTGCTTTAATGCCCAACCAGTTAAATGGAAAAACCAATTATCCGGAATACATCTGACCACAACCATTCCGGATAAGTTGTTCTGTACTGTATTGATTTCATTTAATACATTCAAGTTGAAGAAGCATTATTTAATATTGCGCTTTAATAAAAAGTTGTGACAATCACAGTTTACATCAGAATTATGATATTCATTTTATATAGTTGTAAGATATTTTTATATTATTACAAAAGACAACCTCAAATTTCGTACAGCTTGGGACCAGATGTTGTGTGCTTGATCATTGCTTTTTTTACATACAGCCAAAGATCTATAATCTGCACAAGTTGGGGCCAAAGGTTGCGCGGATTATGGAAAATTGTGGATTATAGAGTTTTATGGATTATACATCATTTTATTATTTCTAGATAGCATCTTAGTCCTATAATCAGATAAACAAAATAATAAATTGCTTATTAGATTTCACATCTCAAAAAATGCCTTTTTAAAGTTATTTCATTAAAAAATTAATATATATGTGCATTTAAATAAAAATAATTATGTATGTTCCGTAATACAATTTATTTTTTACTGTTAATAAAATAAAAGAGTTAAATTTTTTAAAAATGTAAAAGTTTTATGTGATTTTTTTTTTCAATTTTTTTAATATTTGTTTTAAAAAATCATTTTTGAATCACAAATTTGTACATTTTTAAAGTGTTTATTTCACTGTTTACGTTCGTAAAGTAACGCGGATTATGGGTGCGCGGATTATCGATCTTTGACTGTATTTTAAACAATAAATTGGATGTAATTAATGATGCAACTGCAATTATTATAAATGATAACAATATAGTAAAATATAAAAATAAGTAATAAATTAAAATAATAAAAATGTAAACATTTTTTTAAATGATTAAAAATTAAAAGCAAAGGTCAAGTAAATATTCAATAATGCATTATTAAAATATTCAATGAAACTTGCCTTATAAAAATGCACTACTAATTCAAATCAAAATAATAAAATAAGGAAATTTTATTTCAGGTTTAGCCAGACTTATTTAAAAAAGCTTGGTTAATGCATAAATACATTCGGCAAAAAGACTGTTATTACCAATAATATCAGCAATATTTTGAATTGCTTGAATATTTTTCAGAAGTAAATTTATTTTTCTTTCATGAAAAAGCATGAATTCAATAATATTAAAAAAAATTACAAAATAAAATATATATAGAATTGATATTAAAAAAAAAAGTAAAAAATTTTCCCTAATTCTGAACTGAAAGTTTTATTGGTTACATCCATAAATTATGTTTGGATTTTAGACAGTTACTAATTTTAGGGTATCTGATTTGAGACAGTCTACTGTATTCTAATTTATATTGATTTTGTCATGTTTATTGATATATCACTAAGCCCTACTCAAATGAATGCAATATAAATAGTTTAATGATAAAAAAAACAGTAGTCTTCCACAAATCCACTCATCTTCAAACCTTGGGTTGTGCTGATTCCTACTCATTGCTTTGTTTACATTTTTGAGAATGTAATTTTAATGTAGTTAACCATAGAAAGTATTGGTTACATGAAACCATTTATTTAAACAATTACAATAAAGTAAATTATTAAAATAATTAAGTAAAATATTTTAAAATAATTTAATACGTAATTACATAAAATAATTATATAATATAATAAAAATTTAGCATTAAAAGCAGAATCAAGCTTTTTTATTATTTCTATTTTTCAGCTTATTCATAAATATAAATATTTCCTTTTTCTATCTTATTTCGTTAAAAATATTACAATCACCATTAAATACATGTGAAAACACTAAAACTTAAATATTATTACAAAATAAAATTACAAGGAAATTAGTAAAAGAAACATAAATGATACAACCTCAACAATTGCATGTATGATGCTAAAGTTATTGTTGTGGTGTATTTTTATCTTCAATGAAAGTAAAATGTACACCATAATCATTTAAGATAAAGAAATTTTATGCCATATTTATCCTGATTTAATAAACAAAAAATCTTGATTGATTTAAAAATGTCTTGGAAAAAGAACGCGATTATCATCAGTATCTTAATTTAAAAAAAATATAATAAATAAATTTATATTTTCTCCATTAGAAAAGTTGAGTTTTGACATAAGAACCAGATTTGTAAAATGTGCATTTAATATTGATAAAATAAAAACAAAAATGAAACATGGAGAGATGAATGCCATAAAAATAAACAATATTACTTGATTATCCTGTAAACCAAAAACCTATCACCAAACTATAAGATTAAATGCTAATAATGAAAGATCATGAATGTCACATTCAATCACATTAAACAAGATAAATGTGCTTAAAATGTCATCAGGTGATTTTTAATTCCACTTCTTATTCGTATTTTTCAAATTTTTATTAATTTATTTCTTCTTTCATTATTTAAAATAAAAATTATGTCAATATGTATAATTTGGCGATAAGTGTAATGGAATTGGTCAATGGGATAACAAAGTAGTACCAAATAAACATACAATTCAGTTACAGTTTATGCTTACATGTATTGTGCTGGACCATGAAAAGGATGAAATTTTAACTATAGTACACTAATTTACATTCAAAATCAAAAGTAAAATAATTTTGATTAATAATAAATCTGTTGTAATAGCCAAAGGAGCATGATTAACAAAAAAAAAAAAAGATAAGAAACAAAACAATATGATCACCGCTTATTTGAGCAAAATCTACAATTTTACTTCTGCAACTTAACTAAAATTTTCACTGTTCACACCAGAAAATAATTACAGATTTTAGGGAGTCTACTGCATATATCTATACTGAAACAGGTACTTACGTATTAACACCAGTACAGCCGAAGTTGTGCTAATCTGCCAATAAAGAGCAATTTTGTTGTTCGCATGCGCATAAAAAAATTGTCATAAAATCAGCAAAAAAAAAAAAAAAAAAAAAAATCCTACAAAATGGCATTAAAGATTAGCAAACAACAATGCATCCAAAAGATAACGTGAAAGAGTAATGTAAGAAGTAAGTAAGTAGACATAACCTAAAGAGTGTGCGTGCGAACTGTGAACTACTTTAAAGTAATGGCTAACTCTAAAATAAAGATAGCAGAGATAAGCTCTAAGCAGTGACAAATGTTTAATGCTAACTCCTGACATAACCAGACACGATCTGAAACAATAACTTTAAAAAGATTAAATAGTTATTGTAAATTAACTTAATGCAATTCAATTAGTAAAGAATATATGTAGTGCTAAAGACAAAGAGTAAAAATAACCAATTATAACTAATATCATTTATTAAAATCTAAAACAAACAAACAATAATCTTAACTTTCATTATCTATATATCACTTAGTTTCATAATAAAATATATCATATATCAAGATTAAATAAATATGCAAAAAGGCTAAAAAATATACTTATTCCAGGACTCACTAGGTGAGGCATTTCAAAGAAGCTAAGCATCATTAAATGAGCGGAGAATGAAGTTGCTAAAAATATATATCTTCAAATCACTAGATGTTAAACTTCTATGCTTAAAGTCCATCCAGCTTCTGATACATAACAATGTCCTTAAACAAGTAGACAATTCACATCATATGATTCCCTATATCGAGATCCGAAACTAAACAGTTCTATAGAAAGAACAAAAATTCTTACGCTCATCTATACTATATTAATTGACCATGTTTATGACACATACTGACTAAATATATATCAGCTGCCTGAACACAGACAAAATAACATCAGCGACACTCGAAAACTAAAACCACTGTAACTAAAGAAAACTGCAAATTTCTAAAATAAACACAACAGGTGAAGAACCATAGCCGAGGAGAAACGAAATCCTTAAGTACACTCATGGGCGACACACCCCTTCTCTCCAGAATGTTCGGTCAATCGCAATTCGCCAGATTAGATTACGTCTGCTAATGTATTCAATGAATACACTACCGCCATCTGGCAAAAGGAGAATGAACTATGTCCTCAGTGCACGTGAATCAGACTCAAATGTTTGACTATGTGTATGGAGGTAAACAAACAGATATGATGTTTGAAAGAAAAGTAAGTTATCAATTAAATAAATTCTCATGATTAAACTATGGACAGAAGGAAAAGAAAAGGTAAGTATATTAAAAATAAATTATATTAATAAAGTTATTCTTAATATATATATATTGTTCTTTTAAAAAATTAAGTTTAAATCTTCTATTGCGTATTAATGGATAATTAGAGGCATTGAGAAATAAAAAACAAGGCTTGTTATTCCTAACATGAACAAGATTGCTCTTTATTGGTGCATGAACGCAACTTCTGCTGCAGTGATATCAATACGTAAGTACCCTGAAACAATAGAATGATTCTAACGTTCTGTTTTTGAACAAGTGAAATAACCATTTCTGCAAGATGACATTTAACAAATAAATAAACTCAATTACTATATTTAATCAAGACACAATTTTTAAAATAAATTTTCTGAGTTTAATTAAACAGAAAGAAACAAAAAAGACCTAGAAGTCTTCCTAATGTTACATACGAATATAGAAATACTTCTGAAATGTAATCTTTCACATGGCAAATGTAGATTAACTGATGCAATTACAAAGTAGAAAAGGAAAAAAAATCAAACAAAGGTTATTTAAATCTGTATTATCGACGACATTCTTCATACTGGGTATCTTTTTTGCATGGTTAATATATAAGTATTATTCTTCAAAATGCATTGATGCAATAACATATACATATTGATACTTTTATATTAGCTGGACAAAAAATATCACGAAATATTGTTTTTATCTCCATCATTCGTACTGCAAATACTTACTAATTTAATATACAAATAAAGAGCGTGACTTAAGAACAAGATAACTATTATAACAAATCAAAACATTTTATTCCAATATCAGAGATGTTTTCTAATTTGCACACATAAAAAATACAAGATACTATTTGTGAAATTTTTTATCTAACATAAAAGTACCAACATTTATTTTATTTACCAGCACTGGCACAGCACTTCAGGCAACCTATTTGAGGCCAAAACTTCAAAATGTTACTTTTTAAAAATAACCATACTTACATTAGGTATTTTTATATTTTGGGTAAATTCCGATAAATATTATATAAATACATTAGTATGCGATTAATTATTAGCATAAAATACTTACTTTCAATTGAGCTGCTCACAGCCAAATTCAGCCTGCAAATAAACAATATTGTTTTAAAAAGCGAATTGTTTTAAAAAGCAATATTGTTTTAAAAGCGAATTTAAGAAAAATGCAAGTAAATTTCCTTTTCTAAAAAAATAAACCTGGATAATAAGCCACAAAATTACTTACAGATAAGAAAATAAATGAAATTATCAGCTACAATAAACATTTTAATGAATGGTGATACATAAAATTTCTTGACTTCAAATCAAAAATTGTAGAACTTTTAATACAAAAGTTACTGAAGAAAAATATCTTAAATCTTTGTCCACATTCTTTCATTAATATTATTCATCAGCTTATATCATTAAAGAGGATGAGGCCGGGTCTAATAATTTCTTTTTCAAAGACAAGATTACAATTAAAACAGTCTGCAATATTAGGTACGACGCCAATGCAAAGATTGATTCATAGACTCCAAGGAATGAATTATGACTCGTCTGAAAAATAATTAATTCATTATTTGTGGAAAATATTTTATTCATTGAGAAACTCCCGTGTAATTGACTAATTATTCTATTAGTTATTAACTAAACTGTTAAAATGTCAATATAATTACTACTTAAAATAAATAAATAAAACCTAGTCATAGCATTAACAGCCGTTCTTTGCCAATAAATTTTCGTGATAGTTATACAAAATCGATTTTAAAACTCGAGGACATATTGGATTTTATTGACAGCATTATGATTGTTTTATAAATAAATCTTTGTTTCGTTAATAGAATTAGTTGAACATATCTGCTACAGCGATTTATTGAGTGATTCATTATTCATGAATGAATTCTTCCGATCCATTCATTGTGCTGGCGTCACTTTACTTCAATAGGTAATAACCACTGAGCTCCATCTTGGATGTTTTAAGTAGTTATTCACTGAAAATGGTACATTCAATTCATTCCAAAAGGAATGTTATCGAGAATGGTAAAATAGTTCTAGTGTAATTGATTGAGTTTTCAAAATATGTTATATAAGAAGACTTATATTATTTAAGAATAAAATTTTCGAAGAGGCAGTATTACTAGAATTTTTTTATCCCTGATTTTAGTAGTAGTTTTCAGACTGCCATTATCCGAAAGAAGCTTTAACCTTTAACAAAGAATCTAAGCTTAATTTTCGTGAGTTATTCAAAATCATGTAGTATCTAATTTTATATCGTAGAAAATATTTAAATGTTAGATTCACGAATTTTGAGTAATTTTTTTCAGCTCCCTTTTTACAAATAAATGTTTTATTTTGTGAATTGAATTTATTTACGGCTTAATTCATTATACATGAAAAGAATTATTCCGTCGTGATGTATTCATTTTATTGACATCTGTACTTTAGCAATGAGTGTACTGGCTAATTTTTTAAATCTTTTTACTGATTCATGCTCTTTACTAAAATAAATTGATGGTAAGATATATTTTTTTAGTTATTCCTCATTATTTTTTAGTTATTCACTACTTGTAATTTCATCGCATGGTGACCTAAAATTTTATACGTCACAAATTTTATTTTTGCTGACATTTATAATCATATAAAATGTTCTACACACTGGTAAACTGAATGTTTTGTTAGTCGAAGAGCAACTATCTGGTAAGTAACTAACATACACTATAAGTAAATTACACTAAAAAAGTTATGCTTTGAGATATTGCTTAAGAAAACTTTTTTATTTATTTTTTTTTTTAATTCAATCTTTTGAACATATTTTTCTTATACTCTAAAACGAATATTTTGAAATCAAAGTAGAACTTTAAAGAACTGGTTTTTGCATACAAATTTTACGATCATTATACACTTTACTTGTCAAATAATTAGTAATACAATTAATTCAAATGATGGTAACTCACCAAGTATAACAGAAACCTTATGTATTATTCAAGCCTTTTCAAATAGAATTGTACCAAAAATGACCTCAATCATATTTAAAAAGACAATTACATAGAATACCACAACTAATAAGAACTAAAATGTAATGATAATAATATGTAAAACAGTTTATTTATCATAGTTTATGAGGGGGGGGGGGGGGGTTAAAAGCTCATTTTTATTTTTCTATCTTTTTGTTATTTGTTTTGTTCATTTTTTATTATTTTGTTTTGTTGTTGTTGTTTATTTACTTTTTATTATTGACCATTTTTAAAAATTTTATGCATATTTAATGATTCTAATTTATTTTTTGAATTTGATTGTCAACAATAAACAAGCTTGATAACCCTCTTTGGCATTTTATCTCCTGGCCCAGATAATACATAAGCACCAAATAATATTCCTGTTTTTTTTTTTGATAAATTACAAATTTCTACAATTAAATTTTACACTAAAAAAATTTTTGCTTTCTGTTATTTCAAGAAGAGGATAATTTTAAAACTTTTCTTCCTTTGTAAAATATTAAATTTCATGGCTTCTCTTGCTTGTTAAAATGAAGTACAATAGACTCCATCAAATCCGCCACCCTAAAACCCAAACATAATTTACGTATCTAAACAATGAAACATTCAGTTCAGATATAGAGCCAAAATTTGACTTTTTTAGATTCTATATAAATTTCATATATGTTTTAATTCATAATTTTTGTTTATACAATAGACTCCCTCAAATCTCACTCTTAAAATCTACAACTCTCTAAAATCCACACATAATTTATGGATGTAAACAGTGAAACATTCAGTTCAGATTTAGGTGCAAAATTTGAATTTTTCAGTTTCATATCCATTCCTTACATATTAAATTTAATTCATGTTTTTCCATCATGAAAGAATAATTTATTTCAGAAAAAAAATCAAGATATTGTTGATATCATTCGTAATTACAATCTTACTGAATATATTTATGTTTTAATCAAGCTTTTTTAGTTATTAAGTCTGGCTAAACGTGAAATAAAATTTTCTTATTTTATGATCCTGATGTGAATTAGTAGGTAATGTACCTTTATGAAATAAGCTCCATTGTATAATTTAGGAGAAATACTTTTTATATTTATGATTAAAATATTTCATCATATAATTTTGATTATTAACTTGACCTTTGCTTTTAATATTTTAATTCTTTTAAAAATTATCTAAATTTTTATTATTATAGTTTATTACTTATTTTAATGTTTTATTATACTGTTAGCATTCATTATAATTTCGACTGCGTTTTTAATTACATTCAAATGACTTTTTAAAAATATGTAAACTAAGCAATGACCAGAAATCTGCAAAATTCTAAAATCTGACAATCTCTGTTTCCAAGCTGTGCAGATTTCAGGGAGTCTATTGTATATGTATGTATATATAAGAATATCATTTATACATATACATATAAATAAATATCATATAACCCTTTAAGACCCGGTGAGATTTATCCCTTGTGCTTGTTATGCATGCTGAAAATAAACATGTACAATAACTGCCATCTGTTGATAAAAAGTGATACTTTACTCTTTATGCAATCCAGAGCAATCATTTGATTCATGTTTTTACAGCATATGACTCAGAATTAAAAATTTAATTGATGTCTGACCTGCATAATCGTGTGGATTGGGACTTACAGGGTTATGGGGAGAGGGAATCACATGTAAACAGTACATATTTCAATCAGTTAATCTAAAATTAAAAAGTTTAAAATATTTAAATGGAAGTACCAGTGTCTATTGACTGAATTATCAAAACAATCAGCGATTTTGACTGCTGGTTGTTGTAATTTCTTTTAGAAGGTGTTAAGTAAAAATGTCTTCCAAAGTTATTGAAGTAAAAATTCATTCAAGACATTTTTTAAAGCAGAATATCAGCATTACATCCTATAGAGACATTTGTTGGGTAAGTCTACAAAAAGTTATGTTTCCTTATTTCAATAAAAAATATCTTTTTTTATATATAAGTTAGACGTAAATTGGTAGATGGAGTACTTGTGAACAGGACATCTGGGGGTAGATGTGAACAGTTCACAAGTACATTTTTTAAGTCTGTGAATGTTTCTTTTAAATTTAAAATTTAATTAACCTTTTCAAACATTTAGCTATCAATTCAATGTTTTTAGGATTTCTTCACAATTTTAATTTACTGGAAGTTAGATGATAATTGAAAGTAGTGGTTTTCTGTAAAATGTAAAAACCAATATGTTTGTTATTCTTCAATGATTTCCTGTTTTAAACTTTTTTTTTGGCTCATATTAAAGTAATAATAAAGATATTTTATTTTATGAAAATAAAGTTTAGTTGGGCAAAAGAAAAAAAATGATAAAAAGTGTTTTGATAATCATAAATCTTTTTATATCACAATTTTTAAAATCATGATGCACAATTTTGTGATCCTCATTGCAAAACATTTACAAAGACGTAAAAACACAGTAACAGAATTATTCAATAAAGTATTTAAAAGTAACATAGTTTTGCCATGTTTGACTCAAAAGGAGTCGGTATAAAATTAGTGTATAATTTTACGTATATTTTCTTGTATCTTGATGAAATATTTATTGATTTATTCACGCAAATAGAAATAGGGCATCTAATAAGTTTTTTTTCACAAAAGGTTGTTTTCATCTTACTTAAAAATGTGTTCACATTTGCCCCAGCCGTGTTCACAGCTGTCCCTCCAGTGGGGCACATGTCAACAAATTTAGAAGATTTTTTGAATGTTGAATTAAGTTATAAATTCTTGATAAGTGCATTTAAAAGTTTCACTAAAAGAGCAAACAAAGTGTCATATAAATCAATTTTTATTCCAATATCTCATAATAATTTTGAGAAAAAGTAAAAAATGTAAAAATAGCTCATTTGTGCCCCCCTTCCTTTCCCCTACTCATATATATTTTTATAATTTTATTTGTGAAATTAAAACGTATTATATTATAAAGGTGAATATTATATGCATACACCTTTAAAAAATATATAAATGAACAAAAATATATTTACATAATACACTACAAAAAAATTTCATTTTAAAAAAATTTCAAAAAATTGAAAACTATACCAGAAATTAATTATAAAAAATATGTATGCTGAATTATTTTTCACCAATATTGTTAAATGTTGTTGTGACACATCCTTTCAAATGTTGCATTAAATTTATCTTTAAAAAAAATAAATTTTTATTTCTTTGACCACTGGTGGTCAAAACATACCTTGACCAGGAAGGTTAAAACAGGTTTTTCCCCTGAACTTGGTTAAAACAAATATAGTATCCAACTTTGGCGGTAATTGATTTGTTGTGCTGGTTTGCAAGATAACTTTTATAGAAAAAGAATTCAAATAGTCAATTTTATAAAAATTGTATAAAATTCTGTTCAGCACATTAGTTTAAATATGATACACATGTTTAAAACGTCATTAAGTCATTTTTATTTTGACTTTTTATATGTATTTTTAGTAATTTTTCTACTAATAATTTGTTATTTAAAAAAAAATCATGCAACATTTAAAACTTGGCTATTAGGTTGTATAATTTGACGAAATTTGTCATCGGGATAACCAAATAGTACCTTTTTTTCTTTTTCATAATTTTTATAAATTTTTTAAATGTCATTGGAAGTGACATTCACGATCATCCATTATTGGCATTTAATCTTATTGTTTGGCGATTGTTTTCTGGTCAACGGGATAACAAAGTAGTACCAAAAAAAAAGTATAACTTGAAATGCTTGACAATATGAATGTGTATAAGAAGTTGAGTTGAAAATGAGTTGGGGCTGAATATATGGACAGCAAAGGGATAAAAATATTGCTTGGCTATCATTTGGGAATATCCTGAACAATTAGGCGTAAAAAAAAAAGAAAAAATTAGTTGGATGTGGCACTCTCAAAACTTTCTTCTGTCTCATAGATGCTAATATTTCCATAAAAATTAAATATAGCAGCATCACCAGTTTTAAGGAATCGTCGCGATTACAATGAATCCAAATTATAGAAAATTCCGAATTACAGAAGTTTTGTAACTAAAATGCATATAGATTATCCTTCCCACTGCCGCGACCAGATATATCCATTCACTAGGCTGCAGGTTTCGCTGCAGTTGAACCTTTTTTTAAATTAATTTAATTCTATAAATGTAATCCAGGTTTAAGAAATTCAGCTATGATTCAAAATCCAATTTTGCGATATTTTCACAACACATTATTATCTTTGGAAAAAAAATAGTGAAATTTCCATTAATCATGAACTTTTAAAACTTAATATCTAAAAAGACACCTATAATTATTACACATGTAATTTAGAAAATTCTTACAGTTTTAAAATTTAAAAAAAGTTGTGTTATTACGTAATCCTTTCATTTTTATAGCCATTTTCTGAAATTCGTTTATATATGAGCTATGGCACCATCTATTATCTCTAATTCTAAACAAAAACTAATAAACTTACAATGTCCAGATCACAGAAGTTATAAAACTATATCAGGAAATGCCTGAATATAAATTTTTATTAAACTTCGTGCATTAATTCTTGAGATAGAACACTCACAAAATATGCGTTACATACAGACAGACAACCACAAACTCACACATAGACATTTTGTAAAAACATGTTTTTTGAAATCTCAGGTCTCTAAAACGTGTAAATCCGTCGAAAACCAGAATTCTAAACTCCAATGAATCCAATACTTTCTTCTTGTAAAGATAGCAAAAAATAAATTTACTGGTGTCCAATAAAATCAATTCTCAGTTTTTATCAGTCCAGATATGGCAGTGTTTACTGTATGGCATGCACAGCAACACTTATGTAGCTGCATGTATGAAAAAAAAATCTCGAGTTAAATCAAACCAAACAATGTTTAATTTGATAATTTCATGCATAAATTTTTGACTATTTAAGGAAAAAAAGCTTGTTAAATACGCTACTTAATTCAGAGTTAAAGCTTATTGCAATTCATTTTAAAATGTTTTGTTTATTATTTTTCTTTTTGTTTCTAGATTTCGTGGTAGATAATATTATTTTTGCTGAAGTTAAATAAGTATCCTTGAATGAAAAGTGCGACAATTTCTTTATATTGATGCTTCGAAGAAGTTTCTGTTATGGTCCGAAGTTAAGCTTATTCACATAAGAAAATGTCATCAATTAGAGAGGAAAATTCCTGCTCCAGTAAACAGCACTTTATTCCTCAAAATGGGGATAAGAAAAAACATTCCTCAACTAATACAGGAGAGAAATCTTTCATTTGTGAAGTATGTTCCAAAACATTTTCTTACAATAGTCGTCTAAGAAGACATCTCTTAACACATACGAATGAAAAACCTTTCGTTTGTGAAGTATGTTCGAAAGGATTTTCTCAAAATGGTGATCTAAGAAGACATCACTTGACACATACGAATGAAAAACCTTTCGTTTGTGAAGTATGTTCCAAAGGATTTTCTCGGAGTGGTAATCTAAGAGCCCATCTCTTGACACATACAGGAGAAAAACCATTTGGTTGTGAAATATGTTCCAAAGGATTTTCTCACAATGGTAATCTAAGAAGCCATTTGTTGATACATACAGATGAAAAGCCTTTTGTTTGTGAAATATGTTCGAAAGGATTTTCTAAGACTGATCATCTAAGAAGACATTATTTGTCTCACACAAAAGAAAAACCACTCGTTTGTGAAATATGCTCTAAAGGATTTTCTCAAAATGGTGATCTAAGAAGACATCACTTGACACATACGAATGAAAAACCTTTCATTTGTAAAGTATGTTCCAAAGGATTTTCTCGGAGTGGTAATCTAAGAGCCCATCTCTTGACACATACAGGAGAAAAACCATTTGGTTGTGAAATATGTTCCAAAGGATTTTCTCAGAAAGGGCATCTAAGAAAACATCTTTTGACACATACAGGATAAAATCCCTGTGTTTCTAGAATGTGCTCCAAAGGATTTTCTAGACATTTTCATTTTGGCATCTCGTAATTGATACAGGAGAAAATGTTTTGTTTGTGTATTATGTTTTCCAACAGACTATCTGATAAACATTATTTAAGAAAACTTCTGTCTCATATCAGAGAGACAAAAAATTGTATATATTATGTCAAATTCGAGTATGAACCCTTTGTATATCATTACATTCACTATTATTACTTTTTATGTTTTAGCATTTAATAATAAATTAAAAAAAATTGCACTTCATCCATGATTTAGTGTCTCTTTGATAATAAACAAATAATTGTTGACATATTCGTTCTTACTTATCAGTACATTCATTTTACATGGCTTAACACATTTTTCAGGTTATGGGGCTACCTCCGTCAAATGAAAAGACCCGTTCGATAATGCTAATCCAATGGAAGAAATTTATAAAGATATCTTGGTTGCATTTCAATATTCTTAAATTATTATCATTATTGTATTTCATAGCTGAATATTGATCTAAATGCAGGCCATTTTTTATTTTTTCGATTTTAGTTGCAGGTATTTTTTATGAGGATGCTTTTGCTTTAGAAACTGGTTCCGAAAACGAAAGCGTCTTAACAAAAAATATCTGAACCAAAATCCAAATAGTAAAAAGTGGTCAGCATACAGATCGATCTCAGCTATCCATTGAAAAAGAAATTCATTTAAAAATATTAAAATGTAACCGAGATATCTTTATAACTTTCTTCCTTAGGTGAACGGGTGTTTCATTTGAATAAAGTAGCCTCTTAAACAGGATTTCGTTATAGGCAGGTTCTTTTCACACGTTTTACTATATTTTAATTTAGCGACATTTTAATAAGCCTAGAAATGTACTATTCTTTAGAAAAATGTAAAATTTAATATTTAGTTATAGAATAATGATAATTTAAAAATGTACGCATTTTTTGAAAACTTTTTTTGGTGACTTTGAATTTTACTGATCTTTGAATGGACCAGACCATGTTGAGTGGTTTTCATTCGGAGAGTGTCAAAACCGGGACTAAATTAAGGCCCGTGAAGACTAGAAATAATGATACCAGTCTCTGTTCGA
The DNA here is from genome assembly GCA_964019185.1 of Maratus speculifer. NCBI lineage: Eukaryota > Metazoa > Arthropoda > Arachnida > Araneae > Salticidae > Maratus > Maratus speculifer. Next base: position 1,163,139 of record CAXHSM010000423.1, on the reverse strand, counting down.
TACAGAAAAGATAGAATAGACCCGGTCCGGTCCTTCAGAATAAAAGGCTCGACCCAGAAGGTGTAGCTAGGTCCGGCCCGAGATTTCAGAGAAAAGTATGGCTCAGGCCAAGCTCAAGGGCGCCCATATGGGTGCAGGGGTCAAAAAAATTTTCAGTATGAATCGGTTGTAAGATTTGAAAATTTTATGAAAATTTCATTTAAAAAAACAAAGCATTGTAAAACATTCCTAGACTAGATAAGAAGGCGCTGGAAGAAATTTCCATTTTTGACAGGTTTACAGCTTTGCAGGTATTAGTTGTTAGGAATACATTTTGTCATAATTATGATTTTTTTCTTTTCAAGTTGGATTCTATTTATACATTTTCTGTCTTTACGAGGTTTGAATTAGTCCTTTTGACATTTTTTTTTCAAAAAGAGGTAAACACGGGATCGGAGACAAGTTGAGCTTTAAGTAGATTGTTATCTTAGCAAGTATGTATGTGATTATAACATTTTATTGTATAAGGAAAGATTTTGTTATAAATAGGATCCGTATTGTCGAGTGTAATAGTAAAAATAATTTTGCATGAACAAAATGCTCAACTACAGTCAAAGTTCCATAATCCGCACAAGCTGAGGGCCAAAGGATGTGCGGATTATGGAATATTGTAGATTATAGAGTACTATGAATTATGGTCATTTATTATTCCTAGATAGCATTATAATTCTATAATCAGCATAATATGAAAATAGAAATAAGAAATCTAATAATTAGTATAATATGCTACCTCCAAAAATGCCTTTTTAAAGTTATTTTATTATTAAAATTGATTGCATTAAAAAAATAATCACATACATAATCCATAATACACTTTGTTTTTTTTACTGTTAATATAATAAAAGAGTTATATTAAAAAAGTAGATGTTTTATTATGATTTTTTTTTTCAAATATTTTATTATTTGTTTTAAAAAATCTTTTTTGGATCACAAATCTTTGGAATCTTTGGAAATCACTTTTCTTAGCTAGTTATTTCATTGTTTACATTGTAAAGTGATGCGAATTATAGAAAATTGCGGATTATGGCTGCACTGATTATCGATCTTTGACTGTTTAAGAGACAGATTCAACCACAAGATATAAATCATACAGTTACACTTCTCACTAGGGAAGTTCCTAGGTGTAAGTTGTGGATTTTGACAAGTGGGTATCAAAAGGAAGATATCGTCATGTACGTTAAAAAGTGCAATGGAACTACCTGTCTGAATCCAACCGTTTTCAAGACATCAGCATTTAAAGTGTGAATAAATAAATAAATAAATAAATTGACAAGCTAGTATATAAATTGTTCGCAAGTTAAGCAAACCTAAGTAAAACATTCTATTTTACACACTACATACACATACAGTTTATCCATTACGTCATGCCACACATTTGCCAAAAATTTTGCTTAAAACAACACTGTAAAAAATTTAGAAACGTTTCTGAATATATGGGGCAGCTACAGTGCATGTAATTTTCAAAAACGTTTCTGAGTATTTAAGAAACCTCTTTCTGCAATATTGAGAAGCATTGTTGACTATTTTGAAATTTTAACGTTTGTCTAAAATTTTTAAAATAGTCAATAAAGTTTCTGAATATTGCAGAAAGGAATTTTCGAAATACTCAGGAACGTTTTTGAAAATTACATGCACCATAGCTGCCCCATATATTCAGAAATGTTTCTGAAGTTTTTTACATTGAAGGTACTGGAAATAACAAAACAAATGGAAAAACTCTTCGAATGCAGGCATACGCGAAAACTTTGTGGTATGAGAAGTGCCTGTCTAAAAGAGGGTAAATAAGTGGGAATGTGTGGGTATAAAGGATTTTGCTCTTGTTGCTCGGGAAAAGGTATTGGCAGGAGAATTAAAAACAACGCAAAGAAATTTTTAACTTGCAGAAAATTTATATACCTGCCTGTCAATTTATTTATTTTTTCATTCACATTTCAAGTACTGATATTTCGAAAACATTTGGATTCGGACGGGTAGTTCCATTGCACTTTTTTAACGTACGTGACGAGGTCTTTCTTTTGATATCACATTTTTCCAAATCCACAACTTACACCTGGGAAGGTTCCCTAGTCAGTTGAAAAATTCATTTTCTCGAAATAATTAAGGATTAGAATCCTAAATGCGTTGGGTTGTCCGCAGCCCAAACTCGAAAATCATACATGAAGTCAAACCAAAAGGCCAGCAGGGGAATCACCAAGTACTGATCTTCTCCCCCCCAATTATTATCTAGGTGTATCAAAAATGGCAAAAAATGCACGCTATAAAATAGGTTTCAATACCAGTATCTTCGTTTTATCATTTTGTTTCAGCTCTCCATCCTATTTTTGCATTTGTACTTTTAAGCGATCCAGTAAAGTAAATCGTTCTATTAAACGAAGAAAATGACATTAGAATTGCAGGAGTGCCAATTTTTTGGAGACGAAGATATTCTCAAAAAAAAAAAAAAAAAAAAAAAAAATTCTCATTTCTTTCCACTTTCCTTGCGTCAGATAAGAGATCCTTGACCTGAGGAAAAGATGAAGCTTGAGACCGAGTGAAGGTGATGGCATTCAGTAGCATATATAAGACTCATCATTTCAGAGGAGGCTGAAAAATTTCTGAAAGGAAATGACAAAAACATTAACATGTTCACTTTAAGCAGGTTTTCATTATCAGATAACGCGTACCTGCTAATATACAACCGAAACTGATAAGATGGAATTGCATGGGACTGGATTTTTATTTTAATCAGGTTTTCGTCTTAAATAATATAACTTTTATGGCGGGTAAAGGAAACCTGTGTATGTCGAAAACTTGGCTTAAATTGTTATTTTGTGATCGCTGCGAAAAAACACTTTTTAACATGAAAACCTGCCTAAAACGAAATATTTTTCTCGTTTCTTTTAAATTCCATGTTAGCAGATTGCATTACTTTTTGATAAAATTTTGGTAATTAAATTTTGTTTTCTAGAAATTTTGGAAGGGGCTGCAGCCCCATCAGTCCACCCTCTGATTTCGCTACTGGTTACATTGTATTACAATGCGGATGGTCCCCTTCTAGGTCAACTGAAATTTTACGGAAACAGGCTATGTAGTTCCTTTTCCCTTTCATTTTTCTTTTTTTATAGCAAGCAAATTCACCTTAAAATTGTGATGAGGCACATCACTGATAATGGGGCTGAAAACAATTTTATTTTCTCGCTTGTGCGTTTGCAGTTATAGAACCTCTTCAGTCCTGATGTTGCCTGGTGGTGACACTAAAAAACGCTGATTAATTCAATTTAAATGTTTCAAGGATTGTTTAAATTTCACCTTTCCTTTCTTTCTAACTGATGACCAGGTCCCTACATGCTCATACACATTATCTCAGCTTAACGGGGTAGATACCTGGTACCGGAGTGGGTATCCGTTTAATTTGAGGCGTAGCGGCAATAAACCTGATAATCTTTTCTTCGAACCTCATCATATCTGCTGTATTTGCTTCTCGTTTGAGTGTACTTTGTTTTGCCGGTTGCTTAACGTTACATCCTGTTGTTTGAACTGCAACAGGCTACACAAGTTGATCTCGTAATTTGAACCTTGATCAGATGACGAGACCTTCACCTGAGAAGGCATTTCCAGAGGTATAATTCACAGGTAACTTGGTGGACTTTGCGCACGTGACGGATTTTACATGCACCAGGAGCCATTAGCGTACATTTTTTAATTTTTGCGACGATCCTTTAAATTAATGTGTACACATTAGAAGACTGATGCACCTTTGAAGATATTTTATAAAATTTTAAACTGTTTTTTCTAGTGCCTCGTAAAATTCATCTCAGGACTGAGGAGGATAAATACGTAGCATCTATAGTGGTCATTCAGTCCGCCTCTCTGTCCATCCACATATAAGAGAACAAAAACTATCCACCCAAATGCTTTGAAATTTAAAATATATAATTGCTGAAAAATTTTATCAAATAGTTTAACATTTTATGAAAATTGGATGTTTAGTTTGATGACAAGGACGGTCAAAAGTTTTCTATTACATTACAGCCGATTATAAAAACGTTTTAAGTTCATTTTAATAGTGTTACATCCTTTTAAATAGAATAAAATTGATATGCATTCACTTGAATATATATTCGGTTACAATATGTGTGCAAAAAATTGTTTATTCTTCATTTACAAGACCACACAAAAGATTTCCCTTACATAATGTTATTGGGCAAAACTTTGCTTTCGAGGTATTATAATCATGTTATGAGTTATATCGTGTATCACAGAAAATGCATAGTACAGTAGACTCCTTAAAATCCATACATAATTTACAGATGTAAACAATGAAACTCCTAGTTCAGATATAGGAACAAAATTTGATTATTTTAATTTTATAGTAATTGTATTTTTATTTATTTTGTAATTTTTGTTAATATTACTGAATTCATGTTTTTTCATAAACGAAGAATATGTTTATTTTTGAAAAAAAAAACAGATATTGCTACATCACTAGTCATCACAATCTTCTTATCAAATATATTTATATATTAATCAAGCTTTTTTGGTTATTAAATCTAGCTAAACCAGAAAAAAAAACTTCTTATTATTTTATGATTTTGATGAGAATTAGTAATATATCTTTATGAGGAAAGTTTAATTTTATAATTTTGGAAAAATAAATTTAATTTTTATAATGAATATTTAAACATTCATGTAAGCTTATTAACATGACCTTTGCTTTTAATACATTAATACATTTGAAAATTACCATTTTTTTTATTATTTTAGATTATTACTTATTTTAATATTTTATTATATTGTAAGCATTTCTTGCAGTTTTGAATGCATTGTTTATTACATTCAAATTACTGTTTAATAAATGTAAACAAAGCAATGACCAGAAACCCACAATATTCTAAAATCCTCACAACCCCTGGTCCCGAGCTGTGCGGATATGAGAGAGTATACTGTATAAATATTTAGGGTGCTCTTTCTGTTGTGATGGCACATACCAATGTTTAAGTCATGAAAAAAATATCAGGGTATACATATTATAGACAGAGGATATATGAAAAGAATCAGAAACATTCATGCATACAGTATAAGTCAATGATTTAGTTCTGATACAGAGGGTATACAGAGCTTCTCAAAAAATCTTGAGAGTACACGGAGTATAACTTTATATGACCTCCTCTGCATCCCTGACAAAAAAAAGGGAAAAATGTAAATTGTAAAAGAAATTACAAAATGAAATAATAGATTTTTTGCAGTTATTGAAAAAAACCATAACAATAATAAATATGAATATATCTAAACATGTGTTCACAAAATTAGAATCCATCATGCTAGATTTGTACCAAGGGGTGTAGTGGAGGGTATACACCGGTTTATGCTGTATACCTTCTGGATTTTTTAAAGAAACTCTGTATATCTTTTGTTTCTCTAAATAAATCTATGGCATATAAGGTGTGACAGACATGTGTTTAGTATATACACTTTGATTTTGTTACGACTGCAACACTGTTTGTATCAGCCATTGTACCTAAGGCCTTTGCTATTTTTTTTTAATTTTAGGGTGGGGAGGAGGAGAGGACTTTAAAATGCCAAGTCTAATTACAGTATTTACCAACTAATTTTATTAATTTTTATTACCAAGTTACACAATTAGAAAGTGTAATGTAGTTTTTATTTCCAAATTTTTAATAAAATTAATAAGTCTAACAGAAATAAAAAAAAGTCTATTGTAGTTTTTATTAAAATGTTAAACAAATTTGCCAATTAAATTAGTAAATTTGTCAAGGGTAAAATAGCATTCGCAAATGGTTGTGGGTAAGTCCCCCCTCCGAATGTCCATTTAGTGAGGGCCCTGATTTTTTTTTTTATAAATTTAAATTTTGACAAATTTATTTCACAATTTTTTAATTTGTGAAAATTTCCTTCTTACAATAAATATTATATTTTTATGATTTTTTTTTGTAAATAATATTCAAATGCCTGAAAAATTAAAGTGCTTACTTAAGAAATTAAATATATATATGAAAAACCTTTAATGGAAGGATTCATAAAAAGTCGAAGAATTACAAAGAATAATGTACCAATAATGTTTTATAAAAAGCAAAATGAATTATTCCTTTTTTCCATGTCAGTATTAATATGCCATAATGGATATTTAAGGTAGTTGACATTTAACAAACATTATTGTATAAATACATACACCGGGCTCTGCAAATATAAGATTATAGGGATTTTCATTTAAGGGGGGAGGAAGGCCTGGCATATGATATTGTAAGATATATCTATGGGGTGGAGCATTTGTATTTTGATACAATATCATATTTGATTCAATCAAACTTTTCTCTTTTTATCTGCAATATGGTCTTTGGTTTAAAATAGCATGTTATTTTTTTTCCAGTCTCTTATCTATTTTTATGAAAATACAAGATTATTAAGATCACTAAAATATTATAATTTTTTTTAATTCTAAATTATGGAATACTTCCTATTCTTTTTCTTATGTGTATGCATATATCAACGCTGTTCAAGAAATATTTTGCGAAGTATATTTGGGATAAAGCTTGTGTTTATCAATAAATAAGAGAGATACAGAAGGAATATTGTCCACTTTTTTTGTTTTGATAAGAATTTCTACCTACCACCCACTCTGCCTCTGTTCATGACAAGTGAACCAGGACTTTATTTCACTTGAATGCATCATGTAACAAAAAACTATTATAAAATACTTTTAAATACAAACTACTTCTTTTAAGTGTTACTTAATATAAGATTTTTTTACATGCAAAGTGATATTTTATTGACTTCTCTTCATTTGAATCATAAAAAAATGTGAAAAATAAATGAAACCAGTTTTGTATATCACATGAAACAAAAGAAATAAATTCGAGAAATCACAAAATCTTTGCACTTTGATATTTACCAGGGAAGAGGGGGGTTATTACACATGATATCAGAAAGAGGGAGGGGGATCCAAAATTACCAAAAAGTTGATAATGTTATATTTGAACAGTAGAAGAGACTTTCAAGAGGTATCTATATAGTATGACACAATTTTTTTTTTAAATAATGGTTATCAGATAATCCTTCGGAAAACACCTTGCACAAACAAAAAATATTTTCTCCAGTGTGAACCATGAGATGGCTTTCTAGTTGACAATGTCAAGAAAATTCTTTGGAACATAATTCAGAAGCACAAGGAATTTATCTTGTATGCGTCAAGAGATGCCTTCTTAGATTACTAGTTATAGATAATTTCTTAGGACATACTTCACAAGCGAAAGGTTTTTCTCCTGTATGAGTCAAGAGATGCCTGCTCAAACTATTAAGACGCAAACTTTGTACTTTAAAATTAAAGAAGCGGTTGAGCTCTACTATAAAGCACTATCGTGCTGTATGATAAAAAATTACTCAGCTCATGATGGATGCAAAGAATACATGACAATGAGATGCGCTTGATTTAAAACCTTGGATAATTTTTCAACAAGAAAATCTAACAGATTTTTTTTTTCACAAAACATATTTTTGGCACACTTTTCTCCTATTTTTAAAAGTGTTACTTCAATAAAGCCTTTCCTATAGAGTAACATATTGAGGTACAATTTATCCTTATCAGGTAAGACTAAGTTTTAAAACTAGGGGAAAGTTACTTTACCGTAAAATAACAACAAGTTGGAAATTGCACGTAAAGCGTAGCAAATGAGGTGCGTTCGTATGATAACAAAGTTTTAAAATATCACTCTCATATATCAATCTCATAAAACTGTAAATAGTTAATTACAATTAAAATACGCACCAAATAATGTTCTCCCTATACCATTATGTAATGGAATACTTTTGTGTGGCCTTGTAAATCAATAACAAATGTTCTTTGCACCACAGATCGTGCGAGATGTATATATATATGTTCTTTATAGATACATATATGCATTTTATTATGCTCGAAAGAGTGTAACACCATTAAAATGCATTTGAAACATTTTCCCCCATTGACCGTAAAGTAACGGAATACTTTTGATTGCCCCTGTAACTGAAATATGCATCCGATTTTGATAAAATTTGAAATAACTCGACAAATTTAGGTAATAATTATGTATTTTAAATTTTAAACGATTAGGATGCATTTGAAACGTTTTTCCCCATTGACCGTAATGTAACGGAATACTTGTGATTGTCCCTGTAATTGATCTGTGCATCTCATTTTCATAAAATTTGAAATGATTCGACAAAATTATTTAATAATTATGTATTTTAAATTTTAAACGATTCGGTTGGGTAGATTTGCGTTGTTATAAGCGGACAGACAGACAGACTGAACGACAACAAAAGGTGCTACGTATTTGCAAAATTACAAACGCACCTAAAAATTAAAACTATCAAAAAATTACTGAAAATTAATCAACAAGTCTGTTGTTCTTTATTTTTTATCAAAATGACAACTGATACAATTATGAAATTTTTTTAATTTATTAATAAATGTTAAAAAAAACAGAAGTGATAACAGTAAATGCAACAAAACATGCAGGGTTCAAACTCAATTTTGAAAAAAGTACAAGATATTTTAAAGAGGTATCTATTTAGTATGAGATAAATTTTTTAAATAATGGTTATCATATAATTCTATGGAAAAAATATTGCACAAACAAAACATTCCTTCTGTATCAATCACGAGATGTCTTTCAAATTCACAATGTCTAGAAAATGTTTTGGAAAACATTTCAGAAACACAAGGATTTCATCTTGTATGCGACAAAAGATGTCTTAGGTTGCAATTCAGAGAAAATCCTTTCGAACATATTTCACAAACAAGAGGATTTTCACTTGTATGAGTCAAACAATGACTTCTTACACTTTTATTGACAAAAACTCCCTTGGAACATACTTCACAAGCAAGCTTTAGGTTTCACCTGTATGAGTCAAGAGATGGGTTCTTAGATGATTATTTTGAGAAAAGTCTTTGGAACATATTTCACACACAAAAGGTTTTTCTCCTGTATGAATCAAGAGATGCCTTTTTAGACCAATACGCTGAGAAAATCTCTTGGAACATACTTCACAAACAAAAGGTTTTTCACCTGTATGAGTCATGCGGTGCTTTCTTAGACTACTATTGTCAGAAAATCCCTTGGAACATACTTCACAAACAAAAGGTTTTTCACCTGTATGAGTCAAGCGGTGATTTCTTAAACTACTATTGTCAGAAAATCCCTTGGAACATACTTCGCAAGCAAAAGGTTTTTCTCCTGTATGAGTCAAGCGATGCCTTCTTAGATGACTATTATCAGAAAATACTTTGGAACATATTTCACAAACAAAAGGTTTTTCTCCTGTATGAAATAAGAGATGTTTTCTTAGATTACTTTTATCAGAAAATCCCTTGGAACATAGTTCACAAGCAAAAGGTTTTTCTCCTGAATGAGTCAAGCGATGCCTTCTTAGATTACCATTCTGAGAAAATCCTTTGGAACATAATTCACAAACAAAAGATTTTTCACCCGTATGAGTGAACCGATGCTTTCTTAGACTACTATTGTCAGAAAATCCCTTGGAACATACTTCACAAACAAAAGGTTTTTCACCTGCATGAGTCAAGCAGTGCATTTTTAGACTACTACTGTCAGAAAATCTCTTGGAACATATTTCACAAACAAGAGGTTTTTCACCTGTATGAGTCAAGAGATGTCTTTTTAGGTCAGAGTTCTTAGAAAATGTTTTGAAACATATTTCACAAATAAAAGCTGTGTCATTTGCTTCTGTGGAGAAATGTTTTCCCTTATCCTCATTTCGAGGAACAAGGTACTGTTCACCGGAGGAAGAATTTTTTTCTGTAATCGATGACATATTCTCAAATGAATTTAAGCTTGATTTCAAACGATAACAAGAACTTCTTCAAGGCGTCAGCAAGAACAGATTGTCGCCATTTTCATCCAAGGAAATGACTTGCTGAGTTTCAGAAAAAAAAACAGTTTTACCTACCACCGAATCTGAAAACAGAAAGAAAAATAATAAACAAGACATTTTAAAATAAACTGCATGCTAAATTTGAACTCTGAACTAAAAATTGATTTTCTAATTTTTTCCCCTTAAACAATACAAAGTCAGTGCATTAAATTATACCAAAATACATTCAAAGGTATGATTTAACTCGAAAATTTTTTCACAGCTACATCAACATAAGCATACAGTTGGCGTGCATACGATACAGTAGACAATGCCATAGCTAATATTGAGAAAATCTCATATCCGGATTGATAAAAACTAAAAATTTATTTCTTCGACTGCTTGTAATTTTAGTTACTCATCTGTTAAAATTTCGCCCACTTTTTTGACATATTCTCGAAAGATATCCAAACAAGATTTTTACCTCTTTGATGTCTATACATCCAGCTCCAATTAAATTTCACGACTATTGTATAACATCTTTAATCCGGACTTCTATAATCTGGAAACTTCTGTAATCCGGCCACTTCAGTACGTTTATTCATTTTTATTTTTAATTAGAGATAATAGATGGCATTATAGATCATATATAAATGAATTTCAGAAAATGGTTAAGAAAATGAGAAAATTATAACGCAACTTTTTTTTCCAGTTTAAAACTTTAAGAGCTCTCTAAATTACATTTGTAATTCATGTACGTGTCTCCTTAGATTTGTAAAAATTCATGATTAATAGTAATTTCACTTATTTTTCTTTTTCCAAAGATGTCGCTAAAATATCACAAAATCAGACTTCTTTTTTTTTGTTATTTTTCTTAAGTATTTAACTTAAGACTTACTTTGATATTTATAGTTGCTACATATTTAATTTTTTATATTATTAGTGTTATGTGTCACAGTTTTAAATACGTTACTGTAATTATAATGTTGATTTTTAGATTATAATTGCAAGTCTTAAATTTCTCACTGTAATTTTTTGGTTTTAGAATTTAGTTTTTCAATATTTTTCATGACAAGTCTATTATTCTTGTGATATACGTTATTTATTAAATATTCAGAAATCAGAAATCTCAAATTTTTAAAAAATCCTACGTTTTTTGTTTTTAAAGTTTACGATAGATGGCGAAACTGCATAAAATATACTTAATTTTGAAAAAAAAACATTCATTTTTGTGCATTTTGAATTTATTTTTCTCAATATTTTCAATTATTCAGTTTCTTGCATTTTTGTATTGCCATATTTATAAAAGATCTTAGTGTTATCATTAATCTTTATGCATTTTATCTACAAAACTTCTGTAATCCGGAATTTTCTATAATTTGGACCCGGTGTAATTGCGACGTTTCCGGAATAAAGAAGTTATGCTGTACTTCTTATACTCATTCATGTTGTCCAGCTTTCGAATTATGCATTTTTGTTTTCACAATTTTTTTTATTAAATTTACTCTAAATTTAATAAAATCATTTTTCTTGAATTCCTTTTTACAAAAGTTGCCTTGCAAACCAGCACAACGAATCAATTTCTTTTGAAATAGGGTTGTAATTCGTATAACCATTTATCAGTCAAGTAAATTTTTTAGTTAAAAATGTTGAAAAGGTTTAATGGCACCAGAATCTATAAACAAATTTATCTTTTAAAGAAGTGCTATTTATGTCAGGTTTACATAAAAAGAAATTAGTGCACTAAAAATTACAGTGCATATCAAACCATTATTAATAAAAATTAAGTTGTAAGCATATTACCATTTCCCAGTAAAGGGTGAAACCAGGTCCAGGAGGAAAATAGGTTTGAATACTTCAGTATAGAGTAGGGGTTTTCTTGCTGTGTTCGTTTTCATCATAAGCACAACAAATAAAATGTTTTAAATCAGTAACTCACTTAGTTAGGGGATTTTCAAAAAATGCATCACAGTAGAGATGGGTGATTTTGATTTTTTAAATATATTTAATAGATACTATGACTTATTCAATTTAATAGATATTACAAATTTTTTCATCGATTTCTCTGATGGCAATATCATTTTCATTTTCCTTGAAAACTCAAAGATAAAGTAATCGGGTGTGCAAATCTTAAAATTCCTTCTTCTATCTCTACATGTGAAAACTTCCAAATTCACTATCCACATTATCAAATATAAATGTTGACTTATTCCCATCATGAGGATTTAAAAAGCATAGCTTCACTGACAGTGTTGAATTCAGACTCTTATTGTCAGGAGGTACTTCTGTGGCTACAGGGAGGACATTATAAAGTTACGGGGGGAAGAAATTGCATCTTTTGACCATTGAAAACACAAAATCTCAAATTTTCCAGGGGGGAAGGGATTTAATTGTTTGGTGGGGGAGATGAACGACCACCCCCTGAAATCAACACTGTTCATTGAAGTATGTGCATTTTAAAAGAGAATATTAGCAATGCATTTTCCAATCAATTTGTATAATATCGGCTCACACCTTCTTAGATGTCTACAACCAAAATTTAAAAATTATAAAAAGCATAAAAGTGACATCTTTCCGGCAGTATACACTCAAGCCTAATAACAGTCTATTTGTGTGATAATAAGTAAAAATCCTTCATATAAATAAGTTCATTTTATTTCAATATCAAAGCGTATTATTTTCGATATATGATGTCATACAGTCAAAGATCGATAATCCGCACACCCATAATCCGCAATTTTCTATAATTCACGTTACTTTATGAATGTAAACATGTAAACAATGAAAGAAACAGTTAACAAAAATTAAAAATTTATGTTCCAAAAATGTTTTTTTAAACAAATAGTAAAAAATTGAAATAATCATAATAATACATACATTTTTTGTTAATATAACTCTTTTATTTTATTAACAGTAAAAGACAACTTGAATACGGAACACATGTAATTATTTTTATTTAAATGCACATATCTATGAATTTTTTAACCCTTTAAGCGTGCGGCAAAATTTTACATGCAAGTTTAATGACTTATAAAATAATAGCTACGGAAAGTATTGATATTGAGATTTGTATTCTATAATCTTAGATATTTATTTATAATATGCAATTCAAAAAATTAACATTAATATCAATTTTGAGTTAAATAAGCCTTTGAATCCAAAAACTACGTGGCAGAAAAACACGGTTAGGCTGCTTAAAGGGTTAATAAAGTAACTTTTAAAAAGAATTTTTTGCGATAGTATATTAAAATAGTTATTAGTTTTCATATTAATATTTCCATATTATACTGATTAAAGAATTTGCAATCTAGGAATAATCAAACGATGTATAATTCACAATACTCTATAATCCACAATATTTCAAAATCCACACAACCTTTGGATGAAACATGTGCGGATTCTAGAACTTCGGCTGTATTTGTTTGTATCTTTGTACAATTCATTCATTCGTTTCGCCGTTTTTTATTTTTTCTCAAAAATTGCACTAAAATATTATGCATATTTATAATATTATTAAAATTAGTTTATGTATCAACTAAAAAAAGAAAGAAAAAGAACAAAAGAAAGAATGAAATATGTATATTTTACATTAAAAAAATTCTAAAACAAATGTTTTATATTATTGGAACACATGTATAAAAATTTACCAACATTTACAGAAATAATTTTAAAAATCTGACAAATGTATTGGCAAAATTTCAAAATACGAATAATTTAAGACCCATATTGGGAAATTTTACTATCCATAATTTATAATTTAAATCCATTAATCAAAAGAGTCATTTTCTTTCAACAAATGAAAAATTGAAAATTGTTTGAATTTCCATAGAAAAGCGTTACCGTAAAATACCGTTAATCCGCCCTTCCCGATCAAACGCCCCCTCCCCACTTTATAAAGAATTTGAAATTTTCAAAAAATCCGGAGAAAGCGCCCTCCCTCCCCATTCTCAAAGGCGATTGAGAATAAGATGAATCATTATGAAATGAATGAATCATTAATCTTTGATGAAATGTGCGTTTTTTCGAGATTTTTTAAATGATTTCATGCTTGTTTTGGCTTTTTTTTTACAAATTTTTCCCTTTTTTCTGCGTTTTTTCGACTGAATTTACGTTTTTTTAAAAGAAAACCCAAATTTTTTCAAGTATCAAAATTCATGATTCATTCATTTCATCATGATTCATTCCTGTAAATTTTGTTGAACTATCGTGGAAAAATTCCGTGTAAGCGCCCCCCCCTAACTATTGTACGATTCTTCATCACGTTTGGGGGGGGGGCGTATTAACGGTATTTTACGGTATGGTGCAAAATAAAATGCTCAGTATTTTCCGAAAGAACATAACAAAAACTACACAACTAAATCCGGATACCTCATGAATGTGCTTACTCAATTTCAAGGAAATCGGATGCTTTTTATGGCAGTTATCATGGAATAGACAGAAATTAAAAAATTTTGGTCTGCAAAGTAAGCCTTCATGTACATTTAGGCATATACTGCACATACTGTTATATTTGGATACAGTCTCTCATCTTTTTAGGAACAATGGATTTTGAGCTTATTCTATCTACAATACTTTTTTAAATTTTCAAACTATGTTTTTGAGATTTTCACAGAATTTGATCTATACATTTAGCTAAAACATTATGCATGTTATTTTTTATTACATTCACACATGCACAGTAAGACATTATTTAGTTAACCTGCTTATTTTTAAATTCTGATTACAGTGTATTGTGTACAATGTTGTTTGTCATATTTTCTGAAAAGAAAATTATTTTATATTAAGAAATCTGTAAATGATAAGCGAAAAACTTGGCAAAATTTGGAATTGTTTTTAGGAAAACCTTAATTTTTCTACAAGTATGCATGCTATCCTCATAAAAATGAACACAGTTTATAAAACTAAATTACTAAATCATTGTCTGCAGTTTGAATGCTTTTGCTACATTAGTTTTGATAGGGTATTCCAAAAGATATTCTTTCTTTTTGAACTTGCTGACAGTTTGCTATGAGGTTTCTGAAAAAAAAAATCTTTGCAGATATAAGTAACACTTCTTTTATGCACCAAAAGTTTCAGGATATTTCCTCAATTATATTTTTTAACCATCGGTCATATAGTGTGTATAGATACACATACATGCATATCTATATATGAATACAGTTATGTGTATACATATATATGTGTATATACAGTCGAAGATCGATAATCCGCACCCCATAATTCACAATTTTCTATAATTTGCATCACTTTACAAATGCAAACAATGAAATAAACAGTTAAGAAAGTGTAAAAATTTGTAATCCAAAAATGATTTTTTAAAACAAATAATAAAATAATTGAAAAAAAAAATCATAATAAATCATCTACTTTTTTTAATATAATTTTTTTACTACATTAACAGTAAAAAACAAACTGTATTATGGATTATGTATGTGATTATTTTTATTTAAATGCAATCAATTTTTAAAATAAAATCTTTTTTTAATTTTTATAATAAAAGGACTTTAAAAAGGCATTTTATGAGATAACATATTAAATTAATTATTATATTTCTTATTTATATTTTCATTTTACACTGATTATAGAATTAAAATGCTGCCTAAGAATAATAAATGATGCATAATCCATAGTACTCTATATTCCATAATCCGCATAACCTTTGGCCACAGCTTGTGTGGATTATAGAACTTACACTGTATATTTATATATGTATTTATATAATAATATATTACAGATATACATATATATAGCACTGATGCCTGACTAACTGGAAAGTACAAAAAATAACACTAAACTCAGTTTATGTGCATGATTGCAGAGTTATAAAATTAAATCATGAACACTTTTGGGATGTCATTACATCCTAAAGATGTAATGACATCCTAAAGTGTTCATGATTTAATTTTATATTCATAAAAATAATTTGAATGTAAACAATCAAACTTATTAAGAATCATGATAAATATCAATGATAATGTATGTAAGAAACTTAATGCTCTTTATGGCAAGTCGAAAAATGGAGACAACTGCAATTATAAAATGTGTGTAAACATTAAGTATAGGCTTGAAACAAAAAAAAAAGAGTAATTTTAAATGGCAAAAGAGCAAGTATAGCAAATAACATTTAAAAAATACAAATAAAATGCCTAATTAAAAATCTTTTGATAATGTAGCAAACACACGTGTTTCATGTGAAGTGAATAGGCACATTTACCATCATCGGATATCGAATAATAATATTATCACTTTGAAATATAGTAGACCCCCTTAAATCCGCAAATGGCAGAAATCCACACAATTTTTTAGATGTAAACAATGAAATTAAAGATGGTGCTGAAGACAGTGGCTAGAGCACTTTTTCTCCTAAATTTTTTATTCTCTTTTGGCTATCAGAGCTGATTTATTGCTAAATAAATTTATATTTCTTTTGATTTTGATATAAATTAGCATATCTATATCAAAATTCTAGAGCTCAAAATGGAAAAATTCACAAACCGGAATGATATTTTAAGATTGTTGTTGGCTTTTCTATTTTATTTATAGACAGATTTATTTGTAAAGATATAAAGAATTATAAAAAGGGCATTCAAGACTCTAAATAGCAGCAAAAAAGTTAGAAAGAGCCCAAGAAACTACATATATATATTTACATATATAACTGTAATAATGCGTTTTATAATTGCACGAGTGAGAACGATATTTGCCATAATTTTACAAACCGAAACATTATTTATCCTAATTTCAGGAACTAGAATATCACCCCAGATTGTTCCAATACATTTCGAGCTTTGAAAGATTCCCCTTATTGTAGTTTCTGGAAAATATTCTGGAGTGTAAACTAGTTGAAATGTTAATTTTTCTTGCATTCATTTCATTGTGTTTCAATATTTATTTTTACTTTTTCAATATACCATATGTATTTAATATGTAATCCTGATTATTATGACTAAGTATAAGATTTTTCATGAAGAAAATGTATATTTACTTCCGAAAAAATTCAAGAGATTCCTAGAAATATAATCGCTGTAAAGCATTGCCACTTTGTTCAAAGGAGAAAAATTTACTGCAGAAGTAGCGAATGCACAGAGTGGATGCGCAAAGTATTGGTACAAGGCAAAATGAAAGTTTTAGTTTCATCTTGGAAGGCAGAGTAAAAGCGGAATCTATGTCAATTTAATAATTTTTTTTTTTTTACGTATGTATTTTAATGTGTAACTTTGGTTAATTTGATTTAACTGTAAACTTTTTCATAAAGAAAATATGTATTTACTTTGAAAAAACTTATGATGGCACTAATATTTTTAGCAGTCATTGTGATGATTTTCTTCAATTTATCAAGTGTTTTTTTTATTAACAAAGGCAAATATGTTACAATTATGCAAATATGTTAGGCAACAAATATGTTACTTAATTATTTAAATATTTCAATTTATTATATGCATTCATTATAATGCTCAGTTACCAATAAAATTGATATTTCAAAAATGTAAACAAATCAATGACCAGAAATCTGCAAAATTCTAAAATCCTCTTGATCCCTGCTCCCAGGCTTTGCGGGTTTGAAGGAGTCTACTGTAATAAAGTTTTATTAATTAAAAAAGATTTCTTAGATAAGAACTCAAAGCATAGTTTTCATAGAGCATTTTACTTCTGAAAGAAAATCTTGTTTATGTAAATGAAAGTATCTGTTTTAAATATTATGTAAACTTAAAATTTTTAATACCATTACGCTAAAATAATGAAGTATTCGGCTAACCAAATATTCGGTTTACCCGTGAACGGAATAATTTACAGAACTATAAATGTAAGCAAAAATAAAAGGTGCGACGCGCGACATGATATTTTGTGTCTCCATACAATCAAATCACAAGTGATAGAATTATCAGTAGAATAATAAATAACGAAATTTATCTTACCATTAATTTGTTTTAGTAAAGAAGATTAATCAGTAAATTAATTTAACAAAATTAGCTACTTGTTACTGTCCAAGTATTATCAGTTTATTACAGACGCCAACACAATGAATGAACCATAAGAAAAGATTCATTCATAGAAAATGATTCAATAAATAAATGGAAAATAGCTATAATAGAAATGTTCAAACAATTTTTAATTAACGAAGTAAAATATTTATTTTTAAAAAGAAATGGAGAGTATTTTAAAGATTTGCTAATCTAGAGCTCAAATATGTATCTTGGATTAAAAATTAGACGCAATTTGATTTAGGAAAATTTTACCCTTGTTGCCTGGTAACCAATATTTTAGCTAGGGATAAAGAAAATAGTCAAAGCCATTGCAACCGCTGAAATTTAATTGATAAAAAATATTAATAAATAATCCACAGGTACGCTCGTTTTCTAAAGCATGCAAGAATCATTTTTATTGAATCATTGTTCAATTCTTGATTCATTCTTTTAATGGCGTCTGGTTTTCAGACACACCATAGTTTGTTCATGTAACTTTTAAAACATTAATTTATCGTACCCAACATTTTTACGAAAATAGGTTAATGCTAAGATATCGTAATTTCTCTCATTATTCTTCAACTAAGAACTGTATAATTTACTATATCTTAATGACTAGATGTTTTATATGTAGCAACTTTCATTTTTGCTGATTAATCATTGCGTTATTTAAAGCATTATTATGTTTTATTTATAGCCGATATTTTCTTTTATTAGTATTATTTAATTCTTTACTGAATATTATTCAAGTTTTAATTTAGATACAGCTAATTGTTTTGAAAAAAACTGTTACGCTCAATTTTAAAACATTGTGTTGCTCATAAACTGAATTTGATTCCATTCTGTTCAGTTGAAATATTTTTTTTTTAATAATTGATTGCTTAGTTATGTATATAAAGTTATCGAAATTTACATTAAAGAAAACATAAACATAAGAAACTAATGTAGAATCTGAAAACAAACGATAAAAATGAGTTTTTGTTATTACCAGTTGGTTTCTTAGATTCTTTCAAAATATATTTGTGACAGGAGTTTTATGTATTTTGTAAAGTGATGGTTGACATACAGTACTTATCAAGTGGCTTCGTCATAGAAAATGGGTGTAGTTGAAATTTGTTTTTGATTATACTGCGGTATTTTTAGGGGGAATAGGTGTATTTTCCAAGTAGGCTTATTTAGGCAAGTTTATTTAATGTGTGGAGAGAGCAGTTCTGTTTGGGGGGGGGGGGGCACTTTTTGTTGATTAGAAAATGGCGAGGGTGAGAGAGAGGATTTTTGTGACAATTGTATGTCACTAAGTTAGGATGAAGATGATACTACATAAATCTGGTCCCTCATAAAAATATATATAGGTGTGAGAAATAAATGCAAGTGAATTTTTATTGATTTCATTTCAAAAGTATTGTATTTTGTACATTTTGGAAAGTTGTGCATACATAAGTTCATGTACACAGTAACAATTTTTAACAAGTAAGAAAAATCATGCATTAAGCATAGATTATAAAGCACTTTCCAACACTTTATGAAATTCTTAACAAAACTTCGTCATTTAGGGCAATAAAGTTACTTTATATAGCCAAATATATATTCCAATACTGTTGATCAACCCTGTATTTGATCTGCCAGTTGATTTACGACATACTATGTAATAAGAAAAATTTAGTTTAATAAGAAAATGTCTAACAGGTTAAATTTTTTTTTTCAGAAATATATACATTGATGGAAACATACTTGAATCCTTTTCTTCAACCCTGTAGTTTACCATGTACCTTTATTATGTGACAATATTAAGCTAAAATTTATTTTAAAGTAAGACATTCTTAAAACTACTGAAATCACATTCTCAGAAATTATCTTTCATAGGCTTCCATGTAATCAGTTCTTTTATATCATTTTATCTATATTCTACAAACATTTCTTAGTAGAGTGAATGCAATTCAGCATAAAAATGCATAACTTATTTAAAATATACCTTTAAGTAATTTAAGCTCATATTCAGAAATGTTTGCGAGCTCTTTTGGTACCCGTACTGTAGTATTTGTACTCACCATATAATATGCATAGATTTAGTGAAACTTAAACACACATATCATAATTAAAATGCATTTCATTCATCCATCAGCCATCATCTGATACATGTACAGTACTTCGGAAAGAATATACTAATTGAAATCTTTTGTGCATCCCTGTAAATGCTATGTACTTCATATTATGCATGACTATATCGTATAATTTATATTAAGTCTCAGCTATATATATCAATTTTATTATATATGAAATAGTTTAATAATAGTTAAAATATTTCACACACAATTCTCCCTTTTACCATTATGTAATAGAATTCTTTTGCATGACCCTGTAAAGGAATAATAGCTATTTTTAACTGCATTTTTCACATATTTTAATGAATTTTGTAAATATATATAAATTTTAATATGATTGACAGGATGTAACATCCTTAAAATTAATTTGAAACGATTTTTTCCCATAGGCTGTAATGAAACGGTAAACTTTTGACTACCCCTGTAAATAAACTTATCATGGTAGAAACTTCATTTTCAGTAGGGTTTGTGCTAGGATAAATGTCAGAAAATGTAAAAATTTTGGCGATCCGAGTATATTTACGAAAGTTAGAGCGCGGACAGACAGCCAGACAAACTGAATGCATAGGCACTTTTCAACTTGGTTGGAAAATGCTAAAAAAGAGGAACATTTTGTAAAAATAAAAAAAAAAATTGTTAAAAATCTAAGAATTAGGAGCAAAAAATTTGTAAGTAATAATAATAATAATAATAATAATAAATAGAATTTACAAAAGTGAGCAAAAAATTATTAAATTTTAAAAATATAAAAATTGGGGCAAAAAATTTGCGAAAATCTTAAAATGCAGAGCTGAATATTTGTAAAAGTCTAAAAATCTGAACCAAAAAATTTATAACATCTGAAATTAAAAATGCATATAAATTTAAAAATTCAGAGGGAAAAATTTGTAAAAATGTTTAGTTCTTGAATGAAAAATTTATAAAAATCTAGAACAAAAAATTAGAAAAAGCTCTAAAAATTTTGAGCAAAATAATTGTAAAAACAAAAAACCTAAAGCAAAAAAGTTTCTGTAAATCGAAAAATCAGGAGAGAAAAAAAAAATAAATAAAACTCGGCATTTGGGACTTCTGACAGACACATGAAATGCCGCACTTCATGAATTCTGTGGCAGCAAGCCTGTACATATTTTAATGCCAGTAATGACATAAAAAATAATTATAGTGATAATATTAATAACTGTAGATATAACATTTGTATATTCATTGATACAATATATTTATATGTATTGCATTATACAGTCAAAGTTGTATAATCCGCACAAATTGGGGCCAAAGGTTGTGCGGATTATGGAATATTGTGGATTATAGAGTATTATGGATTATATGTCATTTTATTATTCCTAGACAGTATTTTAGTCCTATAATCAGTACATTATGATAAGATAAACAGAATAATAAATTAATTATTAGATTTCATGGCTCAAAAAATGTCTTTTTAAAGTTATTTTATTTAAAAAACAATATATATGTGCATTTAAATAAAAATAATTGTGTATATTCCATTATGCAGTTTATTTTACTGTTAATAAAATAAAAGAGTTAAATTTTAAAAAATGCAGTTTTTTTATTATGATTTTTTTTCAATTATTTTATTATTTGTTTTAAAAAATTATTTTTGGATCACAAATTTGTAAATTTTTTAAAGTGTTTATTTTATTGTTTACATTCGTAAAGTAAAGCAGATTATAGAAAATTGCAGATTATGGATGCGCGGATTATTGATCTTTGACTGTACTTATAATCATTCTGAAGGGCATATCAATCTGTAATTTAAAAATAACAAAAAAAAAAAAAAAAAAAATCTTATTTGTATTTTTTATTGCTGCTTATGGTGTTGTATATTCATAGTTAATAAATGTATGATAAATGACTGGTTTTATTATTTTCGTTTGCTTTTATATTGTTTGCCATTTTTAATAATATTTTATATTTATTAAAGGTAGTTGTTTGGAAATTGATAACAAAATTGGCAAAAGACACTCATTTTTGATAACTTATCATATCTGAATTCGTAGTGTAGGTAAGTACAACTAAAAATTCTTATTATATGAGGTTAGCAGAGCATTTCTCAACCCTCTGTTATATCATAGTAAAATTATTGTTCTTATGATTTTTAATCTAATAAAAGCTGCATAAGATCAATTAACACATTGTAGACTTTCTCAAATATACAACCCTGAAATCCTTATATCATAACAAATGCAGTAAACGCCCTCAAATCTGCACATAATTTACGAATGAAACATTCTGCTCTGATATAAGGAAAAAAAATGACTTTTAAAATTCAGATTTTTTTTAAATGATTAAAATTTTAAAAGCAAAGTTCACATTAATAATCAATAATGTATGTTAAAATGTTTATAATAAAAATGAAATGTACTTTTTCTAAATTATTCAAAAAAACTTTACTCATAAAGGTAGATTATTAATTCACATCAAAATTATAAAGTAAGGAAGTTTTATTTCAGGTTTAGTTAGATTTAATAACAGAAAAAGTTTAATTAATACATTTATATATTTGGTATGAAGATTGTGATTACCAGTCATATCAGCAATACCTTAAATTTTTTCATGCATAAATTTTCTCTTCCTTCCTGAAAAAAACATGAATTCAGTAACACAGTAAACTCCCTGAAATCCGCAATCGTAAAATCCGCACATAATTTACCGATGTAAACAATGAAACATTTAGCTCAGATGTAAAAAATAAATGACTTTTTTACTTTTATATCAGTTCTATACATATTTTAATTTACAATTTATGTTAATATCACTAAATCTGTGGTTTTCATGAAGAAAGAATAAATATATTTCTGAAAAATATCAAGATGCGCCTGATATCACTCGTAATCACAATCTTCCAATCAAATATATTTGTGTATTAACCAAGCTTTTTTGGCTATTGTGTCTGGCTAAACTTGGAATAAAACTTCCTTACTTTATGATTTTGATATGAATTAGTAACGTACTTTTATGAGGCAAGTTTCATTGAATAACTTAGGAAAAATACATTTAATCTTTATAATAAATATTTAATCATACATTATTGATTACTAATCAGACCTTTGCTTTTAATATTTTAATCGTCTTAAAAAACATCTAAATTTTTATTATTTAATTTATCATTTATTCTAATATTTTGTTATAGTGTAAGCATTTGATTATAGTTTCACTTGCATTATTAATGATGGTCAATTTAATGTTTAATAAATGTAAAGAAAGCAATTACCAGAAATCCACAAAATTCTAAAATCCACACAGCCTCTGATCCCAAGCTGTGCGAATTCGAGGGAGTCTACTAGTGAAACTTTCAGTTCACATCTAAGATGGCAAAATTGTAGTTTTATTACTACTTTTTATTTTACTTATTCCACGTATTTTAGTATGTAATTTTCAATAGTATGACTGAACTCAGAATTTTTTCAAGAAGGAAGTAAAAATTTATTTCTGAGAAAAACCAACATATTGCTGAGATCACTGGTAATCTCATTTTTTTTACCAAGTATATTTATGTATTATCGAGCTTGTTTGGTTATGAAGTCTAATTAAACCTGAAATAAAACTTTCTTGTTTTGTGATTTTGATCTGAATTAATAGATTATGTTCAAGAGCCAAATTTCATTCAATAATTTAAAAAAAAAGTATCTAATTCTTATTGTGTATATTTAATTATACATTCTTAATTATTCTTGACTTTTACTTTTAATAATTTAATCACTTTTAAAATTATCTGATTTTTTATTGCTTTAGTTTCTTACTTTACTGAATTATTTTACATGCTTTACTATATTGCAAGCATTCATTAAAGCAATTCACAGAAACTCTGGTCCTGAACTGGGCAGATTTGGGGGAGTGTATAGTATTTATTTACTGGTAATGATCCTTCATAATTAGTTTGAATGATTTTTTTATTGTCATGCTACTATCTCAATTAAGGATGATTTCAACTGCTCCACTCAACAAGCACAAAATGTTTTGACACATTTAAGAATTCATTTTTCAACAGAAAGATGTATTAATTAAAAGACCTGGCTATGGATGCAATTTGGAATCAAACTCTATTTACCATTTTGTAACCAATAAATTATCTATTGAGTTATAGGGGAAATTGATCATGTTTTCTATCCCTGACTATAATGACTATTTTTTTTGCTTTTGTCAGAAAATTCGGTTCAAAGCTCCAATTTTGACAGTGTTTCCTAAAACATTAATTGTGTTTTTTCAAAAAACAGAAAACTGAGTGTGATTAGATACTTTCTGAACAACATCACTTGCTAATTTCATACATTTTTTAATAAAAATAAATTAAAACTTGTGACTTAAAGTTGTCCTTTTTGATTTAAGATAGCCTTTTACAGCCTTAACATAATATCTAGAAGAAACACCATATGATGTTGGCATTTCTTTTGGCCTAGATTTTGTACAATATTTCCAGTAATTTTGTTTAATTTCATTTTTGAATAGGAAGTAATGCTACTGAGGTTATTTTAAATACATTAATGAAATTTCTCTTACTTTTATCAATTTGATTTCGTCTTCGATTTTATAACATTCAAATATTTTTGCCAATTTGCGTTTTAGAAAATTAACTCCTGAGGATGATTTTAAAGAGAAATCGAAACATCAAATTTAATTCTTAAAAATGAATTGGATACTGATTTTGTTAGGTATTGTATATCTGAAGCTTTTTTACCTGCAGGATAAAGATATTTGGTTTTAAACTATTGTATACATATATATGTATATTAATGTAATGCTATCTCAGTGCAATAATTTACAAACATATTTCACATGTTATTAAAGGATTTTAAATGTACAGTTGAACCTCGAAAATCCGGAACCGTCGGGACCGCGGCGATTCCGGATTTTCGAATTTTCCAGATTTTGGAGGTTTATTAAAAAATCTTTTTTTTATGGCTATATAATACCGTAAAATCCCGTTAATCCACTCTTCCCAATCAAACACCCCCTCCCCACTTTATAAAGAATTTGAAATTTTCAAAAAATCCCGAGAAAGCCCCCTCCCTCCCGATTCTCAAAGGCGATTGAGAGTGAGACGAATCATTATGAAATGAATGAATCATGAATCTTTGATGAAATATGCGTTTTTTCAAGATTTTTTAATTGATTTCATGCCTGTTTTGGCTTTCTTTTTTTTTTTTACAAATTTCTCCGTTTTTCCAGCATTTTTTCGACAGAATTTACGTTTTTTTTTTGTTTTTTTTTCTTTTAAACCCAAATTTTTTCAAGTATCAAAATTAATGATTAATTCAACGATTCATTCATTTCATCATGATTCATTACTGTAAATTTTGTTGAACGCTTTTTAACTTTTTAATTTTTGTAATAATAAAGTCTTTAATTAACGGCAAGTCATTACAATATTAACCAGAATATATCTATATATATTTTTTTAGTATAGTTATCAGAATTTAACTGCCTTTGATGAAAATTACAACTATGTCTTATTTTAAAAATTAATAAAACTGAAATTGGAAAAATGTCCGGATTTTAGAGATTTCCGGAATTTGGAGGTCCGGATTTTCGAGGTTCAACTGTACTGAAATATATTTTACAAAAATATATTTCTTTGATTATCGAGGATTGTAATTAAAATTTTACCAAGAGAGGAGTTTCCCTCTGAACACATATAAGTGGAGGAAATTCTAACTGTTTGGGAGAGCTAAAATATCTTTAAACCTGTAATTTTTAGCTCAACAGCTCTCATAATGATAAGGTGATAGTTATTGAGTTTATATTTGCATCGGATATATGGGCAATAATTTCTTTTGTGTGCTTCCTTCGGTTAGTTCCAAATATCATTGATTGGTGGCACTGCACCATCTTAAGCTATGATATTGTTTAAAATAACCTTTTAATTTAAAAATGCAGATCATTTTCTTAGCATATTACAGCAAATGGAAAAAAAGGATTTGAATCTGCATGAGTGTATATTTGTATGGGCTAGTTTGAACATTCTAATACAGCACAAAGAAGTCCATTTTTGACATCACAAAGTTAAAAGGAGCTGAAGAAAAGATTAAGATATTTATTGAAACTTATAACACATTTTAGTCTGATCTTTATCATTTATATTTTATCATTATCTTTATCATTTTAGTCTGTGTCAATATGTTAAAAAATGATAGAGTTTCCTGGAGAGCATGCTTATATCAATAAATGATACAATAAAGTTTTTTTACTTTCAAAATATATATTTACATTTTAAAAAATATAAGAAGTTTACTCGTGTCCATTTCAAATTCAGTGACTCCTTTCAAATGTGACTTGGGTTAAAATGTTAAGTGTGCTATGCTGGCTTTAGATTCAGTGTATGACTTCTCTGCTATCCCAATAATAAAGTGATTTAAAAATTATCATACACTAGAAAAAGTAGGATATTTTAATAACATATTTCTTGATAAAGCATAAGGAGGTTTATTATACAAATCATTTAACTTTTGGCTGACTACAAAAATGAAATGTTATATTCTTAGGTATGAAACAGGAAGATTGTGCAAATATCCCCTTTGCTGCAAAAATAAAATCATGGGTTTTTGACTTTTAGAAGAAATGTTGTTGCATGCTGTCCTTTTGTTTTGTTGTCTTATTACATTCCTGATTATGATGCATTTTTGCATGATTTTATTAATTTTAAACTAATAAAGCAGCATTTCTTCTCTTTTTGATTACTTTTTCCCTGTATTGTCAATACTTTGACTTTTGCATCTTAAAACATGAGTATCAATCAAGCAAATAAAAAATAAAAAGAATACTGCCCAGTTAAACTCATGGCATTGAGCTCACAGGCTACGCATACTAATTGCACATTACAGCCTTATACTTTCAAGGGTTATTTCTGATCGAAAAAAAATCAAAGGAGGGGAAACAGCTTCCCCTTTCCCCCTTTTATACTTAATCATTGAACCCCCTAAACTAATCAGGGACATGCTTTATCATATAAAAAATCTATATCCAAAATTCAGAGCAAATCGGATAATTCTTAATAAAAACCCATTTACAGTCAAAGATCTATAATCCGCACAAGTTGAGGCCAAAGGTTGTGCTGATTATGGAATTTTGCGGATTATAGAGTATAATGGATTATGCGTCATTTTATCATTCTTAGACAGCATTTTAATTCTATAATTAATATAGTATTAATTAATAGTATAATATGGAAAGATAAATACGAAATTTAGTAATTAATTTAAAAAGTAATCTAAAAAAATGCATTTTTAAAGTTATTTTACTTTTTAAAATCGCCCCCTCCCCACTTTATAAAGAATTTGAAATTTTCAAAAAATCCCGAAAAAGCGCCCTCCCTCCCCATTCTCAAAGGCGATTGAGAATGAGAGGAATCATTATGAAATGAATGAATCATGAATCTTTGATAAAACGTGCATTTTTTCGAGATTCTTTTAAATGATTTCATGCTTGTTTTGGCTTTTTTTTTACAAATTTCTCCTTTTTTTCTGCGTTTTTTCAACAGATTTTACGTTTAAAAAAAAAAAACAATTTTTTTCAAGTATCAAAATTTATGATTCATTCATTTCATCATGATTCATTCTTGTAAATTTTGTTGAACGATCGCGGAAAAATCCCGTGTAAGCCCTCTAACTATTGTACGTTTTTTCGTCACGTTTGAATATTTAGTTCTCAGCTCGTGCTGTGTTTACTGTTAGGGCGTGCGATGCACACAAAATAGTGCGTTTTATATGGTTATTTACTCTCCTGAACTTGCCAAAACTGGAATAGCTACGAATGAACAGTCGTCAATTTGAACGTTCAGTAAGCTTAGGCACGTTCCGTAACACAGTTTAGTTTTTTACTGTCAATAAAATAAAAGAGTAAATTAAAAAAAATACATGTTTTATTATGATTTTTATTACATTTTTTATTATTTGTTAAAAAAAATCATTTTTGGATCACGGATTTGTGATTTTTTTTAACTGTTTATTTCATTGTTTACATTCGTAAAGTAACGCGGATTAAGGGAAATTGCGGATTATGGGTCCACGGATTATAGATCCTCGACTGTATATAATTTAAGAGGAGTTATCCCCCTCTCTTTTATACTTAATCATTAAACTTCCGAAACTATTCAGAGATTTGAACAAAATCTGATTATTCTACATGTAAAACCCATTTTTATCGATTAAGGGGAGGGGCATTAGAACCCCCGTTCCCCCTGTTTATACTTATACAATGAACACCTAATACCAATCACTGAGGCGCCTCATTAGAATGATCTTATACCAAAATTTTGAACGAAAACTGATAATTCTGAATGAAAAACGCATTTATATCAATTAACGGGAAGGGCATGAGCCCCTAAAAATGATGAAAACTAAAAATAGCCTGAAAATGTTAGTTTTAATATCAGTTTTGTTGCTTGTAAAGTAAATTGATTCGATCTAAAAAATGCCCCAAAAAAGTTTAATCATACTTTAATTTTTTTCCTGTTACAGATTAGAGGCTATACATACAAATGATTATCATTTTAAGGGGCGGTTCAGGCACATGGTATCGTAAGATATCTCTAGGGGGAAGAAAGATATGTCTTATGATGTTATCCTTTTTGATCCAACCAAAAATTTTCTCTTTTATCAGTAGCTTGCTCTTTACATCAAAATAATCACTATTTTTTATGAGTCTATTAAATATTTTTTTATGAAAATATAAAATTATTATTAAAACTATTGAATGATTATAAAATTATTTAATTCATAGAATGTAGAATATCCCCCAATATTTGGCATTCTTATTCTTATGTAATAAAGGTATGCATATATAATCCACTATCATACAAGCCATATACAAAGCATGTTTTGAATTACAGTTGTATTAACTAGTAATTAAAAGAGAAAAAATGTTGTGCACTTCTTTTGTTGATAAAAATTGTTTCTGTCACATCCCATGTGGGGACAAGTGCTAGAAGGCGTTATAACTGTTGAATGCACCATGTAGCAAAAAACTATTATTAAATGCTTTTACTGTTTTTTATGTCAAGTTATTTCATATATAAAATGATTTTTTATTGATTTCTCTTCGTTTGAGTCTATAAAGTATGAATAAGATAAATGTAACCATATTTGTATATCACTCCAAATAAAAGAAAAAACACTTTTTAGACCTTAGTATTAATAACGAAGGGGAGGGATTACAAAAGTACCAAAAAGTTAATAATATTATGTGTATACAGGTTCTAAGTAGATACTGTAATAAGTAGTAGACTGTTAACAAGGTAAATTTTATGATATGCGATCTGTATAATGCAAAATTCTGTAATAACACACAACCTTGAATTTTTTAATTTGCATTAAACCAATCTTCTGCTGCATGTATATATTTTTATCCAATAACCTTTTTTTTTATAAAATGAATTAATGAGTATCTATCTTTATACTTTCTTTTTTTTTAAATGCAATGTAAAGAATACTTTTATGACATATAAATGGATAAAAACAACGTTTATAGCACCAAAACACTTTATTTCTTGTTGCAAACTAGTTTTCATAGTCATAATTTACCATCATCAGTGCAAAATAAGATGGCTCAGATAAGAAACTTGCTGAAATGCATGTATGAGAAGCAGATTCAATTAAAGTTTATTAAGGTCAGGAAAAATATAAATCTGTGCAATATGTTTCTCTGCACAATTTTCTTACGATTTTTACATAAATTGAACCTATAAAAACACTATTATAATTCAGGATATTTAGGACTTTTACCTGCATTCGGACAAATAAGAGTATCAGTTGAACAAAATGTAATCACAAACTATTTTAAAATTGATGATGAGCGAATAAAAAATTCAAAACGTCACTCGCTATCCTCTGCAAAACTTATCAGTAAAACGAAAAGGATCACGAAGAAGTTTAAAATGTTTAAATATGAAGTTAAGAATGGGTTAGAATATAAATTGGGTGTTTTTAAATGTATAAATTAAAATATTAGAATTTTACAAGAAAATAAATCTATGCGATTTCTGGAAAATGAATTTTTTCGTTATTTCTATGTTTGATAAGTTTCATTACAAAAATGTTCGAAAGATATTTCAGTGAAATTTGGTAAGTAAGCTTTAAATATCACTCACTATGCTCTGAAGTAGGATCTAAGCTATATGTGATAATTTAATTGTTTTATAGGCACTCAAATATGAAAAAATTGTATTTTTTTATATATTTTGAATTTTTTCGGTTATTTTTGAAGATATTGTAAAACTCCTCGTTCCGTGTACAGATAAGTGTAATAGAAGTGTGCAGTATAAAGGAAACTGAAATATATTTATTTGAATTGAGTGTACGCTGTTTGGCGTAAGCATGATATTTTGCTAGGAATAAAAATTCAAATCGTCAGTGAAATTTTGTAAGAGTGCTTTCCATATCACTTACTATGCTCTGAACTAGGATCTAAGCTATATGTAATAATTTAATTATTTTATAGGCACTCAAATATGAAAAAATGGTAATTTTTACTAAAAAATGTACTTTTTTACATATTTTGAAAATTTTCGGTTATTTTTTAAAATATTATAAAATTTCTAGTTCAGTCCACAGATAAGTGTTATAGAAATGTGCAGCATAAAGGAAATTGAAATATGTTTATTTAAATTAAGTGTACGCTGCCTAACATAAGCATGAAATTTTACTAAAAAAACCCAATTTTTTAAAATATTGAAACTATATTGTTAGGATTTTATGTTTTCTTATTATTCTGTAATACAATAGAACTAAAATTATTATATTTTTTCAGAACTGTCCTTTTTTTTTTAAGTGCTCCGCACGTAGGGAGATACCTTCAGGCTATAAATAAATATTTTTTAAATTTACATGATTAAAAAAAAGTTATGCAATTAGAAGTATAATACTAAGTACAATTTGCAAACACTTACAAATTTTTTATGTTTTATTAAATATTGTTAAATGTTATTGTAAAAAACTTTTCAAATGCGCTAAATTTATAAGATTAATGATGGTTAAAACCTGTTTTCCCCCTGGACTTGGTTTAATTCTTTATCGATCATCGGTGATATATTTACCACTTAATTTTCATTAAAAACGGATTCATATGCACCGTAATTTTTAGTGCAATAATTTGTATTTATGTCTACCTGACGAAAATAGCACTTTTTATTTTAAGATAAATTTTTTTTATAGATTCTGGTGCCATTAAACCTTTTCAACATTTTAACCAAAAAATTTACTTTTTCCCATAAAAGGTTAAAACCAATACAATCTTATTTCGAAGGGTTGTATAAAATTTCAACTTTAAAAATTGTAAAAAAAAAAGTGCATAACTCGAATGCTTGACAACATAAATGTGTATAAGAAATGGAGGTGAAATTGAGTTGGAATTGAATGTATGGTCATCAAAAAGATAAAAATCTTGTTAGTACAGTAGACTCCCTCAAATCCACACAGCTTGGGACCAGAGGTTCTGTGGATTTGTGGTCATTGTTTTGTTTAAATTTTTTAAACAATAATTTGAATATAATTAACAATGAAATTGAAACTATAATGAAGGCTTGCAAAATAATAAAACATTAAAATAAGTAATAAACTAAAATAATAAAAATTTAGATAATTTTTAACTTGATTGAAATATTAAAAGTAAAGGCCAAGTTAAGAATCAATAATGTATGATTAAATATTTATTATAAAGATAAGATGCATTTTTCATATGAAATTTGCTTTATAAAAATACATTACTAATTCACACCAAAATCATAAAATAAGGAAGTTATATTTCAAGTTTAGCCAGACTTATTAACCAAAAAAGTTTGGTTAATACATAAATATAGCTGGTAAAAAGATTGTGATTACCAGTGATATCAACAGTATCTTAATTTATTCCAAAATAAATTTATTCTTCCTTCATGAAAACACATGAATTTAGTAATATTAATGAAAATTACAAATTAATGTATATATGGAATTGATATGAAAATTAAAAAAAAGTCAAATTTTGTCTCTACACAAAACTGACTGTTTCATTGTTTACATCAGTAAAATATATGCAGATTTTAGAGAGTTGCGGATTTAAGGGAGTCTACTGTATATCTTTCGAGAACATGAATAACAGGTAGGCGAAATTTTAAGAGTGAAAAATTAAAATTAAAAGCAGTCAATGAATAAATTAGTACTACTTAGTTATACCGTCGACCAAAAAAGTATCGTCAAACTATAAGATTACATGCAAATAGTGGATAACTGTAAATGTTACATTCACTTGACATTAACTACGATAGACTTGTTTATATCATTTAGTGATTTTTAATTCAACTTTTCATTTGTAGTTTTGATTATGTTTTACTAATTTATTGGTTTTCCCATTATTTAAAATGAAAATTATGCTAGCTTACATAATTTGGCGAACAGTTTGATTATTTGTATAACTTGGAGAAATTGGTCGACGGGATACCCAAGTAGTATCAACCAAGAAATTTTATCAATCAGGGTAGGGGAGGGTCTCGATATGAGCCATGGCAGTGTCTACTGTATCGCATGCACACCTACGCATATGTAGCTGTTTCTATGAAAACATTCTCGAGTTAAATCACACCAAAGAATGGATGTATTTTGATAATTTAATGCATTAAATTTGTACTGCTAAAGAAAAATGAAAATTGGAAAATCGGTTTTTAGTTCAGAGTTAAAATTCAGTGCAGTTTATTTAAACATGTCTTGTTTATTATTTTTCTTTCTGTTTTTAGATTCAGTGGTAGGTAAAACTGTTTTTTCTGAAACTCAGCAAGTCATTTCCTTGGATGAAAATGGCGACAATCTCTTCTTGCTGACGCCTTGAAGAAGTTCCTGTTATTGTCTGAAATCAAGCTTAAATTCATTTGAGAAAATGTCATCGAATACAGAAGAAAATTCCTCCTCCAGTCAACAGCACTTTTTTCCTCGAAATGGGGATGAGGAGAAACATTTCTCCACTGATACAGGAGAAAAGGTTTATATTTGTGGAGTATGTTCCAAAACATTTTCTAGGAACTGTGATCTAAGAAAGCATCTCTTGATTCATACAGAAGAAAAACCTTTCGTTTGTGAAGCATGTTGCAAAGGATTTTCTGATAATAGTAATCTAAGAAGGCATCGCTTGACGCATACTGGAGAGAAACCCTTTATTTGTGAAATATGTTCCAAAGGATTTTCTGATAATGCTAAGCTAAGAAGGCATCTCTTGACGCATACAGGTGAAAAACCTTTTGTTTGTGAAGTATGTTCCAAAGGATTTTCTCTAAAATGTAATTTAAGAAGACATCTCTTGACGCATACTGTAGAAAAACCTTTTATTTGTGATACATGCTTTAAAGGATTTTCTGATAAAAGTACTTTGAGAAAACATATCTTGACTCATACAGGAGAAAAACCTTTTTCTTGTGAAGTATGTTCCAAAGGATTTACTCGGAAGGTTCATCTAAGAGCCCATCTCTTGACTCATACAGGTGGGAAACCTTTTGCTTGTGAAGTATGTTCCAAGGGATTTTCTGACAATAGTAGTCTAAGAAAGCACCGCTTGACTCATACAGGTGAAAAACCTTTTGTTTGTGACATATGTTCCAAAGGATTTTCTGATAATCGTAATCTAAGAAGGCATCTCTGGACTCATACAAAGTAAAATCCTTGTGTTTCAGGTTCTGAGAGTTTTTTCTAGACACTGTCAACTAGAAAGACATCTCATGATTGATGCAGGAGAAAATGTTATGTTTGTGCAATATGTTTTCCAAAGGATTATTTGATGACTATTACTAAAAAAACCATTTGTCTCATACTAAACAGATCTCTTGAAAATCTCTTGTATTTTTATTATATTTAATTGGAGTATGAACCCTGTATTTGTCATTTCATTTACTGTTATCACATCTTCTTTGGTTTAGCATGTAGTCATAAAATAATAAATTGTAATTTTTTCCATAATTGTTACAGTTGTCATTTTGATAAAAAAAAAACAATAACTCTAGACCTGTTCATTATTTTTCAGTAAAAATTTTTGATAATTTTAATAGCTGTTATTTTACTGTTAAGTATCTTTTGCGTAAAATAAAAAAAATAATCTGACCTGATAAGGGTAAATTGTACTTCAGATGTTGCATGATAGTAAATGCTTTATTCAAGAAACACTTTTTAAAATACAAGAGAAATATGTTAAAAATATGTTTTGTGTAAAAATAAAAAAAATCTTATTTCTTATATTTTCATATTAAATTTTTTTTCAAAGGATTTAGATGAAGTATGTCTCTTTATTGTGTATTCTTTGCACCCAGCATTAGCTTGGAGTTTTTTAAAAAATATATAAAAAATTTATTGAATATTTATTAAGCATGTTTACTCAATTCATATATATGATTAGTAAAGCTAATCAATCGTGCACTTTCATTTCCATACCAAAGTACTTCAGTTGTTTGGGAACTAGTCAGATGTGGCAATCCCAAAACTTTCTATCTTAGACACGCCAATACTTCCTGAAAAATGCAGCATAGCAGTGCCATCTGTTAAATGATATACATCATAATGTAATCAGTGCCATTTTATATCAAATACTAACTAAATCTAAAGTTTTATGAAAATCCTTGCACTAGTTCTTAAAATATGACTAGTATGAATCATGCAGCATAGCATCGCTACCTGTTGAGCGATATACACCAAAAACTAATCAGATTTAATTTATGTCAAGGTGTAACAGAATCTAAAGTTTTGGGAAATTCCATGTGTTAGTTCATGAGATAGAGATAGAGTGTCCACAAATGTTTGTCACATGCACACAGACAGACATTTTGTAAAAACATGTCTTTTGGGTTCTTTGACTCCTAAAATATATAAATCTGTCGAAAATGGGATTTCGAAAAATTTTCCGAATCCAGTACTTTCTTCTTAAAAACGTAGAATGAAGAAATGAATGCTATTTATCGAGATCCGTGAAGAACACCTGGTTTTTCCAAATACGGTTGTTCGCATCTGTTCCAATCATGAGAGCGGAATGATTTAAAAGTTCTCTGTAACTCATCTCCAAAAACCTGTATTGGAAGTTGATTCATAACAAAATTCAAATTGTCTTTGCCATTCGTGGGCATTATTGATGGTTTGGATTGTGGGGGCTAAGTTCAATCCATTTTTCTTGAAATCTTTTAAAAATTGGTAAATATGACATCCATATAACGTAAATTACATCTATATACCATGTCTAGAATTCATCCAAGGAGTTTCATATTACGTAAATATTACCATCAGATGTCTCTCCGAATACATCCATATAATGTTCGTTGAACATCCAGATTGACGTAATATCTATGTAAAACGGTTGTCTATGTCCATATAGATCATTTTCTAAACATAATATCTACATTATATGTATGTATATATACATCATATCTACGTAATATGGACATGTATAAACATCATATCTATGTAATATGTACATGTATATACATTATATCTACATATTGTTTGCATATATATACATCATGTCCTGTAGTATGTACTTATATATGTACATCTATGTATGTAATATGGAACTGTATGCATATACAGACACTTCTGCCATCTTGTTTTTTTTTTAATTTCAAAAAATATTATACATGAAAGTTTCAGATTTTAAAAAGTAAAAATTATTTGTAAAAAGTACAAATATTAATTGTTCTGATGATAATAAATGAGATTAACATAAGAAAATATAAGAAATTAGAAAGAATTTTTGTTTTATAATTTTAAAACATAAAAGATTTTTTTTTAATGTTTTTTTTTATTTTGCATTCAAAAACATTCATCGCCCATAAATATAAACAAACAAACAAACAACCCCCCCCACACACACACTTTTTGCATTAGAAATAAGACTTTTTATTTAACAACAACATCCTCCCCCTTTTTTTCAGCTTTACAAATCAAACCAAATAGTATAATTGCTCTGGTAAAAACAAGGCTGATTCACACTATCTTTTTTATTTAGCGGCGGATTTTATTTATGTCTGAGACTGATATATATATAAATGTTTAACCCTTTCGTAGTTCAGCCGTTTTAAAGTTTTCTTCCTGAAAAACGATTTACTCAGACGATCTTTTGTGTGTCTGTAAATGTTCAAGCTTTCCCAATACTAGTGCTTTATTTGTGTTTCCGAAGAAACTGCTTCCCCCCCCCCCTTCTTCCTACAACATTTGTAAGCAATCAATAATCTTTTCAGACCATTGTGTGTGCCTTGCAAGGAATTTTTCTCCTCATTGACAGCTTGTTTTCCGATCCCCTGAAAACCTGAACTAATTTGTAATCCTCTTTAAAAGAAATTTTGTTTTTGAGGTGCAATCATTTTTAAAAACAGGCAATTCGCATTGAAATTAAAAAAAAAAAAAAAAAAAAAAAAAGATATAACATTTCCGCATTGATTTACAAGTTATCAAATAATTACTTATAAACTGTTCCGTAAATAACTTGCTTGATATAAATTAGATAGAACTAATACACGACCTAATAAATTTTTAATTTTTCATTCAAGGAAAGAGATTTAATGAAAACGTATTACCATTTTTATTGATATAATTTAATTGATTAAAATATCATCACATGTAAATATAAGCTAAAAAATCAGAATTTTTTTAATATCGCATAACTTGCAGTTAAATTCCGATATCGTTCATTGTTGTTTTTTTAATTAACCAGAACTACAAGGAATAATTTTTTATACAAGATGTTTTAGACCGAAGACTTTCTAAAGGAGGTAATTTTAAAAGAATCGAAAATATACAATTAAAAAAAAGGAAGAAGCATGATTCCAAAACTATTTTATTAATACCCAAGAATAAAATAAATGAATTAAAAAAAAATTTAAGTATTGATTCAGATCTAATACAAACTTATAAGATAAAATGATTTTTTTTCTTTACTTTATGTTTAAATTCAGATGTATCCACTTATTTTATTAAATCAAGCTTATAAAGGATAGATCGTTGAACTAGATCAGGATAGTAGATTTTCTAAAAAAAAAATGTAAAATTGGATTATTTTTTAGAAAAATAACAAAAGAAGACTACAGTGCTTTGTCGATAAAAATATCAGAGAAGAATGTATTAATGAAAGAAAAATATTAGATAATTAAATATAATAGTTTTTAAATTTCAAAATTTATAAACTGAAAGATATATGAAATATCTGATATCACACGAAAAATCTTTAATATTTTTAATTAACATTTACAATGTATCGGATGTTAATTAAGTTTGCATCTGAATGTAATGTTGTTCTCATGCAGAAGATTGAAAATTTATACTAAAATAATAGTAAATTTATTTTTAAAATTGTTATATCCTATAAAATAGAATTTTTTTAATGTGATTAGTAAAATAATTTTTGAACAAATGATTGTCTTTTTTTCAAATTTCTTAAATTTCTTTCTTTCATTTCTTTTTCCTTTTTTCAATCTTTTACAACAATTTCTTTTGCCGGAACAATAAACATCTTTGCAGATATCAATCTATACAAAACTTTATGAAATAAAAACCTGAAATTTCATAAGCTATAGAAAAAGACTTCCTGATACTACAGAAGAAAAAAAAGCATAGTTTCAAGATCAAGTAAAACAGCTCCCTTCATCATGTGGAAACAACCGAGAGTGCGGAAGGTGCGTTCACATAAACAAAAATAAAGGAATTTAATGGAAACTATTATTTCCATCTGATGAAGTATGTCGTTTTAATTACTATATTTATGATCTTTTATTCGCAAATTCTATTAAAGTAACGAGAAGTGCTATCGTTTCTATCTAAACATTTGCTTGAAATGTTTATAAAAAAATTCGGATTATTAGAATACTTTGAATATAGAATTTTTCTTATCGCATTCCGTTACAAATAATTACATGTACAAATAATGTATATAAAAATGTTTTAACAAAAGAGTTTTCAAAAATTATTATTATTATTATTCATTTTTTTTTTTACTAAGGAAGTCATTAGACAGTTAAAATTACTAACATTAAAACTAGTTCTGATGACACTAATATTTAAATTTCTGTTAAGTAATTAAAGTATTTAATAATTGACAAAGTCAGAATATGTATTTTTATATTTATAAAAAAATCAAACAAAACTGATTAGCGTTCCTTTAACTAATTTAAACATTTCAGAAGTATTTTTAAATTACAGAATTTTGCATACAGTAATGCAGCCATTATTTTGTTTCAGGAAATTGGGGAAGGTTGAGGCAGTATCATCTGCGAGACATACTTATTTCCTATTGCATTTAGCTGGATTAAAATTTTGAAATTTAAGTTCATAAAAAACTTTGAAATTGAAAAATTTGTGAAAAATGCTTTTTAAAAAATAGCAAAGTATGAAATTGTATCTTAAATTTAAAGAATGAAATTGTTACAATAAAATGAGTACATAAAATTTTATTTTTCTCCATCAAATCAAAATAATATGTATGTATGAATATATAGTTATAAACATATTGGGAGGGGGGGCAGGCAGAAAACACAAAGAAAACCAGAAAAATGAGACTGGAAGAAAAATGGCGGAAAAAAAGGAGAAAAGTGTAAGACAAGACACGAGAAAAAAAAAAAAAAAGAAAGAAAGAAAGATTTGGTGTTGCTTATACTAGTTCGATATAGTAGCATTATAATGCAACTCGGTGAATGCAATCATTTATTTTTTTAAGTCAATGTCTGCAAATGCGAATATTGAAATGGGGTGCAAATGAATGTTTGCATATGAGAATGCGCTTTACATAACTACTTGATATTTGACATACGCATGCATAAAATCAGTGATACATTTTTTTGTTTATTATTTATTTATATATTTATATAATATTAAAGAAATTAATTAAAATAATAATGACGGATTTTTTTAACTTAATAATATTTGAATTGTTTGTTTGTTAGCACAAAATTGCACTTTTAATAATAATAAAAATTTTTGGATTTCTTGAAATAAAATTTAAAATTTTCTATGTTCGTATCAGCAGCATTAGTATTTTTAAATGCTAATTGAGCAAACAAACAAAAAATGATAATAAGCAAGGAACAAGATCAGAGACCGTAGTTAGAAGGGAATAATAGGGGTGGGGGGGGGCTCATATTTTCTCTTTCTGTCTCTCTCTGAAGCAGAGAGATAAATTAGTGCATATTCACACTCTAGATTCTATGTTTCTTATTAAACTGTTGTAATAACTTCATTTTATGCTAAGAAAATAATAGAATGATGAAAAAAAATTGTTTTTAACTAGTGTAATGTTAAACATCACGTTAATGTAATAGGATTAGCGAGATTTGAAGCGCTTATTTAAGTTACAATTTAGTATTTCTGCAAAATTTTGAAAGGGCCTCAAAACTAAATTAGGTTTTTAAGTAGAATTTCATTTGGATTTTTACAAGAAAAATTTATTTAGTAACTTTGGAATTTTTTCCAGGAAAGGCTCGAAATATTTTGGGGGGGGGGGCGGCTCGGCCGCCTTTAGCATCCTCTTAGCTACGGCCTTGAAGAAGGCCTTTGTTAAATTAACACCTAAAATAAAGAAATTAGAATAGTTTGTTATCCCCGACCCCCCCCCCCTTTTATGCGTTATAAAAGCAATTTATTGTAGTCAATTTTTTTGGAATTTTTGGTTGCAGATCATGAAATTTCCAGATATATTATTCTAAATATTAAAATATGAAATAAAATAAACATTTCTTTAAGATACTAGAATAATGGAAAAAAGCGCCCCCCCCCCAGAAAATAAAGTTTTGCTTGTCGAATTTAGAATATGTAACAGGCATAGTAAAGTTTAATCCTATTTTTTTTTAATGACATAATGGCCATATTTAAAAATTAATTTATTTATTGCTGAGTTGATACAAAAAAATGACGCCTAAGAATTAATTTATGAATGTCAGAAATTGAATATTGATAAACACGAGAATTCTCGTATGTGATTATTCAAACGATTTTAAAGAAATGTTCATCTACAAAAATTATACAAATCAGATATTTGGTATTTCGTTACTTCTTATTAATTAAAAAAAATCAATATTTATCAATTCCTTGTCACCTTTTCCTCCGTTCTTTTTTTTCAGTCACAGATAAATAGACCAGAAGATATTATATTCAGTAAACATTTTGTTTGTGTTTAAATGAGTAAAATCCAGGACGAAAAAGAGCAGCTGATGGAAAATGGGCAGATGTTCTTAATAAAAACTATGAAGTCGAAATTTTTTTTCCCTTTTTTTAGGTGTAAGTAGAATATTTTTCAGAGAACTCTGTCGAAGTTAATCTTTTGAAACAGGACTAAAAAAGAAAAACAACTGTCGTTCTGAGAAAACAATCGTTTATTACTAAAGATGTAATTAATCTATCGATAAATTAACAAATAAAATTTTCGACAGTTATATTTGCAAGTACCGTGGTTTTATGTCTTTAAGTATGTCCGTAATGTGCCAGAAAATTTGATGTTGTATTGCAAGCTTTTCTTTTTTTTCTTTGGTGGAGGATGTTACTTTATAAATAGTCAAGAAAAAGTTATATAAAAGTTGTAATATGCTGTCTCAGAGGAAAATTACTGCTTGCGGTCATTCCTTTGGAAACTTATTACAAAAAAAGTTCTAAAAATATTCATACACATAGGAGAAAAGATATTTCATATTCACATCATTGAACTTAGAAATGACTCTCGGCTATTAAACAAAACAATGACATATTTATACCCCGACAGTGCCATTAAAATAATTGCTTATAAATTTCATTTATTGTATCGATTAGGACTAATGAAGTTTAGAATGAGTTATAGATACTTTACTTGATCTTATTTCGAAAGCATGTAGTTAAACAAAACAGAAATGTTTTAAAATCGGTGATTTATTCTCGTGTTTTGCTTGCATCCCTTAATTTGTTACGATTAAGTGGCTTAAAGGAGATCTTGCAGAGGAATGCTTTGGAAGACTTTTTAAGAGAATCTCTTTTTTATTATATTGTGATATATATGGTTAGATATGTCATGTCTTTTAGCTTTAACAATAAAATAACTATATAATTATGTTTGCTCTAAAATCTGAATATTTTCATTTATCGATAAATGATTTACGTAATGATTACGTGATTTATTTAAAGCGATTGTTTTCTCATATTGAGCTTTATTAGACTATTGCTTTCAGAGATTCCATTCTAAACGACAGTTCTAACAGCATTTAAAAAAGAATTCCGAAGTTAATCAAAAAATGGTAAAAACTATTGGACTTCATTGTTTCCGAACAAGAGCACCTGCCAACTCCATAATGAAAAAAAAAACTGAATTCAGGAATATGCCGTATATTGATTGGTCGTATATTAATTAAAATATTTAAAAACATTTCTATTTAAACATTATATTTTGTGAGAGATAGTTAAAAATTTCATTTAGAACGGAATTTTATTAATTTCTTTTCTGGTTTTCTCTTTTTCAAAATTAAAATATATATTAATTCTTATAATATCCTTTTCTGTATACATTTAACCATTTTTGATTTCCCTGCTACCTTACTTTCCTCCCTCCGTTTTTAGTATAAACATTTTTTTTTCGTTTAATGATTTATAAATGTTGCGTTATGTGGAGAGAAATAGACTGAAATCTATCTAACAGTTCAATTCACAGTTTGAACCAACCTCTAATGATAATCTGTTTATATCTATATTTTTCTAATCCCTTAAGAATCGGTATAGACAGGTCTCACAATATAATTTGAAACTTCACCATGATTTGAATAAAAATTGATCAATAGTAATAAATTAAAGAAAATATTTTTCGTAATCAGAAAACCCATGACATTATTTTGGGTATTTGGTATTTTATATATTATTACACAGCAAAAGTAATACAAAATAATAATAATAATAATAATAATAATAGCAGTTTTAAACATTTAATATTATAGTTAAATGAAAAATATCGAAATACTTTTTTTAAAAAATTAAAAGAGATTAAAGTATTTATCCTTACAAATAGTAAATTAAATGAATGCAGTATGCAAATGTTTGAAAATATTAATATAATAAAAGTTATTTTAATATTTTGAAACATTTCAATATAATACTATTCAACAGGGCTGTCCAACGCGGCGCCCGTGGGCGCCATGGCGCCCTTTGAAGGTTTTCTTGGCGCCCTTTTGAAGATTTCCTGTTATTAAACATTTTCGAAGCAAAATTCCATTATGAAGAATGCTTTCTTTAAAATCATTATTATTTTATCAAAGATATTTTTAAAACCTTTGTTCGGCATGCTGTTGGCTTGTTTTTGTACAGCAGAAACCAGAAACATAACTGAAAATTTAATTATGCATAGTTTTGCAATCTTTAGTTATTGTTTATATAGTGTAATTATGATAGCTAAATTTCTTAATAGTTGGTAATAGCTCTTTTTAATACTTAGTAAGAGAAAAACAAACGTTTTTACCTGCCCCCCCCCCTTCCCTCTACAGATACATGTTAATGAAAGCTCACTTTTTTTCTTTTTACTGTTATCAAGCTGGCCCATTGCCTGTTTTATATGAAGGATAAAAGTTCTTAATTTTTCTTTCTTGACTTTGAAATTTTAGAAGGTTTTTATTTTCATTTTTTTTTCAATAATTTTGCTTAGAAAAAATAATAAACAGTGCAGAATGATTCCAATCTATGAAAGCACTTTCAGACTATCCCTCTAAATCCCTCTGTCACTTTCATACTTGTCTGTTTTTGTATTTTTCATAAAATTAATTCACGCCTTCAAAATAAATCAAACTGTATTGTCATATCCTAAAAGAAACCTAGCAACATCTCTGATTTCCATATTTATTTATTAGTTATCATAGATACGAATAAAGTTTCTTGCGCCTTACCCTACAGGCATTTTTGCTAAAGACTCCTCATTAAAAAAAAAAAATGTATAGTTTAAAATTTAATACGCGTAACTCCAGAACAGTAGGAATCTTTTGTACACAGCTGTAGGATTCATTTGCATTATGGTAAGACGTGCGTGCGTACTAATGATATGTGATAATATTGCCACATGTTTTCAGTCACGTAAATAATGGCGCCCTTCATTGACTGCCAAGAGCCAAGATGAGCCCCTGGTCACTGAAACGTTGGACAGTAGGGTGGTGCGAAAAAACAAAAGTTTTTATTTCCGAATCGCTATAGTGCGGAAAAGTTGCGATTGGTAAATACAAGAAAAACTAAAAAAAAAAATTTGAAATCGGACATTATCTTCCGATTGCGCAAACCACCTAAAAATAAAAAAAAATTGAAAATTTTCGATTTTTTCAAATTTTTAAAAAATATATTACATATACATATATTTTATCACTATAGTGAAAAATATTTACATATTGTACTATTTAATAATAATAATAAAATAAATTGCGTTTAGAGAATATCTTCCGATCGCGCAAGCTCATTAAAAATCGGGAAAAATTCAATTTTCAGTGATTTTTGATGCATTAAAAAAATAATTAAATAAGTTCAATTTGCGGTCTCATGTTAAAATTTAAATGTAAATTAATACTATTGTGCATGTTATGCTATTTTTGAACAACCGAGATCTTACCACGACGAGATCGCTGCAGATTGAAAAGGTTTAGTAGTTCGCGCAACTCCTGTTAGCCACGTTGGAAAACAGCGTTGAAGTCGCCCTATGTGTCCACATCCTTTTCTCTCCCCAACCTCGTCCACTTGCACAGTGCGCCATTTCGTATCAGAGAGCCCGTGAACGAATTTCGTTTATTAATTGGATGTATTGTGTTATTAAAAATACATTAACATGTGACAGGGACACGGATCTGGATACGTCGTTGACAAAGAAAATTACTAGACAATCTTTTCATTTTCTTATATTCGGTCATCCAAGAGATTTTCTGCCAAATATTCTTCCAACACACGAAGATGTTCTTCAATGCTACCTTGAGAAGAGGTCTCTATTAGCAAGTAAATTCAACATCTTAAAGTGAGTTTCTCATTTGTCAGCAATACAGTGGCACAAAAAATAAAAAGGCGGATTTTAAAAGGCGAATTTATTAGAAGGCGTCAATCCCAAAAGTGTTTGATTGTAGAATCGTTTAGCTAATTAATGCCTACTACGATAATATTCTAAACTAACGAAATCCTATATTCGAGACAAGGAATAGCCAAACCTTTTTAAAAAGTTTAATGAATTTAAAAAACAAGAAACTCAACTGTGTGATATTTCAGCCTGCAAACGTGTAATGAATTTATATTGCTCCTGTAAAAAGTTACCAGATCTGAGGGAGTGTCTAATTGAGACTAATTGTACATCTCAAAAACACAACAAAATTCCAGGCATTGAGCATAGATTTATCTACCTCCAGAGAAAGGACGGAACGGAAAAAATTGGTAACTAAAGTTTTAAAAAAAAAACTTTCGCCCCCCCCCCCTTTCGCACGGCGCTGGTGCCAGATAACTTTCTGAGTACAATGCGTCATATTCTAACAGCACAATACTATGCCTTCATTTCCAAATGAGTTTTACTTCTATGATAATAACGTAATATTTTGTATTCTGTTTCATCCCCCTCCCAAAAAATAAAAAAGAATAGACCTTATAGACTTGATATTTTATAGTAAGAATACATTTAAATAATGCATATAAATTTCAAATAATTTTATCTATTGCTGTAAAAAAGAACTATAGCAATCCTTATTAAATATAGAATATCTTATAATAAACCTAAATAGAATAGTTTTTGTTTCCAAATTTATCATATAAGCAGATACTGTTTTTAGATTTTCGTTAAAGAACAAAAATTCTTAGTAAAATGCAGTTTAAGTTGACGCTTTGAACGGGATTTTCAAATTTGATAGCAAAGCAGAAGAAACAACTGTCGTCATGAGACAACAATTGCTTAGTTG
This sequence comes from Maratus speculifer, assembly GCA_964019185.1. Taxonomy (NCBI): domain Eukaryota; kingdom Metazoa; phylum Arthropoda; class Arachnida; order Araneae; family Salticidae; genus Maratus; species Maratus speculifer. Next base: position 1,118,338 of record CAXHSM010000423.1, on the reverse strand, counting down.
TAAAGACAACAAAGAGTATATGGTCTAAGCAGAGGATATACGCTAAATAGAGTTTATATACTAGAGCTTTCTGAGGAAACAGAGGATATATGGTGTTCTTTAAAAAAATCCTAAGGGTATACAGTGTTCTTTAAATAAATCCAGAGGGTATACTGCGTATACCTCCGTATACCCTCCACTACACCCCTGCTTCTAACTCAACATGAATTTCTTGTATCAGAAAGTATTAAAATGCAAAGAATACTCGCCAGCTAGACTGATGACATTGAGCTTACAGTTTATTCAAACTAAAAGTATATTACAGATTTAATTTTTTTTTCAAAGAATTTTCCCCCTCTAAAATTAAATTAAGAGGGTGGGATTACCTCCCGTATCTGCACCCTTTATAACTGACCAATCAAACTCCAAATTTAATCAGGGAAGTACCTTACCAAAAAAAAACCGGTATATCAAATTTGAAGATAATCGGTTATCAAATGTGTATGAAAACTAATTTATCTAAATTAAGGGTGGAGGATTAACCCCCACCCCATTCTTTTAAACATAACCAATGAATCCCCTAAATTAATCGGAATATCGCATTAGCAAATAAACCTATATACAAAATTTTAAACAAATCGGACATTTCTGCATGAAAACCCCATTGGATACATTAGGGACCGTTTAAATATTATGTAAGCATATTTTTAGTCATTTTGTACCCCCTCTCCCCCCTTGTAAGAAAATATAAGCAAATGCTAGACCCCCCCCCCTTTGCTTACGTAAGATTTTATGACAGTTTATACATCAATACTTCTTGACTAAAAAAAGTTACCAATCAATTACATCGATAATCCTACAAATCTATATAAGCATATAGGGATTGTGATATCAAAATATATAAAATGGTTTTAATATATTGTTGCTTATTGCATTAAACAAGCCACAGAATACAAAATGGTTTAAATATATTGTTATTTATCACATTGAACCGTAAAACAAGATATACAAGAAGTCTTAACTTACTTAGGCATCATAACTAAAATTTTTGACATAAATCATACAAATAGTAGAGTTCAATTTGGTGTTCATATTTTAATCTGATGTCCAGGATCCTTGAACCCATGTTTCAACATTGTCTATTATAAAGTTTTCACTGGAACAGTGGCCTGGGGTATTGCAGGTTTCCGGTCCTTGTTTGCTTGTTGAATTTGAGTTGCAGTTGTTTCGTTGTTTAATGCTTATGTGAGAATTGTCGTGACCCCCCCTCCCCCTTGTCAGAAAAAATAAGCAGACTCTGGACCCCCCTCCCCCTTTAGTGCTTACGTAATACTTGAACGGTCCCTTAGGAGGGGGGGGATTGTAATTTCGCTCCTTTATACTTAACCAATGAACCCACAAAAGTCATCAAGGAAGCACCTTATTCGAATGTCTCGATACAAAAAATATGAAGCAAAGTGGATTTTCTGCATGAAAAACTCATTTATCTAATTTAAGGGAACTAGCTCCCCCATTTTCTCCCTTTATACACAACCAATGAACACCGAAACCTAATCAGTAAAGCACCTTATCAGAATGAATCTATATAGGAAATATGAAGCAAATCGGATATCTTCGCATGAAAAACCTATTGATTTAACCTAAGGGAAGATTAGTCCTTATCCCCTTTCCTCTATACCTGAGCAATGAGCCCCCAAAACTAATCAAGAAAACACCTCGTCAGATTAAACCTGTATAAAAAAGATGAAGCAAATTGGACATTTCTTTATGAAACACCCATTTATCTAAATGAGGGGGGGGGGCGTTATCCCCTCATTTAAACTTAAGAAATGAACCTCCCCCCCCCCAAAAAAAAATACCCAGGAAAGTGCCTTTTTTAGAACAAATCTATGTATAAAATTTGAAACAAATCGGATATTTCGGTCAATTGTTATCGTGTTACGTACATACATACTAACATACAGACATACAAAATATGCGGGCACATTAGCTCTCAGGCTTTGATAGCCTGTGAGCTAAAAAAAAACTATGATTCCAATTTACTTCAATCAGTATGCTTATAATTATTATCTTTTTATGTGTAAAAATTGAGATCGAAAGGTGAACTGTCAAAAATAATCACTCCTAAACTTACTGTAATTGAAAATTTTCTCTTTCTTTTCTTTTCCTTTATTTATTTATTATTTTTTTTTTTCAGTAAGTGTGCGTGTGTGCGTATGGAAAAAAAAAAGTAAAGGCTATGTATTTAAAGTCTATGTACTACAAAACTGTAGTACACTTCCCATCAAGTTCAGAATATTTTAATTAAGAGTAATATATTTTTCAAAAAAGATAATGATTTTTTTCTCTTACAATGTAACGGACTTTTTTTTAATGCATGTGTGTATGAATTTAGTCATTCACAAATAAATTTTAGTTAAAACATACTAACAGCAATATAATTAAGAAGTAATATATTTTAAATAAACTAAAATTTATAAATAATACATGCCCGTAGGCCATAACGCTTTTTCACAGCTCTGAATAGGAAATTGAGAAGTTATTACATACCAATCAATGTACTGAAAAAAAAAAAAAAAAAAAAAAAAAAGGTTTTAAGCTATTTTGAAATTTACGTTGGCTACTTTCTGACATTTTTTTTTTCAAATGTATCAAGTTTTTTTATTGTGAAAGTATGTAATCAAACGCTTTTTATTTTAGTCTTTCGGTAGGGCCAAGAGATTTTTTAGAAAAATGATTTTAAAATTAGCGTTTAGAATCGAATTTCTGCGTACGCTATAGAGCAGAAAAGGAAAGAAACTGCCGCCATAAGACAACAATAGCTTATGACTGAAGATGCAATTCTATTATCGGAAGGAATTATAAAAAACTAATTTGTCCAACTCATTTTCATTGTTATGACTGTAAGTATGAAGTTTTTTATGTTTAAAATTGAGACAGAACGTGACACTGTAGAGAATAAATACTTATAATTTAAATGTAGCCCAATTATTATTATTATTATTATTATTTTGTATGTGTCCATAAAAAATGCAGGAATAAGTTATTTCAACTTCATAACAAGACTGTCTTCCTATCAATTTTGGTACATTTCGATAGAGTACAATTTTGTTTTTTGATAATGTAACGGAATTACTTTTCATTGTTCTTGTGCGCATATGAATTTATTAATTGACAAACAAATTTTGGGTCTTTCTAAGTAAGTACTTAAAGTACTTACTTAGTACTTCTAAGAAAGTACTTAATAAGTACTTTCTTACTAAGATGTAGTTAAACTAGTTTAAAATTTAAATGAATAAAAAATTGCAAGCAATGCCACATCGTTAAACATTGTAAACAATGCTTACTTTTTTCCTCCTGAAAACCTTGAATATGGATTTTAGAATTAATTGCATACTATACAATTCACTAAAAAAATATTAGCTTTAACATATATCGTATGCGAATGTGATTATATTATTATTATTATATGCAAATGTTAAAATAAATTTTGGTTGATTTGTCAAAATTTTGATAAGTTTTTAATGTCAGTTCATCGTGAATCGAACGATCTGATGAGGAAAATTTTTAATGTACTTTTTCGTAATGATTCGTATACCTGATGCTCTAGCAATCATTTTAAAATTAACAATGAAAACGAGCCAAAATGGGGATAACTAGCGTAAGTGATAACCCTACTCATTATTTCCAGGAACTGTACAACAACCCTGGTTTGCAATGCGCCCAAAAATTCTCCGCGCTTCGAAACAAAGGCTTCGGGAGAGCTGGTCAGTCCAATGTGGGGGGAAAAAAATTCCGAACTTTTGCCGTAGTAAGGGAGCATGTTTTTTATCCTCTATAGCCGGGGGTAAAAGGTTAATCAATGAATTTCAAATCTAATCAGAGATGCCCCTTTTCAGAATGAACCAGTATGTGAAATGTGAACCAAATCAAATATGTCTGAAAATAAAAATAATTTATCATATTAAGAATGGTATTAGCCCCGCAACCCCACCCTTTATACTTAACCACTAAACCTCCAAAACTAATCATGGATAAACCTTATCAGATTGCACCTGGAAAAAAATTTGAAGCAATTTTGATGTTTCTATCAAATGTTATCGCCTTGCATACATACTTACATATAGATGTATATACGATAGCATGTAAGCTAAAAAGCAGATGATATAAATTAAAGAGTGTAATGTATATTTTTAAAAGTATACTGCTGCTTTATTCTTAGCCAGGTCCAGCTGATAATGTTATTTATATCTGCATCAATCGATTTGTATTCATTTCACTTAAAATATAAGAAAAAATAAAACTCCACAAAACTGGAACATTTTATTTCACATCAACCGATTGTTTCTCGTTTACACATTCAAAAATAATACACATTTTTTTATTTTTTTAAAACTGCATTACATGATTAATTATGTTGAGTGGTTTACAAACACATTTAATCTGCTTGAAGCCTAAATAATCGACAAATACATTTTCAACCATTAATGTATTTGCTTTTGGTTTTTATTGATTTATACAATATCATATACAGTGGAACTTCCCTTTAACAAAAATCCTATATAACAAAATTTTCTGTTGAAATTTGACTTTGGACAGTACCCTCATGTAAATTAATCTCCATATTACAAAAAATATCTTCTCTATAACAAAGTTTCTTCGAATTTCTTGCCTGTACACCATTTATACGAAGAGGTTGCTGTTGTGATACATGTATAAATTTATAACAGCAGATTGAAGAAAATGAAATTATTTATTTCTTTAATCGTTTCTACTATTATTTGTGCTAAACAAAACTATTTTTTCACACTTAGATAAACACACTATTGCTACTCTCACAGACATTCTGACACTGACAGTGGGGACTGGAAAGAAGGGGGAAGCCTTCGATATAGTGAGAAGGGAATTTCAGTTACACAAAAATCTTCAGTTAAGTTGTAGAATGCACGAAAATTTTAATAAATAGAGTATTTTTTTTTACAAGAAACCTGTACATAGTTATTTAAAGATTTTTTTTTAATGCTGCAATACTGAAAAAAAAGAGAAAAGGTATACTACACTTTAGTTTCTGGTAATCATTCTTGATTATGTTTATTTCTTTTTTTAAGTAAACTTTTTTCTTGTGGCTACATTGCTTTAAAAAATCACTTCCCGAATTAAAATACATTTGTCCAATATTTATATTCTATGTAATTTGAAATTTTTTTACATTTGTATTAAACAAACTTCATTAGTTTAAATTGACTTTTATTTACAAATATCTCTCCCTCCAAACATAACAAATTTATTTAGACTTGGCAAAATAACAAATCTTAACAGCAAATTCAGAAAACAATTTCCAAATTTTTTGAAAAATACCAGAGTAAAATCTATAAATACAGAATTGTAAAGAAAAAAATCCAGTTTTAGCTAATTTTGTCTTAACTTCTATAATTGCATGATATTTATAATGAAACGAGGTGGTCTTTCCATTTAAGATAGGTTTTCATCATAAACAGTTTCCATCACTGGTTTTATTGTAATGTATTTTTTGGTTAAATGCACACAGTTGCCAAATATCAATAATTTACTTGGCAACTTGAAAGCCTTTCCTCCTCCCAACTATAAGTTTTAGCGAGACCTGTAATAGATAATATGCGATCCTGCGTAATATGCACATTTTTTTTAATCCCTTGAACGTCGGTCATAAGACTAAAGCAAAAATATCATGTTTAATGTATGTAAACAATTATGCATTCTTTCTTATTACATGAATTCATAGATCAAGAAGAGAATTATTTTCCAGTATTGACAATTTTTAAATAGAATTTTTTATTTAGATATCTAACACCTATTTCTGATATTAATTTGCCCAGAGACACATATTTATTAGAAATAGGCATAGATATTTGAATTTAAGAAAATCATGCTAAATTAGCAACACTGGAACTCGTCTTTGATCTAGTGTCAGAAGTGAATAATAGGGATACACAAGAAAATGTAAGAGGGGAGGGCTCATATTTTCTCTCTCTCTGATGCAGAAAAGTAAATTAGTGCATATTCCCATTGTAGGTACTATATTTTTTATTAAACACTTTGTAATAACTCTATTTTATGCTAAGAAAAGAATATAATGCAGAATGAAAAATTCCAGTGTATAACTATAGCAAAATTAAACATCTTGTTTGCTTCATGTGGGCGAACAGAATGTGCGAGTGTTGAAACACTTATTTTGGTTACCATTTAGAATTTCTGGAAAACAATGAAAGGGCCTCAAATCTTAATTATATTTTTTAACAAAATTTCAGTTTGATTTTTTGAACAGAAATTCATTTAGTGACCTTGGAATCTTTTACCAGGTGAGGCTCCAGATGTTTTATGGGGGGGGGGGGTGGCACTCCCCCCTAGTTACGGCCTTGTCCAGTGTTTTAATGTTCTTTGTCTCTCGTTTCCTGTATTTTTGTAACTTAAATAGGGAAAAAAAGTCGAATGAAGCAAGCAGCAATTTTTGTTGTTGTTGTTTAATTCTTGGTTGTAATGTATTATTCTACAATAAAGTCATATTTAAATCCATATGATTTTTTACTTATTTCAGTCCATACTATAAAAAATTTATGAATTAAACTTGAATAATTTAAGTTTTATCCAAACATGTAAAAAAACACTTTTCACCCATAAACATATAAACAAAAGCGCTAAAAGTCCTTTACATGATTAGATGTATAAATATGCTCAGTTCTTGTAATGTTATGCAAACCACATTTAATATTGGAATCCACTTAATATGGCACTTGTCAAGTCCCTTTAAGTAAGTCTTAAGCAGATTTGACAGTAACTTGCCAACCTTTTGTTATTATTTTTTTCCTCATATCAAATAAATGCAGAAATTAATAAAAAAACTATATAGTAACAAGATATGTATAATTAAATATTTTTTTTGTTGTTGTTGTTCAAATTATGCATTTATGAGCGCAAAAAATTGGAAAGTTGCAGATATGTTAGTATTGCTTGATGAAAATGGAAATACAGTATCTATCACTCATTGTAGCATGAATTGAAGTAATATTTTCAGAATTTTCTTGTTTGTTATCTTTATAATTTTTAATGATCATAGTTACAGATCAGCAGGCGGCAGCACAGACAATCGCCTCATCGAGTTCATAGATAAAGAATTAGGATTAATTAAATTTTGATTTGCATATTAAAAACATAATCGGTCTGTCAAGACGCATCTTGTTGGAAAACACTTAAAATCTCGAATTTAGCAGTTGACTCATAGGTTTACCATTATCTTTTCCTGCTACCAATCTTCCATGTTTTCATACCTTTGGGTGCATGAATGGTAAACCTATGAGTCAGTGGCTAAAATCGGGTTTTTAAGTGTTTTCCACCAAGATATGACTTGGCAGACTGACTGCATCTTAATATGCGAATCCAAATTTAACAAATTCTAGATTTTCATTCATGAATTCAATGAGGTGATTATCAGCGCTGCTGCATGCTAGTCTATTATATTACACTTTTTTTCGTGTATTCCAATATGGGCGAGATAATATGGGGCTACTAGATAAATAATCTCAGTTATTCCCTAATAATCCTTTATATAGCAAAATAAGATGATAGTGTGAAAATGAAACAGCTTTTTAAAAAAATACTTATTCATGTACATTCTTTTAATATTTCATTCTATTTAATTTTTTTAAGCGATTTCTATGTTCTGCATTATAAATCACACTATACTGTCTATTAACTTTCAGAGTAATTAAGAAATTTTGACTTAAATTGTTTGAAAATAAATTCTTATTGAAATTTTGAGCTTTGAAAAATAAATATTTTCATCATCCACAGTTTTATTCTCAAAGGTCTCTTGATATATTTTTTAATTCACCAACAATGATTTTGAAGGAAGAACAAGCCCTTCTATTATTATAGTTTTAAAGTGTAATTGTACGATGGTGATTTGCTGAATTATTAACAAAAAATATACGATCATTTTTTGATTAAAAGAATTGACTGCTCTCAAAATTATGCATATCTAATTTCATTCGTGGTCATTTAATTACAGAAAAGTCTGTGGAATTCGCACACTTAAAGACCAAGGGTTTTGTTTATTATACATTTTTGCAGATAGTAGATCATACTTTTTTTTTACATTTCTTTTTTTTAAGTCTGACTATAACTTACGAACAATAATTCAAAAAAATTACAATGGGAAATAAAAACAAAATGCAACATTAATTTAATATATTTAATAACTGAGGTTAATAGAAAAAAATTATACACAGTACAAAATTTATTGATTATTTATTATTTTAAACATTGACACCATACAATGCCAGTTTGTGTTGGTTTATTTTCAATAATTTTTACTGTAGTTTATGAACATTTATTACTTCGTTCTCCAAGATTAAATTTTGTTATTAAAGGAAATTTGATTCTTTATATCCAATTTATATTTCAACATTCTTTCGTTAGAAAATTGATAACTGAAAAAAAATAGCCGTATAGGTTTTAATTTGCCGTATTTCTTCATATCTCTTATAATTATTTCACAAACATGGATTAATAGTTATGTTCATTGGTGAGAATGTAAATAAATAGTATATAGTTTACATCTGCTTTTTTATATAAAGCATGTTTCAATACACATTATAAATCCACACTTCATTCAAGAAATTCTTTAAATAGCGTAAAACATACCACAAAAGATTTTGTCTTACAGACACCATAAGAGAATTCGTGTATTTTGATTGTTCTTCTGAACGAACTATGAATGCAAGGCAATTCATTTTCAATAGTAAAGGTACCATAGTACAACCTCAGTGACACATATCAGTTACATGATGGTCCAAAAATAATTCATGAGTATCAGATCACAAGCAGATGAAAAACAGTTAAATCAATGTGTTGAACAATTTTCAGGATATATTGGAAAGTTTTAATAAGAGAGTGAACTGGATAATGAATCAAACATTTGAAATACTTTTTACAAACATTTGTTGATATTTAAAAACGTTATCGCTTTTATTGAATTCTTATTCCTTTATGAAATAACAACGTATGAAATGCACAAGTTTTTAAAAATTTAATTATGTTTTCACTATTAAGAGGATTCTGGGGGCAACGTCATTTTAAGGAAAACAATTTTTTCATATTAAAAGTTTCAAAGAAATTTAGCTTTACAGCGAAAGAATTTTATTGAATTGAACATGAATCTTGAGAGTTATTATAATTTTTTTATTAAATAAAAAGTATATAGGTAATTGTAAGATTATTGAACAAATGCAAGGAGAGATCAAAATAAAGATATGTCTGTCATAACTGGTGGCATAATAAATGCCATCATAAATCCTAATCTGCAAGTTGTTTAGCTTAAATTGGAAATTGTTTTCTTGGTCAGCATTTCATTTTCAAGTTGTAAATTTCACATAAAACGCCATTTTCTTAATACTAGGAAAGGCAAAAGGTCCTATAGAAATGATGTATCGAAATTAGTTATTAAATTAACATTTAAATTACACATTCAAGAAAATTTTTTCTTGTATGTCACGAACAAAATGCATACCAGTATGAGTTAATAGATACCTAGTTAACAAACATTTAAAAGAGAATTTTTTGTTGCATATTTCACAATCAAAAGATAACTAACCAGTATGTAATAACAAATGCCTTCTTAAATTTCTGTTATCAGAAAATTTCTTGTTGCAAATCTCACACACAAAAGGTTTTTCACCAGCATGAATTAACAGATGCCTGCTTAGGTTTCTTTTTTGAGAAAATTTCCTGTTGCATACTTCACATACAAAAGGTTTCTCGCCAGTATTAATTGATAGATGATTTTTTAACAGAACTTTTTGTGAGAATTTCTTGTCGCACACTATACATGCAAAAGGTTTATCGCCAGAATGAATTAACATATGCCTGGTTAAAACACTCTTTTGTGAGAAATTCTTGTTGCATATACCACATACAAAAGGCTTTTCACTAGTGTGGTTTGATAGATGATTACTTAAATTGCTCTTAGTTAAGAATTTCTTGCCGCTTATCTCACACAGAAAAGGTTGCTCACCATTATGCTTTAACAGATGTGTGCGTAAATTACACTTCTGAGAGAATTTCTTCTTGCATAATTCACAAAAAAATGATTTTCGTTTGTGTGAATCAGAAGCTGCTTTTCCAGAAACCTCCTCTAAAGAAAGATTTTGCTGCATATTTCACACTTAAAATATTGTTTTGAATGATGGATACATTTATGGCTTTAAATATCTGCAATAAATAGTTATTACATTAATCTATTACATTTTATAAATTATCAATTAGACAATAAAGCAACTGATAATCAATAAAGCAATTGATTAGAAAATAGCCTTCTAGGGAAATTTTAATACTGATGTAAAAAACTGAAGTGATAAAAAAAAATCTTCTATAGTTTTAAAAACAACAGTATACTCTCAATCGTGGTTTTTCGTCAACATTAGCGATATGACGAGTAAGAAATAATAATAATGAAAGAAAAAACAGGCAAAATAGGTTTAGCGCGCAATCCTGAAAAATCTAGCTTTGATTCCTTATTGTACATTTTCTATAGGTTTTTAAATAACATATTTTTTTCTTTTTTCTTTTTTTTTTTTTTGTAATTACCCAGAATATAGAAATTCAAGTATTCTGGTAAAAGAAATTATTTTAAATCAAATGCATTCTAAATATATCCTAAATGTATAAAAATTTCAGGCATTCTTTTAGCACTGTAAATAAAAATTCAAAATGGTTATATTTGATTTACCATTATGTAAATATGCACTAAAAATTGCTATGAGAATTCGACTCTTACCGGTAGAAAATAATTAATCAGCCAGTGATACTTTAGATACAATTAATAAATAGAAAAAGTTAATTTCAACACCTTATTAAAGTAAAACGTTTCTAAATTTGACATTAGATAGGAGTAATTTTTTGCGTGTTTTTAACAGTTCGACCCCGATGTACAGATAGTGATTGATTAACAATATCAATATTACTAAGGCCAAACGTATCTGTGCGTAACGCATACGTCATTTTGTGAATAGCAACACTTTCGCATGCAATTCAGTTTTGCAATTTTCAATACTACAAATTTTATACTTCTAAATATCGCACATTTTCAATTTTTATACCGTCGTATTGAGAAAAAAAACGTACTTTTAAATGCAATTTGTTTGAAAGCTGTATCGCAATTTGTTTATGAGTTATTAATTTTTTTATAGTTTTAAGTACGAATTTTGTAATTGTGTCAACATAAATTCGCAATTTTCTCTTAAAATTGATAAAAACTGATATAAAAAATCATGTAAAAAGATATCGTCTGGCATAAAATCCAATGAAATTTGTTTTTATTGTATTTTTATTCATCAATAAAATGGTTTTTTAGTTTACTGAAAACCTTATTTTCAAAGGATGCAATTTCTCTCCACAAAACTGTATTTTAAATAATATTCGAGTGACTTCACCGCATTTACTCAGTTCGTATCAGAAAGCTAAATAAGTGCAATTTTATTTACCCGCGCGTATGTAATATTTTCCAAATTTGAAAAAATATGCAAATGAATGATTTCTGATAAAACATGGAGCTATTATAAATAAAGAAGTTCTGGAATCCTCACATTTTCGATTTGATTTTACAGAGTGCCTTGAATATTGTTTTTGCTGCGTTTGTGTAATATTCCGTCCTGATGACATCATATGCAAACGTTTCTATAGATGTTGTTTAAGACTGGATCCGTAAAAATGGAATGCTTTTAACGGATGCAAATAATATTTTTTTATATAAAAAAAAGCAAATGATTTTAAAATGATCAAATTCAAATTAAAATACTATGAAAAGTGCGTATGTAAATTTTGACAGTATGAAATTATGACGGATTTAGATTTCACATGGGAATTCTATGATCATGTCAATTTGGAATATTTTTTTTTTTCATTTACTTTAAACCAAACATAAGATCCTCAATTGATAATTTCGTCATAATAACTTATTTTTGTTATACTTTACTGATTACATATGCGATTTAAGTTTAATTTTAATTAATTTGGAAACTAAGTTTTATAGAAATAGTTTTTTTTCTCTTTTTAGCTTAAAATAATATTTGTTTGTGAGTTAGTCTGACCAATCTAAGATGCATTTTTATTGTAGCTAATTTTGTGGGCTTATTATAAATCAATGAAACAGTTCCTTCCTAAACATTTTTTTTCGTCGAAATTCGACGGGTTCCACCTCGTGTTTTTAAGTATGAAAAAAGGTTTGACAAGTGCTTCTATAGACCCCTTGCACGTGACGTCACATGCTTCATCTGGCGCCCAAACATAAGGCAAATGTGGTATTTTCACATTTGTAAACATAGTGATTTGCGCTTCGTTTTTTAAGTACTTGGGAAAATAATGCAAGAATAAGAAAAATTAAAATTAAACAGAAAGACCACACATGCTTTAAACGCCAAACAGGGAGTTATGGTGTTTTGTTTGGGCTCCAGATGTTCGCCAGATTACAGTAGCAGCCGTTGCTATGATGTCAATGCAAGGGGTCTATTAATAATTGAACAAGAGGGAAGACAAGGGATCCTTTCTTGGCTGCAACTCACGTCAATGCCAACTTTGAAAAAATCACATTTGTGGTACTTTAGTCGAACTTTCCATCACGCTTTACATGTTGACTGCACTGCACTATAATAAATTTTCTCTGCATTTCTACTCCCTAGGCGTGCTTGGTGGCACTACATTAGTGTGATACGCTACAGGAAATAGGCTTTTGGTACTATGTGGCCTACTCTTACACTCATGTTTAACGACCTGCATCTTTACTGGGTAGGTTTTTACACTATACATTTTTAAAGTAATTGTGACTGATTTGTTTTCATGGAAAAAGCACAATTATGATGTTTTTCAAGTTAGCTTTGAAGTGAGTTGCAGCCAAGAAGGGATTCCTTGTCCTCCCTCATGCTGAATTATTAATAGAAGCACTTGTCAAAATTTTTTTCATACTTAAAAACATATTAACCTTTTTTGGTGCTCGTCAGAGCACCAAATATAATACTTGTCATTTAATGCCATTATAGTACTTGCATTTTAACACTTGTCATTTAATTTTTTTTTGATAAAAACGAAGATTTTTTTTATATTTTGAAAAGCAGAAAAATTGCTGCCGTAAAGATTTTATTGTTGTATTAGAAGAACAAGAAAATCATTGCATTGTCATATAAAATGCATAATATCTGGAAACTAAACCAAGGAGACGAATGAAAAAAACTACAGTGCGTTCACAACTTTATTGAAAGAACTGAAAGTGAAAGCTTCACAATAAAAACAAACATATTTTTCACGTAATGTATTTTATTTGACAAATTATGTTACATACATAACGATTTTTATATTCTTTTAAACTTGGAGGCAATGAATTAAAAAACTGCATCAGCAACAACAAGAAACAATGTTCAACTGGAGTTTTAAGACACAAATTCGATTTTCTCAGCGTCCATCAAACATACAAAAATGAAAAAATAAAATCTAAATTAATTTTTATCATGACGAAAAAAATAAGACAAAAATGAAGTTAATCTATCCATGGGATCGTTAGCTACAGTTTGTTGAATTTTTGATTTTCCTCTTTTTGTTAAAAGTTTAATTTAAAAAAAAACTACAATAAACAACAACAATTTTTTGAATGCTATCATTTTATTGGTCTCATCGTATTCTGTCTTTTAACAAAAAAAAAAAAAATCACTGTCGTAGGTCAACTTGTTCGTCAGAAAATTCAAAAAGACGTTTGCATTTTCCATTTCTTAAACATATTATACTAAATGCGACCGCGTTTGCTATGATTTATTCATTAAGTAATATAAAGAGTTAATGAGTCATTAAGTATTTATTCAGGCTCAAACTGGCCCGCCGGCCCGACACCCTGTGCGCCCTCGTCCAGGGTAAAATTTGCGCCCCTAAGTATAAGTGCTTCAGCCGCTCCAATATTTTTCCCCCTTTGTAAACATGCATTCTGAATAGTGTACTAAATTATAAGAATTCATTTACGAATAAGTCTCAATCAACTCCGTGGAAAAAGGGGAGAGGAGACGGCGAGAGCGGAAATTTAGGGGGCACCTAATTTATACTGTCAACGTCATTTTTAGCACGACACAGAAATAGTATAAGTCAGAAATAGTAGATAAATAATCAGATAATCAGAAATAGTATAATTTAAATTCATATTATTGCTTGGTACTAATGTTGTTACTTGGTGCTATGCGAGTATGTTCATTTTTGGCAAGCTATATACAGCAAAAGGAAGTGAAAGTTCGTTAAAACTTTCGCGCCCTCTGAAAATCCAAGGACTGCGCCCTTTACACTGACCCAGTCCGACCCTGTATTTATTCATTAAGTTAAAATAAAGAGTTAAAACTATTAAACAATAAGTGTTTGTTATTAGATCACACTAAGAAGTTGGAAGAAATTTCAAGGGGAAATATTTAGATGATAATTTATTTATTTTAAAATATTTTTTAACGAATTTAAAAAAAAAAAGTTTTAAAATTTTGTGTGCTAAAAAATGGTGGATTTTAGGGAGAGAATTCATATGATTCTTTTTTAGATGCGTTCGTTATAAAAATAATTAGCACCAATAGTCGTCGTTCAGATATAACAGAGCAAAAACTACCCAAGAGAATCGCTTTAAATTTAAAATGTATAACTATTCCATAATTTTATTGAGTTATTTTAAATTTTATGAAAATCGGATGTATAGTTTAATGACAGAAACAACCAAAAGCATTCTGTTAAATTACAGTCAATGGAAAAGAATAATTTCAAGAGAATTTAAATGATGCTATACTGTTTCGAACACAATAGAATTCATATGTACCTAAGAAGCATATACTAAATAATACATTCTCAACAATCTGTTGTGCTAAGAATATTTTTTATTAATTTACAGGAACATAAATATACTATTCCATTACACAATGATACAGAGGGGAAATACTGTTTTACTACTGTTCTACTGCGTTACTACTATTAAACTATTTCACATTTTATGAAATTTATATACGGTTCTGAGGTTTACTGCAAGTAACTTTTTGTATAATAGAAAGCAGATATTTACAAGGACGCACAAAAGATTTCGGCTGATACTATATTTGATGTACTGTATACTATTACACCAAAACCTGGTATTTAAAAAACTTTGTTATAGTACGAACGCACCTCATTTGCTATGTTTGATGTGCAATTTCCAGTTTGCTTTACGCAGGAATCGGATGAATACCGAAAATTATCATCCCTGTATTCACTATCTTTACTTCTACATTAAAGATAAGAGGGGGTGTTTTGATAATTTTTCTAAATCTCAATTATAGCTTCGCTTCATTTTTTTTCTTTTGAAAAAAGAAATACTTACAAACGACAATATACAAAATGTAAACGGATAATAAATACTTTGCACTCCCTATTCTACAGAAAGAATGTTTCAGGAAATCCCAGAAATTCCTTTTCATTTCGTTCAATAATTTCTTTTAATAATGCAAAGTAAAACCACAAACGATTTTCCACATAGACCATATTATAACATGGAATTATTTTGAGCGTCTCTTTTGAACGATCTACAAATGCTACAGCCAATCAGAGTAACTTTGGTCCAAGAGACAAAAAAAAAAAAAAAAAAAAAAAAAAAAAAGATTAAACCTGCTACACCACTTAGGTTAACGGTAAAGTTTTAGTCTAAAAATATAGATAGATGCACTAGTGTGAGTTTAGTAACTCAGTGGAAATAATTCGTCAAGGTTCCACCATGGCAGAATGGATCAAAGTTTCGTAAAAGTATAGCAATGTTACACTGATTGGCTGTACATAATTCATTTTCAAGAACGAATATGGCATACTAAACTTCTGTATCTTACATCAATTACATGCTAATATGCATAATTCAAAAGAGTTAAGACATAGTCAGATGGACATGAGCTACATCGAAGTCATAAACAATTTTTCAGCATGATAGAAAGTTTTGGAGATTGAATTGACTCAGGTAAACAAATATTTGAATGTTTTTAATTCCAATATTTATTGGCATTTGAACATCACACCATACTGTTATTCCTTTACGAAATAACAACCAGAATAGGCGATCTACTACAATTATCAGTAATGAAATGACAATTAAATTAGATTTTTTTCTTTTAATATAATCCTGATGAGAAAAGCATAATTTCAAAACACTTTTATCAACTAAATATCATCAGACTTATTATCTTTTTAAGTAACAACCAGTGTATCAAACACACTTACACACACATATTTTTTTCAATATCATGGGTAAGTTAGGGGCCATACTCTTTTCAAAACTACTATTTTAATCTTAAATATTTATAAAAAAATCAATTTTACCATCAAAGAACTTTGCCGTGAGAAATAAGGTTTAAGAAAATGTTTATTTAACTTAAATACTATCAATCATTATAAAAATTTACAGGCTTATAAATGTAAAAAATACAGATTTGTAATAATTTTCAGATGATATGAAGTATGATAAAAATAAAATTGCGTTCGCCAGGGCTCATGGTATAGCTCTTGATTTATAGGTTTAAATAGGCAAATTTTTAATGGTCACTCTTCTCTTCTCTTCTGCACACGTAAACGATAAAAAATGTTTTTTTTTTATTTCTGGAATATTCTAAGATAAGTTAACTGCAATTAACAAATTTTAGAAGCAAAATTTAGCACTTAAATAGCTTTATTTGAGAATTATTTTCGTTAATCTCTCATAAAAGTTTTCTCACCACTATGAATTAACAGATACTTCCTCGAACCAATCTTTTGAAAGACTATATTGGCACATATCTCTCACACAAAAGATTTCTCTTCAGTATGAATTAAAAGATATTTGCGTGAAGAATATTTCTGAAAGAATTTCTTATTGCATATCTCACACTGAAAAGGTTTCTCACCAGTGTCAATTAACAGATGCATGCTTAAATCAGCATTTTGAGAGAATTTATTGTTTCATATCTCAAATACAAGAGGATTTTCCACAGTGTGAATTAAGAGATGTCTGGTTAAATCGCTGTTTTCGGAAAATTTCTTGCAGCATATCTCACACACCAAAGGTTTCTCACCAGTGTGAATTAGCATATGTTTGCTTAAATTTGCTTTATGAGAAAAACCTTTCTTACATACTTTGCACACAAAAAGTTTCTAACCAATATGGATTAACACATGTTTGTTTAAATTACTCCTATCAGTGAATTTTTTGTTGCATTTTTCACACACAAAAGGTTTTTCACTAGTATGAATTAACAGATGTGTGCTTAAATGACTGTTTCGAGAGAATTTTTTGTTGCATATCTCACATACAAAGGGTTTCTCATTAGTATGAATTAAGAGATGCCTTGTCAAATTGTTATTTCGAGTGAATTTCTTGTTGCATATCTCACATACAC
The DNA here is from genome assembly GCA_964019185.1 of Maratus speculifer. Taxonomy (NCBI): domain Eukaryota; kingdom Metazoa; phylum Arthropoda; class Arachnida; order Araneae; family Salticidae; genus Maratus; species Maratus speculifer. The sequence goes on along the minus strand of CAXHSM010000423.1, from coordinate 1,100,930 downwards.
AAGATTTCTCCCCAGTATGAATTGAGAGATGGCTGCTTAAAAGGTCCTTTCTAAAAAATTTCTTGTTGCATATATCACACACAAAAGTTTTCTCACCAGTATGATTTACAAGATGCCGTGTTAAATCGCTCTTTCTAGGGAATTTCTTGTTGCATATCTCACACACAAAGGGTTTTTCACCAGTATGAATTAACAGATGTATTCTTAAACTGCTCTTGTGAGAGAATTTCTTGTTGCATACCTCACACACAAAAGATTTCTCACCAGCATGGATTAACAGATGACTTTTTAAACTACCCTTGTCAGAGAATTCCTTGTTGCATATCTCACACACAAAGGGTTTTTCACCAGTATGAATTAACAGATGCTTGCTTAAATTAAATTTATGACAGAATTTTTTGCTGCATATTTCACATACAAAAGGTTTCTCACCAGTATGGATTAACAGATGCCTTCTTAGATAACTCTTATGCGAGAATTTCTTGTTGCATACCTCACACACAAACAATTTTCCTTGCTGTGAGTGGGAAGTTGCATTTCCAAAAAGGTCTTGTTCAGAAATATCTTGCTGCATATTTCAAACTTTTCCTGGAAAAGAAATTTAAGAGTAAAAGAACACAGAAAATTGAGATGAAATCAAATTTGAGCCATTGTATTTAGAATATACTCCTAGTTATCTTGTCAGATGAATTTCCTAATTTTACAAATGCTAAAATTAGAATAAATAAAATTTAAATACATATAAAAGGTATAATAAAAAAATAATAAATAGCTACCATCATAAAACGACATCTCATTATGAGACTTAGCAACTTTTTTCCTTTACAGATATAAAGAGCAAAAGATGCCGAAAATGTTCGCTTTTGCACTCCATGTTAAAATTGACCCTCAAATAAAAGGTGCAAACGAAATCACACTGTGAGTGTTTCTAAAGCAACCTCAATGTCACTGCTATCAAATAACAAAATGCGAAGAACATCACTGACAAAATTTATTTTTTTAATAATACATAATGCTCTTTATATGCGAAAACTGAAATTACTTTCTTGCTAACCGAATAAACTATTATAGAGAAAATATTATAAATAAACTAGCTGACCCACCTTGCAATGCCTGGGCCTCACAATTTTACCAAATGAATTTTAATACTTGTATTGTCGATTTACATTGGAATTTTAAAAATATCTAAAAACAGAATAACTGTGAGTTGTGTTAGACAGATCTGGATTGATGACAGGTTTTGGGATCTAGGATTGATGATCGATGAAAATATAACAAAATTTACCGATTGGCTTTCCCTGGACGGCTGCAATAGGTAGTTTTTTTTTTTGTAATGAAAGTTACCTAAAAGTATCCACAATTTAAAATCATCATTGGGATCAGGAGTTATTAAATAAAAGCAAAAATTACCATTAAAATAGCAATTTAATTCTGTCTATTTTGTTATTTATTTATGATTTGTATGGTAATTTTTAGCTTTTATTTAATAACTCTTGATCCCATTGAGATCCCACTCTAAAAATTTCAGAATTTAAAGCTTATAATATTACAACAAACATACAATTTTTTCAAAAATTTTAAAAATGACTATCTACAAAATTTTCAAATTTAAAATTTAAAAAATTTAAAATTTTATTTATTTTAATTATACATAGTCAACTTGCATATCAAATTAAACCTTATAAACTCCTCTTTGAAATGAGTGGTCATAAAAGTTTCTATGTTTGATAGAACTTGAGAAATTCAAAATTGAAAAATATTTATGCAAGTCAAAAAATGCTGATTTTTCAAAATTTAAATAATTAATTGTATAAAAATTTAAAGTAATAAACACAAAATAAAAATATGCTCTAATTTATATCATCATAGAGAATGATCCCTAGCAGTTTCATTGAAATCGGAAATGGTCAGGTTGAATATTGAATTTTTTTGGTTGATTTGACATGGAATGACCCCAGTAGTAGTGAAATTAATAAATCTGTAGATCAGGTGCTTTCAAATGCAAACTGTGCAGTTTTATTTTGAAATCGCTTTATTTAGTATTTAAAGCATTCACATCTGTTTCATTTCTTTCATATTTGTATGACTAATTGCTTTTTTTTTCGTTTTTTGATGCTTATGTATATTTATTTCACTAAATGTATTAAATCCTTTTTTGTCACAGTAATTAGTTTATCTGAAATTCACTTTTTAAATCTGTCAAAAATAATTAAAATATTGATCTTGTGATGATGACATTAATTGATTTTCTTAAATATCATAATTTATTGATATCCAAATTGTTACATTTATTGGAAAATAAGAACTTTGATTAACGTGCTTTCTTTAAATCCTCTTTCTAAATACAATCATAAAAGTAATTGAAGAGTTCAGATGATAAATGTGGTTAGTTACCCCAAAAAATTTCTGTATTGTTAATTACTAATTTGACCTCTGTAAATAGGATCGTATTTAACTATCATTTTCAAAAGGTTTATTATTATTGTTATTTCTTTGATTTATTGATTTGTTATTCAATTTTATCAGTATTATATTTATATTTGTGATTATTTTGTTTAATTTAAGTAAAAAGTATTTTAATCATGAGATTACAAAATTATTGTTTTAGAAGAAAAGAAGTAACAGATGTGCTTATTGTTATGAATATCAAATTTTTTTTCTCTGATAAAAAGTTTTTCAAATTCCCAGCTAATGAAGAAATTTAGGTATTTAATATTGAAATATATATATATTGTTGTGATTGTTTAAAATTGTTACATATTTTAAAGGTATAAATGGAACTTTTATTTGACAGTTATAAATTTTTATTGAAAAATAATCATTTTAAAAAAATTCCTTGTCTGAAGTTATTCTTACGTGTAATAAATATCAGTTCAGAAAAATTCAATTTGTGCTTATAATTTTTAAATTTTGTAAACCCCCCCCCCCCTCAGCTCTCTCACACATACGCACCCGATATACAAAATTTATAGTTTTTAAAATTCTATTTTCATTTTCAAATGTATCTTTATAATTAATAATAAAAATAATTTAAATATCCCCTTTCCCAAGCTCATATATTTTGGATGAAGAAGAGGGGAAGGCTGTAATTTTTTAAGATTGACTTTTATTATTGTTGCTAGAGATCAACAAATATGACAAAAGAATTTAAAATTCTCAAGGTTTAAAGTCTTTTCTGCTGAGGACTTGGGGGGGGATATCAAAATTATATATGGGAATACATCAAACGATAAAATTTTCTCTCAGTTGGAATTATTAATTTTTTTTTTTTTTTTTTTTTTTTTTTTTTGCTTAAGAAATTTTGATATGGGATGGTTTTGTGTTTGGAAATGGAAAAGAAAATCCAAATTCTGTCGGACGCGCCGTTGTATAAAGTACAACACTCACTGTATTTTTTCTTTAAAACAAAATTCAAGCATCAGTGGGTGTTAATAACTACTTGTATTCATTTATTGTATCTCTTTACCAGTTCCTTAAAGTTATTTGTATTTCAGATTGCGCAATTAGTTGGACCTGTCATTGATCTGTTTACAGTGAATCAAATGCGCATGGTTTATCTGCAAACAGCCTTCAAAAAAGCAAATCTTATGCTTGATATATGAAACGACTAATATGGATGATGTATAGGACTAATTCATTATTAGTTTTTTGTTTTTATTCTTTGTGATTGTAGTAGTAAGTAGATTTTTATGTATCTAAACTTCTGCTTTAGTATGTTATAACAAAATAATTTTATTGCAAAATACTTTCATACATTGCGATCAGAAATAACTTATCTGATATTTGTTTGTTAAATTATTTGTAAAAAATTAATTCAGGGCCTGAAAATTCTAAAAATTGTAAGGTTCCCAGACGAAAAGTGTAAGTTCCCGGAAATTTTGTGTGAGTATTTTAACAAAATTTGCTTTTTTTTTTTTTTTCATGACTTTTGACGAAATGTGCCGTTTCACCGTGATGTTTTAACGAAACTTGCTGTTTTATCACAATATTTTAATGAAACTTGCCGTTTTATCACGATATTTTAACAAAACCTGTCGTTTTTCAAACAAACAAAAAAAAGAAAAGAAATTTGCCGTTTTTTGTGATTGTTTAATGAAGTTTGCATTGTTTTGCACGAACTTTTGATGAGTTTTAGACAATTTTTGCGACTTTTTGACAAAATTTGTTGTTTTTCATGGTTTTTAATGAAATTTGCCGTTTTTTTCGTGATTTTTTGAGGAAATCTGACGTTTTATCGCGATATTTTAACGAAACCTGTCTTTTTTTTTTTTTTTTTTTTAATATGAAATTTGCCGTTTTTGTGATTTTTTAAAATAGATTTTGCATTTTTTGCGCTTTTTTTTTACGAAATCCGTTGTTTTTTTCCTTAACAAAATTTGTCATTTTTTTGCAAATTTTTGACGAAATCTGACGTGTTATCTCGATGTTTTAACGAAACCTGCCGTTTTATCTCGATGTTAACAAAACTTGTCGTTTTATTGTGATGCTTTAACGAAACCTGCCGTTTTATGCGATGTTTGAACAAAATCTGTCATTTTATCATGATGTTTTAATGAAACCTGTCGTTTTTCAAGATTTTTTTTAAACAAAATTTGCCGGTTTTTACGATCTTTTCTGGTAATATTTTGACGACATTGCGCATCCCATGGGCCGCTTAAGAGCTATTTTTTGCGTAATTTATGCATTATAATGCTTCCGCGGCGTCGCTGGCAGACACAGCGAAAAGTTAGATTCCTGGCCGGGAACCTGATTGTAAAAATATACGTTCCCAGAAAAGGATTTCTGAGTTCCCTGGGAACGCTATTTTTCGAGCCCTGAATAATTAAAAAAAAAACCAGCAATAATTGATTGTTTTTCGCCTGCTGTACAATTTACAACACACACCCGGCGAAAGGTTAAAGTGTATGTCTGTGTAGGGGGGGGGGGCTTTCAATTGAAATTTTACTGTACTCTTTTTGCTGTTGTTGTTTGTCTGTGTTTTTAATATTTATTTAAAAACCTGAGAAAATGAATATATTTTATGAAAAATAATGTACAGAAGGGATGCACAACCTGTGGCCCGCGGGCCAAAAGTGGCCCGCGATGGGTTAACGTGTGTCCCGCGAACTTCGTCAATTTACAACTTGAAAAAATTGCAATATTTGTGCACAGATCGCAGAAAAAAAAAATCCTACATTTCGTTAAATTACCGCGGTAAAATATAAAATTTCGTCAGTCACTTTAGAATAAAAAATATCGTAGATTGAATACGGAAAAATCGCAAATTTCATTGATCAATTGCGAAAAATAGCGAATTTCGTCGGTGACGCTCGGAAACATCGCGAATTTTGCCCATAAGGCTCGGAAAAAATAGCAAATTTCGCCGATCGGGCACGAAAAAAATTGGAAGTTTTGTCGATCAGGCACTGAAAAATCGCGAATTTTGCCGATTAGACGCGAAAAAATGCACATTTCGTTGATCGGGTAAGAAAAAATCGCCAGCATAGGTATCGATGTGCAAAAAAAAAAAAAAAAAAAAAATTACAAAAGCTGAAAATTAAATTCATCGGCTGTGGAAAAATCTCATGTTTTCTTGGTTTGTCGCGTGAAAAATACGCGAATTTCGTTGATCCGGCACGGAAAAAAATCATGAATTTTGTCGATCGGGAACGAAAATTTTGCAAATTTCGTTGATAAGGCACGGAAAAATTGAGAATTTTGCGATGATGTGCAGAAAAGTTGAAAATTTCTATATCGGCTGCGAAACAATCGTGAGCTTTCTCAATTTATCAAGAGAAAAAAATCGTGAATTCCATCTTGTCACGTAAAAAACTGCAGAATTCGTCAAAATTAGTTCAAAGTTGCGAATTTAGTTATTTAGTATTTCATCAATTAAAGCTGAAAAAACGCAAATTTCGACGATTGGACATGGAAAAATCACGAGTTTTAATGGTTGGGTCCCGAAATATTGCAAATTTCGTTGGCCCGGGCAGAGAAATAAAGGTTATCGATGTGTTTCGTAAAAGTCCTGAATTTCGTCAATCGGATTCTAATAATCAAAAATTTAGTCGATAAGTTTTGTAAAAATAGAAAATTTTGTCGATAAGCTGCAGAAAAATCATGAATTTCATCGATCTGGTCCTGAAGAAACGTGAATTCTATCGATCGTACGAGGAAGAATTGCGCATTTCGCGATCAGCTTTAGAAAAATCGCGGATTTTGGCGACTGGCTTCGTAAAAAGCACGAATCGCAAATTTTGTTGATCATGCGATTATAAATCGCGAATTTTGTTGATCATGCAATTATAAATTACGAATTTCGTCAATCAGATTTCTAAAATTCGTGAATTTCGTCGATTGGCTTTGTAAAAATCGCAAATTTTGTTGAACAGGCATGAAAAAATCTCAAATTCCGTCGATCAGGAGCAGAAAAATTGCAAGTTTTATCGGGCATGTGAGGAAATTTTGCAAATTTCGTCGATCAGTTTCGTAAAAGTTAAGAATTATATTGATCGATTTCGTAAAAAGTGCAAATTTGGTCGATCAAGAATGTAAAAATTGCAAATTTCGTTGATCAGGTGCAGAAAAACAGGGTATTTCATTGATCAGGTATGGAAGAATCTTGTTGATCAGCTGCTTCCCTCTCCTTCATTTATAAAGTTCCCATTTTTTTCGGCACTAATCATTTATGTTTGTTTTTTAGCAGTTTTAATAAAACAAAATTTTCTCTCCTGAATAAAGCCGATGAATATTATTACACCTTGAAAATAATCCTCGTTATATCTGTTACATATATAAACATAAAAACTGCTGATATATGCGTACCGATTGAATTGGATATTTTGATTGGGTAAGTCAGATTAAAGGAATAACTCCCCTACTCCCGTCTGAAACCATATTTTTAATATGATTATAGGCCACAGATAACCTCCTCGAAATTGAAATATCTCCGTGTTATTTATATGGCCCTCGACCACCCAGACATATTTATATGTGGCCCTTCGCTTGAAAAGGTTGTGCATCCCTAATGTACAGAATTCTGGTTTTAGGTGTAAAAGATGGGTTGCTGCATGTGGTAGACCATAGACGGAACAAAACTGTTGTACAGTTAAACAAAGGTTACAAACTTTGTTCAGACCATTTTCAGGAGTCTTGATTATTCAACATCTAAAATGTATAGACTAAAGTCATCTGCTATCCCTTGCTTCAATGTAGGTAAGTATAAATTGTGTATTTCAATTTTGCGCTTTTCTAAACCATCTCAATTAGAAAAAAAAACCTTGTAGAATAACTTCTGGTTTAAATTATTACTTTGTAAATTTAATATTTATAATTGCTATGGCTTTAAAAAAATAAAGTTTGATTATATCAGTGCTAATATTACATTAAAGTTTTTTTTTTCATATAAAAAGAAAATATGTTTGTGGATGTGGCATAAAGGGCTTACAGCGAGAGAAGCAGAAAAGAATTTTATAAGTTTGATTATTAAAATGTTGTATTTTCTCTTAATTCTCTTTTTATGGATGCAAATGAGGAAGGGGAGAAGTACAGAATGGATTTTTAAATTAATTTCATAGCATGATTTCTGTATGTCTTTAATATGGAATTTTAATATTTTTTTTTCTTATGTTCCTATCAGTGTATTGAGATTTAGTCCTTTTTGTTTTTTACTGTGAAACTGTAAAAGAAATGAATATGGGGGCAGGCAAAAAAAAATTAAATAAGTTTTTTTTAATGTTTTTTATATTGTATGTATGCACACATTTTTTATGTTATCGAAAAAATCTGCTTTTTCATCCTGATCAAAATCTTAAATATACATGTTAATTGCTCAAAAAATGTGCATCTTTTAAAAAAGGAAGTTATGCTAAATATTGAATGTTTTAATCTATCTTTGATAATCTTTATGGGACATCATCAGCCTCTATCAGTCTTCTGTCTGTCACAGACTCTGTGCGCAATAACTACATAAGCCAGTGAGTTCAAATTTTGTGTACTTATAGCTAAATACCTGTTGTCACACAACAAATCCATAAATTTTGAAAAAGACTATAATTTTAATTAAAATATTAATTTTAATATCAGTTCATGTTTTTTTTGTTGTTGTTTTCTATCTTTTAATTACTCCATTTCTTTCACTTTTAAAAGAAATAGAGTACTTCTGTTGCTACAATTACAAAATTGGTATTAAAAACTACAAAAATAATAATAATAATATCTCATAAATAAATTCAGGTACAGCTTTCAAACAAACTCCATTTAAATGTACATTTTTTTCCTTATACGATGGTGTAAAAATTTAAAATGTGTGTTTTTTACAAGTTTAAAAATTTGCAGCAGTTTCAAAATTGAAATTTCATTTCTTCTAATTGTTGCTATTTCAATAAAATGATGGCCCTCCATTTCAGTTTAAAATTCACAGGTAACTAACTTTTAATTACTTCCAAGACTTGGTTTTTTTATTTAATAAGAAAATGCTCACAATTTATTAAAATAACATATCTTGCTTTAAATTAATTTGTCAAATACATTTTAAAATCTTTTTAATTATTTTAATATAGTCTTTTCACAGTAAAGTCTGTTAAAACAGAACTTGTATGTAATGCACTGTTTCTTAAATGTGTCTTCTAGTGAAAATGATACTATTAGTGTTAAAATACATTGTTTCTGCTAAGACTTAAAACCTTTATTCTTGCATAGGAGATAAATTTATAGTATTTAATAGTCATATTATTATAAAAATTTAATAGTGTTAAATAGATCGAGAGGTAATTGTATAGACAATCACCTCATTGAGTTGAAAGCTGAAATTCCAGAATTGCACACAATTCGATTAGCATATTAAATTGCAACTAGTCTGACAGGTCACTGGTTGAATTGTAGGTTTATCATGGCGTTTTGCTGCAACCCAAATGTATGAAAACTTAGAGGTAAGAAAACAGGAAAATATAATGGTAAACCTTGGATTCAACTCTAAAATTGGATTTGCAAGTGTTTTCTACCAAGATACGACTTGGCAGACCAGTTCTGTTTTAATATGTAAATAGAATATTAATTGAAAAGGAATTCTGGAATTCCAGCTTCTAACTGCATGAGGGAATTGTCTGTGATGCCGCTTCCTGATCTAAAATCATAATTGCATAATACTATAAACTTGTATAAAATGCCTAAATGTTTTATTCCAGTGCCATTTACTTTTGTTGTTTTTTAGATGGATGTTCCATAATTCCAACATTTTAGATATATCTGAAGACAAATTTATATCTTTTTATATGATTTTAATTTTAGAAATATTAAACCCAATATTTGTATAGTAGGTGATCCATTAACAAACTTATATCATTCCAAAAAGTCTGGTTGTTCACTGATCATGGATTTTGTATTGATTTGTATGGAAATTAAATTTGTTCTTAAAAGCTAAATAATATATTAAAAAGAACATAAACTTTCTGTTTATAATAAGGCTATTTATAATGACCTTACTTAATATGGAGAAATCGTATTTTGCTAGCATTGTCTGTGTTGTTATATATATATATCTCATTGTAAAAAATTCTATAATTACATTTATTGAATAATTTATAAGAATTTTTCACTTGGATCGCCCAAAAACTCCTCCATTCTCTAAAAGATTGTTTTTAACCAGTGCACAGTGGGGCAAATAACCTTCAAAACTGGCAAAAAATCGGAAAAATGGAATTTTATTTGAACTACCGACATACGTCATTTTAATAAAGCAGATGTCTGTACACATCTGCCTAGTATTAAAATTTGCGCAAAGTTATTTTGATCGTCACTAGAGAAAGAAGTTAAACTGCATATTGTAATTTAAATATAAATGGGGAAAAAAAAAAACAATAATTTTGTTTCAACATTTGTTTGTTAATTTCGCTATAATAATTAAAAAATAATTTTTTTTTACTATGGAACCTTTAACTACAAGTATGTAACAATAATTCATTAACTTTTAATTTGTTTTAATACGATTTTTATAGATATACAGACGCTTAGAATATATAGTGGTGAAATTTATAAAAAAAATTAACACTGTCTACAAACATTGTAGGTTTTAGTTATGAGTTAAGTCGAATTAAGTGTTAATTATAATTTTTTCTACTAAGTATGATTTTTAAAAGGACAAATATGCCAGAAAATCTTGCTACTTTTTTAATTGTATGGTCATTTTTATAGCTAATCATCCTTAAATTTTTGTTAGTGTACGGGTGTGCCAAACATGATTATAAATATTTTCTTTGTTAAATACGAATTTTAATGCATTGTTTATCACAAAATAATGTATTTAAATGAAACTGACTATCATGGAACGTTTTAACAAAAAACTTTTGAAAAGTAATGTGATTTTATGGTATAAGAGCTCCATAATCGGAGAAACTACGAACAAGTAGTTTAAATGAAAAGAAGATTAAATGTTTTAAAGTTTAATATAAATTCCGATGAGCAAAAGCCTGACAAAACAAGGGAAATGCTTTAGAATTAACAAAGAGTGGCTTGGCAAATCGCTTTCATTTCCTCGATTTGAAAACCTCGATTCTGAAGCGTCAATGAAAAGCAAACATGCCAATCTTCATATTCCATCTGAATTTGTTCTGGACGATCAAAAAGATCAAAAGTAAAACGGTTATATACAATTCTAGTTCTACATATTCGTTAGTGTACGTGACATGTATGAGTTTAAGATCTGAAAAACAGGAAAACAAAAAGTGTGTGTTAGCACTAAAACAACAGAAAGTTTTTCTTCTGCTGTCTTTATAGTAATGCGTACATTTTGCCTGAGAAAGGTTGATTCATTCCTTCGAAACGAGTCGCTAGTATTCATTATAAGGTTTGCTTGAGAATAATTAAAATTACTAATAATGTTTACATTTTTTAATGCGATATTATGGATGATTTATAAATATCTAATTAGTATAAAGCTATCTTAAATTCTTGTTTTTAACTCATTTTTCTACAAAAAATATTGAAAAAGGTTTGTAAATTAATTAATAAATTACTATTTAGCTTATGTTAAAGTTTAAAATTTTACTACTTTTCTTCTACAAAAGAATCCGTGATGTGCTTTTTTTGTTCAAAGTAAATTTTATTTTTTGCCAACTTTGGAGGCTTCCTGCCCCACTGTGCAGTGGAGCCAATAAAGACCATGAATTAACTAGGCCATACATATATAATTGTTAAACTGTTCTTGAAGTCAACAATAGAGGCAATTAAATACAAATCAGCACATCTGAAACACAGCACTGCTTCTTCATGACACTGTTTTTTTATGAAGTCTCATTATTAAAATCGAAAAATCTCTCGCAAAAGTGTTCAGTAACTGTTCCCTCACCATATTTATGTATTTCGTTCTTTAGTGTAAAACAAAAGGAGGGGGTATATCTATTTACTTTATATCTATTAAGATATAAAATAAATGTCATTTATTTTATATCTTAAGATATTAAATAATTCAATCTATTATTTTCTTTAAAGAAAGTTAGAATATAGTGCTTATTACAGGCATTTGTGAGTTAGTAAGTTGCGGATAAGAGAGAGTAGACTGTATTCAGAAAGGTAAACTGTAGCTCAATTGTTTATTTTTTTCCATTAATTTCCCTGTTTTTTTTTTTTTTTTTTTTTTTTTTTAAACATCAATAAATAGAAGATAATTTTGATTTTCTAGTGTCATTTCCTTTTCAAAAATTCTTGCACAATAATTTCAACAATATAATTTTTATATTTCTTTTTTTTCATTAGCTAAAAGTTCTTTGGAATCTGAGGTGGATCTGATGAGGTACTAGAGTACTGTGGAGGCTTATTCGCCTACGGTGTTTGATGTCTGTATCCCAAATGCAAACAGGAGGAAAAAATATTGCAAATGACAAAATTATATTGATTGCTACTAGCAGTCAGATGTTAGTTCAAAAAATTTGATAGAATTAGATTATAATCATGTAAAGCAAATCCCTGTGTATTTTTTAATAAAAAAAATTTAATAAATTTGTTACTGTTTGAATGTATGTGTGTGATGTAAAAATCATGAGTGAATTCAAGAAATCTGAACTTTCAAACTTATGCGATACCATTTGTTACAGAAAAATGTTCAAGAATTAAACCAAGAAGAAATTATAAAGTACGTAATAAAAATTAGTATTGAGTCGGTGATTAATTGGATAAAAAAATCCATGGTTAAATAATTGCAGCAAACATAATGGCAGAAAATATCACTTTTTGAAAGCCAAACAATTGAAAAGAAGATTGAAACCAGACAAATAAATATTGGTAGAATGCAGATATGAATCAGAATTTACATTATTATATCATCAATTATTAAGTCTCATAATGTTTGAAAATCATTTTTATGTGAAAGTAGAAAATTAGCCACCTTATATTCACCTTGTAAAGCAGCATGACAATAACTTATTTATTAACAGATGAAAACTTTAACAATGTACTTTTTCTTTCTTCCAGTTTTTTGGGGATTTTTTGTCGTTCATTCCTCATGTTCCATAATAATTTTAAATAAAATATTTTACTATGGGTTTTCTTTTCTGAGATGTTTATTTTTGTGCATAAAACAGTGAATATATAATGAAACAATTATCCTAATTTTTAGCCAAAATGTATGTAAAGTTACAAAAACAGTAATAGCAATCTATACTATTAATATTGGCAATCTTCTAACTAATGGTTACAGCTCAGTTAACAAAATGTAAAAATCAAATTAGGTTTTTTTTTTTTTTTTTTTTTTTTTTTGTAAATGAATATGTTGTAAAAATTATATTAATTTTAAAAATTTATGTAACATAAAAAAATGTAACGAATAGATTTTATATAAATAAATAATTATTCTAAATTAAAAAAATTCATTTATTTTTAATGTATTAAGTTTTATTTGCTTACTCAAAGTAAATGTGAGATTATTTCCCCCTTTTTTAAAAATTCATATAGATAGAAAGACTAATGCTACAATCTTATCAGTATAAGAAAATCTTTCTCTTATGACCAATTGAAGATTCATTAGCATGAAAAATTTAATATACATTTTTTTAAGCAAGATATATATAGATAAGTTGATTTAATTGAAACTACATATGTATACTTTTAATAAATCAAATTTTTGCTTTATCCTTCTCAGTCCTGAGGCAAATTTTACACATGGCACTACAAAAAACATTTTAAAATTATTATAAAACATCTCCAAAGATGCATCAATCTGTGTATTGATGCTTTTAACATGCACACATCTATTAAGATTAATTTTAACAATTCTAGAAGCATTTAAATTAATCTAAAGGATGTTTTTGGCGTCGCCTCCAGGCGGCATCGGGACTGAAGAGGTTATTAATAACAAATTTCAAATGTTAAAAGTTTTGATAAAATTATAAATGTATCGGACCTTACATTAAACATAAGTATTTTTTTATTTTTATTTTTTATTTGTTTCTAGATCAATGCTGTAGAGTTCATTCTATTAAAGATACAAAAAAGAAATTATGGACTTTATGCTATCAAATGTATTAATAATTTTAATGACAAAGTTCTTGCTACATTAAGATGCTATTCAACTGTATTTTTATGACTGTTTTTTTCTCTTGCTCACATACACAATGTAAAGGTTAAAATTGTGCTTTTGGCATTGAAATAATAGTAATCTCAAAACTCTGATGAAAGAAATGTGTAGGAGATATGTCAAGTTAAATGCTTTTTAATAATTTAACAAAAGTTTGCCTTTAGGGTTACCTGGGTTATTTTTTGATCACAGTACTTTTGATTGTTTGAAAAAGTCCTCACTACAATGGAAAAAAAATCCTATACTCTAAATTACCTTCTTTAGAAGTGATCATTGAATAGTTTTGTGGAAAAAATGTTTGAAACTGCTTGCTAAGTTTTTGTAAAATGACATTGACCTTAGTTATTGTACATTTTTACAAAGATCTTTGTCGCAGCTTAAATTTTAAATATTTTTCTTCGCTCTCTTTTTGGTTATTCACTTTACTATTAAAAAATTAAGTCTTGAAATTTCTTATGTTATTTTAAATAACTTACAGGAAGCTGATCAGAGTACGTTCCATTTATCTGAGGTAATTCCAGGTCAATGTTTTTTGCATCCTTTAGTACCTTTTAGTTATTTGTAACATTTAATTGTCAGCAAACTCTTTGAACATTAACTGTAACCACACTGTTCACCATATTTTAGTTAACTGTAGATCTTAATAAAGTAGGTTCATTCAGGGTAATTCCTGGTCACTGAGGTAATTCTGGGACCATTTTCACTTTCATTATCACATAACAATTTATCAAACTGTCAAAAATCCGATACTTTGAAATGTATGCCTTAATTATTCATTCAGTTAAAATTTAATATTGAAATATATATGTATATATATTCAAAACTGCTACTCAAATTTCTGCCAAACATTATTGAATTGCATTTTAACACATTTAACAAAATATTTACAAGTCATTCTTAAAAATTTAATTTTTTTATTTCAACTATAGCATAAGTCATATTTTATTTCAACTATGAATTATCACATTCTTTAAAAGTGATGAAATTTTTCTTTACTATATTGAGCAGTTTTATATGAGCAATTCAAATTAAGCCCCATTTTTGTGAAGCAATTCCTGGTCAGTGCTAAATAATTGCTAATTGTATAATTTTATGCTTAATAATTTACCTATTATAATTGTGCATTCTAAAAACTTGTCTTACAACTTGTTTTAGTTGTAAGTGTAAAGTAGCATCTTTAATTGTAATTAAAGGAGGAAAACAGTAAGTTCTGTGAGAATAAGATGTACTCTACGACTGAACAATAAAGTATTAATATTATCTGATTGCAAAATGCGAAACTCATTCATAAAAATAAACATGAATGCAATATGGGTGCCAATTTGTTATGTTGCATATTATAATAAAGATCCATATTGAAGTTTGTCTAAAATATCTTAAAAAAGGAGTTTGAATCTTCAGCTGGCCTAAGCGAGATAAATTTGAAAAGATATACATTGTTACATATTTTATGGACCTATAAATTTGTAAGGTATTAATTAATCCAATGGATAAAGAAGTAATAAATATTGCTTATAAATGTTGTAAAAATGCATGAAAATTCATTGGCTAATTAATGTTTTATAAAATGTAAAAGAGACTTTTCCAGATCAAATAAATTTGCATTTATACCCAAAACAAAGTGTATGCATTTTTATTCCACAATTACAAGATGAACAAAATTTTTACAACATTGACTACATTTATTTTAATACTCAATCTCAAAAAAAGTAACTTTACTACTTTATTTCCATCAAAAATTATGCTGACCAATAATTATACTACTTCCAGGGTAATTCTTGATCACTTAAAAATTTATAATTATTTAAATTATAAATGCATGTATGTGTAAGTAAGCATTTTAACATATAGCCACCAGAGGGGCTTAATCCACAAAATATATGGAAACAATATCTTAAACAATTTTTATAATAATTTTTTGACCAAGAGTTATCCTAGGTAACCCTACATGATGCTGGTTAAGAAAAAAAAAAGCTTCACATACATATATATATATGTTTAAATATGTGGAATTTCTGAACAAAATGTTGCATTCATCACTCAATGCATTCCTCACCAATATAAAAATATTTCAAAAAAGAAAAGAAAATATTTTTTTTTAATCTATATCCATTCATCATCCAGTTAAATGAATAATTAAAGCTAATTTATATTTTTATGAATTTAGAATGTGAATAATATGAAATTAATAGGAATTGGTATAGCATTTTGAAAAGAAAAACAGGAGGTAGAGAGGGATGCATGATTGAGCTTATTTTATTAAAAGGTGCGTTTTATAATGTTTTTATGCATTAAACACAATTTATCATTAAAAGAGGGGGGGGGGGGAAGGAAATTCATTGAAAATTAAAAAGAATAATAAAATCAAAGATATATATATATATTTTTGCTGAAACTTTAAAGGATATTTTTCACAGAAATTTGATTTTTTTCCTTTAATTAATTAAATATTTTTGTTATTCAAATTCTTTTTCTTTTTTTTATTCATTAAATTATTAGAAAAAAAAGGCTCTTGCATAATTATAAATGCACTTATTTTTAAACATGCTTTTGAAACTAAACTTCCTATTACTAAAACATTTTTTTTAAGCATAAATTATTTTTTTTTAATATAAATATTTAAATTATCAGAACATTAGTTAAAAAAAAAAAGAATGTCAATAATTGAATCTGAAAATAAGTAAAAGCATAATATGAAAATATCCTTTTTTGGAAAGGAAAAACGCGATAGTAAATAAGGTGAATCGAAAAATAATATGCAATACAGTGAAACTTTAATACAGGATTCTACTGAGCCGTTCTTTTTTTCTTCTACCAGAATTGGCGATTTAGCGCTCCTAAATTTAATACGAGTATCCTGGTTCTGACGCCAAGCAGTTCACCCTGTAATGCTACTTTGCTGTTTCGCATATTTTTTGTCGAATGCTGTTCACGTTACGTCTACGGAAGTTTCGCTTCTTCGTAGTGTATGTTCTTTGGTTGTTACCTTTCAAAATATTAACACACTATTTTTTTTCATTATTACGGGTAAGTCAGGGAGCCATACTCTTTTCAAAAGTAATTTTAGGTGCAAAATGCAGCACAGATGGAATTTATATATATTTTTTTTATCTTTCATAAAATATTTCTCGTTAGTATGACATTAACAGATGCTTCCTTAAAGAAATCTTTTAACATATATCTCTCACACAAAATGTTTCTCTTCAATATGAATTAAATGATGTTTGCTTAAAGCATACTTCTGAGAAAATTTCTAGTTGCATATCACACACACAAAAGGCTTCTCACCACTATGAATTGACAGATGCTTGCGTAACCTTCCTTTCGTGTGAATTTATTGTTTCATTTCTCGCATACAAGGTTTTTCATCAGTGTGTTTTAAGATATGCCTGGTTAAATTTCTGTTTCTAGAAAATGTCTTGCTGCATATCTCACACATAAACGGTTTCTCGCCAGTATGAATTAACTGATGTGCTCTTAAAGAACGGTTTCGAGAAAACTTCTTGTTGCATATGTCACACACAAACGGTTTCTCACCACTATGAGTTAACATATGGCTGCTTAAATGGCCATTTTGAGAGAATTTCATGTTGCATACCTCACAAACATAAGGTTTCTCACCAGTATGATTTATCAGATGCCTCTTAAAATCATTCTTTCGAGCGAATTTATTGTTGCATATCTCACATACAAAAGGTTTCTCACCAGTATGAATTAACCGATGCTGGTTTAAACAGCCTTTTCGAGAGAATTTCTTGTTGCATACCTCACAAACAAAAGGTTTCTCACCAGTATGAATTAACCGATGCTGGTTTAAACAGCTCTTTCGTGAGAATTTCTTGTTGCATATATCACACACAAACGGTTTCTCACCACTGTGAGTTAACAGATGTCCGATTAAATTGCCCTTTTCAAAGAATTTCATGTTGCAGATATCACACACAAACGGTTTCTCACCAATATGAGTTAAGTGATGTCTGGTTAAATGGCTCTTACGAAAGAATTCTTTGTTGCATACCTCACACAAAAAAGACTGTTTTGGAAGAAATTTTTGCATATTTCACAAATAAAAAGTTTTAAAGGCTGTGAGTTAGAAGCTGCTTTTTTCAAAAAGTTCTGATAAGAAATATTTTGCTGCATTTATTTTACACATTGAAGATATTTTGAGAGATGTGAGTGTTAGATTAATCGTTTTATACAACTGCAATAAAATAAAATTAATTAATATCAGTTTTTACATTTCATTAAAAAAATAAGTAAACTGATCACGAAAATTTAAAATCAATGTAGAAAATAAATTGGAGCAAAATTACTACTATAGTATTAAAAACTGCAGTAGAATCCCTATTATCTAAAGTTAGCGGAATCAAAGGTGTGGCAGGTGTCTTTTCTAACAGTATAAATATTAAATTGTAAATAAATAAAATAAAGAACAACATTTTAAAAATAATGTATTACAAATAAAATATAAAGTAAATTTAAGTAGAAATTTTTTTAATTTAATATCATTTAAAGAAACGATGATACATTTTGCAAAGAATAGAGAGAAAATAAAATTTTATTGTGGCTATGGAATTTTAATATGTAAATGTGTTTTGTAAGGAATTCATTGGATTTCAGAATTTTTTTTTATATAATGTGTTTGCTTATTGCTGCAATTTACCGTATTATTTAATGTAACTTACGCTGTAATTAAATAATACAGTGAGTGCATAGCGAAGTAGATGCCATGGATATACCTCCCCCCTCAAACGGAGTATTTGGGTTTCTGAATCGTGCAATCAACAACACTCAAAACTATTAAATCGGAATGACAAAGGACCCATGAAAATTTTCATTTTAGACAAGTGCTTGTCTTAAATGGTTATAATTCAAAGTCATGTCTTTTGCCAGATCCATGAACTTTTCTGTTTTAGGAAAATTTTCAACATAAAAATGTTTCGTTTTGATTGTATCCTCAAAAACTATTACCAGGGGCCTCGCTAAGGGGGGGGGGGGACAGGGGGGAGCCTCCCCCCCAAACATTCCCTAATGTTGTTACACTTGGCAAATTTCATTAAAATTTTAATAAAAACTGTAACATATTTCCTATTTTTAGATAGAAGTTGCAAAAGTTACAACTCTAATTGGGAATATTATTGACCTTTTTAAAAATAAGAACTGAATTACATTTTCTAAGTGTGGTAACTTGGCAAAATTATGAAACAAGTTGGCAAATATGAAAATTTGACTTGGCAATTTAAGGTCTTCTCCCCCACCAATAAAAAGTTTTAGCGATGGCCGTGACTATTACAACATATTCCCTCTATGGTGCACCTGTGAAGAATATAAATATATTACAATGAATCAGGGCCGTAGCTAGAAGTGAACAATAGGGGGGGGGGCTCAAGAGATTGTAGGGGGGTGGCATATTTCTTTCTCTCTCCCTCTCTCCTGCGTAAAAAAGATAAATGAGTGCATATTCACATTGTAGACACTATGTAATATTTCTTATTAAACTGGTATAATAATTTCATTTTATGCTGAGAAAAGTATATGATGATGAAAATTTTGAGTATATAACTTGTGCAAAATTAAACATGATGTTAGCTTCATATGTACAAATAGAATGAGGGAGTGTTGAAACACTTATTTTAGATACAATTTAGTAATTCTGCAAAACTATAAACGGATCTCAAAACTAAATTAGATTTTTGAACAGAATTTCATTTGAATTTTTGGAACATGAGTTCATTGAGTGACCTTGGAATCTTTTCCAGGGGGGGGGGGCTCAAAATATTTTAGGGAGGGCTGAGCCGCCCATAGCGCCCCCTTAGCTACGGCCCTGCAATGAATTATCTGAAGGTGACCTATCTTAAAAGATAAAGAAAATCAGTATTACCCGAAAACATTATTACATATTTATAGTTCCTAAAATTTGAAATCTATCTAAAATGGAACATTTTGCCATCGTATTTCCTTCTTGGCAGGTTTTCGGAGAATGTGGAATCATCCCATAAATGGAAACATTTGACAGTATACAAGTAGACAGTGTACAGTATCATCCTTTCTAAGATGGAAAAAGGTTTTGATTGAACCAACTGTTGCTTACAGTTAAGGGAAAAAGACCAGTTTATATAAATGCAATAACGTTACGCAGATTGAGTATTGAAACCTTTATTTTTGTTTAATTTATAATTTTATATCAAATACAGTGGACTCCCTGAAATGAGCAACCCTAAAATCCGCAACTCTCTAAAATTCGTACATAATTTACAGATATAAACAATGAAGATTTCAGTTCATCTGTAAGGGCAAAATTTGACTTTTTTCGCTTTATATCAATTCCATATATATTTTTATTTGTATTTTTTAAAAACTTTAGTGAATTCATGTTTTTTCATGAAGGAAGAATAAATTTATTTTTGAAAAAATTCAAGATATTCACAATTTTCTAGCCAAATATTTTTATGTATTAATCAACTTTTTTTTGTTATTATAAGTCTGGCTAAACCTGAAATAAAACTTCCTTATTTTTTATTTTGATATGAATTAGTAATGTACTTTTATGAGGCAAGTTGCACTGAATAATTTAGGAAAAATACATTTTTTCTTTATAATGACTATTTAATCATACATTATTGATTGTTAACTTGACCCTTGCTTTTTATTATTTTAATCATATTAAAAATTATCTAAATGTTTATTATTTTAATTTATTACTTATTTTATTATATTATTGTAGGCATTCCTTTTATTTTCGATTGCATCATTAATTAAATTCAAATGACTGATTAAAAATGTAAACAAAGCAATAACGAGAAATCAGCAAAATTCTAAAATTTGCAAAAACTTTGGTCCCAAGCTGTGCGGATTTGAGGATCCTAAGACTGTAATATTATAACATAATATGCAACCCGGAATTAATAAAAGTAACTCTATTCTTGAACTGGTTATTTGTTAATTTGTACTGTCAATTTTAAAATACCTTAAGAAATCTGAATATGAATTATCTTCTGTTCTAAACATGCTGATGATGTGTTTTCATTTCTAAAAGAGTTTTCGTCAATCAGTAAGCACGAAAGAAGAAACTGACGCTTAAAAGTTTGTTGACAAATTCAAAAGAGCAGAATTCCTTGCTACAGAAAATTTTTGATACATATCTTTTAATCATACAGATTTTTTCTCAAGTAACTTGACTCAAGTAGTCTATTTGATGCAGAGAGATAATACATCACATGATAAATCTGAAGAATATTTCCGGAGATCAATGTTTCTTTCTTGATTGAATTCTTTTATTTCGAGTCTCGTTGATATTTAGGGAAAACGCAGAGCGTCATTGGAAGGTTTTGACGTTCACCTGGGATTTTACAAAATAATGGCAATTTTCACCATCTAATTTTTCAACCGGAACCACATTAAAATAAATAAATGGATTTTGAAGGACAGATTTTTTATAATTTTTTTTAACATTGTAATTTTGCTTTAATGCAGTTAGGGAACTATGGGAAAATTCCTAATTTTTGTACGAATTAAAAATAGTATGAAAAACATCGGAAATGGTTTTTATACTGATTAACGACAAGTTTAAGGGTTGCTCCCTCTAGGCATCGAAATGTCTTTCAAGAACATTTAAAATATTATGCTTGACAATCGCCTAAAAGTTCTACCTTTTTCTGGAATTTCAAAGTTCCCTTACCATAGTTGCAAAAAACCTTCCCACAGAAAAATGTCTCAAACATCTGAAATGACCACAATTATGACTTGTGAAAGCTCAGTTTAATATTGCTTCCAGAAACTTCATGGATGGAATGCGAGTTTTATATCAAGAATGTGGTTATGAAGCTCTGCTTTTAATAGTGAGAAATCCAAAGCTTAAATTTAACATGATTCATATAATAAACTCCGAGAAATTTCCACTGAACTTGAAAAACCCTCTAAAACTGCTTTGAACTCTGCTTTTGAAGTATAATAACAGAAACCAATATTATTTTTGGCACAATTCAATATCTCTAAAAAAAAAAAAAGCATTAATCAATCGCAAGTAAAATTGTTTAAAAAATTAAGAACCTTGAAGTTCACGACCAGATATCAGAAGAAACTATTGAGGTCTAATATGGTATCAAAAACGGCAAAACATGAAACAGAGAAACCCAGAAGAATTATGGCTGTTCTAGTTAATTGTAAGCAGATTATTTTTTCCAACATAAACAATATTTGTTGTGTGTGCTTGTTATATCACTAGTTTCTTTAGCTGTAATAGAATGTCTTTTTTCTTAAATGTTAACCAGATAATAATTAAATATAAATAAGAAATTTCTTTAAACTAAATTCATAAACCAGCCAAAAATAGGTTAAATAGTTTTAAATAAATATTGTGATGTAGAATATTTTAATAAGACTTGAATAACATTTCGATAGTACTAGGGTTAAACTTAACCATTTAATCCTAATTTTAATGTAAGAAAATGTTTATATTGTACTTAAATTGACAAAATACATTTAACTTTCCTGTATGGGCTAAGACTTTTAGATCAAAGTGTTTGTAAAATCTTTGGTATATCATCATGTATCTTCAATGCATTACTAGCTACATTTATAGAGATAAATCTAATTTTATTTTATGCATACTAATTTTTTAAATTTAGAAATTACATAAAGATATGCCTAAATTCTTAAAGTTACTCGAAACACTCCTATTACCATACACACACAGTCAATCTTATCAAGATGTGATTGCAAGGAGCTAAGGGAAAAAAAAAACTATTTTAGACTTCTGCTTAAAGAAGTTTAATCAATACTTCTAAGTTACTCTGTCTAAATAAGATCTTTTGTTAGTTTTGTTGGGATTTTGAAACTCTTCCATTTGAGACAGGATTATGTTGTTGAAAAATTCCGCTTTTACATATTTTACTGTGTTTTAATTTTATATACATATCTAAACAATTATAATATAATATTATCTTTTAAATTCACATGCATAATAAATATATAAAATATTATATATAAAATAATAAAAATATTTATGTATACAGTATATTTATATGTATGTGTGTATATAATATCATTTATATACAGTAGACTCTTTCAAATCTGCACACCTTGGGATGAGAGATTGCACAGATTTTAGAATTTTGCAGATTTCTGGTCATGTGTTTCTTTACATTTTTTAAACAGTAATTTAAATGTAATTAATAAAGCAATAGAAATATTACAGGAATGAATGAATGCTTACAATACAGTAAAATATTAAAATAATTAAGTAAGATAATAATTTATAATAATAAATATGTATTTAATTTAAAATATTAAAAGCAAAGGTGAAGTAAATAGTCAATAATCATTTAATATATGTAAATAGTCAATAATGATTTTTGAAGAAGAAATGGATTTTTCCTAAATATTCAACGAAATTTGCCCCATTAAGATGCACTTAATGAAGATAATTCATATAAAAATCATAAAATAAGGAAGTTTATTTTCAGATTAGCCAGGCTTAAGAAAAGAACTTAAGCCAGACTAGAATAATAAAAATTCAATAATTGCATGAATACATTTGGCAAAAAGACTGATTACCAGTGATCAATCTTGAGCAATATCTTGAATTTTTTAAAAAAATAAATTTAATCTTTCTTCGTGAAAAAGCATGAATTCAGTAATATTTATGAAAATTATAGATTAAAGTATGTTTAAAATTTATTAAAAAATAAAAAAGTTCAAATTTTGTCTCTACTTCTGAAATAAAAGTTTCATTAGTTACATCTATAAATTATGTGCAGGTTTTAGGTTTCATATTTGAGGGAGTCTATACCAATAAATGGGGAATGAGTATATAATGAGAGTTATAAATAGAAAACCAGTCAGATGAATTCTTTTGTTGTTATCTGTACTTAAAAAATAAAAACAGAACCATTAAAAGATCATTCCTGTGAGTGTCTGTCATAGCCAGTTTACCCATAAACTAGGGTATAAGAAAAGTTCAAACAAGGCTAAAGTAATAAAGACTATTGTCACATCTATTTATAGAACAGGATCAGGTGGGCCACACAACCAATTTTTAAGTGAAGGCTTAAAAACCAGACTACTACATTTTATTTAATGAAACTTTTGATGCGTTTTATATACATTGGATTTCTATAGATCCAGAATAACCATTCAATTTTGTTAAATTGTTTTTTCACAGTGATACATTTAAAAGAAGACAGTTTGATACCCCTACCCCATGATGTTTAAAGGTGTGGATAGTTCTAAAATTAGTGTGTATTTAAATACTGTTTTAGAAATAAGATTATACTAAAATGAATGTACTTTTATTATATTTAAAAATACATTCATGAAGAAAATGTAAACACCCCTTACTGACTCGACTCCTCAACAAATTATCAAAGAACAAAATTACTGGTGTCAAATGATTGTAAATAAAGTCTTCTTTTAAATGATGTAAATAAAATTTTATAGACTAAATACATGTTAAAACAAAAACAAACTTTTTTTTCCAATGGAAATATCTAATTTTATCAAGATATTTCAAATCTTTCATCCAAACAATGTCTAGACACCAAATTTCAAGTCATTTTAATGATAAATTTTTGAATTATGAACTTTCAAAATTTAACGCTTCTGAGCTTAATTACTTTATAATTTGATAATGAATTATGAAACTAGTATTCGAAAAAATTATGAATTGCAACCTACAATTTTTTTGATGGATTTAGATTTGATAAATTAGATTCTTAGAATAGATTTTTGGATAAAATAAAATTTTAACATCTATAATTGTTTATTTAATCGCCTTTTAAGTAAGCATTATTCATTTTATATTAAAAGCAAGGCGAAATTTTATTCTGTCATATATTTTATATGTATTTATATTTTTATTAATGTTTTACTAATTTATTTGTTTTTTCTCCATTTAAAATAAAAATTATCCCAATATGTAAAATTTGGCTATTTGTTTGGCACTTTGTATAATTTGGCAAAAATGATCGATGGGATAACTAAACAGTACTGTACTTTGTTCTAACTTGCATCACAAGTTAGCAGAATGGAAAACACTTTTCTCTAATATTGTTGAATCTAAAGCAGTCGGTCTAAATACTAGGATGTATTGTTTATGACAGCCAATTATCTACACAAGGGATATGGGCCCGAAACCCTCTGTGAAGGTCTTATAAGACTCTAACTTATATTTACATTAGGAAATCTAAAATTCGATGAAAACCTCTTAAAACCCAGAGTGATTAGGCCAATTGGCAGCTAAATACTGTGAATTCAAGTTTTAAAAAATTTTGAAAAATTGATTTTTAAAATTATTTAAATACTATTTCCTATAAAAATGGAACAATTTTAAGATTCAAACCATAAAATTGTTGAAACCGGCAAGATAGAAAATTAATTTCAACTTAGAAGACCAGGCTTGAAATGTCATGATTCTCCAATTAAATCAAATTCTAAAATAACTTGTAAAGAGGCAGAATACATAAGACACCACAAGCTAACAAAAACAAAATAGAAAATGATTTTAAAAAAAGATAACCCTTTGGAGAAGATTCAAGTATTTTAACTTTAAATAGTCCACAATCCATGGATAATTATAAAACTGATTAAATATACAAAATGTTAAAATGTGCTTTTTATGTTCTATAGGCACTGATTCCAATCTATTCTTTATTTTTTAATTTAAATTTTCAGATAAAATCATCTTAAGTATATTTCATTTAATGTTTTTATTAATTTATTTTAAAAAATGCAAAATTATGTTAATACAGTAACAAACATATGTGTGATAAAATAGATATTGCATAAAAATGCTTTAGTTCTACTTACTATAAATTACAATGTTTATTAAACTACATGATACTGGGGTGGCCAAAACTGGTGCATTGAGATGGCCAAAACTGGTACAAATTGAAAGACATTATTTAACAAGTTATTACTCACAATTTAAAATATTCCATAAAAAAATATTATAATGAACAGAAAGTCAGTTAAATTTAATAAGAACACTGTTATTAATATGCTTCAATCAGTCAAAAACTATAAAAATTTTATTTCAACTTTGGTCTAAATGTGGCCAAAACTAGAATATCCACCCTATATCATCTTCATCCTTCCCAACTTAGCAACACACAGACATCACAAAAATCCTTTCTCTCATCCTCGCCATTATTTAATTGATAGAAAATACACCCCCCCTCCCCAGACACAACTACTCACTCCATGCAACAAATATTAAACTTGTGCAAACAAGCTTAGATCACAAAATATACCTATCACCAAAAAAGCCACAGTGTATGCAAAATACACAAAAACAAATTTCAACTACATCAATTTTCAATGACGAAACCACACAATATGTCAAGTATCACTTTACAAAATACACAAAACTCATGTCACAAATAGCTTTTGAAAGAATTTAAAAAAAAAAACTGGTAACAACAAAAACTCATTTATCGCCCTTCCAATTCTATCGCTTGTTTCAAGATTCAACCATAGTTTCTTATGTGTATGTGTTCTTTAATATAAATTTCGATAACCTTTATAGAGGTACTGAACTAAGCAATCAATTATTTTAAAAAAAATTATTTCAATTGAACATAATGGAATCAAATTCAGTTTATAAGCAACACGTTTTAAAATAAAGTGTAAATTTTTTAAAAAACCAATTAGCTGTATATCTATATTAAAATTAGAATAACATACATTAAACTATTTAAATATAAATAATAATAATCGTGGAAATTATCAGCAATAAATAAAACATATTATAATGCTTTTAATAACGCATTGATAAATCAGCAAAAATTAAAGTATTTATAAAGTAAAAGTATTATTAAAACGTTATACAATCATTATCAAATAATAAATTCCAAAATTGCTAGTTGAAGAATAATGAAAGAAACAACCCTACCTTAGCATTAACTTATTTTGGTAAAGAAGTTAAGTAAAGTAAATTTATGTTTTAAAATTACCTGAACAAACTGCGAAAGAAACAGGACGCCATTAAAAGAATGAATCATGAATTGCATTATGAGCCATTGAAAATGATTTTTGCAGACTTTCTAAATAGGAGTCCAGTGTATGCTAATTATTTTGCTAATTAATATTTCATTAAATTACTGCAGTGGCAATATGACTAGTACTTTTTTTAATCTTTAGTTATAATACTGGTACCAGACAGTCGTTAAACTAGCTTTTCCAAAGAACCTGGGCAAAATTTTCCTGAGTCATCCAAAATCAAATTAAGTCCAATTTTTAATCCAAAATGCACATTTAAGCTCTAGATTAGAAAATTTCGAAAATGCGCTCTTTTTCTTTTAAAAATAAATTATTTATTTTGTTAATTAAAATTGAGTTGATTATTTCAATTATGAGCCGTTTTCCATTAATTGATTGAATCACTCATAATGAATGACTTTTTCACGATTGATTCGTTGTGTTGGCGTCTGTAATAAAATGATAACGCTTTGATTGTAAGAATAGAATTTTTTTTAAATCAATTTACTGAAAATATTTTCTTTACTAAAATAAAATAATGGTAAGATATGCTTCTTTAGTTATTCTTCTACTGAAACTTCTATAACTTGTGATTTAATCGTATGGAGACACAAAATTTTATATTTCGCTTCTCCACTTTTATTTTTACTGACATTTATAGACATTAAAAATATTCATTTCACAAGTAAACCAAATATTAACCAACTGTTTATTATCTTAAAATTTAATGGCATTAAAAAGTTAAAATTTTTATATTATTTAAAACAGATAAGCCCATTTACATAAACAAGATTTTCTTTTGAAGTAAAATACCCTATAAGTAACTAACATACAGTATAAGTAAAATACTCTATTAAAATAATGCTTTGAGTTCTTATCTAAGAAATCTTTACTAATCAATAAAATTTTATTGTTGTGAGCAGCAATTTTCTTATAATCTAAAACATATATTTTAAAATTAAAAATAATTTTTGAAGGATTTTAAGGAAAATTTTTACTGTTAACTGTTTGTTTATAACAGAAAATAAAAAAGCAATAGAGTAAAAAATATTGTACAGTATCAAAAGTAACTCCCTCCCATTCATAAGCACCTTTCCTCTCTTTTAATATATGTGCAGTTTCCTTTTTTGAGGAACACCATTTATAAGCCTTTCCCTTCAAAATACACTCCCTAATTGCTTAACCTTTTCATAAAAGTCTCAGTTATAAATCTCTTTTAAAATAATTGGATATGTTGTGTGCTAAAGGGGGGGGGGGGAGTAACTTTTGATCCATTATGGTATATAAAAAATACGATTTATTTAATTGATGTTATCTCATAGTATGTGTGCCAAATCAATTTCAATTGTGCCAAACAGGATACCATTTGTAATGATTAAATTAACCATTATTTCTTTTACAGCTGTATAGCTTAGGAAAACTAACAAGAACTATAATGTAATAATAATAAAATGTAATGTACTGGGTGTCCAGTAAATAACTGGCCCATTTTGAACTTAAATAACAAATAAACAGTTTGAGATAATAATGCGCGGTTTGCGGTATTGTTATTAGAAAATCAATAAATTTTTAAACATGTACTTTGTTAATATAGTTCAAATTTCGGAAAAAAATATCACGCTGGCAGTAACAGGCTGTTTGAATACAGACATGACTCTAATTTTCATAAATATGAGATTTTTGGCTGAATCTGAATCTATATGTTGTCGAATCTGAAGCTATATGTTGAACCGACTCTCGAATCAGCTTCATAAATGGGGTACGTTGGTTGGAAAGTGATTTAAAATAATATTTGTGATTGAACCATCTGTATTATATTTTCCTTCCTCAGTCTTGAGACTGAGATATTATTTTAAATATTTTTATATTACATTAACAAAGTGCATATTTTAAAATTTATTTGTATTCTGATAACAATACAGCAAGCCGCGCATTTTTATCTCAAACAGTTTTTTTGTTATTTACATTCAAAATGGGTCAGTCATTTACTGGACATCAGGTAGTTTTTTTTATAACTCATTAATAGCTTTACATTAGCTCCATTAGTTTAATAGCTCATATTTATTTTTTGTTGTCTTCGTTCTAAATTCTATGATGTGTTTTAAGTAGACGATAGTTCTTTTTTTTACATTGTAAAGTTTTAATATCACAGCTTCTTCTGTTAATTAAAACGAATACAGTCGAAGTTCTATAATCTGCAGACACTGTGGCCAAAGGTTGTGAGGATTATGGAATATTGTGGATTATAAAGTATTATTCCATTTTATTATCCCTAAACAGCCTTTTAATTCTTTAATGATTATAATATGGAAAGATAAATATGAAATCTATAGTTTATTTAATAGGCTATCTCAAAAAATGCCTTTTTTAAGCTATTTTATTAAAAAATTTATATATATATATGTACATTAAAAAAAATAATTACATTTGTTCCATAATGCTGTAATCTGTTTTTTACTGTTAATAAAAAAAAAAGAGTTATATTAACAAAAAATGAATAATTTATGTTTTATTTTCAAACTTTTTATTGTCAGTTTAAAAAAATTATTATTGCATCACAAGTTATAAAATTTTCTTAACTGTTTCTTTCATTGTTTACATTCATAAAGTAACGCGAATTATAGAAAATTGTGGATTATGGGTGTGCGAATTATCGATCTTTGACTGTAAATAAAATTTTACCTGTGTAAAATAAATATTTTATAATCAAGCAGATATTTTGATGAAACTGAAAGAAAAATTGGTACTATACTTAGTTATCCTGTCGACCAACAAACTAATTATCGCCAAACTATAAGATTAAATGCCAATAATGGATGATCATGAATGTGACATTCAATGACATTAAATATGATTCACAAAGTTTAAAATCTCATTAAGTGATTTTATGACGACTTTTTATTGGTATTTATATTAATATTCTTGTAATTATTTGTTTTTTCGTTATTTAAAATAAAAATTATGTCAATATGTTTAATTTGGCTATTAGTTTGGCGATTTTATATAATTTGGCAAAATTGGTTGACGAGATAACAGAGTAGTACCAAAAAAATTGATAGCCATTGTATATTTAATAAGTGAATCATCACACTGCTAGCTAAGCACAAAACCAACAGGGTAAAAAATGTCCAAGAAAAGGATCAAACCTGAAACCCTTGGGATAGTGCTCCAAAAGCTGTGCCATTTAAGCTATAAAGGTGATGCCCAGCTTTGCATCTCTCATTTACATACGTTGGTAAGTCTACAACTGCAGCACAAGATGGAAACATCCGACATGAGCATACAAACTAGTGGTGTAACTTGAGACACAAATAAAACACTTGCCACACTACTGTCAAAGATTGATGATCTGCAATTTTCTATAATCCATGTTACTTTACGAATGTAAACAATGAAATAAACAGTTCAGAAAATTTACAAATATGTGATCCAAAAATGATTTTTAAAACAAAAAATTGAAAAAAAATCATAATAAAACATTCATTTTCTTTAATATAACTCTTTTATTTTATTAACAGTAAAAAATGGATTACAGCATTATTAAACATATGTAATTAAAATTTAATTGCATTTATATATCATTTTTTCGTACTACTCTGTTATCCCATCAACTAATTTCGCCAAATTATACAAATCGCCAAACTAATAGCCAAATTATACATATTGATGTAATTTTTATTTTAAATAACGAAAAAACAAATAATTATTAGAATATTAATAAAAATATTAATAGAAAGTTGAAATATAAATTACTTAATGACATTTTAAACTTGTGAATCGTATTTGATATCATTGAATTTGACATTCAGGATCATCCATTATTGGCATTTAATCTTATAGTTTGGCGATAATTTTTTGGTCGACTCGATAACCTAGTAGTACCCATTTTTTTAATAAAATAACTTGAAAAAGGCATTTTTTTCAAATAGCATATTAAATTAATTATTAGATTTCATATTATACTGATTAAAGAATTTGCTGTCTAGGAATAATAAAATGACGTATAATCTATAATACTCTATAATCCACAATATTCCATTTTCCACACAACCTTTGGCCGCAGCGTGTGTGGATTATTAGACCTTCGACTTTAAAACACTATTCTAAGCATTCCATATTCAATCCCTGGCTTAAGCATTTTTCACTCTTTTGGTTCTATGCTTAGCAGAGCTCTTGGAGCGCTATTCTGAGGTTTCCAGGATCAATTTCTGACTTAGTTCAATTTCTGTTGGTTCTTTGCTTTGTTAGAAATGTGGGTACTACTTGGTTAATCTGTCGAGCAAAAAACTATCACTAAATTATGAGATTAAAAGCCATCAATGGATGATCGTGAATGTCACATTCAATTATATTAAACATGACAGGCATGCTTAAAACGTCATAAATGATTTTTATTTTGACTCTTGTATTTTTATCAGTACTTTACTGATTTATTTGTTCCTTTGTTATTTAAAATAAAAATTAGTCAACATGTATAAGTTGGCTATTAGTTTTGGCGAAACTGATCGACGGGATAACCAAGAAGTACAGGCATGTGATTGTTCACTTATTAAATATTTAATAATTTTACTGTTAAAAGTTAACTGAAAAATTAACTAAAACTGTATATTTGAAAGTCATGTATGGCAGAGGGTGAACATGTAAACAATTTTTATATTTTTGATTATTTCTAAAAATTACTACAGGCTATTGAAATAAAAAAATTTTTATATGATTATTTACACTTTATTTGTTCTTTTGGGTGCATTTATCCAGAATTCCTTACTTATATCATCATTCAAAAATTTGTTCACATATACCCCAGTGGTAGGTTAGTTGTGAATATACTTGGGATGTAAATAAATCTTTGTGAATAAAAACTGTAATAAAAACTAATTAGATTCCTTTCTTTATAGATTGTTTGAGTCAAGTGTAGCCAAACTGTGTTACTTTTAAGTAAATTATTGAATGATTCTGTTATTGTGTTTTTTTTTTTTTTTTTTTTTTTTTTTTTTTTTTTTTTTTTCAAAATGTGATGCAATATGTGATCACAAAATTGGGCATCATGGTTTTAAAAATTTATGAGATTGTGATATAAAAAATTGGTGATCATCACAGTACTATCAGACACTTTTTTTTGCCAACTAAATTTTATTTTCATAAAACAAAACATCTTTATGTTAATGTGGGCTAAGAAAAAATAAATATGTTTAAAACTGGAAATCATTAAAGAATAACAAACTTGGTTTTTGCAGAAAGTCACCAATTTTAATTGTTATCTAATTTCTAGTGAATTAAAACTGAAGAAATCCTAAAAATATTGAATTTCTACTCAATATTCGATAAGGATAATTAATATCTAAATTAAAAAAAATACAAAAATGCATTCACAAACTTAAAAAATACACTTGTAAACTGTTCACATCTGTCCCCATAAGTTCTATTCACAAGTGCCCCATCTCTCAATTTATGAGCTATCTATCAACATAAAAAAAAAAGATATTTTTAACTGAAAAAAGAAAACAAATTTTTTTGTAGACTTACCTAAGTAATACCATTATAAAAGGTAATGCTAATATTCATATTTGAAAAAGGTCTTGAATTTTCTTTTTCAGTATCTTTAGAAGATTTCATTTAACTCCTTTTAAAACAAACAAATTACAATAACCAGAAATCAAAATGGCTGATTATTCTGAAAATTGGGCCAAAATTTTGTGCCAATTCTGCCATTTATTGGTAATTTTATCCAATTGTTTGTGTAGGCCTGTATATCAATTTGCCTACATCGGCAAACATTTTTTTGCAAACCATATGACGTACAGCATAAAAATGCATAGCACATTTTAAAAGCACTTTTATACAACTTATGCTCATACTCATACCTAGCTCATATTCATACTATTCTCATACCTTTATAAATTCTTTAGTATATTTCAATATACACTCTGAAATCTTTTACATGGCCTTGTAAATGTTACGCACATCGTATTATACATGAAATAATTTATAGTCAGACTCACCAATGTACAGCAACTTCATTATGTATGGAATAGCTTAAAAGAATTAAAATCCAAACAATTTTTCCCTATACTATTATGCAACATAATTCTTTTGTGTGGCTTTGTAAATAAATAATAACTAATCTTTGCCTTTTACATTTTACATGCTTTGAGGTAAACGCTACAGCTATTCGCCGGCATAACCTCCAATGATCACAAGAAACCACATAGAACACTTTATTACAGAATATCCAGTACATCCATTATCACAGGGACAACACAAGACACCCATGCCGCTAGCTGGACTCGAACCAGGGTCCAGCGGTGTGGGAGGAGCTGATGCTACCAACCAAGCCGCTGGCTCGGCTAATCTTTGCAACACATACTCTACAGAATACCTATTTTAATGCACTTTGTAAATGTATATCAAATTTTCTTGTGTGTTTCAAAGACTGTAACATCTTTAAAACTTATCTGAAACTTTTTTTTTCTCATTGGCTGTAATGTAATGGAAAATTTTGATTAACTTTAGATAAACTAATGTGCTTCAAATTCCAAATAATATTTGTGCTAGGGTAAATGTAAATAGCATCCAAAAATTTCAGGCAATCCAAGTATATTTATGAGAGTTAGAGTGTGGACAGACAGGCAGACAAACAACAATCATAAACAGTTTTCAATTTTGTTGGAAAGTGTTAAAAAAGTTGTTTTTTCCTTTTTTCCATCCCCTGCCTCTATCATATCTTGAGATCTCCCATTTACTTTTGGAGACAAAGCGAAAACATAAAATAAAATTTAGATAAATCATTATTTATTGTTTATAAAAATCGAGATGCACTTTTAGCAGAAGAATAAAAAAAAAAAAAAAAAAAAAAAAAAACTATGTGTGCTTAAAATCAAAAGGGAGAAGCAATTTTTTTTTTCAGGAATGAGGGGAGGAGGGTACTTTAGTTTTCTGCAGTAGAAAATGATCCAAACATGAAAATTATTATTTTGAGAATGTATTTTAGAAATACTGAACAGACATTTGTTGCTGTTAAGGCAGATTTCAAATCTAAATTTGCGACTTCCTGACGCCTTTAAATAATCAGTTTTAGACCTATACACTAGGGTGGGCCGAAAAAAACTTTTTTTCGATTTTCGATTATGGCAGGTGCGGAAAAGTGGCCACTGGTGGCACTCAGTTCACAGAAAAAAATTGAGATTTTTTGGACTTTTCCTTACCCTGCCGCAAATGGCTTGAAAATTTGCAAAAATGCTGATTTTTGAACTTTTTTAGCTAAAATGTTAAAAATGTTAAATTAAATTTAATTTGGCTGTATTTACTTGAAAAGGCAGCTTTAACGTACCAAATGCTTAAATAAGTTCTGATAATGCATTATTTAATTGCTAAGTGTATTTTAAATAAGCTGATTTTCATAGCTTTTTCACGTATAACAGGCAAAAATTGTGTTGGTTTGAATCGTTCGTTTTTATGTTCCTTGGTCTTTAAATTTTTTCTATCGTCAAAGGTCATATATTTGGGCAGCGGACAGCAGTATAACTCAAAAACAAAGCTGGAAGGTGAGAAGGGGATGAAACAGGACTCTAAGCGTGAGCAATGCCTCATCGTAATGTTGAGGGAGTGAAGGAAGATATAAAAGAGAAGAGAAAATTGCGATAAGGGATTGTTATCATTTTACCATGCTCAAAATCTGCGACATTTGTTCAGTGTGCATGTGAAACCTTTTCCTAGAGAAATTCAGTACTTTTTGGATCGTTTGGCGTACCATTACAGTGTTTTGTGCGTTTCATTACGACGAGCTTAGAAATGGCTATTATGAAGGTCCATGGCAATGTAAAAGACACGCGACAGCATGAAAAGTATCCATTTTGGGCACCATGCTTGTTGAAAGACTTGCAATTGCCAACTTATACTGATATCATGCGCCACTACTACTGGTTGTGAAGCGATATGGCAGAAAATCGAAAAATCCAATATTAGTCAATAGATGATGTTATTAAAATGGTAGACGAAAAAGTTACCGAAATCTGAATAAAAGCCAGTGTATTCCCAACGATCAATTTACAAAATGATTAAAAACTATTAAAAGAAGTGTAGATCATTGGAGAAATCCTGAAATCGTATGGGCTTGAAAGTAAAGACAACGAGCGAAGAATTCTTACGAAATGGTGAAACCTTTTAGTAGTTTTTAATCTTTTTGTAAATTGATCGTTGGGAAAACACTGGTATGGAAGTTATTTTCAGATTCCGGTAACTTTTGTACCTACCATTAAACTGTTATTCTAAACTATCACTATTAAAAGAAGTGTAGATCATTGGGGAAATCCTCTAATCGTATGGGCTTGAAAGTAAAGACAACTCGCGAAGAATTCGTACGATATGGTGCAACCTTTTAGTAGTTTTTAATCTTTTTTGTAAATTGATCGTTGGGAAAACACTGGTATGGAAGCTTTTTTTCAGATTTCGGTAACTTTTTCACCTACCATTTTAATAACATCATCTATTGACTAATATTAGATTTCTCGATTTTCTGCCATATCGCTTCGCAACCAGTAGTAGTGGCGCATGATATCAGTATAAGTTGGCAATTGCAAATCTTTCAAAAAGCATGGTGCCCCAAAAGGATACTTTTCCTGCTGTCGCGTGTCTTTTACATTGCCATAGACCTTCATACTAGCCATTCTAAGCTCGTCATATTAAAACGCACAAAACACTGTAATAATACATCAAATGATCCAAAAAGTACCGAATCTCTCTAGGAAAAGGTTTCACGTCCACACTGAACATGTGTCGCAGGTTTTGATCATTCTAAAATAATAACAATCCCTTATCGCAATTTTCTCTTCTCTTTTATTTCCTCCTTAACTCCCTCAACATTACGATGAGACATTGCGCACTCTTAGAGTCCTGCTTCACCCCTTCTCTCCTTCCAGACGTGTTTTTGAGTTATACTGCTGTCCGTTGCCCGAATATATGATCTTTGACACATAGAAAAAATTTAAAGACCAAGGAACATAAATAAGAGAGAAATTAACAAACGATTCAAACCAATACAATCTCTGCCTGTTATACGTGAAAAAGCTATGAAAATTGGCTTATTTAAAATGTTTTTAGCAATTAAATAATGCATTATCAGAACTTATTTAAGCATTTGGTACGTTAAAGCTGCCTTTTCAAGTAAATACAGCCAAAATAAATTTAATTTAACATTTTTAACTTTTTAGCTAAAAAAGTTCAAAAATCAGCATTTTTGCAAATTTTCAAGCCGGTAAAGTCCATAAAATCTCAAATTTTTTGTGTGAACTGAGTGCCACCAGTGACCACTTTTCCGCACCCGCCATAACCGAAAATCGAAAAAAAGTTTTTTTCGGCCCACCCTACTATACACATACAAGTAAAAACTTTATTTGCGAAAAAAAGATAAAGATAGAAAAAACCTATGATAATGAATAATATTTTCTATATCTTGTTAAGGTAAAAAATCTATCAGAAAAAGCTGTCAAAATTAGCATTTACAAAAATTTTTTGTAAATGTTCCAGAAATGAAATAATCCTCATGACACAAATATTACTTATGACTTAAAAATGTCATACATTTATCAAAAAGTCTTGGTATCTAATGCATGGAAAAAAATTTCATTTGGAATTTAAAAAAATAATCTGTTATATAGTGTTATTATTAATATTGTGTGGCAACATCTTATTATGACCATATGGATGTCAACATTGTGTGTTGTTGCATATGTGTCATTTGCTAGCTGAAGTTTATCCCATTCAATAAATAAATATTATAGTTATTTAAAATAAAGTTTATATTGAAGATTACATGTGAGATTTGTCGACAGATGATTTAATCGGCTATGAAAATATATTTGAGAAACTTTTATGATTGTTTATAGTTGAATTTACACACACTTATATATACTTACAGATTCACTTACGTTTTTATATCAATATAAATAAATAGCTTATTCATACTGACACATATAAATATAGTAAAAAAAAAAATGAGTAGATTAAAAAAAATATGAGGGGAAATGTTTCTTTCTCCACCTAGTCCTTTTAAGAGAAACTAGGGATACTTGATTCATTTGTTAGTTTTAGATATTCAAAACTTTCAATTTTGGTCTAGTATTTCAATGCATAAGGATTCTTGGCCCAAGTCATAGATTTGAGAGTATGATTCAAAATAATAAACAAAACACTTATCAGAACAATTGTTATACATGCTCGTGTAGCTATAAACATATACAAAACAAATGACAAATAAAAAAAAATTTCTTATATATATATACAATAGACTTCCTGAAATCCGCACAGCTTGTTACCAGAGGTTGTGTGGATTTTAGAATTTTGCGGATTTCTGGTCATTGCTTTGTTTACATTTTTATAATAATAATTTGAATGTAACCAACAATGCAATTAAAACTATAATGAATGCTTAGAATACAATACACTGTTACAATAAGTAATAAACTAAAATAATATTAGTAATAATTTAGATAATTTTAAAACTGATTAAAATATTAAAAGCAAAGGTCAAGTTCATAATCAATTATCTATGATTAAATTTTATTTTAAAGGGGAAATGTATTTTTCTAAATTATTGAATGAAACTTGCCTTATAAAGGTACTTCACTAATTTATATAAAAATCATAAAATAAGGAAGTTTTGTTTCTGTTTTATACTTATGAAATGATTCCATTGTTCTTTTTTTGCCGTGTGGTCAGCTAACCGAAAGAAAGGAAATGATGCCATTTCCAACTTACAATAGTTTCCCAATTCTTTTAAAACTGCCTTTAGTAGAGTATCCCAGATAGCTCCACTTCCCCTTCTGCTAAAAAAATACTCATGTTTTTAGCAATACTTTACTGATTCTTCTTAATTAAGATCATATTTTAGTAATATTTCAAATTAAATTCATATGATTTTAAAAGTAAAGGCATGTTTCTGATGGCCAAACGAGGGGTATGAGCCCGAAGGCTGGTGCTCTCTCTGTGGGGGGGGGGGGGGGGGGTTCTTTTTAAGGAACCTTACCCATATTGCAAGGAAATCAAGGGAAAAAAATTCCAAACAATTAGGCCAATGGGCACAGTTGGGTTCAATCTCAGCACTTCTTAGTATTTACAATCTTGAAATGCAGAACCTCTGGTTTGCCAAAAAGAAAGGGAATTCAGTTGTTTGTAAAAAATGTTCTCTTTTGTTTTACTTTATACCTAGTTTTTGTATCTAAAAGATTGAAAGCAAACCTGTAAATACTTAATTTCTGGAAAATTTCAGATCACTTAAACAAAATGTGTTTCGTTTTAGACATTATCATATTATCAAACAATAGTTTTCATCACTCTTATTGATATTTTAGAAATCTTTGGTTTATGTTTAAAAATATTATTTTTTCCAATCTTTTTGGTTTTAATGAAGCACGCCTTTCAGATAATATATAATAGGCCATTCAAATATAACCTAAGCTTATTTTTAGTCATTTTGTACCCCTATCCCTCCCCTTTGCTAGGAAAAATAAGCTAATGCTAGAACCACCTCCTCCTCCTTTTGCTTATGTAAAATTTTATGACATTCAAGATCAACACTGTTTGCTATAAAAAAAATCACAGTTAGCGATAAATCACTATATTAAACCATAAATAAACAGATATATAGCAGTTATGGTTATCAAAGGAAAACAAAATTAGTTTAATATATTGTTATACTTATTGTATTAAACAATTCATAGAATAGTAAATAGTTTTTAATGTGTTATTATTTAATGCACTAACTCCCCCCCCCCAAAAAAAACCCCCTTAAAGAATACAAGCTTAAACTTATTTAAGCACATAATTAAAAATTTTAATAGGAATCATAGGAATATTGTGGGTTTGGCATTCATATTTCTAGTCTGGTAAGTACAATGCTCCATAAATAGGGAAACCATTACATCTACGCATAAACAATTGATTAAAAAACAGAAAGTATAAAAAGTATGTGAATCAAATTTACTTTTGATTCTTGAAATATTTTTTTTCTTTATACAACTGCAAGCTTATCTAGATCAGGCACTTTTTTCTACTGAAAATAGGGTTACCATGACTTCATCTTGCGTGTGATTGATGAAATGTTTAGAATGATACATAAAGGTAAGAACCAACTGTGCAGTCCTATACCAATCTACCCTATTCTTTTGTCCGAAATCATCTTGAATAAATCAAACTTTATATTTGATTTATACAAAAAGTAAAGAAACCATATTCATTAATGAATTTTTAAAATTTATATTCGTTAATTTTCCTATCTTAAATTTTTAGAATTGCAACAATCTTCTATTAGTATAATTTGGCAAATAGTTTGGTGATTTGTTTAATTTGACGAAACTGGTCGAATGGAGGATCATAATTTTATAGGAAATATTTATATTTAATATTACAATTATTTTTAAAAAATTATTTGCAGTCAGATAAGAGATTAGAAGTTTAGACGTAATCTCTATTACAGGGCTTCCAAAAGGTCCCCTTTTATGCATTATGGTCCTTTTAGTTTCCTGTCAGTGACTGAAAAGAAATTACCACAAAATAAAAAAAAAAAACCCAAAAACCGCTAACAGCTCAAAATTGTAGTGGACAAAATTTATTACAATGGGCTTAAGCATTGTAATAAATGGAATTCTTTCACGAATCTTAAAAAGATACTATATGATACAAATTTTAAGAAATCTCATTAAAATTCCTTGAAAATGCAATTTTTTTAAAAGATCGCAAAAAAGAATGAAAATTTTGAAAAAAAAAAACCCACTAATTTTATCAAAAGATCACAAAAAGCACAAATTTAGTCAAAAGACTGTGCGAGCAGGGGAAAATGTGAATTTCTTCAAAGGGCCGCTAAAAAAACATATATATAGTAAAACCTCCAAATAAGGGACCCTCTGAATAAGGGACACCTCTATTTAAGGGACAAAAATTCCGGTCCCAGTCCCTTCGTATAAGACGTGCAATGTATTTACCTCTGAATAAGGGACATTCGATTTAAGGGACACTTGAAAATGAGATTAAAAAAACCTGGTTCTTGCATTTCAGATGGTGAAGTAGTTTTTGATGAAAATGAAAATGCAGATTTTTGTGAACTTATCAAACAGATAGTTGTTGATACAGAGACATATGATGCAATCGACGATTATTTATTTGCCCACAATTCTGATTTGACATCAGTGCGTTTATCGCTATTGAAAGTAATGTTGAAAATTTTGACGATGATTTTGAAAATGGAGAATAAAAGAAAGTTGTGAAATAAAGAGCTTTACAGATATTTTTAGGCTGTTCTCAAATTCAAAATGGCAATTTTTAAGACATAAGTTTTAATTTATCTTTATTCAGAAATGCCTGAAATTATAAGACATTGTTGTTCAAAAAATATGTAATCGACCAGTTTTCTCTATTTCTTTGCAAATGCAAAAGATCTTTCAGGAGATATTGTAAAGTGAACGTTTTGAACCAAATTCTCACACAGAAAAAAGAATAACTATTCAAGAAAAGGTAAAAAAAACCCTTTGTCACGCAATCAAAATCGCCTCTAACTCAATAGATAATTTGTTTATCAAAAAATTGAAACACAGCTCAATTCCACCTCACTTCCTTAGTCAAGCGTTCCAATTATATATCTTTCAGCGTAAAAATGAATTTGTAAATGTGTCAAAACTTTTTCCGCTTGCTGAGTAGAGCAGTTGAGAGATTTGTTGCCATAAAATATACAAAAGAGTTGAATACTTAAAAAAAATACTGCTAGTAATGAAAAAAGAAATTTATAAATAAGGTAAATGAACACTTGAAAGATTTCTACTTAAAAATTGAAATTCGCAAAACAATCCCTTTTGATTGATAACTTCAAGTAGAATTCTCATAAATGTTTTCATACTTTTTGCATGTACACAGTTTGCACAAAAATTCAAATCAATAATTCTACAAATCATTTAACAATTTAGTAATCAATTGAAAATTTTAATTAATTAATTCTCTTTTCTATCTTTTGTCTGATTGACGTTCTTTATACACTTCGGGCACATTTGAATTTCACCTTTAATGTTTTGTAAATTTTTTAACCTTCTAAACGATGAATTAAAAATAATGTAAAAAACCCCATTGCAGGGAAGTGTATTCTCCCTCTGATATAATAACATTTTAGAGGAAAAAAATTTACTCATAATCATCTCTGGAATTCTCTTATTTTTATATCCTACAAAACAAAAAATAGAGCAGGCTTCTCTTTTATTATGCATTTTCCAATTATCGAGGATAAATTTGTCTTAAAATAGGGCATCTAAATAGTTTCTATCACAGTTTTTAGTCATATTTTTTAAAATTTATGCACGTGTTCACGTGTGCTACATGAGTCATTTTCTCTTAACAGATCAATTTGAACATCATATATTTAAAAAAAATAATGTGATTTTTTTCTTTATATTGGTTTCCATTCTGTTTAGACAATGTCTCTAACTAATAAAATAGAGTTAGCAAAAATCTTTTACAACGTTAAATACAAAATAAATAAATAAATTTTTAAATTTCAACTCGACAAGGGAATGACAAACAGATATAACTACAAATTATTAATTTTTTTTTCACAAAATTTTATAGTAAATAAGAAAACTTTATTATAAACAAAAGCTTAAAACCAATTTTATTTTGAAAATTTTTTATGGAAAAAGTCAGTAAAATAAAATGTATTTGCCTGAGATCCACATGGTTTGGGTTCAGAGATTTTGGCTCTTATATCTTCAAACATACCTTTAGAATTATAACAAAAAATCCAGTTCGTTGTTTCCGCCCCTATTCCAAACTATAAAACTCTTATCTTGTGTGTTATATGTATTTTGGAAGGTAAGAAACTTGTTTCACTTATTACCTTGTATTTTTAAAGAGGTCTCCTTGCATTATTCCTTTAAAAATTGTTTTCGTTTTTCTTTTTTCAAATTGCTATTTCCGTTTGCCAAATTCTTTGTCAATATTTCTCCAAACACCATTTTGTTTTTAATTCAGGAGCTGCATTAATCTTTTTCGAGATATTTCTAATGTAGTTTCCAATTGATTCTTGATTGGAATATTTGTCCCTAAGTCTATAAAACTTCTTGTACTTTTCAGAAATTTGACGAGTCTTTAATAATTTCTTTCTCAACTTTTTCTAATTTGTTTCGCTAATTTTGCTCGATCTCTTCTTACTCGCCAACTTTGACCAACTTTTTTTCTTCCATCTGACTATCTTTTGGGATTTTTTTTCTGTCTCTTGGAATAATTTAGAGATTCAACTAAAGTAGTTTTAATAACCTTATTACCTTTTCCCGAGTTTTGCCTGGTAGTAAGACTGTTCTTTTGGCTTATTTGGCTAGAGCAGTCTTTGCTTTTTGATGGCTATAAGCACTGGATTTCCTCATGTTCAATATCTTCACAATCTAGACAATATCTTCAGTAAGGTAGAAATCTTAGTGTTCAGTGATATTTTTCTTTTTTGCTCGACTGTTTCTTTGATATATCCTCCATCGTTTCCTTTGAATTCTCTGACCTCTAGATAGTAATTTGGATACTGGTTTAATGTTTCCAGCTGCTTTCTCATGGAATATTTTCTGGTCATTTGTTCCTTTTTAGAGGCTATTATAAATCTAACAGGTATTTTTATTAAGAACACTCATAAAAACCATAAAAATTTTACATTTTAATGAGCTAA
This sequence comes from Maratus speculifer, assembly GCA_964019185.1. Lineage (NCBI taxonomy): Eukaryota > Metazoa > Arthropoda > Arachnida > Araneae > Salticidae > Maratus > Maratus speculifer. The sequence continues at coordinate 1,058,724 of CAXHSM010000423.1, read as the reverse complement.
GAATGTTTTAACAAAGCAGGAGATTACCTTTTTAAAACTAATAAATTATAATAAGCACAAACCACCTTATTGAGTTTATGCTTGACAACCATGTAATCACCCTGCTCTGTCCGATTCATTTGCTTTTTTAGAGCAGTGAGTGTTTATTTTTACTCAAATTATATATTTATAAAAAATAAAATCCAACTTTTTAAAAAGCAATTTTTCATCTTTTGATGAATAGAACTAACAAAAACATGCATTTTTTACTTTTAAAGCAGCAAACAGTGTGTGACAATTACATAAAATATTTAATTTTCTAATAAATATTCATAATTTGTGAAAATTAGAGACTGTAGTCACTCCCTGCCTTGTATATGACAACGGAATGACCACAGGGGAATGACAAAAATTAAGGTTAGCTTGTATATTATCTTAACTATATACACAAAATTAAATTGCACTTTAAGAAAACTTTAAAAACTTAATACAAATAAGGCTTAATCGTTGATTCAGCATTCTTTACAAAATTTAGGTAAATAAGAGAGACAGGGTAATGACAGTCAATAAAAATACTTACCAATATGTAACTGGAAATCAGCAAGTTTTACTTGTAAAAATTAATGCTGCAAAAAAGAACATTTTAAGATATCTTCTCTGATGATGTCATTGTTCACAGATGAATTTCTGGAGTAACATAAGTGTTGCCACAGCTGAGAATCATTACTTTCATTTTATGACAAGGGCATGACAACAAAACAAAGGGACATTTTTTATTATTTTTTTTAAATACAAAAAATGAAAAGTTTTTATTTTTTCAAATTTTAGTATTCTATGATATTGTTTAATAATTTAACCAACAAAAACATTACAAATATATTCGGATGGTCAGTTTTGGGAACTACTTTTGTGTTAAGGCGGTGACATGGACACACAAGGGAATGACATTTATACAAAATATAAAATTATTCAACTGGCTTTTATTTATTAATAGTATGTTTTATCCTGTTATGCGTTCATAAAAACATGTAATTAAAGTATTCTAGCATTTATTTAATTTTCATACAAGTTTATTCATTATTTTTGAAGCAGGGACAAAAATATCGCTGTTTAGAGAAAATGACCCACATGCATATTCACAACTACTACCCCACCAATTGGCCACATGTGAACAAAATAGACAGTCTTTGGAATAATCATATAAGTTAGAAATTCTTGACAAGTGCATTCAAAAGTTTCACCTAAAGAACAAACGAAGTGTAAACATTCATGTAAATCAATTTTTATTCCAATGGCTCAATAATTTTGAGAAAATGTTAAAATTAAACAAATTCTTCAGATGTATCCCCTCTCTCCTACTAATTTTTATTATTTTATGTATTTCATACAGTTTATATATTTATTGTATTTGTGAAATTAAAACATATTGTTATATTAAAAAAGGTGATGTTATATATACACCTTAAAAAATAAAAAAAAGCGCAAAAAATGTATTTTCATAATATTACACTACAAAGAAACTTTGTTTAAAAAATACCTAGAAAATTAAAAATTATAAAAGAAATTACAGTACAGAGCCATTTATCTGGAATGGTTGGGGTCAGATGTAATTCGGATAACTGTTTTTTCTTGTTAACTTGTTGGTCATTAAAAACAGCATTCATTTGATAAGTTTTATGTAATATATGTGGTCGTGACGTTACTTCTAATTTTAAATTAGTTATTGGATTACTTGAACTAAGAATCAGATGCAAGTAAGATCAAATGTTAGAGTTTGAAAAAAGGTAATTTATGAAAATTTCTTGGGAACAGAAATTTTTCTGTTTTCTCTGCATAAAAATAAAAAAATATATAATATCAGTATATATGCTTCTATTTCAAATACTAGATGCTTTTATGAAACTATACAACTGTTTCAAGCAATGTATGTGTCAAACTGGCAGTATATCGTACTTTTTTCTAAAAAGATTCTAACATCTGTCTACTAGAAATATCATTCCGGATAATTGGTTTTCCGGTTAACTGGTGTCTGGATAAATGGTTCCATACTGTAATTATGAAAAAATATGTATGCAGAATCACTTATCCACCAATATTGTTAAATGTTATTACAAAAATCCTTTTAAATGTTTTAATTCAAAATGCTGAACTAAATTTATTATTAAAAAAATATATATATTTCTTTTTTTGATGGTAAAAAAAAAATATTTTGACGTTTGGAAGGCAACTTTTGTAAAAAAAAATATTTAGAAATGTGTAAAATTCAGTGTCAATTTAAAAAAAAAATTAAAAAAGAAATTGTAAAAAAAGTCTATGTAACTCTAATGCATGACAACATGAATGAGTATAAGAAGTGGAGGTGAAACTGAGTTCGGGCTGAATGGGCATCAAAGAGGTAACCATCTTGTATGGATATCTTTCGAGAACATTCTAAACAAGTAGTCAAAATTTTAGGAGGCGAAATATGGAAATTATCAACAGTTAATGAAATAAATATTTAGTTTTTATCATTCCGGATATGGCAGTGTCTACTGTATCGCATGCAAACATACGCATATGTACCTGCACCTATGAAAAAATTCTCGAGTTAAATCACACCAAAGAATATATATTGTTATAATTTAACCCATTTTAGGCCAAGCACAGAAATTTTATAAAATGTAGCATTATTTTTATTGAAATATGCTTAAATTACATACATTAAGACACAAAAAAAGATTCGTGCATGAAAAATAATATTTTATATAAGAAATAATATTTTATATAATAATATAAAATATTATTTCTTATAATGAATAATATGAATATGAATAATATTTTTATGACTTTTGTTTTATTCTTATTTCATATACAGAATTTGCAACTTTAATCTATTTTGAAAACATATAATTCATTTCAATTGGAATAATAATATATTTTTAAAAAGTCGAATTTGTCAAAGGCGTTTCAAATTAAAACTCTAGCGTATTTTGAAATTTTTTTAAGAGAAAGTGTTTACTCCAATTGAATTACTAATATTTTATGGATGTCTTCAAAAGCCTTAAAAAATAGAAGAAAAATAAAATTCTTGAAAAAAATGTGTCAGAGTGTTAAAAAAAATATTTATCGAAATGTTTCGTATACGAACCTTTGGCCGAAAATGGGTTAATGCAATGATTTTGTACTGTTTAAGGAAAAGAAAATTGGAAAATCGGTTTTTAGTTCAGAGTTAAAATTTAGTGCAGTTTATTTAAAAATGTCTTGTTTATTATTTTTCTTTCTGTTTTCAGATTCAGTGGTAGACAAAATTGTTTTTTCAGAATACCAGCGAGTAATTTCCTTGGATGAAAATGGCGCCAATCTCTTCTTGCTGACTCCTTGATGAAGTTCCTGTTTTCGTCTGAAATCAAGCTTAAATTCACTTGAGAAAATGTCATCGATTGCAGAAGAAAATTCTTCCTCCAGTGAACAGCACTTTGTTCCTCGAAATGGGGATAAGGGAAAACATTCCTCCACAGATACAGGAAAAAAAGTTTTTATTTGTGAAATATGTTCCAAAACCTTTTCTCAGAACTCTGACCTAAAAAGACATCTCTTGACTCATACAGGTGAAAAACCTTTTGTTTGTGAAATATGTTCCAAAGGATTTTCTCAAAATGGTAATCTAAGAACCCATCTCTTGACACATACAGGTGAAAAACCTTTTGTTTGTGAAATATGTTCCAAAGGATTTTTTGACAATAGTAGTTTAAGAAAGCATCGCTTGACTCATACAGGTGAAAAACCTTTTGTTTGTGAAATATGTTCCAAAGGATTTTCTCAAAATGGTAATCTAAGAACCCATCTCTTGACACATACAGGTAAAAAAACTTTTGTTTGTGAAATATGTTCCAAAGGATTTTCTGACAATAATAGTCTAAGAAAGCATCGCTTGACTCATACAGGTGAAAAACCTTTTGTTTGTGAAATATGTTCTAAAGCATTTTCTCTTAAAATTACTCTAAGAAGACATCTATTGGTTCATACAGGTAGAAAACCTTTTATTTGTGAAATATGTTCCAAAGGATTTTCTGAGAATGGTAGTCTAAGAAGGCATCGCTTGACTCATACAGGAGAAAAACCTTTTGCCTGTGAACTATGTTCCAAAGGATTTTCTGACAATAGTAATCTAAGAAGGCATCGCTTGGCTCATACAGGTGAATAACCTTTTCTTTGTGAAATATGTTCCAAAGGATTTTCTCATAATGGTCATCTAAGAAGACATCTCTTGACTCATACAAAATAAAATCCTTGTGTTTCTGGTTCTGAGAGGATTTTATAGACATTGTCAACTTGAAAGAGATCTCATGATTGGTACAGGAGAAAATGTTATGTTTGTGCAATATGTTTTCCAAAGGATTATTTGATAACCATTACTAAAAAAACCATTTGTCTCATATTAAATAGATATCTCTAAAAAATCTCTGCATTTTTTTGTTGTTGTTGTTAAAATTGAGTATGAATCCTGTATGTGTATTGCATTTACTGTTATCACTTCTCTTGTGTTTTAGCTCTTAGTAATAAAACAAAAAAAAATCCATACTTGTTAGAGTTGTCACTTTGATAAAACAAATAACTCCAGACCTATTCATTAGTTTTTAGTAAAACTTTTTGATAATTTTAATTTTTTTTTTACTGTAAAATACATTTTTCCTAAAGATAAAAAATTAATCTGACCTGAAAAAGATAAATTGTACCTCAGTATGTTACGTGATAGCAAAGGCTTTATTCAAAAAACACTTTTAAAAATTGAAGAGAAATATGCTAAAAGTATGTTTTGTGTAAAAAAAATCTTTTTAGTTATATTTTTTTATGAAAAATTTTCTCAAAGGATTTAGATAAAGCATGTCTCTTTATCGTGGATTCTTTGTACCCAGTTTGAGCTTGATATTTTTCTAAAATTATGTGAAAAATTTATTGAATATTTATTCGGCATGTTTACTCAATTCATATATACGATTAGTAAAACTTATTAGTCAGGCACTATGATTTCCATCGCTAGGTACTTCAATTATTTAGGAATTAGTCAGATGTGGAAATCCCAAAACTTTCTGCTTTCCTAGGCACATCAATACTTTCTGAAAAATTGCATCATAGAAGCGCCATCTGTTAAGTGATATACATCAATATATAATCAGTTTCATTTTATATCAAGTACTAAGTAAATCTAAAGTTTTATGAAAATCCTTGCACTAGTTTTTAAAATATGGCTAATGTGAATAATGTAGCATAGCATCGCCAACTTTTCAGTGATATACACATAAAACTAATCAGATTCAATTTATATCAAGGTCTGACAGAATCTAAATTTTTAGTAAATTCCATGTGTTAGCTCATGAGATCGGGTGTCCACAAATTTTTGCCGCATACACACAGACAGACATTTTGTAAAAACATGTATTTTGGGTTCTCTGCTTCCTAAAACGTGAATATCCATCGAAAATCGAATTTCGAAAATAACCTGATGTTAAGCGGATTTTAGAATTTTGCAGATTTCTGGTCATTGCTTTGTTTACATATTTTAAACAGTAATTTGAATGTAATTAATAATGCAGTCGAAACTATAATGAATTATTAATTACATTGAAATATAAAAGAAATAATCTAAATAAAGTAAGTAAGTAATAAATAAAGTAAGTAAGTAATAAATTAAAGTAAGTAATAATCTAAAATAATAAAAATTTAAATAACTTTTAAAATATTAAAAGAAATGGTCAGGATAATAATCAATAATGTATGATTAAACATTGATTATAAAAGTGAAATGCATTTTCCAGAATTATTCAATTAAACTTGCCTCATTAATGTACATTCACATTGAAATCATAAATTAGGATGTTTTTTTTTTCAAGTTTAGCCACACTTAATAACCAAAAAAGCTGGATTAATACATAAATATGTTTGGTAAGATAATTGTGATTACCAATTGCATCAACTTTATTTTGAATTTTTTCAGAAATAAGTTTATTCTTCCTTCATGCAGAAACATGAATTCAGTAATATCAACAAAAATTACAAATTAAAATATGTATGGAATGGATATAAAACTAAAAAAGATCAAACTTTATCCCTATATCTGAACTGAATGTTTCATTGTTTACATCTGTAAATTATGAATGGATTTTATAGCTTTGCGGCTTTAAGGGAGTCTACTATAATAAAAATTTTGATAATTTTTAGAAAGACTTGAAAAATTTAAATTTTTAAAAGAAAAGGTCAAATTTATAATCAATAATGTATGTATAAATATTTATAATAAAAAAGTAATGTATTTTTCCTAAAGTATTCAATGAAATTTGTCTCATAAAGATATATTTTAATTCACATTAAAATCACAAAATAAGGAAATTATTTTTCTGGTTTAGCTAGATTTAATAACTAAAAAAAGTTTGATTAATACATAAATATATTTGGTAAAGTGATTGTGATGACCAGTAATATCAGCAACATCTTGAATTTATTCAGTAATAAATTTATCCCTCCTTCATGAAAAAAAATGAATTCAGTAAGATTAAATAAATTGCTATTTAAAATATATATGAAATTAATATAAAATATAAAAAGTCAAATTTTGTCCCTACATTTGAACCGAAAAATTCAGTGATATCAGCAATATCTTAATTTTTCCAAAATAAACTTATTCTTCCTTCATGAAAAAATATTAATTCAGTAATCTTAATATAAATTTCAATTTAAAATATACATGGAATTGATATAAAAATAAAAAAGTCAAATTATGCCCCTACATCTGAATGGAAATTTCATTGTTTACATCTGTAAATTATGTGCAGATTTTAGAGAGTTGTGGAGTTTAGGATTGCGGATTTGAAGGAGTCTACTGTACTATTCAGTATGTTAAATTGTTTTTTTCTGATTAGAGACATTAGAAATTTTTTTAAATAATGCACAATTTAAATTATGTGTAATCAAAAATGGACCTTTTTTCTTGCGTCTTGCATTTTAATAAACCTAGTGAAGGAATATTGGAAATAAGTGAGTAATTTGCAAGATCTTTGAGTATTTCACTTTATCTTATTGACACTTATTGGATGGCTTTATGAAAAAAAAATGATCTTTTAAAGCAAAATCTAGTTTTCACGTAAAGGTGAAAAATTTAATTAAAAAAGCAGGTACAAGATATTTTTTCTAAACTTTTCTCTACAAGCTCTACCTTTTTTTTTCTTTACAGCTACATAATTCACATAAAAATTTTTGATAGATCATTTTCAATAAATTTTATTTTTTTTAATAATTTCGCTTGATGACCATGGAAGAAATCTTTTTCCACGACGGTTTTTAACTATTTTCATTAATTGCCGTGAAATATAATTATAACAATTATATATGCGAGACTAATAATAATATTCATACTAGCAAAAGCCGTGCTTTGTTTGGATTCGCGAAGCATTATTTCATAAGACAAAGATTTGAAAGTAACATTATTTTTTTATGTTATTTTTGAATCTTAATTAAGTAAAAACTTTATCTCATGTCTTGGCGCATTTAAATTTTAGAAATGTAAATTCAGCCAAATAACTAAGAATTTCCTCGGAATTTTTTATTTATGATATAAGGCTGGTATAAATAAAAATATTTTCAAAGCAGAATTTTACAAAATATTTTTTAATTTTTAACTAAAAATTTTAAAGATGTTTTTAGATTTTCCAATGGCCAGTAAGGCGTTCGTTCTGGCCAGTATGTGTTCCTTTTCTCGACATTTTTAAATTACTAATTCATTCCAGAGAATACTTATAAACGTAGTTAATATATTTAATTTGGTTGAATTAAATTATTCTTCAATCAATTAAAATATTCTTATTTTTTTTTTTTTTTTACCTTTCATTTCGAATTCCAAACTTAATAAACTTACCAAATTTAACAAAATATTCACTTTAAATACCAAATATAAGAATTAATTTTACTTGTTTACGATTCTTTTGTTGCCACTTTACCAAAGTAAATACCTAAATAAATAAATCATAATGTAATTCTTTTAAAATCCGTAAGTATGAAATGCAAAAATAATATTGGCAGAATAATGAAAATATATTTTATGAAATATATTAATCATGATTATATCTATAATTATTAGCCCCATGGTTTAATTTCCTTCTTAAAATAAAAAGATACGGGTTCAATTTTTTATTTGCAAACGATTTTGGCGGAATAATGAAAATATATTTTATTTAATTAATTAATCACGATTCTATCTATAATTACTAACCCCATGGTTTATTTATATTTTTTAAACGTTATTCTGTAAAAAAAATAACATTCTGCAAATCTACATATCATAATTTATTCTTATGTTTAATTTCAAATCAAAATACTGAATAGATTTTTTATGAAGTGTACGACAAAATGTAACTTGAGTGGCCTAGTAGAGGATTCGCTTCGCTTATCTTAATAATATATTATAATGTCGATAATAATAATCACTTATAATAATGTAATAATAATAGTAATGTTGATGATGTCTAATTATAGTGGCAAAACTATAATTAGACTATAATAATTATATTTACCTTATATTATTAACCTTATATTACTGCTATAATTATAATTATAGTGTAATAATATTATAGTAGTTGTATAATATAATAATAATACATTATAATGTTGCTAATAATGTAATAATAATAGTCAATAATATTACTAATTAATATTACTAATGTCTAATTATACCAGTAATATGTATATTACCGCTAATGAAACCGTGAGTAAACAGACTGTTTTGGAATGCCTGAGAAGGGAGGATGGATACAAGAAATTAAACATAACTCTCCTGTTATATGTGTACTCAAATAATACAATGGCATAGTCATAATATTTTTTAGAGGGGGGGGGAGGGGAATATCTGATGATCTTTTTTAATGAATTCTATGGTAACTTAATTTTAAACTAAAATTTGTCTAAAAGAAAATTTTTGCCTAAATTCAGGAGCGAGAGGGATGGTCTGTTTTCCCTCGCCACGAAAATAACTTATTTTAGAGATTGCACATTGAAATTATGGACTGATAAAAAAAGATCTGTAATTATATTTTTTAATTTCAGAACTTACAATATTTTAGTAAAAATTTACAAATTTAGAAAATTTTTGAATATATTTCTTTATTGAATTTCAGAATTCCAGATCATAGGTCATATACAGTACTTGAGATTCCATTTTTGCTCGTAATATATATTTAGCCATGGCATTGATTTAGTTCTCTATGAAATTGTTCATCAACAACAATATTTATTTTTAAAAAAATCATAAAGAATTTTGCTTTTATTATATTATGAATATTAAATTGTTTTGTAGCCTGTAGGCAAATCAGCAATGATGAGTAAATATTAACAACAGTTGGCATTGTCTAAAGAACTTTCTTATGAGAAATAGAATATTTTCTGTATTCATGTATGTATTTACAGGAAAATATTTGATAAATATCGATTAATTACTATTAATATTTGATAATTATCTATTAATAATAATACTGACATTTTACAAAGGGATAAGACACCTGTTTGTTTTTGATAAAAAAAAAAATTATTTGCACATTATTGTTTGTAGTTCTACTTTTTTTATGTATCTTTCCGTTAAGGGTTATATATATATATATATATATATCTTTAATTTTGTAAAGACTCAATTTGATTTTTGAGGCATTTGAATATTATTTATAAAACAAAAAATAAAAAAAATCATAAAAGTGTAATATTTATTGTAAAAAGGACGCTACTTAATACAATCATGGCCCTCACTCAGGGGAAAATATGGGGGGGAGCTCTCCCAAAACCATTTGGGAATGTTATTACCTTTGACAAATTTACAAATTTAAATGGCAGATTTGTTTACCATTTTAATAAAAACTGCAGTAGACTTTTTTATTTCTGAAAGACTTGGCAAATGTTACAAATCTAATTAGGAATGTATTATTAAACATTTTACAAATAAAAACTATATTATATTTTTCTAATCTGTACTATGGTAGGAAAAAATAATAAAGCTATTTGGTAAATGCTGAAATTTTATTTGGCATTTTAAGCTCCTCTCCTCCCCCACCCCCGTCCAAAAACAAAAAAATCGTAGCAATGACCTTGTATACAGTATAAAAAGTCTTGCAGTCATAACAAAACGACAGTGTATAAACTAAACTCATGACTGTCACACCTTATATGCTATATCTTTGAGAAACAAAGAGTATACAGAGCTTCTTAAAAAAAATTCAGAAGGTATACAGTATATACCACTGTATACTCTCTACTACACCCTTTGGTACAAATCAAGCATGATGAATTCTAATTTTGTGAACATGTGACATACGTTTAGTATAAATATATTCATATTTATTATTGTAATGTTTTTTTTTTTTTTCAATAAATGCAGAACATCTGGCATTTCATTTTGTAATTTCTTTTGTGCTATTTGCATTTTCTCCTTTTTTTTGTCAGGGTTGTAGTGTAGGGTATATGCCGTAAACCTCTAGATTTTTATTAGAAGCTGCGTATACCCTCTGTTTCTGAACTAAATCTTTGGTGTATATAATGTATCCATGAATGTTCATGACTTTAGCATATATATTCTGCCTATAAAGTAAATATCCTGATTTTTTCACAAATACAACACTAGTTTGTGTCATAACAACAGAAAGAACACCCTAAATATTTATACGATATACTCCCTCAAATCCGCACAACTTTGGACCAGAGGTTGTGCGTATTTCAAAATTCTTGTCATTGCTTTAATTACATTTTTTAAACAGTAATTTCAATGTAATTAATAATGCAATTGACATTATAATGAATGCTTAGATTATAATAAAATGTTACAATACGTAATAAGCTACAATAATAAAAAATTAGATAATTTTTAAAATTATTAAAAGCAAAGGTTAAGTTAATAATCAATAATGTAGGATTAAATATTCATTATAAAGATGAAGAATATTTTTCCTTGATTATTCAAGGAAACTTGCCTCATAAAGATACGTTACTAATTCACATCAAAATCATAAAATAAGAAAGTTTTATTTCAGGTTTAGACAGACTTAATTACAAAAAAAGCTTTATTAATACATAAATATATTTTGTAAGAAGATTGTTATGACCAGTGATGTCAGCAATATCTGGATTTTTGTCAAAAATAAACATATTCTTCCTTCATGAAAAAACATGAATTCAGTAATATTAACAAAAAATTACAAAATAAATAAAAATAGAATTGATATAAACTAAAATATTCAAATTTTGTCACTAAATCTGAAATACGAGTTTCATTATTTACATCTGTAAATTATGTATGGATTTTAGGGAGTCTACTGTATTATGCATTTTCTATGATACACGATATAACTCATAACATGATTAAAATACCTCGAAAGCAAAGTTTTACCTTATAACATTATGTAAGGGAATTCTTTTGTGTGGCTCTGTAAATGAATAATAAACAATTTTTGCACACCATATTATAATAGAATGTATATTCGAGTAAATGCATATCAATTTCATTCTATTTGAAAGGCTGTAACATTATTAGAATGCATTTGAAGCATTTTATCCCATTGGCCGTAATGTAATGGGAAACTTTTGATTGTCACTGTCTTTAAACTATGCATCCTATTTTCATAAAATTTGAAAAGATTCGACAAAATTTTGCTATAATTATACATTTAAAATTTCAAAGCATTCCGTTGGACAGTTTTTGCTCTGTTATATGCGGACGGACTGAACGACCACCATAGGTGCTACGTACCTATCCTCTTCAGTGATGAGAGAATTTTACATGGTGCTACAAAAAACAGTTTAGAATTTTATAAAACATCTCTAAAGATGCATCAGTCTAACTTCTAAACATCACACATTTTCAATTTTTACACCGTCGTATAGAGAAAAAAATGCACTTTTAAATGCAATTGGTTTGAAAGCTGTATCTCAATTCGATTTTATGTTATTATTATTCTTTTGTAGTTTTTATACTTTTCTGTCATTGTGGCAACAGAAGTATTTCATATCTGGACATTAAACATGGACCAACCAGAAAACGAATAAAATAAAAAACAGAAGTATTTCATTTTTGGACATTAAACATGAACCAATCAGAAAGCGAAAAAAATAAAAAAGTTGCGGAATTCACCCTATCAGAAGTTTCGGATATACATCAGATTTCCCAGTTCTTTACCGAGGACAACAACTATTTTCCAAATAGTTAATAAATGGGTAAAGGAATTACAGTCCTTTTCCGTGAAATTTCAGTTGACCTTAAAGGAGACCCTCCCCCTCAATTCTGAATAATGCAATGTAACCAGTGAAGTATTCAGGGGGTGGATTGATGGGGCTCCAGAACCTCCGAATTTTCAAGGAAACAAAATTAATTTACGAAAGTTTATCAAAATGCAATGAAATATGCTAAGGTGGAATTAAAAGGAACTTGAAAATATTTCGTTTTAAGAATTTTTTTATTTAAAAAAGTGTTATTTCGCAGAGAACACAAAATTATAATTTCAGCCAAGTTTCCGACATACACAGGCTCCCTTTACACGTTTAAGTTATACCCTTTAAGTTATTAAGTTACCCTTGCCCTTTAAGTTATATTAGTTTAGATGAAAACCTGCTTGAAACGAAAATACAATCCCATGAAACTCCATCTTAATAGGTTCGAATGTATAATTTATGCGTTACCTGCTAATATAAAAACCTGTTTAAAGCATAAATGTTAATGTTTTTCTAATTTCCTGTCAAAACTTTTTGCTGTACCTCACTCCCCCCCCCCCTCCGAAATGAAGAGTCTAGATCTTCTTCTGAATATCTTCACTCTCCTTCGGACCCAAGCTTGACCATATCCTCAGGTCACATCAATGACACTGGGGTTGAAAACAGTCTTATTTTCTGGCTTTTTAGGTGCGTTCGTAACTATATAAATCCATAGCACCTATAGTCGTCATTCAGTCCGTCTGTCTGCAGATAACAGAGCAAAAAGAATCCAACCGAATGCTCTGAAATTTTAAATATAAAACTATGGCAAATTTTTGTCAAGTCGTTTCAAATTTTATGAAAATCGGATGTATAGTTTAATGTCAGGGATGGACAATTTTTTTCCATTACATTACGGCCGATGGGAAAAAAAGTTTCAAATTCATTTTAAGAGTGTTACAGCCTTTCAAATAGAATGAATTTGATATGCATTTACTCGAGCTTAGATTCTATTACAATATGCTACGCAATTTTTTAGGTAGATTTGGTATGAAATACTACCTATTGCATTCTCTCCCATGTTGGAATTTCTGAAAAAAATTTTCAGATCTACACCGATCATGTCTCCTAGACCCCAAAACTACCATCAGTAAAAAAGTTTATCTATCTATCTATCTATCTATCTATCTATCGGTGTATATCACTTTCTTCTAGACACGACAACTTCTATAATTATGCTCAGATCTTCTTCAAACTTTTACATAAAATCAAGAAGCATAAAAACTCGGTTGAGTTCGTTAATGGGCAAAATCGGACCAAGGGGGTGGAAATTAGGAGGATTTTTGTGAAAACGGAAAAAAACGCGATAACTTCTTAAATAAAATAGATATCGAATCAGTTTAAAGTTTATATTACTTCTTAAAAATGGGCTAAAAGTTTATGCATGACAGAGTTTTGATAAAGTTAAAAATGGGCTCAAGGGGCGAAAAAAACTGAGTTTTTGGAAGAAAAAAAATCATAACTTCATCAATTCTCAAGATATCAAATCCAACTAAATTTTTTATAAATGTACTCAACATTATCTAAAACTTTTGTATTTACAAGTTTTTGATAGGACCAACTTTTACCGATGAAAAAAATAAAAACGAAAAGAAAAAGGGGGGAGGAAAAAGAAAAAAATCCATAACTTACTCAATTCTTAAGCAATCAAATATAATTAAATTTATGTTACATCTTCTCCATAATATCTACAACTTTTATATTAACAAGTTTTTCATAGGACCAATTCTTCTAGCAAAAATAAATTAAACAAAAATAGAAGTTGGAGAAAAAAACCTCAAATCCAAACTGCTTATATTCTGACTCATTTTTAAAATCATTTTTGATCATGGCTGATCCTCTTATTTAGGAACTATATAATGTGAAGTATAAGCCAGTGTTTTGATAAAGGCAGGATATATTTCGAAAAAGGCTGCCAAAAACAGTATTTTGAACAGAATTTCCCGAAATAATAGTGATAGAAAAATTGAGGAAGTATAACAAATTGCGTTTTTTTCCGAGTCATTTTTAAATCGATTTTTGTTCTCAAACACATCCAATTTACAGGTCTTCTTATTTAGGAACTATATAGTGGGACGGATTGGCTAGTTTTTTGATAAAGGCAGAATATATTTCAAAAAAGGCTATCAAAATGTGCACTTCGCACAAAATTTTCCAAAGCGATTATGATTAAGAATTGAGGATATATTCAAATAACAAATTGGTTATTTTATGACTCCTTTTTAAATCCAATTTTGCTCTCAAACACATTTAATTGACCGTTTTTTGTTATTTAGAAACTATATAATGTGCGTATTCATCAATTTTTTGATAAAGGCTAAATATATATTTTTAAAAAGCTGGCAAAGTGGGCACTTCGCAAAAAAAAAAAATATCCCAAAGTGTCCATGAGGAAAGAATGGTGGATGTATTCAAATAACAAATTCGTTATTTTATGATTGATTTTTAAATTCAATTTTGCTTCCAAACGCATTCAATTGACAGATATTTGTTATTTAGGAACTGTGTAATGTGCCGTATTGGTCAGTCTTTTGATAAAGCTTAAATATATATGATTTCAAAGCTGTCAAATTGGGCGCTTCGCACAAAATTTCCCAAAGCGATCATGATTTAAGAATTGAGGATGTATTCAAATAACAAATTGGTTATTTTATGACTCATTTTTAAATTCTATTTTACTCTCAAAAGCATTCAATTGACAGTTTTTGTTATTTAGGAACTATATAATTTGCGTATTGGTCGATTTTTTAATAATAAAGTCAGAATATATTTCAAAATATGTTGTCAAAATGGGCATTTGAGCCGAATTTCGCTTAAGATGATTTTGATAAAAACCAGTTCTTGCATAAAAATAAATTTTTTTTTCAAAAGCGGCCAAATAAAGTTATTAAACTGGATTTATCTCTAATCATATTTTATTTATTGTTGTTGAAATGAGCACTCTTCGAAATCTACCTCCGCCTATAGGCCAAGCCGACAGGGATTTTTTTTTATTATTCATTTACAAGGATGTACACTGATATCTGCCTCCTTTCTCACACAAGGGAAGCAAAAAGAAAAGAAAAAGTTTTGAGAATATTTTCATCCAAAAAAATTAGCACTACTGTCATTTTAATGTCATTTACTTCGATTAATAGAATGATTTGCCTTACTGGATCGCTTTAAAGTACAAGTGTAGAAATAGGACAAAGATGTGAAACAAAATAATAAAATGAAGATACCTGTATTGATGCTTATTTTATAGCGCGCATTTTATGCCATTTTTTATACACCTAGATAAAAATTTGGGGGAGAGGGGTCAATCCTTGGTGATCCCCCTTCTGGCTTTGGCTTTTTGGGTTGACTTCAAATATGATTTTCGAGTTTAGGGTGCGGACAACCCAACGGATTCGGGATTCTAATCTTTATTATATTCGGGAAAATGAAGTTTTCAGTTGACTATGGAATCTTCCTAGATGTAAGTTAAGGATTTGGACAAATGTGATATCAAAAGGAAGATCTCGTCATGTACGTTAAAAAATGCAACTACCCGTCCGAATCCAGCCGTTTTTGGGATATCAGTACTTAAATTGTGAATGAATAAATAAGTAAATTGAGAGACAGGTATATAAATTGTTCGCAAGTTAAAAACATTTTTGCGTTGTTTTTAATCCTCCTGCCAATGAATTTTCCCGAGCTACAAGCAAAATCCTTTAAACCCACACATTGCCACTTATTTACCCTCTTTTAGACAGGCACTTCGCATTCTACGAAGTTTTCGGGTATGGCTGCATTCGAAGAGTTTTTCCATTTGTTTTGTTATTTCCAGCACCTTGTTTTATGCAAAAATTTCAGCGAATGTGTGGCATGACGTAATGGATAAACTGTATGTGTATGTAGGGTGTAAAATACGATGTTTTACTTAGGTTGGCTTAATTTGAGAACAATTTATATAACTGCCTGTTAATTTATTTATTCACACTTCAAATGCTGATATCTTGAAAACGATTGGATTCGGACAGGTTGGCATTGCACTTTTTAACGTTCCTTTTGATACCACATTCGTCAAAATCCACAACTTACATCTGGGAACGTTCCTTAGTGAGAATTGTAACCGTATGATTTACATCTTATAATTAAATCTGTCTCCAATAGTTGAGCACTTTGTTCATGCAAAATTATTTTTACTATTACACCCGTGAATACGGATCCTGTTTATAACGAAATCATTCTTTATACAATAAAATGTATTATCACGTACTTTCTAAGATAACAATCTACCTAAAACTCAACTTGTTTCCGATAACGTGTTTACCTTTTTGTGAAAACAAAACAAAACAAAAGGACTAATTAAAACCTCATAAAACCATAAAATGTATGAAACAGAATCCAGCTTAAAAAGAAAAAAAATCATAATTATGACAAAATGTATTCCCAACAACTAGTACCTGCCAAGCTGTAAACCTGTCAAAAATGGAAATTTCTTCCGGCGCCTTCTGATCTAGTCTGGGCAGGTTTTACAATGCTTTGGTTTTTACATGATAAAATTAAAAGTTTCAAGTCTTACATCCGATTCATATTGAAAAAAAAATTGACCCCTCCACCCATATGGACGCCTTTGGACCAGGCCTGGACACTACTTTTTCCTGAAGTCTCAGACCAGGCCTAGTTATAGTTTCTGGGTCGAGCCTTTTATTCTGAAGGACCGAACCGTGTCTAACTTATTTTTTCCGTATTGAGCCGAGACTGGATGGGCTTTAAATAAGTCCCGGTTTTGACACTCCCCGTATGAAAATCATTCTGTTGGCCTGCCCTGGTCCATTCAAAGATCAGTAAATCTAGTCATAGCAAAAAGTTTTTTTTCTTTTTACAAAAATTGCATACATCTTTAAATTATCATTATTCTAACTCTTATTAAATTTTACTTTTGATAAGGAATAGTACATGTTTAGGCTTGTTAAAATGTATCTGAAATAAAGTATAGTAAAACATGTGAAAAAGAACATGCCTGTAACAGAATCCTGTTTAAGAGGCTACTTCATTCAAATGAAAAGACCCATTCACCTAAGGAAGAAATTTATAAAGATATCTCGGTTACATTTTTATATTTTTAATTTTTTTTTAGCTTTGGGCAGTTGAGATCGATCTGTATGCAGTCCGTTTTATGATTTTGTTTACAGATATTTTTTATGAGGACGCTTTCATTTTCGGAACTGGTTTGGTTCTGAACTAAAATCGAAAAAGTAAGAAACGGCCGGCATTTATATCAATCTCAGCTATCCAATACAAAAATAAATAAATAAATAAATAAATAAATAAAATAAAACACTGTTAAAGAGCCACAAAAAAGAGCCACCTGCTGTGCGATTTACACAAAAATATAATGAGCAATAATACTGATAAACCTGAATCAGAAGTTTGGTAAAAATTCAAGCCTCCGTTCTTGAGCTAGAGCCATTACGGAAATCGGGGAAAATGAATAAAACTGCGCCCCTTATTGGGTCCTTGATACCAAAATGTAAATAATTTCACTTCATATCGAGGATTAACGGAATCCGAGGTTTGATGATAATCAATGCATTAAATCTTGAGATAAGCTATTGCAGAAATCGTGAAAAATACAGCATAGCAGAGCCACCTGCAGAATGATTTACACCAAAATGCAAACGGCATCCATTCATGTCAAGGAATAACAGAATTTCAAGTTAGCGAAAATCCATGCAGTAATTTATTAGATAGAGTTTTTGAAGGAATTGTAAAAGCTAGTACAGCGACGCCACCTGTTGAGCGATTTAAACCAAAAAAATCAGCATCAATTTATATCAGGCAGTACCTAAATATATTTTTTATTAAACTCCGTGCATTACTTCTGGAGATAGAGCGCCCACAAAATTTATGTCACACACAGGCAGACTTTTGTAAAAACATATTTTTTGAAATCTCTGACCCTTAAAATCTGTCAATCCGTCAAAAACCGGAATTCGAAAATTTTAACGAATCCAATGCTTTCTTCTTGTAAAGATAAAAGAAAGTAAAAGTGAAAATTAAGTTAAAAAAATTAAATTAACATTGCTGATTTGTGAAGAATCAGTTATCATCCAGTTGTTTCTAAAAAAAATTGAAATTCAGCTAACTCATATCGCTGATATCTTTCTGGATTTTCGCAAGACTTATTTATTTTATTTTATTTATTTATTTGTTTATTTTTTGTATGAGTTGCTGATTTTTAAATGAATTGCTTGACAATCCAAGTAATAAGTGATTTCATTTTGAAAATAAATAAATAAATAAATACTCCCCATAAATAATTATTTATGTTAATGTTTGAGACATTCAGAACAACATGGATGATAATAATTTAAGCTTTTAAATCATTTTTTAATATTAAAACTCATTTAATATATCGGTAGTGAGAGATATTCTTGCAAAATACATACAAGAATAATGAGATTCATTAACAAAAAATATTGTTATGCAAATCCTGCAATTCTTATCGGAATAATGTCATTAAATTCATTGTGATGCGCTGTAAAAGAAAATTGTTTTTTAGTTGCAAATTTTTCGTATAACATTTTTTAAAAGGAGAAAAGCGACATCTTTGTAAAGGGTCGAGAAAAGAACCGCATTGGAAAATAGTGAGGCTTCGACTGTTCACCTGCGGTTTCAAAAATAGGATTTGGCAAATTACTTTGTATGAAAAAGGTAATCTGCTTTTATAGGTATAGAAGAATTAAATACAGTCGAAGAAATCCGCGCACCCATAATCTGCAATTTTCTATAATTCGCGTCAACTTTACAAATGTAAACAGTGAAATAAACAGTTAAGAAAATCTAAAAATGTGTGATCCAAAAATGAATTTTTTAAAAAAAATAATAAAATAATTAAAAAAAAAATAATAAAACATCTACTTTTTTTAAATATAACTCTTTTATTATATTAACAGTAAGAAACAAACTGTATTATGGATTATATATGTGATTATTTTTATTTAAGTACAATCAATTTTTATAATAAAATAACTTAAAAAAAGGCATTTTTTGAGATAGCATATTAAATTAATTATTAGATTTCTTATTTATATTTTCATATTATACTGATTTAAAATTAAAATGCTGTCTAGGATTAATAAATGACGCATAAGCCATAATACCCTATAATCCACAATACTCCATAATTCGCACATCCTTTGGTCCCAGCTAGTGCGGATTATGGAACTTTGACTGTAAATTTTACATTGAATTTTCTTTAATGATGTATAAAAGTACTGTCAGACTGTAAAAAGTTAATTAATAAACCAAAAAATTGATTTATGTATTAAATTCTTCATCTTTTTCTGGAAAACATGGAAGCAGCACCATTAAATTTAATTTTAAAATAAATTCAATTAGAAGAAACTTCTTTTTAATCAATTTAGAAATTTAGCCAAAACTGTCATAATTATTTTGTGGATAAAATTTGCATACACTCACAAACATTTGATTGTATTATAACATAACAGCGAGAAAGGCTGGGCATAGCTCGTTAAAAATTTAGCTCTGAGTTAAACTCTATAAAACAATATACTCTCAGGTGATTAACACTTATATATTTGTGCCAAATTTGGTGACATTTTTTCACTTGATGCCAAACCTTATTGACATTGGTAATCTTGAAAATAAATTAAAATGCTAAATTTGTCAAAATGTTTCCATCTTTTTAATTTCAATTGTAACCAACTCATAAGCAACAGGATATATCATTATTCAATATTCATTTCAATTAGAATATAATGACACATAGCGACACGAAAGTGTTTAGAATAGAATAGAACTAATAGAATTTTCCCAACCGTGTGACCTAGCTCAATGATCTTCTCGTACCTCAAAATAGTAGGACACAAAATTAAGTCAGCATTATCAGAGATGTTTTTTAGATAAAATTTGCAAACACACAATATTTGGCCACATTATGATAAGATATTCCATATTCTCCCATGGCGACCAGTTTGATCATCTTGAAATGCATGCTAAGCACTGCATCACGCTACTTTAATTCCGAAATTAATTTTACAATTTACTGAATCAATCCTTTGCCAAATCAGAAGATTCTGAAAGAGAAATCTACAATTCAGTATTTGATACTACTTGATTATCCCCTCGACCAAAAATCTATCCCCGAACTATAACATTAAATGCGAAGAATGGCTGACCATAAATGTCACGTTCCCTTCATGTTTGTTGAGTCTAGTGATTTTTAAGTCAACATTTTATTTGTATTTTTATTAATTTTTGTTAATATATTTTTTCTACAGTTTTTCAGATAAAAAATACGTCGATTTGTGTAATCGACGTGAACAATTTGGCGATTTATATAATTTGGCGAAATCGGTCGATGAGATAATCCAGTATTTTCATGTTAGACAGGCTCAGAGGATAAATCTCTCGTATTTTATCGTATTACAATATATTTTTTTTTTTTTATATAATCATTTCACTCATTTTTTATTTAAAATATAAATCTTACATTTAAGATTGAAATATTTAAAATTTGTGAATTTTGCATGTTTTTAAAAGAAAAAAAAATATTTTTTTAAAACAAGACACCTGATTTTACTTTAAAACATTGTTTTAATTTACTATGTGAAAGATAAAAAATATTAAATGATAAGTTAAAAAATGGTATTAGCAAGAATTATGCTTGTCTAACATAAAAGTACCAAGCATCCTTTACGATCATGGGAACTTTAAAGTAGTTTTATTTTTAAAAAAATTCGATTTTTTAATCAAAAGGAAGCTTTGCATATGAAAATCAAACTTGTATATGGAAGGAAAGGAAAAAAATAAACACGGGATCGGAAACAAGTTTAGTTTTAGAAAGATTGTTATCTTAGCATATATAAACGTGATTATATAACATTTTATTGTATAAGGAACGATTTCGCTTTATATAGGATCCATTTTCACTGATTGATATAATAAAAATAATTTTGCATGAACAAAATGCTCAACTATTAGAGACAGATTTAACCATAAGATGTAAATCACACAGTTACAATTCTCACTAGGGAACATTCCCAGGTGTAAGTTGAAGATTTCGACGAGTGTGGTATTAAAAGGAAGATCTCGTCATGTACGTTAAAAAAGTACTATGGAACTACCTGTCCGAATCCAACCGTTTTCAGGACACCAATTGAAGTGTAAAGGAAAAAAATAAACTGACAGGCAGGAGCATAAATTGTTCACAAGTTAAGCCAGTCTAAAAAAAACATTCTATTTTACACGCTATTGGGAAATAAAACAGCCTATAGAGGCGCTGCTCGCAGCCTTCCATACAGGATAACTGTCCCTTTAACTAATGTTAATGTCCCATTGAAACAATTCTTTATTATAAATGTATTTAAAAGTTTTAGATATTCAAATTCGTATAATATTTACTTCGTCATATAAGACAGGAAACAAATGTCACAGGAAATCTGAAATTGTGCAAAAGAATAATTATTCTGCACAAATTTAAAATGCATGTAATGCAATCAGCTTACACGGCGTTATCCTGAATGGAGAAGTTACACCTTTTCTTCACCAGATGACGTATTCGAGCTGCCTCACTTAAGATCGACGTAGACTTACGATGTAAACAAAGTGTAAACGGTGTAACGGTAGTCGCGTAACTTAAGACACCTTGAAAGCAGTCGTAAGTTTAAAGAAAAATAGATGCGCGCGCAATCAAAACAAATGTGACTACGGCCTCTGATTGGCTGAGAACAAGAGGACTTACGCCTAAGTGCGAGGACTTACACTGAGGCACCGTGATACGAAGTTACGATTGATCGCAGGAACGCCTATCCTACGATCAAGCGTAAGATAAGACATAGCGAGGCTCCGTAATCCCAGCCTTACACATACAGTTTATCCATTACATCACACCCCACATTTGCCAAAACTTTTGCATGAAACAAGATGCATGAGACAGATTTAACCGTAAGATGTAAATCATACGGTTACAATTCTCCCTAGGGAACGCTCTCAGGTGTAAGTTGTGGATTTTGACGAGTGTGGTATCAAAAGGAAGATCTCGTCATGTACGTTAAAAAGTGCAATGGAACTACCTGTCCGAACCCAACCGTTTTCAAGGCATCAGCATTTGAAGTGTGAATAAATAAATAAATAAATTGACAGGCAGGTATATAAATTGTTCGCAAGTTAAGCAAACCTAAGTAAAATATTCTATTTTACACACTACATACACATACAGTTTATCTATTACGTCATGCTACTCATTAGCCGCAAATTATGCATTAAACAAGGTGCTGGAAATAACAAAACAGATGGAAAAACTCTTCGAACGCAGCCATACGCGAAAACTTTTAGTATGCGAAAGTGCCTGTCTAAAAGAGGGTAAATAAGTGGCAATGTGTGGGTATAAAGGATTTTGCTTGTATCTCGGGAAAAGGTAGTGGCAGGAGAATTAAAACCAATGCAAAGAAATTTTTAACTTGCGAACAATTTATATACCTGCCTGTCAATTTCTTTATTTATTCATTCACATTTCAAGTATTGATATCTCGAAAACGGTTGGATTCGGAAGGATAGTTCCACTGCACTTTTTAACGTACATGACAAGATCTTTCTTTTAATATCACATTTGTCCAAATCCTCAACTCACACCTGGGGAGATTCCCTGGTCAGTTGAAAAATTCATTTGCCTAAATTTAATAAGGATTAGAGTCCTGATTGCGTTGGATTGTCCGCAGTCCAAACTCGAAAATTATATTTCAAGTCAACTCAAAAGGTTGTAGGCAGAAGGGAGATCATCAGGGTATCATTACCTTCGTTTTATTATTTTGTTTAAACCCTTCGTCCTATTTTTGATTTTCTACTTTTAAGTGATCCAGTAAAGTAAATCGTTCTATGGGCAGTGTTCGAGTGACGTCATAGTGGGAATCATGAGGGTAAAAAAGTGACTGCTAGTGCATTCGTTTTGTTACTGTGCCATTTGACGAAGCATAAATACAGATAAATGCATGGGAAAAATACTGCATATTTATTCTGTATGAATTATTTTAGACAATTATTTACATATTTACTAATTAAAATCCATATGTACTTATGAGTTAAAATTTATTTATTTATTTATTTTTTTTTTTGATAAATAAAATGAAAAAGTGTATGCAATTAATTTAAAATAGAGAAAAAAAATTCATGTGTAACTGAAACCTGTCCCTGAAAAAGTCTATAACTTCATATAAAAATAAAATTAAATATCAGCATAAATTTTCTAATCACAATGCTTTTCAATGGCTTGATTATGGCCATTATTCCCAAGCAGATGAATTTTTGTAGCCTCGAATTAAAAGGGAAAATATGCTCCATTAAACGAGGAAAATGACATTAAAATTGCAGTAGTGCCAATTTTTTGAGAACAAAAATATTCTAAAAAACTATCTTTTTTCTTTCCAATTCGCTTGCGTGCGAAAGGAGACAGATGATAGTGTACATCCTTGTAAATGAATAATAAACAATTTTTGAGTAGCATATTGTAACAGAATGCATAATCCAGTAAATGAATATCAATTTCATTCTATTTGAAAAGTTGTAAGACTATAAAAATGAACTTGAAACATTTTTTCCCATTGGCCATCATGTAACGGAAAAATTTTGACCGTCCCTGTCATTAAACTATACATCCAGTTTTCATAAAATTTGAAACGACTCGACAAAATTTTGCCCTAATTATATACAGTCGAGTCTCTCTATAACGAAACTCCGTACATCGAATTTCTCTATATAACGAATTTTTATTAGGAACGGTCCCCTTTTCGTATGATTACATTAAAAACAGTCTCTATATAGCGAAATATATATCTCCATATAACGAATTTTTTCATAAATTGTTCTTAATTTATTCAGCTTAAAAAAAAAAAAACTTCGAAATCCTATGGAATCAATTTTCCATCGCCTATTTTTGATTTATCGTTCAGTGCTGAGTTTTTTTTTATATTTATTAATTTTCTCCTTGTTCTTTAAATCCAACGAATTCATCCCACCTACCATACACCTTTCCACATCCTTTTCAAAACAGAGTCAATTGGATTGTTACACATATGAGAGAGGAATCAATGAGAGGCACATAAGAGAGGCCTTCAAATCGAGGAAAATGTTAACTACAATTTTTTATTCCTTGCTAAATTTGAACATTTTTTTTTGAGAACATAACAATTTTAAAATCAAACCAACAAAAAATTACAGATATCTTCGTCTGAAATTAATGCAAGTCTTTCTTATTTGGTTTTCATTAAGCTTTCAAATAAATGTCTGTTCTCTTTTTTGAAACAGCTTAAATAATTAAGAAATAAAAAGTTAGGTTAATATTTACTATTAAACATTTCAAATTCTTAATTAAAAAGATCAAAAATAATATTTGTTCAAAATTTACACATTAAATACGATTTTTAACAGCATTATCTATACATCGAATTTCTCTATATAACGAATTTTTTACTGGAACGATGGATTTCGTGATATAGAGACTCGACTGTATTTAAAATTTCAGAGCATTTGGTGGTATCGTTTTTGCTCTGTTATATGCAAACGGACAGACGGACTGAATGACGACTATAGGTGCTATGGATTTATATAATTACGAACGCACCTAAAATGCGAGAAAATAAGACGGTTTTTTATTGATGTGAACTTAGGATATGGTAAAGTTTGGGTCCTAAGGAGGGTGAAGAAATTCAATAGCGTATCTAGACTCATCATTTCAGTGGTGTAACTGAGATACAGTGAAAATTTCTAAGAGGAAATCACAAAAACGTTAACATTTTCGCTTTAAAAAGGTTTATATGATAGCAAGTAACGCTTCATGTTTAATGTCCAGAAATGAAATATTTCTGTTGCCACAATGAAAAAAAATTATGAAAAATCTACAAAAAATAATAATAACATAAAAACGAATTGAGATACAGCTTTCAAACAAATTGCATTTAAAAGTGCATTTTTTTCTCTATACGACGGAGTAAAAATTAAAAAAATGTGATGTTTAGAAGTTTAAAAATCTGCAGTGCCGAAAACTGCAAAACTAAAATTACTTTTAAAATTTGTATATGATTGGTACAGAAATAATAATTTTTAATCCATGGCGTATGTAATGTGGGACTCTGTTATTACGTAAGCCATTTTTTTATCATCATAAAAATGTTTATTATTATTTTTTGTACATATAGATTACTTATAAGTCTAAAATTTTAGACTTTGAAAATATAATTTCCAAACAGTCGTTGTAATTTGTTGAATTACAATTTTTTACCTATTTGGAAATTAGTTGTTGTCTTCAGTAAAGGACTGGTAAATCTGAAGTATATTTTAATATTTTTTTCTTCTTTTTCTATGGCAGGCAAATTCACCCCAGAACTTTGATGAGGCACATAACTGACAGTGACACTGTGGAGTTTAAAACAGTCTTATTTTCTCGCTTTTTAGGTGCGTTCGTAATTATATAACCTCCTCAGACCTGATGTCGCCTGCAGGCAACACTAAAAAACTACCATAAATTAATTTAAATGCTTCTAGAATTGTTCAAAATACATCTGGACTTCTTAAATTAATAATGTTTACACATAAGAAGCATCGGTATATAGACTTATGCATCTTTGGAGTTCATCTGTCTGTCCTTCTGCATGTAACGAAGAAAAAACTATGCAACCGAATGTTTTGAAATTTTAAATATATAATTATTGTAAAATTTTGTTGAGTAATCTCAATCTTTATGAAAATCGGATGGCTAGTTTAGTGACAGGGATGGTAAAATTGTCAAGGGTAATAGCATTCATGAATAGCTTTGGGGAAGGTCCCCCCCCCTCATATCCCCTTAATGAGGGCCCTAAATGCATTAAGTAGTGTGTAAAGCTCAAGATTTTATTCTGTAAACTTAAATTTTAACTAATTTATGTCACAATTTTTTTGAAAATTTCCTTTTTACAATAAACGTTATACGTTTATGATTTTTTTTTTTTATATTTTTTGTTTTATAAAAAATATTTAAATACCTCTAAAATTAAAGTGATTCTTTGAGAAATTAACTATGAATTATATATATATAAGAAAAAATATTAATTGAAAGATACATAAAAAAGTAGAAGTACAAACAATAATGTATAAATAAATTTTTTATTAGAAGCAAAAAGTTGTTTTATTGCTGTGTTTCATGTCAGTATGAATATGGCACAATGAACACATTAGGTAATCAACATTTAACAAATATTATCGAGTAAGTACACACATGGAACTGTGCAAATATAATATTATTATTTTAGGGAGGGGGTGGGTTAGGATCTGGCATATGATATTGTAAGATATCTGTATGGGCGTTTGTCTTTTGATATCATTTTTGATCCAATCAAAATTTTCTCTTTGTTATTTGTAATATGGTCTTTGGTTAAATAAAACATGTTATCTTTTTCCGGTCTTTTATCTGTTTTATGAAAATACAAGATTATTAAAATCACTAAATTATTATAAAATTGTTTAATTCTAAAATAAGGAATACTCCAGTGCTTCCTATTCTTTTTCTTATCCTCTTCAGACCTGAGGTATACAAATGTGTACCTCCATTCTTTTGTCCATAAAAACTAAACTGTTCGAATTTTTTGCATTTTTACTCTACTTCTATACAGCTGAATGTTTTTTGCTTTAAAACAAAACCAATAAATGTCATCACTGAAAAATATTACCTCATAAAATAAATATTATTTTCATCCGAGTTTCGAAAATACCTTCAAGACATTGTGGCCAAGAAAGTAAGAAATATTCATGATTATTTAACTTAAATGCTTTACAATAAAAATTTTCGTGGATTTGCTGATTATTTACTTGTTTAAAGACCTTTATTTTGTTATTGCGAAAATTTACATTACTGATAGTTAAACTGATGTTTTAAGGGGATTAGTACTTTTATATCCATATTTGTAAACCTAAATTACCAGTCCCCTAAAGTACTGATTTCATAAAAATGACTCTTTTTGTCATATATGGTGACATTTTGATTATGCAAAAGCAATAAATATATATTTGTAGAGTTATTTTATGCTCAGGTCTGAAGAGGTTAAATGTGTGCATATATAATCGCTGTTAAAGAAATATTTTGTGAAGTATATTTGGAATGAAGATTGTGTTTATGAATAAATAAGAGAGATACAGAAAGAATATTGTCCACTTGTTTTGTTTAGATAAGAATTTCTATCTGCCAACCATTCTGCCTCTGTTCATGACAAGTGAGCCAGGACTTTATTACAGTTGAATGCATTGTGTAAAAAAACTATTATAAAATGCTTTTAAATACTAACTACTTCTTTTAAGTGTTATTTGATATACAGTCAAAGTTCTATAATCCGCACAAGTTGAGGGCCAAAGGTTATGTGGATCATAGAATATAATGGATTACATATCACTTTATTATTCCCAGACAGAATTCAATTCTATAATCAGTATAATATGTAAAAGTAAATATGAAATCTAGTAATTAATTTAATAGGCTATCTCAAAAAATGCCTTTTTAAAGTTATTTTATTTAAAAAAATTAATATATATAGATGTGCATTTAAGTAAAGATAATTACATATGTTCAGGAATACAGTTTATTTTTTACTGTTCATAAAATAAAAGAGTTATATTTAGTAGATGTTTTATTATGATTTTTTTTTTCAATTTTTTTATTATTTGTCTTAAAAAAATCATTTCTGATAACGAATTTGTAAATTTTCTTAACTGTTTATTTCATTGTTTACATTCGTAAAGTAACGCGAATTATAGAAAATTGCGGATTATCAATCCTTGACTGTTAATTTTTTTCCCATGCAAAGTGATATTTTATTGACTTCTCTTCATTTAAATCATAAAAGAATGCGAAAAATAAATGAAATCAGTTCTGTATATCACATGGAACAAAAGAAATAACTTCGGGAAATCACAAAATTTTTCCACTTTGACAACACAGGGAAGAAGGGGTGATTACGTATGATATCAGAAGGGGGGGGGTCAATCCAAAATTACCAAAAAGTAAATAATGTTACATTTGTGCAGCCCCAAACGGGAGATGTGTGGTTCCACATTTTTTCGTATAACATTTTTAAAAAGAAAAAAGAAGTGAAACCCAGCTAAAGGGGCGAGAACAGAATCACGTTGAAAAGTATTGAGGTTTCGACTGTTTACCCTACTTTCTAAAATAGGATTAAGAAAATTATTTTGCATGAAAAGAGAAATCTACTTTTGCAAGTATAGAAGAATTAAATGAATTTTACATTGAATCTTCTTTAAATGGTACTTAAAAGTACCGTCAAAATATAAAGGGTTAGTTAACAAATCAAAAAAATCAATTTATAATTACTAAACCTTTCATCTTTTTGATAAGACTATAGATGGCAGTATCATTAAATTTAATTTAAAAATTATTACAATTGGAAAATATTTTTTTTCCATTTACAAAATTTAACGAAAATAATGAGTTATTTTTGAAAAAAATTGCATACATGCACAAACATTTGCTTGCTTAGTAAAATAACAGCACGAAATACAGTACGTAGCTCAATTAAAAGTTAGCATTGAGTTTAATTTTATAAAACAATATAATTTCAGCAGATTAACAACAATATACTGCTGGTAAATTTGATGATGCTGTTTCATTAGATGCTAAGCACTTGTAATCTTGAAAATCGATTTTCCTGCGAAATTTGGTGATATGTTACAAGCTTTCTACTTTCGATTGCTGTCAACTCTTCAACTACTTAGTATCAGTTTCAATCTTCATTTACATTAAAATACAATGACCAACTCATCAGATTTTCCAAACCATGCAATTTATCCCAAAGATCTTCACGAACATAAACTAGTCGTTGGGGCCACCGCAATACTCACCCATCATGGATATGCATAACATAAAATATGAAAATAAAACGTGTAAAATGCATCACAATTTTAAAATAAAATTTAAACGCATATTTAAATAGTTTTAATATACATAGTAATGCTTTATTAATGAATTGCTGATAAGCCAATTTCAACAAATTATGTAAAACGCCAAAACACACAAGTAATACCGGATTACGTAAAAGAAACATCCTTATAACTCCAAAAATAATAATCGTATTAACTAACAATTTACTGCGTCGGATTAAGCGTCTCATTTCCAATTAAAATATACCTCTGAATTGAAATTTGAATGAAATACAGGGTCATGAAAAATCGAAGAATGCGGAAAACAGGATTACAAATGTCTCACCAACTATTTATCTGATATACAGTAGACCCCCTCAAATCCGCAAACCCGAAATCTGCAACTCTCTAAAATCCGCACCTATTTTATGGATGTAAACAATGAAAATTTCAATTCGGATATTGCTACAAAATTAAATTTTTTTAGTTTTGTATAAATTTCATATATTTTTTTAATTTGTAATTTTCTTAATAATACTCCATTCATGTTTTTTTCATGAATTAAGAATAATTTTTTTGGAGGTAAAAATCAAGATATTGCTGATATTACTGGTTATCACATCTTCTTATCAAATATATTTATGCATTAATCAAGATTTTTTTGGTTATTAAGCCTGGCTAAAATTGAAAAAAATCCTTATTTTATGATTTTGATGTGAATTAGTAATGTACTTTTATGAGGCAAGTTTTGTTGAATAATTTTGAAAAAATACATTTAATCTTTATAATGAATATTTAATCATACACTATTGATTATTAGCTTGACCTTTGCTATTAGTATTTTAATCATTTTAAAAATTATCCAAATTTTTATTATTTTAGTTTATTACTTATTTTAATACTTTATTATATTGTAAGCATTCATTATAGTTCTGAATGCACTATTAATTGCACTCAAATTACGGTTTAAAAAATGTAAACAAAGCAATGACCAGAAATCTGCAAAATTCTAAAATCCGCACAACGTCTGGTCCCAAACTGTGCGGATTTGAGGGAGTCTACTGTACTTCGTTCTTTATGCAAAATTTGTGTCATTTTATTGCCTTTTACGTCCATTCCTTAAAATAAAAAAATTCGAAAATTTTTATATTTCCGGATAATCGAGGTTACTGATATTAAATAGGCTTCGTTCCATTTTTACATACTAAGTACATAAAAAATTTCAAGTCTCCATCTCAATTTGTTCGGGAGATAGAGCATTTACAGACAGACAGACAGACGGACGGCAAATTTTTTTCTAAAAGTATATTTTTCGGAATCTCCAGTATCTGAAACGTGTAAATCCGTCAAAAAAAATTTCGATTTTCAAAACGATTGCAAGACTTACCCTATACTACGTATGATGGTTAAATAAAATGGTAGGGCACAAAATTAAGTCAGAGATTATCACAGACTTTTTTCAGATGAAACTTGCAAACACACACGATTTGAACACATTATGATATATGACTATCCTCCCTTTAGAGGTCTGCACGGGCCGGAATTTCCAGGCCCGGGCCCGGCCCGGCCCGTTGTAAAACTCAAAAGTTCGGCCCGAGCCCGGCCCGGCCCGTAGAGAAATCAGGAAAAACAGGCCCGGCCCGTTTTGGCCCGTAACAATTTCTACGATTTCTAAAAATTCAGATTTTTATCATATAATTAGGATTTTTTTAAAGAGTACTACACTACTGTGCGAATTAATTGGGACAAACATGTTTTTTAAGAAAAGTGTTCCTTTCTCGGAGATTTTCTGCCTCAAACCGATTTCAACTGTATTTTTTTACAACGCGCCACTGCTCTTGACTAGTCTAAAACGATTTGATCACGTGATCATGACATGTCGAAAATATTTCCCTTCAGTTGCGCTTCAGTTACTGTAAGGAGTGGTCGATTGTGTAAATTGTTTGCTTCGAATGCGCAATTAAAAAATGGATATCACTCCCAGGAAAAGGACAAGAATTGTTACCCTTAGACAGCATACCTTTATGACTGTGAGGGATATTGTTGCAGCAGTTGAAGTTGGCAAATCCAGTGTTTCTAGGATTATTAATCAGCAAAATAATTTTGGGACATTGTCTCCAAAACGAAAGAGTAAATGTGGACGCAAACACAAGACCACACATTGAACAGACAAATTTCTTGTACGAAATAGTAAAATGCATCCGCGCAAAACAAGTACAGATCTTCAGAGAGAATTATTAGCTACTGGTGTGAGAGTGGATTCATCGACAGTTCGACGAAGACATATTAAAGCTAAGAGATTTGCAAGAAAACCAATCAAAAAACAGTTATTAACCCGTGAAATGAAGAAAAAACGTTTGGATCGGGCCAGGAAATATCAATCCTAGACTGCACAAGACTGGAAAAATGTTGTATTCAGCGACGAAACGCATTCTTTTGTACAAAGGTTTCAACCAAGATTTGTCAGGCGAACTGATGGAGAACCCATCAGAGGACAATATCTTAGACAAACAGTTAAGCACCCTCAGAAACAGATGTTTTGGGGTTATTTTACTTCTGGAGGACCTGGTAGCTTACAACCAGTTGAAGGAATCATGAACTCTAAAAAATACATCTCTGTAATAGAAAGAAAAATTGTGCTTATGATGCAAACGTTCGCTGGTGGTGTCGGTATCTTTCAACAAGATCTTGCTCCATGCCATACTTCTAAGCTAACAAACAAATTTTTTAAGAACAGAAATTAATGATTTTGGATTGGCCTGGTAATTCTCCGGATTTAAATCCCATCGAAAATTTGTGGAGCATTGTAAAGAGACGTGTGAGTAAAATGGACTGCTCAACAGAGAAAAGAATGATTGAGATTGTTATAAAAGTTTGGTTTCGTGATAACGAGATCAAAAATATATGTTCTAATTTAGTGGAATCCATGCCAAAACGTGTACAGGATCTCCTTCAAGATAGAGGAGGACATATTTCGTATTAGATTGCTATACAAAGCATGTAAGTTAACCTATACAAATTAAACAACATTTGTAAAAAAATTTATGTGTGTCCCAATTAATTCGCACAGTAGTGTATATACATATCTATGGAATGATTTTACAGTATATCTTAGAGGAAATACACATTAGTAACATTAATGATTACTAAGATTCTTAGGCTTTCAACATTCAAATAAAGATTCATTAAAAAGTTAATATGGCTTAGAATAAAGCAAAAAAAAAAGAAATTTAAAAACATCGTAACTTTTGAAGCTGTTTAATAAAGGAAGATTTATAAAAATATTTCTATATCATTTTATTAAAGATTTTAAATCCAAATTCATACGTTAATTGAAAGAAGCTCCTTTCTGATACATTTCTAAATTCATTTTTTTTCTCAGAAATGCATAAGATTAGCAGGTGTCTTTATTCAGAAACTATATAATCGAATGGCGTTATCCATTTTTTTTTCCAAGAAATTTAAGAACACTGCAAGCAAATAAAATATTGTCATAGCGTTTTGAATAGAATTTCCGGAAGCGATAACATGGGAAGAGAGAAAAACTTGCAACCATTTGAGAAACTATTTTATCTCAACAAGGTTATACAAGTATTTTATTTACCAAAAATGAAAAACGCTATTCGATTTCAAATCCCTTCAATAGTCAGGCTTATCTCTTTTATATTTTTACAATTAAAAATTAATATAAAAATGTGTCATACTTTCGCGTTATTGAAAAATTAATTTAAAAACCATCAAGAAGTATATATCCAAAGATTAAGCTAACATAAGTTCTTTATCGCTGTTCATAATTTTACAAGTTATGTTATCTGCCCTACAGACCTTGAGAACAATTAAGTCTTCTTTCAGTCCGGCAAGTCTATATGTAGAAAAATAATGCCTTGATCTCCAATTTTAATCTTGACCCTGCACGAGTCAGTTTAAAAAATATTAAAACGGGTTACACACAATGTAACTGTCCGATGCTGATTTCTACACTGCACAACTTACATTTTTATATTGATGCTGTCAAACTAGTATGGCTCGTGACGCACCTTTATATTTTTTCTCGTTAAAACCATTTTCGTTGAAAATAGGTTTATATTTTATCGTTTATGTTCAAATCTTCAAAACGGGCCGGTGTAGGCCCGAAAATTTTTAAATCGGCCCGGCCCGTAAGGGCCGTTCAATTTTTTTGCCGGCCCGGCCCGTTAAAAAACATTCTAATTCTGCCGGCCCGTTAGCAAATTCGAAACGATTCCGCCGGCCCGGCCCGCGGGCCAGGGGCCCGTGCAGACCTCTACCTCTTTTTGGTGACCAGTTTGGTTTTCTTAAAATCCATGCTAAGCACTGCATCACGCTACTTTTATTCCAAAATTAATTTACATTTTACTTCCTCAATCCTTTGTCAAATCAGAAGATTTTGACAGAGAAATCAAGAACTCATTATTTAATACAACTTGATTAACTCGTCGACCGAAAAACTATTGCCAAACTACAAGATTAAATGCCAATAATGACTGATTGAAAATGTAACATTCACTTCATCTTTATTGCGTCATCAAGTGATATTTTAAGTCAACGATTTATTTGTATTTTTATTAATATTTTGTTAATATATTTTTCTGCAGTTGTTCATATAAAAAATATGTCAATTTGTGTAATCTGGCGATTTATATAATTTGGCGAAATCGGTCGATGGGATAACTCAGTATTTTTGGTAGAAAGGGGCAGGAAATATATCACCAAGTATTATTCCTGTCATATTACCTCTGACAATAAAGTTCGGTGAATGAATTCAGAACGGCCGATCTAACAACGCTGGGGAAACAAAATGCTGCACCTGCATAGAGGCAAGTGTTGACAATCTTCCCCCACCGTTGTTCAGTTTAGCGACATTTATGTTCTGGTTAAGAGGTATTTTACAAAATGCTTGTTCAGTGTGTTGGTTTTTAACTGAGAACAGGAAAATGAATGAACAAAATATCAGTTTAAAGTTTGGTTTTAAGTTTTGAAAGATACCGAAATAAATTCATGAGTGGTTGTGCAAATTAAACATACACCATACTCGCCAGATCTCAATCCTCTAGACTTCTTCCTATTTCCACGACTCAAATTCTCTTTGAAAGAGATTTGACCATATTGCAGACATCCAGCGAAATGTGACGAAGCTTTTGAACACCATCCCAAAAGAACACTTCTTGCGAATTTTCCAGGACATGTATAGCAGATCTGAGCGGTGCATAGTTTTGGGAGGTGACTACTTTGAAGGTTCGCATGGTAACTTTTGTTAATATTTCCTCTACATTAATCTTATAAGACTGTTCACCGAACTTTATTGTCAGAGGTAGTATTTTTCCATATTATATTAATTTTTTTAATGTTATCATTTCACTGATTTTTAAAAATGTAAGACTTACATTTAAAACTGAATTATTTAAAATCCCTGGCTTTTGCTTATTTCTTGAAAGAAACAAAATAAATAATACTGTAAACCATGACACATAATTTCACATCAAAACATTGTTTTAATTTACCATGTGAAATAGGAAAAAAATATTAACTGGTAAGTTAAAAAATGCTATCAGCAAGAATTATGCTTGTCTAACATAAAGGAATCAAGATTCCTTAACGATCATGAGAACTTTTATCTAGTTTTATTCATAAAAATAATTTCGATTTTTTTAATAAAAAAGAAGCTTTGCATAAGAAAATAGAAGATGTAAATGACAGTGACATGATTTGGACTATTGTAACAAAATAGAAATGATAGTGATGGAACAGAATTTAATAATTTATATATCCTATGCTTGGCTATAATACAAAATAGTCCAGCTGACATAGAAAAAACCGAAAATGAAAAGGTCAGCCCAGAACTATTAATGACATTCACATGATTAGGCTAATAAGATAAGAGGATAGATAGATGATAGAGATGATAAGAGGCAATGCTGCCAGAAAAATTTTTTGTATTTGATGATGTAGGACACAAACAAGACCTTAGAAAAAAAGTGAATGTATGATTAGTTTATAAAATATTATTTTTGAATTGAGAAAATATGCCGAATCAATATTCAGTAAATTATTTATATAGTTTTAGAAAAATACCAAACTCATGCTCGGTGCAAAGAACAGTGATGGTGAGAACAGGTAAAACATGCTTCATCTAAATCCTTTGAAAGTCTTTTAGGAAAAAAAATTAACAAATAATTTTTTTCACACAAAATATTTTTAGTATTATTTCTCTTCTATTTCTAAAAGCGTTATTTCAATAAAGCATTTATAATCGCATAACATATTGCAATATAATTTAACCATTTCAGGTCAGATTAAGTTTTAAAATTAGAGTAAAGTTAATTTACAGTAACATAAACAAAATTAAAACTATCAAAAAGTTTTATTGAAAACTAATGAACAGGTCTAGAGTTATTTGATTTTTATCAAAATGACAACTGTGACAATTATGGAAAAATATTACAATTTTTTATTTTATGACTAAATGCTAAACCAAAAAAGATGTGATAACAGTAAATGCAATGACATACACAGGGTTCATACTCAGGTTTAACATAATAAAAATACATGAGATTTTCAAGAGGTATCTATTTATTATGAGATAAATTTTTTTTAAATAATGGTTATCAGATAATCCTTTGGAAAACATCTTGCACAAACAAAATACTTTCTCCAGTATGAATCATGAGATGTCTTTCTAGTTGAAAATTCTCTGGAACACATTTCAGAAGCACAAGGAATTTATTCTGTATGCGTCAAGAGATGCCTTCTTAGATGATTACCCTGAGAAAATTTCTTGGAACATACTTCACAAGCAAAAATTTTTTCTCCTGTATGAGTCAAGATATGTTTGATCAAAGTACTTTTATTAGAAAATCCTTTAAAGCACACTTCACAAGCAAAAGGTTTTTCTCCTGTATGCGTCAAGAGATGATATTTTAAATTGTCACTCTTTGAAAATCCTTTGGAACATATTTCACAAATAAAAGGTTTTTCTCCTGTATGCGTCAAGAGATGGGATCTTAGATCACCATTCTGAGCAAATCTCTTGGAACATAATTCACAAGCAAAGGGTTTTTCTCCTGTATGCGTCAAGAGATGGGTTCTTAGATTACCATTCTGAGAAAATCGCTTGGAACATACTTCACAAGAAAAAGGTTTTTCTCCTGTATGCGTCAAAAGATGGGTTCTTAGATGACCATTCAGAGAAAATCTTTTGGAACATACTTCACAAACAAAAGGTTTTTCTCCTGTATGTGTCAAGAGATGTTTTCTTAGATTACCATTCAGAGAAAATCTCTTGGAACATAATTCACAAGCAAAGGGTTTTTCTCCGGTATGTGTCAAGAGATGGGTTCTTAGATGACCATTCTGAGAAAATCTCTTGGAACATACTTCACAAATAAAAACTTTTTCTCGTGAATCAATGGAGGAATGTTTTTCTTTATCCCCATTTGGAGGAACATAGTGCTGTTGACTAGAGCAAGAATTTTCTTCTGCAATCAATGACATTTTTGCATGAAACAAGTTTTATTTGACATGCTAACAGAAATTTACACAAAGAATCAGTATTTATCAGATTTTTGCCATTTTCATCCTAGGAAATTAACTTCAACAAAAAGTTTTATCTTCCTTTAAATTTGAAAACAGAAAGAAAATTAATAAACAAGACATTTTTACATAAACTGCAATAAATTTTAACTGTTAATTAAATACTACTTTTGACAATAAAGTTCGGTGAATGAATTCAGAACGGCCGAGCTAGGAGTACTGGGGAAA
This sequence comes from Maratus speculifer, assembly GCA_964019185.1. Lineage (NCBI taxonomy): Eukaryota > Metazoa > Arthropoda > Arachnida > Araneae > Salticidae > Maratus > Maratus speculifer. The sequence continues at coordinate 1,021,833 of CAXHSM010000423.1, read as the reverse complement.
CAAAACACTGCACATGCATAGAGGCAAGTGTTGACTATTTTCCCCCACCGTTGTTCCGTTGAGCGTCGATTATGTTCTGTGTAAGACGTGCTTTACTAAATGCTTGTTCAGTGTATTGGATTTTAACTGAGAACAGGATAATGAAGTAACAAAAGATCAGTTTAAAGTTTTGCTTTAAGCTCTGCAAGACACTGAAAGAAATTCATGAGGAATGGTGCAAACTCAACATCCACCATACTCGCCAGATCTCAATCCTGCAGACTTCTTCCTATTTTCATGACTGAAACTCTTTTTGAAAGAGATTTGACCCTATTTGTGACATCCAACGAAACGTGACGAAGTTTTTGAACTTCATACCAAAAGAAGACATCTTGCAAATTTCCCAGGACATGTATAGCAGTTCTGAGCAGTGCATAGTTATGGAAGATGATTATTTCGAAGGATGATATGGTAACTTTTGTTAATATTTTATTCACATTAATGCTACAAGACTATTCACCGAACTTTATTGTCAAAGGTAGTATTAGTTTAAAAAAATTCATATGCTTAAATGACACAAAATTCATTCATTAAATTATATCGTTATATCTTCTTAGGCATGTGACTTGACTCGAGTACAGATACATATGTGTGTGTAATATAGAGAAATGTTGTTCCTGTTCCACAAACATCATTCTCTGGATTTTATGAGATAGGGGGCTGTACATATACAACGTTATCACTTTAGGGAGGTATGAGAGGTGCCTTGCACTTGACATTGTGAGATATCAGAGGGGGCGGATTATTCCTTTGCTATTAATATCATTTTCAATCCAACCACTTTTGTGATGTGACACACAAAAACTCTTAAAAGTTGTTGATTTAAGAATGGAACTTTCAGAACTGTTTTTAAAGTAACAACTGTGAATCTATTGAACAAATTATTGCAAAATTCAAATTTTCTTTTTTTTACTATTTTCATGGATGCATTTAATATTATTTGAAATTGCTAGAAAACCTTGCCAGCCAGCAAAATGCACTTGAAAATTGTTTTGACAAAATTTATGCAACTACAAAAATAGTCGATTTCTTTTATCTCAGTGTATTTTCATAATATTTTTTTTTTCTATAGAATAAAGAAATATATAGAAGGGAGGAAAGTTTAATATAAAATAGAACTTACATAAAGTTATTTAAAAAGTTGCATTACAGTAGGCTCCCTATAATCCGCAACTCTAAAATTGACAACTCTCTGAAATCTGCACATGATTTATGGATGTAAACATTGAAACATTCAGTTCAAATATAAGGACAAAATTTGACTTTTTTACTTTTATTATACTTCCATACATATTTTAAATTGTAATTTTTGTTAATATTACTGAATTCATGTTTTTTTTGATGAAGGAAGGACAAATTTATTTCTGAAAAAATTAAAGATATTGCTGTCATCATTGGTAATCATAATATTCTTATCAAATATTTATGTATTAATCAAGCTTTTTTGTTTATTAAGTCTGGCTAAACCTGAAATGAAACTTCCTTATTTGATGATTTTGATTTAAACTAATTGTTCACTTATCGGTTTTTGTGATAAATGTAACATAATTTAATAAGCACTGGAATCAGAAGGATTAACTTAAAAACATAACAAATTTAATTAACTTTCTGGAAAACGTGTACACCACACGACAACATTGGAAGAGCAAGCCACACTGACACTTGTGGACTGTTGCCAATTACAAAAGATAAAAGTTTTTGTGATCATATCAGTTCAGTTCAGAATACAGCCAAAAAGGGCTGTTGCATGTTGCCACATCACCCTCTTCCCAGTGACGAAGTGACATCAAGATAACGGGGGTTAAATTTGACTCGGCGACCAGATTTGGTAACATATGGCTGTTGGCTAGTAGACGGATTAGAAGACAGCGGTTGACTTGTTGTCAGGCCAGAAGGAGACTGTGGTAAATCAGGTGTTGCTGTAGGAAAAAACACAGTCTGTTCTGGAGGCACTGCATCAGGAACTGCATTGATAAATGCCGACTTCAACCGATCAATGTTCACCGTTGATGTTTTGTTGTGTAGCTGGATGGTGAAGGTTTTATCATTGCGGGATAACACTCGAAATGGCCCAGTGTAAAATGGTTGGAGACTTCTACGAGTAGCATCCTGTCGTAAAAAGACGACGAAAGTACACGAAGAAAGTGCATTATGCACAAAAATAGAACGACCAGTGCGCAGGCTAGTTGGAACAGGACGGATTGTGGATATGTGGTCTTTCAAGCGACCGACAAATGTAGTTGGATCAACATAATCATTGGATGCAGAGAAAAATTCACCAGGTAAGCGAAGAGTTTCACCATACACAAGTTCAGCAACACTAGCTTGCAGGTCTTCTTTGATGGATGAGCGGAGGCCCAGGAGGATAGTGGGTAGTATCTCAGCCCAGCGTTCTGTGGCATAGCAGCGAATAGCAGCTTTAAGACTTCTGTGAAATCGCTCGACAAGTCCATTCGATGCTGGATGGTACGGAGTCGTGTAGATATGGTGGGAGCCAATAAATTTAGACAAACTTTCGAACAGCTGAGATTCAAATTGTCGTCCACGGTCCGTGGTGATTCGGAGAGGTACACCAAACCTGCAAATCCACTCAGAATAGAACTTGAAGGCAATAGTGTCAGCTGTGATATCCTCTATTGGAAAAGCTTCTGGCCAACGTGTAAATCTGTCTACTAGCGTAAGTAGATACTGGCAGCCTTTCGATGGAGGGAGAGGACCCACTAAATCTAAATGGATGTGCTCAAAACGAGAACTTGGAGTGGCGAACTGACCTGGACGACTAAATGTGTGCTTGTGGACCTTGCTGCGCTGACATGGAATGCAAGAACGAGTCCATTTGGTAATGTCAGTTTGCATAGATGGCCAACAGAAACGTTGTTTTATCAACTGCACGGTTGACTTGACACCAGGGTGGGAGAGTCCATGAAGACTGTCAAAGATCTGTCGACGCATCGAAAGGGGTACGAAAGGTCTGATTTTGTCAGTGGAGACATCACAGATAAGCTCAGATGTGGAACCATTTTCAACTGGAAACTTCTTAAGAACTAAGTTCGAAGAAGTAGGGTTCTGCGATAGCTCACGCAGTTCACTGTCAGTCAGTTGTGCTTCGGCCATTGTCTGGAGACTGAGATCCATGGATATTGAATTAATGCGAGAGAGTGCATCAGCAACACTGTTATCTTGCCCACTAACATGCTGAATATCAGTTGAAAATTGAGCAATGAAGTCAAGATGACGAAGTTGTCGAGGAGTACATTTCTCAGGTTTCTGTGCAAACGCAAAACATAGAGGTTTATGGTCAGTGTATATGGTGAATGATCTGGCTTCAACCATGTGTCTGAAGTATTTAATTGCTTCGTAAATCGCTAGCAGCTCTCTATCATAAGCTGAATAGCTTTGCTGTGCAGGTGAAAGTTTTTTTGAAAAAAATGCAAGTGGTTGAAGACCTTGTTCCGTCTTTTGATTTAATGCTGCACCAATAGCTGTGTCAGATGCATCAGTATGCAACACTAATGTAGCAGTTGGATCAGGATGACATAACATCGTGGCCTGAGAAAGTTTCATTTTACAAGCTTCAAAAGCCTTCTTTGTAGCATCAGTCCATGGAATTTCTCGTTTGTCATTTTTCTGGTAATTTTGCAACAAGTGATTTAGTGGCATTTAAATGGAAGCCATCTCAGGAAGGAAACGTCTGTAAAAATTTAAAGCACCTAAGAACCTACGGAGTTCTTTCACTATTTTTGGTTGGGGAAAGTCTATAATCGCCTTGACTTTGTCTGGAAGTGGTTTACAGCCATGCTCAGAGACAAGGTGTCCAAGGAACTGGATTTCATCCTGGAAAAACTCGCATTTAGATGGATTGATGGTCAAGTTATATTTATCAAGACGACTTAAAACTTGCTGGAGGTGTGCTTCATGCTCAGCTGGTGATTTACTGGCGATTAAAATGTCATCCAGGTATGGGAAACAGAAATCAAAATCGTTGAGAACTTCATGAATGTGCCTCTGAAATGTTTGGGCAGCATTCGACAGCCCAAAAGGCATAAAAACAAACTCGAATAAACCAAATGGGGTAGTAATGGCTGTTTTGGGAATGTCAGTAGGGTTTACAGGGATATGATGAAAAGCCCGCACAATATCAACTTTTGAGAAAATTTTAGCACCATGCAAATTATGAGTAAAATCTTGAATGTGAGGTATAGGATATTTATCAGGACGTGTTATCTTATTAAGTGCTCTGTAATCCCCAGTGGGACGCCAGTCACCTGAACTCTTACGAACAAGGTGCAAGGGAGATGCCCAATTAGATTTAGATGGCCGACAGATACCCTGTTCTAACATAAATTGGAACTCTCGTTTAGCTGCGGCAAGTTGTGCAGGGTGGAGTCTTCGTGGTTTGCTAAAAACAGGTGGGCCAGAAGTTTCAATAAAATGGTAAGTATTATGGGTAATTTTACTGTTAAAAGGGCGAGAACGAGTAAGGTTTGGAAATTGGTTTAAAATTTTGTGAACAGTTGAATCCTTACAGATACTTTTGACAGATGTAAATATACCCTTTATAAATTGGCCTTTACTAGTTAATTTTGTTAGTGGATCAATAAGACAGTGGTTTTTAAGATCAATTAATAGCCCGAAATGAGCTAAAATATCTGATCCAATAATAGGACGCTTAACATCTGCCAAAGTAAATTCCCACTTAAAGCTACGTCTAAGATTGAGCTCAACTTCAACAAGTTTTTGCCCATAGGTAGATATCTTAGTATTATTGGCAGCAAAAAGACAAAAAGTTGAGGGGTTGGATTTGGTGACACTGGGAATTACAGAGACATCTGCTCCTGAATCAATTAAATAATTTGTCTTAGTGGCAGGATCATAAATACATAAGCGACTATTGTGTGAAGGTTGTGTGCGATCACATGCCGCTACTGTGATGCACTCATGCCGTTTCCCGTTTGGGAAAAAGAACATGGTTTAGTGCATTTACGAGCCTTAGGGCCAAAACGTGTGTGATAATAGCAAATTTCAGAATTATATCTGCGGTCTTTAGAGGCGCTGCGGTTTCTGTAAAAATTACGTTCTCTGTTACGATGTGGAGAACGAGAGCGATTCTCAGAAAAAGAAGCTGTCAGAGCATCAAGCTTTTTTGAAAGTTCAGCAACCTGGAGACGCAGAATTTTCATTTCACTGGACTCGGATAATGCTGCTATTGTGTGGTCATTGTGAGGGGTGCTGATCTCAGATACTTTGTCAGCAAGGACAGCAAGTTTGTCCAATTCCTCACCCCCTACAGCCAAAACAGTTTGAATATTGCTTGGCAGACGTTGCAGCCAAAGATTTCTCAAGAAATCATCTGAGACTTGGCCAGAGACAAGGTCTTTCATTTTTCTGAGCAACACACTCGGTTTTTGATCTCCAAGAGTGAGCTCTTGCAGGAGCGCCTTCGTTTTCTGGGCAGTGGAGTTTTCAAAAATAGCTTGCAACTTATCTTTTAAAGTAGTAAAAGGATTTGTGTCAGGTGGTGTGAATATGAGATCGCTAACAGAAGACAGGATGTCCGTGTCCAAAATATTGATTAGATAATTAAATTTAGTTTTCTCATCAGTGATTTTGTTTAATGTAAAAGCCGAATCGAGTTGCGCGAAAAATAACTTAATATTATGTTTCGAAAACGTGGGCATTTTTGCCTGAACGGCTAAAATTCCTGTTTCTTGATCCAGAGTCATCGTCGTTAATTTTTGAAGGACAGCAAAATAAGGAGGTAAAAATTACTAAATATGATAAGACTGATTCAAATTAATACATATTTACATTCACAATAATTTTGTTACGATACGATACGATATGAGATAACAAAACAGAAGGGGGAAAAAAAACATATATACATCACAAGGTGCAATCAAACAAAATAATGAATAAAACAGAATAATGAACAAAACAAAATAATGGTCTTAATTAGGTAATGATTAATTTCATTGTAGTAATAACACTACGCGACTGACACAACGCGGGGAACAGCCATTACGAAAAAGAAATTATAAGAAAATAACTGTAACCATACCTGGAGACATCATATCTAATTACACTGTGCGAGCGTTATAATTATGCAGAATCGAGACCTAATGCGTTTCTACCAAATCATTTTGGAGCACATTGTTTTGATAGCACGTTAGGCCTAAAACGCCATGATCCGGTACAACATGCGGTGTTCTATGGCAGATGCAATTGTTCTATGTCCGCGGTCACCACTGTTCACTTATCGGTTTTTGTGATAAATGTTAATAATTTAATAATTTAATAATTTAATAAGCACTGGAATCAGAAGGATTAACTTAAAAACATAACAAATTTAATTAACTTTCTGGAAAACGTGTACACCACACGACAACATTGGAAGAGCAAGCCACACTGACACTTGTGGACTGTTGCCAATTACAAAAGATAAAAGTTTTTGTGATCATATCAGTTCAGTTCAGAATACAGCCAAAAAGGGCTGTTGCATGTTGCCACACTAATAATATACTTATATGAGGCAAGTTTCACTGAATAATTTAGGAAAAATACGATTCATCATTATAATGAATATATAATCATACATTATTGATTATTAATTTGACCTTTGATTTTAATATTTTAATCACTTTAAAAATTATGTAAGTTTTTATTCTTTTACTTTATTTCCTAAAAATTTACTCGCAAGTGGCAAGTAAAATGATGCGTTTTCCCAACCTAATGTATGTAAACGTTCAACAACAGGTTCTATCCATTTTGTCCAGTCAGAATATATTATTAAGTATCATTTTCATTGTACTCTTCATTTTTACAATACATGAAATTTATACCACGAATATCTTTATTTGCAAAATCATAAAGCTGTCACGGACTGATTATGTGTTCTCGTAATGTCTTTGTAAGCTCGCTTTTAAAGTAAGTCTTTTGACAGTTCCCCCTAGAACACGACAGGAACTTTTCCGATGTGTGATGTGATAAAACAAATGCCTTTCGGCATCATTACCAAAGTCAGTTTTGCACATGAATATGTTTAAGAAGTTCTTTCTACTTTTATACTGAGCAGCACATACATCCGATAAATAAAACATCTTATTGATTCTGAGGTTTTTCTTTAATGCTGCAATAAGATGGGTTTTGAACAAATTAAAAGGCTAAAGTTTTGTGCTTTAAACATTCTGAAATGAATATATAATGTAGATGCTCAAGAACGTCGCTGTCTGTCTTATAATATACCATAAAAGAATAAATAGTAGCCTGTGTCCAATGATAGGACTGTACCACATCTTGTACGACCAAAGCATATTTTTAGAAAAATCGTAAGTTATCAATCTTTCACCTCTTTTTAAATTAGAATGTAAGTTAATAAAAACTTAAAAATCTTAATAAAACACTACTATTTTTTTAAATTTCATTTAAAAAATCTTTAATGATGTTTTAAGATGTTATAGTTCTTATTGTTTCACACCAGTTTTAACTTAAATACTTTCAAGTAATTATCCTAGAGTAAAAATACGGAACTCCTTATTTCCAAGAATAAGAAGTTAGTTACTTGAAAAGTTTCATTAAAAATAATAATAATAATAGCTCGAAATTCCATTAGCATTCCAACTTGAAAAATTTTGCATATTTGTCAAAAATTAATAAATAATAAAAATGTAAAAAAAGGAATTTAAAATGTTGTTTTTGAAATTTTAAACTCAAAATAGTTAATTTTGCATATCCTATTAAAGCCCATAAAAAGATTAAAAAAAATATATAACTAAGTTCTCTAACCCAATTTGTAACAGAACTGTAGAGAATTTTGTGATTGAGAATCTGATTAAATTTGGCACTTTTGGCCATATTTAAAATTCTGTTTAAAAAAACACTACGAAAAAAATAATCAGAATTTTCACATATTCCATGAACACAAGCTATAAACCAAAAATTATAAAAATCTGAGATGTCAAGGTCCAGAAAATGCATTTTTTTTTTGACATAGAATGATCCAATATTGATAAACCCCCCACCTTCTTTTAGCTCAGGTTTAACCAGAACCCGATGCTGCACCCTCAAACAGATTCATTTCCATCTTCTTCAACTCTTCTTTTTTCTAGTAAAAAAGTTTGATTTAAATTTAATTGCTAGACCCCCTCCAAAATTAAAATCAATTTTAACAACTAGAATTGACCCCATTGATAAATTTCACCAATCAGGTGTTTATATCATTCCATTTCTCAAAGAAGGTGGTTATAAGAATTATTATATTGGCATGACTCAAAGAAAATTCAAAGTATGATGTAAAGAGCACATTGCAGAATAAAATTTAATAGAGGTAAAACAGCATTATCAAGGCTAAGTCAAATAGAAAACATAGATATTTTATTTAATGAAAGTAGATTAATTTATTGGTCAGATTTTTATTTGCAACTTTTTATTAGAGAGAGTATATTGAAATTTACGTTAGAAGCTCAGTGGTCTGCAATAATTCCTCGTCATTTCAAATCCCAAATATTTGGATTGAATTGTTAAATAATTTAAAAATTAAGCAATGTGATACATAATTAACATATAACGCGCATGATTTTTATTTTAAAATTTTTTTTTTTATTTCATTTGTAATAGTTTATTGTCATTTTCCATCTTTGTATTTATTTGTATTTTGTTTTTCTGATGATGATTGAGTAATTTGAATCGAAACATGTAAAAATTATTAAGATCTTTTAATGTTTTTATTAGTATTTGACATCCTTTATAGCAATTAAATATTTTAATGCATATTTTTAAAATGTTTTTAATGGACGTATAAGAAAACTTCTATTTATAATTAAAGTACCAACATTGTTTTTAATAATCTTGTTCTCATAGTTTTATTTGACTTTTAAGCAAAAACCTTCATTTTTAACCATTGATTAGTTAAATTTAAAAGATACTCATCTGTAAACAAATGAAGTACAAAACAAATTCAGCAATAAAATAGTTCCACTCTTGCAATTAAATAAGAATATAAAATAAAGAAATCATTTGCTGCTGGTTTCAGTTAATACCAAAATGACATAGATATAACTACTAATAAACTTACTCAATAAAAGTTTGAAACTAAAAATAAGCAAAACGACAATTTGAAAAATAAAATTTATTTAACAAATTTATTAACTTGTCTAATATGGAAAAAAAATATTAAGCTGAATACCTGTTGATGGTGCTGCCAACTCAGAAGTGACAGACATTGGTACCATCTTTATATCAGCGATATCATCTTCAGATAATTAGCTTAATAATTGAATTTACAGATACTTTTATAGATTTTATAGGGTAACTTTTCAATCATTGATATTGGAATTAGAGATATTTTTTCAAGTAAAATAAGAAGAAAACAACAAACGGAGCCTAAATTAGGAAACTTACTCGTGCTTGAACTACCTATAAATACAGTACACTTTCTCAAATTCACACAGCTTCGTACCAGAGGTTGTGCAGATTTTAGAATTTTGCAGATTTCTGATCATTGCTTTGTTTACATTTTTAAAACAATAATTTCAATGTAATTAATAATGCAATTGAGTTTTTACTGAATGCTTACTATCTAGTAAATTATTAAAATAATTAAGTAATACGTATAATAAAAATGTAGATATATATTTTTTTAAATGATTAAAATATTAAAAGCAAAGGTCAAATAAATAATTAAAGATGTACAGTTAAATATTTATAATACAAATGTACATTTCTAAATTATTCTATGTAAATTGCTTCATAAAGGTGCACAACTAATTCACATCGAAATCATAACATAAGGAAGTTCTATTTCAGGTTTAGCCAGACTTAATAAAAAAAGCTTGATTAATGCACAAATTCATTTATTTTAAAGATAGTGATTACTAGTGATATCAGCAATATCTTGAATTTTTTCATAAATACAGTCTTCCTTCATGAAAAAGCAGTAATAATAAAAGGGCTGCTAGTTTTAGCCAGGTTGATTTAAACCGGCCGGCTTTTTCTTAAGAAAGGCCGACTTTTTTAGAAAAAGCCAGCTTTTACTAAAATTCATTTACTAAAGAAAGTTTACTAGAAAATTTGTGCAATAAATTTTTTTTGAAGTATTTCAAATGATTTTTACCAAATAAAATACCAATCATTTGATTTAGATTTTAAATATCCGTACATATTACACTAATCTTGTTCCAAATAAAACCACCTGTTGAAAAAATTTTCTCCATATCTATGTTCCTTTATCTACCGAATTGTAAAAATTTTACTTTCTAAAACATTTTACGTAAATTGCTTTAACTAAATTAAAAGATTTACATAATCATTTAATAAATTTTTGAAGGATTTTAGAAGGCTTGAAGGATTTAAAAAGATTAATTAAATTTGAATTGAATATAGAAATATTTCCTAATTGAAAAATCCCCATCCCCTTCCCTCAGCGCCAAGAAAGCTGAAAAGATGATTTCTTGGCAAAAGAAATCATCCTTTAAAAATATTTTTGTTTTGTGTAACCAATAATGCTTCTGGAACAAAATAAAGTAATGTATATGTAACTCATTCTAAGCATTATTACAACTAATTGACACATTAAAAGAATTTTATAATAAGTAATTTTAATGTTACTTATAAGTATCGCCAGTAGATAAACATTTAAGCATAAATGCGTTAGTTCCTGGAATCTTCCTAATCCAGTAACTTAATATACTAAACACTAAAACTCTCCTAATATAAGGAATTTGGGAGTGGGAAATGTTGTTAATTGACCCAAGTTAATTCTTCTCCTATTAATATGGGGGAAGATTTGTGGAGGAACAAAATGTTTAGTCAATATATATAGAAGGAAAGAGCATGTTTACAAACATTTCCATCAATCAATCTACCACACCATCACATTTTTGTTATAGTGATCAGTGCAAGAACATTTATGGCAATCTAGCCCAATCATATCAGGGATCTGTTAAACAGAGACTAGAGAAATTGGCCGAGTTCATCTGTATAGCAGGTGATATAAAGAACAGACACGTGTTTTTTGCCATTGCCACCCCACAGTAATTCAACCGACACTATGTCAGCTGCTCTTTCCTTATAAGAAAAAACAAATTAAGGAAAAGGATGTACAGTAAATTCTGTATAAATTTGTATCAATCAGGACTGAGAAAATTGGTCATAGTAATGATATTTTGTCTTAGGTAAATTTTACAGCCTTTCTTTCTTTCTAACCAATGACCAGGACCTTACATAACGAGTTATCTCAGCTTATCAGGTTAAATACCTGGTATCGGGATGAGTGGCAGCCTAATTGCCATGTACCGTATTTTCGGGAATAAGCGCCGCGGCGCATACGAGTTTAAAAGTTAAAATTATGCTTACTGAGGCGCTTCTGCCGGGGCGGCGGATACGATATACTTTTTTTCTCTTGCAGCGATATTCATTACAGAGGTGATTCTGATCGGAATTTTTCTGAAATTGTGAAAATTCAATCATCAGGAAGAATATGCGAAGCATAAAAAATATTTCGAATTTAGACGAATGATAGCCTAATCTCTGTCAATCATTCGCAGAAAAAGCAAGAATTTCATCAAAGGATCGGGAGAAAAAACACTACTTTTATCAAAGGTTCGCAGGAAAAGCGCGCATATGTAAAAAGAAAAAATGTGTATTTCATGAAAGGATCACTTGAAAAACAACAATTTTATTATCGTAAAATTACGTTAATCCGCCCTTCCCAATCGAACGCTAGTCCTTACTTTAAAAAAATCGCTGAAAAAAAGAAAAAAACAGTAATTTTGCCAAAGAATCGCGAAAAATAACCGCAAATTTATTGAAAGGATCGCAAAAAAAATCATGAATTTCGCCAAAGTATCGGAAAAAGCCCCCACATTTCGGCGAAAGATTGCAGCAAAAACGCGAAATGTCAAAAAATGTCTAAAAAACACAAATTATGTCAAAAAATCGCGGAACAAGTCGTGAACATCTCAAAAGACCGCCAAAAAGAATTGTCGAAGAAATTGTTAAGAAAAACGCAAATATGTCGTATCTATAAATAAACGGTAAAAAACGAGAAAAAACGTAAATTCAGGCGAAAAAACGCAGAAAAAAGGAGAAATTTGAAAAAAAAGGCATGAAATCTATTAAAAAATCTCGAAAAAACGAACATTTCATTAAAGATTCATGATTCATTCATTTCATCATGATTCATACCGATCTCAAAGGCGAATGAGAACGGTTTGAATCATCATGAAATGAATGGATCATAAACCTTTGTTGAAATGTGTGTTTTTTTCGAGATTTTTTTAATAGATTTCATTCTTTTTATGCAATTTTTTTTTACAAATTTCTCCTTTTTTCTGCGCTTTTTCGGCAGAATTTACGTTTTTATAAAAAAAACGCAAATTTTTTCAAGTATCGCGAAAAAACTTTGCAAATTCGACAAATAGCGCGATAAAAACCCTGCAAACCTCGTTACAAACTATAAAAAACGTATAAAAAATCGCGATAAAAAGGCTGCACGAATTCAAATTTAATCATAAAAAATATACAAAATATACTAAATTTAAAATTGGATTTATATTACAAATGTTTTTAAAAAAACGCGAAAAAACACTGAATATAACGCAATTTTTAACATTGTGATGTATTTTCGTAAGTGCGGCGCATACGGCGGTGCGGCGCTTCTGATGAATATTTGTTTTATTTTAATGCATTTTCGGAGGTGCGGCGCTTACGGTGAGTGCGGCTCATACGCCCGAAAATACGGTAGTTGCTATAAACCTGATTTCTTTGCATCGCATGCCATCACTTCTGCAGTGTTTGTTTCTTGTTTGAGCACACTTTGTTTTGCCTGTTACTTAACGTTACATCCTGCTGTTTGAACAGCAAATGGCTACTCAAGTTAGTCTCGTAATTTAGAACCTTGATCAGATGATGAGTCCTTCACCTGGCAAGGCACCTCTAAAGGTATAATTCACAGGTAACTTAGAGGACAATTTTTTTTTTTTTACACTGTCTATAAATTCACAGGCACTTGACTTTTTTTATTTTTTTTTGAACTAGACAGATTTCCTTCTCACTCAGTCTGGCAACAGAGAATTTACTATACGTAGAAAGATAAATAAATATAAAAAATATGATAAAATTATTTATATTTTATTACTTTTAAAGTAGAATGCTTCCTTGTAAACTTCTTACATAAACAAGTGACTATTTTTATTCATAGTACACTAACACATTCATATATGCTAGGAGCCATTGTCTAAGTGAAGTACTTTATAAACATTATCATTTTGTATATTATCTATTTGGATATAATTCTTACACATAATAACATGAAAATAACTTAACTAAGCATAGAATGTTCCACAGGACCTATGGTATAGATGTCTGTTAATCATATTGGCTATTTATGAGATTTTTGTGATATATTATTGATTGGCTATAAAAGTGCACATCTGAAACATGATTTTAAATGAATTTCATAAGATTTCAGTTTTAATTTACATAAAATGGCAATTAGTAAAATAAATTAACAAAAGAAGTTGTGAAAAATAAATAGTAAGATATGCAGTGGAAAAAAAAAAAACCTTTCCTATAAAAGCTGGCCGACCTGGCCTTTTTTAGAAAAAGCCGACTTTTTTGCAACCCTGAATTTTGTGCCATGAGGACTGTTTCTGGACCATTTACAAAAAAAAAAAAAAAATTGTAAATGCCAATTTTAACAACTTTTTCTGATAGATTTTTTACTTTATCAAGAAATAGAAAATGTTATTCGATATCACAAATTTTTTTCTTTCTTTTTCTTTTTTATGTAAATGAGGTTTTTATTTGTATGTGCATAAGCCTCAAACTGATTATTTAAAGGTGTCAGGAAGTCGCAAGTTTAGATTTGAAATCTGCCCGAACAACAACAAATGTCTGTTAGGTATTTCTAAAATACATTCCCAAATTTTCTGCCCAAAATAATAATTTTCATGTTTGGATCATTTTCTACTGTAGAAAACTAAAGTACCCTCCTCCCCTCATTCCTTAAAAAAAAAAAAAAAAAAAAAAAAAAAAAAAAAAAAAAAAAAATGCTTTTTTTTTTTAGCACACATAGTTTATTTTTTTTTAATTCTTCTGATAAAATTGCATCTCGATTTTTATAAACAATAAATAATAATCTATCTAAATTTTATTTTATCTTTTTGCTTTGTCTCCAAAAGTAAATAGGAGATCTCAAGATATCATAGAGGCAGGGGATGGCAAAAAGGAAAAAACAACTTTTTTTAACACTTTCCAACAAAATTGAAGTGTTTATGATTTTTATTTGTCTGTTTGTCCACACTCTAACTCTCATAAATATACTTGGATTGCCCTGAAATTTTTGGATGTTATTTACATTTGCCCTAGCACAAATATTATTGGGAGTTTGAAGCACATTAGTTTATTTAAAGTTAATCAAAATTTTCCATTACATTACAGCCAATGAGAAAAAAAAAGTTTCAGATAAGTTTTAAAGATGTTACAGTCTTTCAAAGTCAAGAAAATCTGATATGCATTAAAATATGTATAAAATATCTGTAGAGTATGTGATGAAAAGATTAGTTATTATTTATTTACAGGCTCACACAAAAGAATTATATTACATAATGGTATAGGGGAAAATAGTTTGTGGCTTAGTTTAATTGTGTTAAGCTATTCCACATATAATGAAGTTGCTGTACATTGGCGAGGTTCACTATAAATTACCGTATATACTCGCGTATAAGTCGAGAAATTTTAGACAAAAAAAGAACTTCAAAGTAGGGGGGTCGACTTATACGCGAGCCCAAAAAAAAAAAAAAAAAAAAATTTAAATAAAATATCGGAAAATAGTTTGCTAGCGAATCAGTGTTGCAGCAACCCATTGTTTGTAGAGTACAAAATCGAAAACAGTTCCAACCTCGGCGATTCTGTATTTAAGATCATTTTTAGTTTATTTTTCAAAAAAAAATTCTACCCTACCCTGTTGCAAAGAACAAAAAAAGTGTATGATTTATGTCAAGAATACATTTCCGATACTAAAAAATGGAGATGGGCAAAATCGTCCATTTTCAAGAGTCGTTCACCGAAAGCGAGTCATTCGAAGTCGTTCCGATAAAAGGATGAATCCAAGAAAAATGAAACATATCCAAGAAAAGAGGTACGGATCAAGAAAAAAAGGAACAAATCCCAGAAAATAGAGCGAATTTGAGAAAAAAGGAACGAGTCCAAGAAAAAACGGAATGAGTCCGATTTTTCTTTGCCATTCTCCGATTGCGATTTATGACATTAAGCATGATTCTTCGGATGATACATTTGGAATAATTCTGAGGAATCGTTCCTTTTCGGAGTTGTTTAATTTCGGAACGTGTCTGCATGAAGGGATTCGTCCTTTTCGGAGTCGTTTCATTTCGGAACGATTCAGAGGAGTCGAACTCTTTCGGACGATTCCGAGTATCGATTCTTTTCAGAGTCGTTTCATTTCCGAACAGCATATTTTTTTTTCCCAACCGGGTTTTGCCATCTTGTAATCTAATTGGTTGGAGCTGGCTGAGTCAAAGACGCTTTTTTTGGCGGGAAGGTATTGTGCTTGGCGAAAATCCTAAAAGTAGAGAATTTAGATAGGATGGGCGGAGAAAGGGAAGAATTTTTTTAATTTCAATAAAGTTTTTGTTTAAAATAGGGATCAATTGCAAAAGTGATTTTTACAGAAAGAAGATAATTTCCATTAACTTATGAAAAAGCTAGGGGGGGGGGGGGATCATCTGCGTTTCGACAGCATTCTGCTACTTTTTAAAGAATCATAAGGTAGGTTATGTAGATAAAAAGATGACTTAGTGAAAATTTCTGAAGATAGGAGATTTATATAAGATCACTTACTGTAACCACAAATTAGCAATATTATAAAGAGTTTAAAAGGAAAAAATTCAAAAAAAAATTTAATAAATTTGTTATTTTTTAAATTTAATGTATTCTTTAAATTTATATTATATTTTTTTTTTTAAATTTTCTATAAATTTATAATTTGGTTTAATTATAATGTTAATTGAATTTGTAATTATTCAAATAAATTACAAATTTTACCTTTCTTAATGATTTTTAATTTAATAATTCTTATAATTATGAAACTCTGCATGCTCTAAGGATTATGTGCTTGGAGAGAAGGAAATAAAATTATCAGTAATTGGGGAATTGTAGAAGATGTAATAATGTGCTATAAAATAAAAAATAGGAGAGATCATGTTAAAAAGAAATAATCACAGATTTTAATTTTGTGGAAATATGAATTTCAGAGAGTGTTTTTAGAAAAAATGGAAATCAACTATAATTTTTTTTAATTTAGTTAGTTATTTTGTTGAAATGACAAATAAATAATCGGGCGTCTAAATTTCGCTTGAAATTTCTATTTCTCTTGCCTTTCTCAGCTTATGATGTAATTCTGAAATATTCATATTTAAAAAATATTTTCAATATTTGTCGAAATAATAATTAATCACCTAAATGCCCACTTGAAATTTCCGCTAAAATTTTTTTACACACTACAAAATTCAGTTCGTAAGTAGTACATCTTAGTTTTTTTTTTTTTTTTTCCTTTTTTGTACGCACATATCTTTATACGCAACATCCGAATGGTTATTCTGAATATGCTAAAGAAATTAATGTGTTCCTTTTTCAAAAAGATTCTCAAATCGCTTTTTATTTTATTTTCAAGAAGAATAAAAACAAATAATTTGTACTCTTTTTTTTTTCGGGGGGGGGGGGGAGAGTTTATGATGTTATTTAAAGAAAAATAACCTAATGCTTTCAAAACTCAAACATATTATAAAATACAAAACAGTATTTAGCCATTCAAAATGGACCTTTTCTAAACAAAGCATTTTACAAAATTCGAAAATGTTGTTGAAATATAACACAGTATCTATCCATTAAAAAAGGAACATCTTCCCTATCATTTTCTTTCATTGCAAAAAGTTGAAGATCCAGTTATATAATTGTCTAACGCTGTTATATTTGTTAGATACTAAAAAATTACTTTGACGATGGCAAGTTTTTATTCCTTAGCTTGATTTTATTAAGGATATCTTAATAAAATCATATAATATATATACGAGATATAATTTATATAACAAGATATAAATTAAATCTTGATTTTATTAGAATCTGTTTCAACTTTGAAACATATGCGTGAATGACTGTAAATTCTTGCATTACAGAGTACTAAAAATAACTTTTTTTACCAAACTTAAATTATTACTCTCAATTTAGTTACTTTACTCAAAAAGAAAAAAAAAAGCTCTAATTAATCTGAAATAACGAAATAAAACTCGCTATTATAAAAATAGCCATTTTTAAATATAGTCAATTTGCTATGTTATCAATTAGAAACCTATCTAGAAAATAATGCCACGGACTAAGGCGGTATTGCAACTTTTCGACCTGCTTTCGAGGCCCCTTTGTAAAATACCATGTTTAAACTTTGTGCACGATTGTACTTTGTAGTAGGGAATTTCTTCTTTGCGCGTAAAACTCGCAATTGTCCGATTGTTTTTTAAATTGTATATTATAATATTTATATTATAATATTTATATGCAATATTATATAATATTTCAATTATTGCGATTGTCAAAGAAATCTTTCAGAAAAAAGCTTCGTTATCTTTTTATTTATTTATTTTTTTCTAACACCAACTTTGACATTATTTTCTGAAATATCTTCTGCTTTTACCACAAATTGAAAACGCCATTCGATTACATAACTATGTAATCGAATCGATTACATAACTATGGATCGATTACATAACTATGTTTTGGTGCTTTCATTAATAAGAACAATTAGTTTTTTATTAATAAGATTGTTGTCTCTGCACGAGCCGATGGACAGCAGAACTACAAAGAACAAAGAAAATGATACAAAAAGCGTTATCACAGTGATCCTTTCCCTTGGAATATTTCCAAATTCAAAGAAGATCTTCTGGCCATAGCCAAAAACGTACAAAAAAAATTTGGTTCGATTCTTTGCATTGCTTCATATACTTTTCGATGTTACAATAATGAAAATAGCATGGAAATCACTTTTACAGGGCTCTACTTCCGGTAGATTTTTTTTCAAATTCAGGGGTGACCTGCCTGCCATACCCAAAAATAATCATACACAAAAAATTAGGTTCAATTCTATGCATATTTTCATACACTTTTTGATGGTACAATGGTGACACACGGACACACACGGTGGCGCATCTAGACTTATCATTTCGGTGGTGCTGAGGTATAGTAAAAGTTTCTAAGAGGGAATCATAAGAAAGATAACTTTTACGCTTTAAACAGATTTTTTTCATAACAGGTAATGCATAAATTATACAGATCCTGCTAAGATTGAATCGCTGAATCGCATGGGACTGCCAGTATTTTGTTTTAAAAAGGTTTTCGTCTTAATTAGAAAATATTTTATGACCTGTAAAAATAGCCTGTGTATAACAGAAATTTGGCTGAAACAGTTTTCTTGTGATTTCTGCGAAATACTTTTTTTTAATAAAAACCTGCCTGAAACGAAAAGTTATTCTGCTCCTTAAAAGGACTATCTTAGCAGATTTCATTACATTTTTATAAACTTTTGTAATTATATTTCATGTTTTATTCAAGTTTCGGAGGGGGCTGCAGCCTTATCAGCCCACACACTGAATATGTCACTTGACAGACAAACAGACAGACCGACAGACATTTTCTAAAAACATGTCTTTTAAAACCTCTGATCTCTAAAACGTGCATATCGGTCAAAAACTGAAAGTCGAAAAAAATTTCGATTACAATATATTCTTTTATTAAAGATAGAACAAAGTAAAAATAAACACACCGAGATTCATTCTAAAAAAATATTTAAAAAAAAAAAATAGTAAATTTCAGGAAATTGGCTCTGATAAGGGCCATTCTTCTTTAATTTCATATGATGACGTAGAATTTGCGAAAAAAAAAATCTTACGCTATAAGAAACAGAAAATTAAAACAAAGAAGTGTTTTTCGCCAAACACGATTTCTGCCAAGAAGTGTCGAATTCATGCCGAAAGCTCTGGCCAATGAGATTGCGAGACACAGTTTGGATGGCAAAACCCGGTTGGGAAAAAAAATTATGTTCCGAACAAGTCCCAGAATCGATCCTTTTTGGATATGAACGAATCCGATGAATCATTCCTTTTCGGGGGAAAGTCAATCGGTCTCCCCTTTTGGAGGAGGGTTGACTTATACGCGGGTTTTGAATTTTTTCTTATTTTTAACAACATGAGTTAGGGGGTCGACTTATACGCGAATATATATGGTATTTCATGTATAATGCAATGTGCAAAACATTTACAAGGCCATGAAAAAGATTTCAGGTAGAACAGTCTATGCAAAGTATTGTATAATATAGATGATGGCAGGAAATGTATTTTTAATTATAAAACACACTTTTAAATTTCACTATACTTATGCATAGTATATGATATGTATAAATGCTATAGTTGTTGTACTGAACTATACAAAAGAATTCATAAAGATTACTGAGTATGAGCATAAAATTCATAAAAATGCTTTTAAAATGTGCTATGCATTTTTATGCCATATGACATTTGGTTCACAAAGAAATGTTTGCAGATTATAGGCAAATTGATATACTGTTAATTGATATTATAGGCCCGAATTGATATTATAGGCCCACACAAAGAACTGGATAAAATTACCAATAGATGGCAGAACTGGTACAAAGTTTTGGTTTAATTTTCTGAATAATCAGCCATTTTGATCTTTAGTTGTAATGTATTTGTTTTAGAAGATGTAAAATGAAATCTTTTACAGTTATTTAAAAAAAAATTATAGACATTTTTCAAATATGAATACAGTAGACTAAAATCCACAACTCTCTAAAATCCACATATAATTTACGGATGTAAACAATGAGACATTCAGTTCAGATGTAGGTGCAAAATTTTACTGTTTTAGTTTTATATCAATTCCATACATTTTTTCATTTGTAATTTTTGTTAAGGTTGTTGAATACATGTTTTTTCAAGAAGTAAGAATAATTTATTTCTAAAAAAAAATCAAGATATTGCTGATAGCATTGGTAATCACAATCTTACCAAATATATTTATGTATTAATCAAGCTTTTTTAGTTATTAAGTCTGGCTAAACCTGAAATAAAACTTTGTTATTTTATGATGTGAATTAATAATGTACTTTTATGGGGCAAGTTTCATTGAATAATTTAGGAAAAACACATTTCATCTTTATAATAAATATTTAATTATATATTATTCATTATTAATTTGACCTTTGCTTTAAGTATTTTAATTATTTTAAAAATTATCCAAATTTTTATTATTTTAGTTTATTACTTATTTTAATATATTGTAAGCATTCATTATACTTTTGATTTCATTATTAATTACATTGAATTGACTTAAAAAAAAAAAAAAAAAAAAAGAAACAAAGCAATGACCAGAAATCTGCAAAATTCTAAAATCTGCACAACCTCTGGTCCCAAGCTCTGTGGATTTAAGGGAATATTCTGTATTAGTAATACATTCTATAATGGAATTACTTAGGTAAATCTACAAAAAAAATTGTTTTCTTATTTCAATTAAAAATATCTTATTTTTAATGTTCATAAATGGATCATAAGTTGGATAAATGGGGCATTTGTAAATAGAACATATGGAGGTAGATGTGAACAGTTTATAAGTGTATTTTTTAAGTTTGTGAATGCAATTATTTATTTATTTATTTTTTTTTTAGCTTAAAATTTAACTTCCTTTATTGTAAATTGAGCTATAAATTCAATAGTTTTAGGATTTTTTCCCAGTTTTAATTTACTGGAAGTTAGATAACAATTAAAAGTGGTGGCTTTCTGTAAGAACCAATTTGTTATTTTTTAATGATTTCCAGTTTTAAACATATTTTTTTTTTTAGCCCATATTGAAGTAAAGATATTTTATTTTATGAAAGTAAAATTTAGTTGGCCAAAAAAAGTGTCTGATAGTACTGTGATAATCATCAATTTTTTTATATCTCAATTTCATATTTTTTTAAAACCATGATGCACAATTTTGTGATATATTGCATCACATTTTGGGGGAAAAAAAAAAAGCACAATAACAGAATCATTCAATAACTTACTTAAAAGTAACACAGTTTGGCTACACTTGACTCAAACAATCTATAAAGAAAGGAATCTAATTAGATTTTATTCACAAAGATTTATTTACATCCAAGGTATGTTCACAACTTCACCTCCACTGGGGTACATGCGAACAAATTTAGACAATTTTTAGAATGATGATTAGGAATTCTTGATAAAGGCACCCAAAAGTTTCACCAAAAGAACAAATAAAGTGTAAATAATCATATAAAACATTTTTTATTTCAATAGCTCATAACAATTTTTAGAAATAATCAAAAATGTAAAAATTGTTTACATGTGCACCATCTTCCATACATGACTTTCAAATATACAAACTTAGTTAATTTTTCAGTTAACTTTCAGCAGTAAAATTATTAAATATTTAATAAGTGAACAATCACATTTCTGTACCACTTGGTTATCCCGTCGACCAGTTTCGCCAAAACTAATAGCCAACTTATACATGTTGACTAAATTTTTATTTTAAATAACAAAGGAAGAAATAAATTAGTAAAGTGCTAATGAAAATACAAATAAAGAGTCAAAATAAGAAATCATTTATGACATTTAAAGCATGCCTGTCGTGTTTAATTCAATTGAATGTGATATTCATGATCATCCATTGATGGCTTTTGATCTTATTATTTGGTGATAGTTTTTTGGTTGATGGGATAACCAAGTAGTACCCACATTTCTAACAAAGAACAGGACCAACAGAGTGAAAAATGCCAGGGATTGAACCTGGGATTCTTAAAATAAAGTCGAAGTTCTATAATTCGCACACGTTTCAGCTAAAGGTTGTGTGGATTATGGAATATTATGGATTATAGAGTATTATTGGATTATACGTCATTTTATTATTCTTGGTTATAACAAATTCTTTAATCAGTATCATTTCAAAAGATAAATATGAAATCGAATAATTAAGTTAGTATACTATCTCAAAAAATGCCTTTTTAAAGTTATTTTATTAAAATAAATTGATATATATATGTATGTACATTTAAATAAAAATAATTACATATGTTCCATAATATTGTAATCCGTTTTTCACTGTTGATAAAATAAAAGAGTTATATTGACAAAAAATGAATGTTTTATTATGATTTTTTTTCAATTTTTTTGTTATTTGTTTTAAAATTCATTTTTGGATCACAAGATTTGTAAATTTTCTTAACTGTTTATTTCATTTTTTACAGTAAAGTAATGCGAATTATAGAAAATTGCAGATTATGGGAGTGTGGATTATCGATCTTTGACTGTAGTTTGTGTGCTCATGTTAGACGTCACCATCTTGTGCTGCAGTTGTAGCCTTACCAACATTTGTGAGTGAGAGATACAAAGGTGGGCATCATCCTCCTAGCTTAAATGGTACAGCACTTGGAGCACTATTTCAAGGATTTCAGGTTCGATCCTTGGCTTAGACATTTTTCACTGTGTTGGTTTTGTGCTTAGCAAGCAATATGATGATTCACTTATTAAATATACATTGGCTATAAAATTTTTCTTTCAATTTCTTCAAAATATCTGTTTGATTATAAAATGTTTGTGTTACAAAAATAAAATTTTATTTATTTGTCTTAACAGCAGAAACTGCAAAATTAAAAAAGTTACAAAGTAAAAAAAAAAAATAATAATAATGGACTATTGTCTTTTATAAATCACAGCATAGAATTTAGGACAAAGACTACAAAAAATAAAAATGAGCTATTAAAAACTTCAAAAAACTATATTATGTATAATTACATTATAGTTCTTGTTAGTTTTGCTATGTTATATAGCTGTAAACGAAATAATAGTTAATTTAATCAGTATAATTGTTACGCTGTTTAGCACAATTGTAATTGATCTGGCACACATAATATGAGACAACATCAATTAAATAAATCGTATTATTTATATACCATAATGGATCAAAAGTTACTCCCCCCCTCCCTTTAACACACAAAATACTCTACTTTAAAAGAGATTTATAACTGAGACGTTTATGAAAAGGCTAAGCAATTAGGGAATGTATTTTGAAAGGAAACGCTTATACATGGTGTTCCTCAAAAAAGGGAAACTGCACATATATTAGGAGAGAGGGAAGCTGCTGATATTTGGGAGGGAGTTACTTTTGATTCTGTACAATATCTTTTACTCCAGTGCTTTTTTATTTTCTATTCTAAAAAAAAAAAAAAAAAAAAAAAAAAAAAAAAAACAGTTCACAGTAAAAATTTTCTTTAAAATCCTCCAAAAAAATATTTTTAATTTTAAAATATATGTTTTAGATTATAAGAAAATTGCTACTCCCAACGATAAAATTTTATTAATTAGAAAAGATTTCTTAGATAAGAACTCAAAGCATTATTTTCATAGAATATTTTACTTATACTGTATGGGTACTACTCTGTTATCATGTGGACCAATTTCGCCAAATTATACAAATCGCGAAACTAATAGCCAAATTATACATATTGACATAATTTTTATTTTAAATAACGAAAAAACAAATGATTAGTAGAATATTAGTAAAAATATTTATAAAAAACCGAAATAACAATCACTTAATGACATTTTAAACACGTGAATCTTATTTAATGTCATTGAATGGGACATTCACGATCATCCATTATTGGCATTTAATCTTATAGTTTGGCGATAATTTTTTGATCAACGGGTAGTACCACTGTCTGTTAGCTATTTATCGGGTATTTTAGTTCAAAAGAAAAGAAAGGCTTATCTGTTTTAAATATTATGTAAATTTTAACTTTTTAACGCCATTAAATTTTAAATTAATAAATTGTTGGCTAATATTTGGTTTACTTGTGAACTGAATATTTTTAATGTCAATAAATGTCTGCAAAAATAAAAGTGGCGAAGCGAAACATAAAATTTTGTGTTTCCATTGATTAAATCCCAAGTTATAGAAGTTTCAGTAGAAAAATAACTAAAGAAGCATATCATACCAGTAATTTTTTTAGTAAAGAAGATAGATTCAGTAAACAGATTTTAAAAAATTAGCTACTGTTACAATTAGAGCGGCATCATTTTATTACAGACGCCAACACAACGAATCAATCATGGGAAAAAATTCATTCATGATGAGTGATTCAACCAAGACCACTGAGCTCCAAGACATGGAAAACGGCTCAAATAGAAATAATCAACTCAATTTTAACTAACAAAGTAAATGATTTATTTTTAAAAGAAAAGAGGGAGTTTTTTTCAAAATTTTTGAATCTAGAGCTTAAATGTGCATTTTGGATTAAAAATTTGACATAATTTGATTTTGGATGACTCAGGAAAATTTTGCCGAGATTCTTTGGAAAAGCTTTTTAACGACTATCTGGTACCAGTATTATAACTAAAGATTAAAAAAGTACTAGTCGTATTGCCACTGCAGTAATTTACTTTAAAAAAAATATATTAATAATTAGCATACATTGGAATCCTTCTTAGAAAGACTACAAGAATCATTTTCAATGAATCACGATTCAATTCATGATTCATTCTCTTAATGGCGTATTGTTTCTTTCGCAGTTTGTTCAGGTAATTTTAAAACATAAATTTATTTTACCAAAATACATTAATGCTAACGTAGGGTAGTTTCTTTCATTATTCTTCAACTAGCAATTTTGGAATTTATTATTTGATAATGATTGTATAACGTTTTACATGTTGCAACTTTCATTTATGCTGATTTATCAATCAATGCGTTATTAAATTCTTTCAAAATTTATTTGTGACATGAGTTTTGTGTATTTTGTAAAGTGATGATTGACATACAATAGTTATCGAGTGGTTTCATCATTGAAAATGGATGTAGTTGAAATTTGTTTTTGTGTATTTTGCGTACACTGTGGCGTTTTTTGGCAATAGCATAGGTGGCAACCTGACATTGATCATCCGTAATACGTGCGTTAATTTGACCCTGGTTTAATGAGTTTCAAACCAGAATTTTTTCAAAGAAATGAATTTCCGTATGTTCCACTAACAATCCTTTAATTAAATAAATTAACATACATGGAATATATTTTCCAGTTTGAATGATGTTAACTTGGATTAAACTAATCCAGGTATTACGGAAGATTAGTTGAAAGTTTGCAGCTATGCAATAGGTATATTTTCTGAATTAAGCATATTTACACAAGTTTAATTTGATGCGTGGAGTGAGCAGTTGTGTTTGGCGGAGGTGGGGGTATTTTCTCTCAATTAAAGAATGGCGAGGGTGAGAGAGTGTTTTTTTGTGTTATCTGTATGTTGCTAAGTTATATGGATGAAGATGATACAGGGTATATGGGACCGTTCAAGTATTACGTAAGCACTAAAGGGGGAGGGGAGGGTCCAGAGTCTGCTTATTTTTTCTGACAAGGGGGAAGTGAGGGTCATGACAATTCTTACCTAAGCATTACGTGTAGGATTAATAATGTAAAGGATTGATAACTTTTTATAAATCAAGAAGTATTGATGTATAAACTGTCATAAAATCTTACGTAAGTAAAGGAGGGGGAGGTCTAGCATTTGCTTATATTTTCTTACAAAGGAGGGGAGGGGGTACAAAATGACTAAAAATATGCTTACATAATACTTGAACGGTCCCAATGTTCCAGTTTTGGCCACATTTAGACAAAAGATGAAGTAAACGTTTTATAGTTTTTGAATAATTAAAGCATATTAAATCATGATAACAGTGTTCTTTAGTAAATTTAATTGTCTTTCTGTTGATTGTAATCAGTGGCATAGCAAGCGAGGTTGGTCCGCCCCAGGTGACACCAAATCCTTATTTGCATATTGAATATATAATCGGATAAAATGAAATTTCAAATTTTCAAATAATGAAATTTCTTTTCTTAGAGAATCTGAAATTTTACACAGAATAAGAACTCACAAGGAACAGAAACCTACCTTTCCAACGAATAGGAGCAAAAGCTTATATGTCCACTTATAAGATTAGAATCAGTTTTGGTTATTAAAATTAGCTACAGAGAGTTCGAAATAGTTTAATAGAAAACACCCTGTACTTAAGTTGATTTTAACTGAAAATTTAAATTAAAAAACAAAGAATATATTGGATTCATAAAAAAAAAAAACAAGAGTACCTGTAGAACATAAAAAACATATTTTAACATTTTGCATGTTTAACCAGTTTCATAATTTTCCATGGATTGCGGACTATTTAAAATTTCATCAAAGATTTATCTTTGTTGAAGTCATTTTCTGATTAATTTTCATTTATGTTTGCTTGTGGTGTCTTATTTATGTATTCTGCCTCTTTACAAGTTATTTTAGAATTTGATTTCATTGGGGAATCATGGCATTTCAAGCCTGGTCTTCCCAGTTGAAATTAATTTTCTATCTTGCCGGTTTCAACAATTTCATGGTTAGAATCTCAAAATTGTTCCATTTTTATAGGAAATAGCATTCTGATAAATTTTTTAACCAACTTTTAAAATTTATTTTTAACTTGAATTCCTGCTACTTAGCTGCTCATTGGCCTAATCACTCTGAGTTTTCAGAGGTTTTCTTCAAACTTTCGATTGTGTTGTGAAAATATAAGCTAGTCTTATAAATACCTTCATCTCCCTCCTTTTCTGTCTCATATCCCTTATGTAGGTAATTGGCTGTCATAAACAATCCATCCTAGTATTTAGACCGATTGCTTTAGATTCAACATTATTAGAGAAAAATGATTCCCAATCTGTGAACTTGTAATGCAAGGTAGAAGGGATACTCCAAAACTTAGTTATCTTGTAGTGCTAAAAAAACATTTTGAAATAAATTAATTAATTTTACTTCCTATCTTAGAACAATGCTCAATCTAGACAATTTCTTAATAACACAGAGTTGTCTTTTTAAAACTTGACTTTTTTTTAAATGAATTCTTTTTTGTAGTCAAGATGTCAACAATATTTATTTGGTCTTTCTAAATCCTTATGCCTAATATCTTGCAAAATTATTCAACTCCTTCATTCCTTTTGAAAAAATACAAAAATTCATTTACTCATGCTGCAATTTTATTGAACTTTTTAATTTATAAGTCATAAAAATATCCAAATATTTCTAACTATATTGTTAAAATTTCTGCTATAATTAATCTTGTAATGAAAAGTGGAACATAATGTTGTACCATATACACATAGCAAATTTAAAGCTCCAGTTTTGGCCACCCCTCTTTAAGCTATTAAAGTAATCAATTTAAATGTAAAATTGCAATAGACAGAAAGATTATCTCATAAAACCTAATAGTAATTTGTTTCAGAACAAATGAAGTCTGTTAATGCTTAATGTTGAAAGATTCTGAAAACTTGTTATCTAAGCAAAACTCTTAAGTTTGTGAGCACACACTACAGTTTTACATATTTATATTTATTTTTGCAAGTCTATTTTTTATCAAAAAATAAACAAATGGAATTGGAAATGATAATAGAGTATTTGATTTAAAAGTAAGAGTGCACACAATTTTTTAACATCAATTTACAGGCTAAATAATGGACAAAGCAATCCAATGTGGGAAAAACTGCAGCATCTACCCTAACATAAGAGTCGGTTTTAAAGTAGGGTTCATGAATAGGAACTTAAGAACTGTTGAAAACATTAGACATTATTTCTTTAATTTAAATAATATGTAAAAAATATTTTTTGTGTATTCATATAGACGTGGCGAAAAAAAAATTAAACACCTTCTACTAATTCCTCAACAAATTATCCATAGAAAAAAATTCATAAGTCAGAATGATTGTAAATAAAGTCTACTTTTAAATGATGTGCATAAAAATTGCTTAGGAGGTCATCTACATGTTAAAACGAATCCTAAATTTGTTTTTTTTTTCTATAGCAGTACCCAATTCTAACAGTATGAATGAACTCTACACCTTTCTATTAGGCTAAAAACAAATTCTTTGTGCAATTTGTATGATAAATTAATTTTTTCTTGAGAAATTAATTATTTTATAAGGAGCATATTTTAGAAACTTTATCCAAATTAAAGTTCAGTACTCAGTTGTTGACCGAAAATGTCCCCCTTTTTGATCAAGCATTAGGCACCACTCAAGCAATCATTGAAGACTGCTATATTACAGGATAGCATAAGAGGTTTCAACATATCTAGTCGCTTCTATCATAGACAACCCTTTACATCATCATTTTGTCATTTTTAAAGATAATTTGAAAACTACTTGGAAGAAAAATTTTTAATTTTGGATTTTCATAAAGCAAATCTTAACAAATCTAAATCCATAAAAAAATTGTAAGTTGCAATTCATAATTTTTTCGAATACTAATTTCATTATTCATACCAAATTATAAAAAATACAAATTCAACGTTTTTATGTTTGCATACTTCAGTATTAGTGCTATAATAAAAAATGAGTACATTAAGAGTATAAGTTCAAGAGATATTAATAAAATTATGAAAATGTCATTTAACATCAGAAGCATTAAATTTTGAATGTTCATAATTCAAAAATTTATCATTCAAATGACTTAAAGTTTATTGTCAAGGTATAGTTTGAATCGAAGGTTTGAAATATCTTGATAAAGTTGGGTATTTTCATTGATAAAAAAAGATTTGGTTTCGTTTTAATAAGTAGATGGTCCTCAAGAAAATTTTATTTACATAATTTCAAAGCGGATTTTATTTACTATCATTCGATACCAGTAATTTTGTTCTATGATAATTTGTTGAGGAGTTGAGTCAGTAGGGCATTTACTTTTTCTTTCACGGCTGTATTTATAAATATAATAAAGATACATTCATTTTAGTTTATTCTTATTTCTAAAACAGTATTTAAAGATACTCTAATTTTAAAACTATCTGCACTTTAACTATCTTGGAGTAAAGTGGGGACATAAAAACATCTTTTTTTAATATATCACTGTGAGAAAAATTTAACAATATGAATGGTCATGCTTGATCTATAGGAATCCAGTGTTACTTAAAATGCATCAAAATTTTCATTAAAACAAATGTAATAATGTGTTTTTCAGGCCTTCTTTAAATAAAGCTTTGTTTTACGGCCCACCTGATTCTGTTATATAAGTAGGCAGATCAATAATCTTTATTTCGTCAGTCTTGTTTGAACTTTTCTCATTTTGTAGTTTATGAGCAGAGATACAGAGGAGGGTATATGCCATGTAAGTATATGCCATATACATTCTACATTTTTTTTAAAGAGCACTGTATATCCTCTGTTTCTCAAAAAATCTATATTACGAACACACTCTAGGATATATGCTATGCCTTGAGCGTATATCCTCTGCTTAGAGCGTATACATCTATTATTTTTACAATTACACCACTGTTTATGAGTAAAATGTCTATGACAGATAGACAATAGTCTTTCAATGGTTTCGTTTTTACTTTTTAAATACAGATAACAACAAAAGAATTTACCTGACTGTTTCTTTATTTATAACTCTCATTATATACTTATTCCCCGTTTGTTGATATAACTTAGTATATAAATGAATATTATATACACACATATAAATAAACATTACTGTATACCTGTACCCAATATGGACACCCTAAGGAAAATATATTTTTTCGCCCCCGTGTACATGTTATAGGACTCCAAAAATATATGACTAGCATCCCTGGACTGTTGACTGTCATTATTAAAATTAACTACCTTGTAATTATTCTGTTTTAATTTAAACAGTAAAAGCAAAAAATGTTTACAAGTGTCCATAATAAAGAACTACCAGTCCCTATTATGGACAGGTGGTTCCTTACTGACCTTACTACACAGAGTGTATGTAGCCATTGGGGATGCCCTGGGTGCCCAGGCACCCCCCCCCCCCCCACACACACACACACGCAGACACAAGAAGGATTTTAAAACCGAATTAAAATAATCAGCATTCATAAAAAAAAGAAAAATTGAAAACAATGTAAGAAAAAAGAATTAACTATTTTTATTTTTCATATATCCTGTCATATCCTGTTCATTTATCTTTTTCATGTATCACTTCTGTGGAACACAACAACAATTTCTCAAGTATCGTGATGCAACAACTGATATTTAATATTTTCACATTACATTTGTACTCATTTATCAATATTTTACACAGTAGACGAGTAATTTAGGTTTCCAAATGTTTGGTAAGCAGGCGCTAGACACTATTGGTGCGGCGCCGTTAATCCAGTGTTTGCAAGGCGCTATTACATTATTTGCCCACACTGACTATACACTCCCCCTCCCCCCCCGCCTGCTGAGGGTATTTGTGAGAAATAAAAACATTTGCAATTTAGTTATAAAAGCTATGTTTTTTATCTTTTAAATAATAATAATAATAATAATACAAAAATTAAAACCTGCCAATCACATTTATAGGTTTTTCGAGAAAAGAAAAATCTGTTTTATTCAATTTTTATTCTTTTGGCTTGTATGATCCCGAAATGGACCAAACAAAATTTATTTAATTTGTAAATATACTTCGCATTTATCACGTGTATTTAAAAAATATGGGACGGCCAGAAAAAAGAAAACAAGCATTAGAGAAGTCTTTAAAAAAGTGCAAGACTATTCAGAAAATGTTTAAAGAAAAAGTATCTGTCCAAGATTATTTCAAATCTCCAGAAGGCACAGTAACAAAAGAAAATAAGAATAGTTTATTATACTGTCTTAAAGGCGGTTCTGAAATCCGTGTTTAACAAACGCGAAACTTTCTGACATATTTTATGAATTTTTTAAAAAACGTAAAGGCATAAAATTAAGGTACAAGATTGGATTTCAATAGAGTTGTCTATTGAAGCGATTTGGAATTGAATTGCGTATTCCATTTTTTGATGAATAAAAAATTATCAAGTTTAAGTGGCTTTTACACAAAACGGCAGGTTTTTCTCCTTTCTCTCGTTGTCACACCCGATTTTTTTTTTTTTTTTTTTTTTTTTAAACGTTAATTTTGAAAGTATTTTATGAAAATTACGTTTACAAAAATATAGAAAACGTCTTTCGATTACAAATTTTTGAATAAAATAACAATACTTGCGATTTCACGTCTTTTTTTAAGAAAAGAGAATTTAAAAATATGCCAATGCATTTTCTAAAAAAAAAAAAAAAAAAAGAAAAGAAAAGAAAAAGAAACTTTTAAAATGTGTCAGAAAGTAATCTTTTTGTATTGGTGAACAGCCTTAAAAGGAATTTTGAAAAAAAATGAAATTTTTTAATTTAATAATTTAAGTTAAAGTTGTTTGTCATAAATTTATATACATGTATATGTTATTTATAAATGTTTTATTATTATTCTCTAAATTTACATGTTTTTCGAATCTAAATTTAAACAATTAAAATACAATGTTTTAAAACTAATTTCAGCTGACCTATATATTTTTTTTTTTAATTTTAATATTTAAAATGGATGTATCGTCTGACAGAATAAGTTTTTTCTTTTTTAATCATTCGTGAGTACACACACTCACACAAAAAGGAATAAATAATAATTTTCATCCAGAATTTATAAATAAATAAAATGTTTTTTATGTAACACATTTGAGAAAAATTAAAAATCTTTCAAAGAAAAGAAAATATTGTAAATAATTTTTACTGAGTACTTTTACAATTTTCTCAATAAAAGTTCATAAATATACTATATATAACTAAAAGTAATTGTATGAAGTCTAAATAACTCCATGTTTTATAGAAATTTTGTCATTTTATTTTAGAGTGTAAAAATTACTTCGTTTCATGGAGGGTAAGTAAATATTCGAGATTTTTCTGTTGTTAGTCATATTTTAGATTATGGACACAACAAAGAGAGGTAGGGCCATTGCTCCCTTAAATTTTGAAACGCATCTTTTTTTGGAAGGAGGAGGGGAGTAAAATTTATTCTTTTCAAGTTGTTTAAATTGTCTAAATACTAAAAGAATGAGGTACTGGAGTTTTTTCGTCCGATGAACAGAGCCCCTAAAACTACCGTGTAAGTCAACTTTTTATCATGCTTATTTTCTTACATTCTTGTCTTTAAAATTTTCTTAACCTTCATGTTCTCCTTTGTTCAATATGATCGGAATTTAATTGTTCATAACTTTTTTACAAAAAGTTGTTTGTATCCTATTTGATCAGTACGAGAAAAAAAAAATAGTTTTGCTTCATATCAGTTGCTAAAATATTCAATTCATTTACCGCCGTTACTTGCAGTAAATAATCTTATTTCCTATCGCAACAAAATGGTATTATTTTATCAATCTCATTATATGAGCAGAGATGCAATAACTATTTAGTACACGATGCAAAATTTCTATTTACAATTTTACTTATAACTGAAATCATCAATGGTATGCCTGATCCGACGTGGTACCAGGTTACGTGGTTACAGGTTCAGTAAAGATATACAAGCGCAGTAATATCTTTATTGCGGCACTGAGATCCGAGTTTATAATGGGGCTTTATCTTAAAATTTGACTAAATACTTTAACTTTTCTATTTATTGTGACATTTATTATTATGTTCATAATTATGTTGCTGGTTTATGCATACAGGTGCATACACACACATGCATATGTATTTCGCCAGATGATGAATCACAGATATTATCTGAGATTTATCGTCAGACTAAATTTCATCTATAAGACTTTGAATAATAAAATATTTTAGATCTCATACAGCTTTCTTCTGCACCTACAGAAGTCTCTAGCATGATAAAAACCGTTTTTTATTTTTATTAGACGTTAGGGTGCCTAAACATTTCACACTTGTGTCCACACATAGTCTCTGTCTTATATCATTGCTGTAAGGAAATTTATATATCTTTTTTTATCATGAGATTTAGTTTTTAAACCTCTTTTAATACCCCTCACCAAAACAAAATTGTGTTTTGGCCCTTTTAAAAAAAATATCACATAACTATACCTCCTAAGATAAAAACTTGTTTAAAAAGGAAATTAGAGCAGTCTCATGAGGTTCCGTTTTAACAGGTTTTATTATATAAAATATTGTTTCTACCCAACAGGTCCAGGTTAAAAAATCTGCCCCCCCCCCCCCCCCGTTCAAAAGGCTGGCTACGCCTATGAAGATCCACTCTTACAAGGGTTAGAGGAGTGGGAATAAAAAAATAAATCTTAATGTATTGCGGGGGTGGAGGGAGCACAGTAAATATCTTCAGAACTTGTATTTTAGAATGAAAGGTCATTCTCGGTTTTGGCCCTGCAAAGACCCTTAGTTACTACTAAATATTATGAAATAATATTGTTGGTTTTGCTTAGCTTTATTGCATCTGTCTGCAGAATTTACATCTGCTATTACTCAGTCCTCACAGGATGGACAAATAAAAACTTTTTCAACATGGGCAGTGAGTCCCATATAGTCCTCATAAACATATCTGACACATGTGATGCATGGCTGCATGTTTGAAACAGCATGAATACTACATAAGGAAGCATTACCAGCCCTCCTTTGTTGCGGAAGTCATACCATTTGTATCTGCGATTTCACTAACAGATATTCTACTGGGAGGAGGCTTCGTTTCATTTTTCTTCAAGGGCTTTTTGGAGGAAGATTTTTGGGGGATTGTTCATATGGCATCTTGTTGAAAAAAGCTTTTACCTTTTTCATGCCGTTTGAATTTATTGTCTGGCGGTTTTGAATCTTTTTCCTTCTTACAGTTGGAGTCGAAGGGAGCATAAGCTGTCCATATTGGGAACCGGGCATAGTTATTCTAAATCTTGTAACAAATAAAAAAAGAAAATATTTTAAAGCAAAATATCCAATAGCAATCGAAAATATGTGTTATTACCTTTCTAAAATACTCCACTTTTCAATATTTAATGTAGTTTTACCATAACTAATAAGAATTTAAGCTCGCAAGTAATTAAGATCAGCGCACCGCGAAACAACAAGTTTCCTTATAAATTGAGAACAGCGCGCTTTTTTGCACTTTCCAGTCTTAATTACACTAGTTTACAAAATTAAACTTTTTGTCTGTTGCCGCGAATTCTGTGGTTGATAATGTTCACTTATGACTTGTTTTTGTCAAATCTAACCGAAAAATCTTTTGAGCAGCTCGAGTTACTTTGTTTTTTATTTTTTATCATTTAAGCATATATATTAATCGATAACAGGCGTATTTTACTGTTTTAAGATTATTTTCTCAAGTTTTTGCGTCACGAGTAGTTCAAGAATACGTTGTTTAAACAATCCAGATCATTTTTGCTACATATGCGGCAAATATGTGTTTAAGAATTGTAGAAAAGTTACATCAGAGTTGATGAAAAATACCTATTTTGAGTATTTTGGGATGCTTTTGGATAAAAATGAGAAGGCTTGGACTCACAATTGTGTTTGTAAATTGTGTGTGGAATATTTAAGATACGTGCCTTTAAATTTGGAACATCGACTATTTGGCGAGAACCACGAAATCATCTCTAAGACGGTTATTTTTATAGCATGAACATAAACGGTTTAAACACTAAAAATCGAGCTAAATGGCAGTACCCAAGTACTAGTTGTGTTCAACGTCCAGTGCAGCGTTTACCTGACTCTTCAGAATCTAAAAATATATCAACCATTAGAACAAGATATTGAAAAACCAGACTCATCACAAAATGTTGCGGATTTTGAAGGTATGTCAAATGAGCCAAAATGCTTTTCCCAAAATGAGTTAGATGATCTTGTAAGAGATTTTAATCTTTCTAAACAAGCTTCAGCATTGTTAACATCAAGACTAAAAGAAAAAAAAATGCTTTCCTCAAATACTAAAATAAGTTTTTCGGAAATAAAAAATCTGAAAATTATAGTGAACTTGTAGAAGACTTTCTACTTCAATTAAAAAAAATATGGTGTGCAATATGAGCATAAAGCTCCACTTCCTCAGTAGACACATGGACAGATTTCCGGAAAATTTAGGAGATATGACCGAAGAGCAAGGAGAGCGTATGCATCACGACTTACATGTCATGGAAGAGTTCTATCAGGGTTTCTGGGATACGAATATCTGGGATGATGTTTGACTATTGTTGGTCTCTGATACGTCATTTTTCAAAGTCTACACATCGGAGAAGAGCTTTAAAACGAAGTTTTTTAGAGCTCGATGATAAATTATTTTTTTTAGTTAAGTTTTTCTTCGTAAATACATGTTTTTTCTGTTTAATACCTGTATAGCTAAAACTCCGAAACTAGAGCTGATTAAAATATTCTAATTATATTTTTGAAAATAGCATATCATATGTAGTCAGCAACAGCTAAAATTTTTTCGGCAACAGATGTACTGTAAACTAGTGTTATCTTTTCAATTGCTTTTCGACATGTTGAGCGAACTCTCGATCAAAATTATTACATTTAAAATTATTAGGGTTGTCCATATCGAGAGCATTGCCCATATAGGGTACGTTATATATATTTAATATTTTACATATTTATTATACATGCTAAATTAAAAGATAATATTATATTACAAATGTTTAGATATGTATATAATATTACAACACAGTGAAACCTGTAAAAGTGGAATCTTTCATAAAGTTATAATATAGTTTGATATAGGATTATAAAATGAACAAAGATAGGGGTAAAAAAACTCAATCAGTGCGCCGTTATTGCATTCGTATTAGCTGGTCTTTTTAACTGTCAGCAACAATTAGTGCCATCAAAGGTCATTTCCGTCTTAGCAGGTATACTTAATCTTTCGCACCTTGAAATATTTTCAATTAAGGGATGATTCCGTGTTCACCAAAAACATGCCAAGAAGAAAACATAATTGCAAAATGTTCCATTTTAGATAGGTTTCAAGTTTTAAGAACTGTAAATACATAGTATTGTTTTCGTGTAATCCTGATTTTCTTTACCTTTAAGATAGGTCAGTTTCACAGATTTCATTGTAAAACATTTGTACTCTTCACAGGTGTACTACATTATTATAGTTTTAGAGAGCACAGTTAAAACGATACATGTTTATGTTGAAAATTTACCGGAAATAGAAAAGTTCATAGCCTTGGCAAATGATATAACTTTGAATTATGCCGTTTAAAATCATACCATTCAACACCTGTCTAAATTAGAACTTTTCATGTGATTTTGTGATTTCGTATAATTAGTTTCGAGTATTCTTGAATGCATGATTTTGAAATCCAGATAATCGTTTGGGGTGGGAGAGTCCACGAGTCCAACTAGCTAAGCAACTGTCCATATTATTTAATTGCAATGTAAATTATATTAAATGATACAGAATCTTTTAGCAATAAGCATTAACTGGATAAAAAAAAATCTGAAATCTGAAGAATTTCTTACTAAACACATTTGCCACGAAATAATTTATTTCCTCTCTATTCTTTGTAAAATGCATCATTGTTTCTTTAGATCATAGGTTCCATACCTTTTTTCGACCACCGTCCCCTTTACAAGAGAAAAAATACCAACGCCCCCTCTCCCATAATAGTTAATTATACAGAATATTAAAATGTTGTTGCAGATTATCTATAGTTTATCTGTCTATCTATCTATTAAAAATGAAAATAGAAGCTAATAAAACGATCATCAAATATAGAAAAAAAATTGTTCATTAAAAACTGAAACATAAGCACAAAACCAATAAGTTAAAAAATTGGAATTATTGAAGCTGATGGAGTTTTAGCAATTTATTCATGTCGCATTCTGATTTCTTTAATATCAGTCACAAATTGTCAGGTTCAGAATTCTCTGTTCCTTTTCTTGGACAGTAAATTAGCTACTGCACGGAACGCACTCAGAGCCAAATCTGATGAAGGAAAAGAAATTAAAATTTTTATGTACTCGCGCTCACAATCCTCATTAAAGAGCTGTATTGGCTTTTGAAGTTAGAATTTTTGGTATCAATTCTGAATTTTACTTTTAATTCTCGTTTGCTGTGAGTTCCACGATTTCCTCTTCCAAATATGGTAATACTGCTGTAGCATTTGGGAAAAGATCCAAAAATACACTCAGCGAATTCCTGTATAAATATCTTGGAATGGCTCTGAGAAAATTTCATGAAGAACATCCAAGTGTTGACACTAAATAAATAAATATTCCTGTTTTTACAGACTGCGAATAATGCGGCAAAGTGGCTGTATTCTCTTCTACTTAGATTTTGTTTGAAGAAAAGAAGCTTTCGCTAGAATAAGTAAAAATGTGCGTCACGAGCCGACGCTTGTTTGACAACATCTTTGAAGAAATGGGGAATATATCCAGTGTAGATATTGATATCGAACAGTTAAATAATGTCTGAAACCGCATTTTTTTTTAGCAGACACGTGCCGAGCCGATATCAGAATTGTTTCTACATTTCAGCCGGTATTTTTTTTTTCTACATAATCGAGCCGGCCGTAATTGGACTTATTTTTCTCGGGGAGATCTGGGCATGCAATTTTTCTTCAAAAAATATTAATAGCTATAATAAACTTCTGTTAACGGAATTTTTAGAAATATATACCTTTAAATGGTTCTCAAATTCACTGCTCGACGTGAAACTTTCTAACACATTTTCTGACTCATATTTAACTATAAAAGCATAAAATTAACAGGCCTGACCATTGAAGAAATTCTGAACTGAACAGAATTTTCCATTTTTCATAAATAAATTACTTATCAAAATGTAAAATATTCTTGTCACGTGAATGCAAATTCCTTCCCCGTGCTATTGCTTCCGGAAATTTCATTCAGAATGCTTCGACAGCATTTTTTCAAAGGTATACTATCTTTATTAAAAATTGGATGACACCATTCGAATATATAGCTCCGGAATACGAATACCTGTCAGTCTTATGTGTTCTGCAAATACATAAATTCAGAAATGTGCCAGAAAGAAGCTCTTTTAGATTTCAGAAAAGCTTTATTAAATGACAGAGAAATATTTTCACAAACCTAATTTTTATTATACAGCTACAAAAGCTATCATGTTTTAATCCACCCTTTACTTTTTTATTGTAAACAACATTAATTTTTTAGTCCTGTAAAATCATCGTTATAAAAAAATATACTGTAAAATTATCTGATAAATATGTATGCAGTATTAAAATTATTATTATTAGTATTATTTTTAAAACTGAATCGGGTATGATCTACTTCATTTTTGCACAGCCCGGGACTGGAAATTTCCGCCCCATGCATACCCCTAGTGCTAGCTCTTTCTGTGAATTTATTAACTATTAGATATGCAAATAGGTCTTAAAGATTTTGTTCTCATGATTTAGTCTGTCATATATATATATATATATATATATATATATATATATATATATATATATATATATATATATATATATATATATATATTGTGTGTGTGCTTAAAAGTATTGGGTTTGACATGTCAATTGTTATCAAAATACCTAATTTTAAGCACGTAATATATACACATATATATGTCTTTTCTTTTGTATATGTTTACAAAACCTGTCTATCGTGTTACATAAAGCGCAATCATGCTCTGTATCATTTTTACAATGCTGTCGAAGTTCGTACCTAACTTAACACCTTTTACAGCTTTGTCATGTCTCTGTTTCTGATTTTTCTTCCTGAAATAATGACAAAAAAGTAGGATAATGCACTTGGCGGGCGCGAGCCTTTTTTCTCAAACTGTTTACAAAGGACTGAACTGTATGAAAGTAATTCATCATGACACTCAAACCAGCCATTTACTTTACAGTTCAATTGGTGTTATATTTCATCCCGTTCTTGGGATTGTTTAGGTCTTAATAAGTTGGGGTGGGTCTGCTCTATAATCATAACCAAACTTAGGCTTTTTTGAATGACTTGAAAAGAAAAAAATACTTGATTCTTGAAATGACAAGTGTGACTTTGTGACAGGTAATGGAGTGACTTTGTGAAATGCACATGTTATACAATCGCTTATCGACCCTGAAAGTTTTTTTAATGTATTTCCACTTTATTTTAAATCTAGTAAAAAAAATCCTCATTTACACGTGATGAATATTAGAATTTACAAGCATAACTGATGAAGTTTAGCACTTTCCCATTTTCGATAAATTTCCTGAAAAATATGTATAAATAGTTATAGTATGATTTTTCATTGAGGTGTGCCATGAGAATCTTAAAGATTTAAGAAAGAAAATAATATCATAAACTATGACTTTTAATCCCAGTATCAAAGAATTATTTTAAATTATCATTCAAAAATTAAAAAAAAAAAGTAATTTAACAAATTACAATGACTATTTGGAAAATGATATTTTCAAAGACTAAGAATTTAAAGACTTATAAAGTTTATTCCATATTTAAATTAATAATAATAATGATAAACATAATTAGGATGAGCGAAGCGAATCCTCTACTAGTCCACTCAAATGACACTTTGTCGTACACTTTACAAAAAAACTATACAGTATTTTCACTTGAAATTAAACACAAATATAAATTATGATCTGTAGATTTGCAGAATATTATTTTTTTTACAGAAATACTTTTCAAAAAATTATTATTTTAATTAATTTATTTTACATGCATTTCCAATGCGGACGCATTTTAGCAAATAAATAAAAAATGAAACGCGTATATTTTCAGAAAAAAATATATATAAATCATGGAGTAAATAATTATAGATAGAATCATGATTAATTTAATAAATGAAATATGTTTTCATCACTCCGCAAAATCGTTTGCACAGATGACACTTAAACATTTTAAAAGAATTGTATTATGGAATTTTTTTTTTTAGTAAAGTGGCAACAAAAGAATTGTAAGCAAATAAAATTAATTTTTAAATTTGCCATATAAATGAAAAATTAAAAGAACTGCTTAAAGTTGTTGCCTCGATTCAAGCTCTTTATAAATGTACTAAAGCAAAGTTGGCCGATTCAGAAACTATAAATGGACTTTAATCATTTCTTACTTTATCATTTGGATTTAAAGTAATGTTACGTTCTTATTTGTGGACCGAAAAAGGTTTAGTGAACGGTACTTTAGACTTTGTTGCGCGTATTAAAGAAAATCACAAGCCATCAGACCAGATACCGCGAATAATCATGGATAAATTTGAATACTGCAGTAATTTAACTTATAAGAATTGGTGCGTACCAATTCCCCCAATAATTAAATTCTGGAAAAATGGAAGCATAAATTGCTCAATAAAACAATTTCCTTTGCAATCAGTTTTTGCAGTTATAATTCATAAATCTCAAGGTTTGACATCAGATAAAGCAGTAGTAGAGGGATAAAGAGACACCAGTTTGCTTAACGCACGTAGCGTTGTCGAGAGTGAAATTCCTTCAAGGTTTATCATTTAATAGAAAATTTCCTTACGAGAGATTCTACAATATAAAAAATTTTCATATGCTGGTATGCAGAAAAAAAGAAGAAATTAGAATTAAAAAAAATTACATTTAATAGTTCTTAGTATCAACGAGAGTAGATTTTAATGTTTTTCCAAATATTTTGTTTGAATGTATTATTCTAAGATTGCTATCAAAGATTATTTGATGTGAATTACAAAGATTGAAAACATACCTATTTCAAATCATTTCAGATAACTCCAGAGGCTATTGGGAAATGTAAAAACATCTTTAAAACTTTTGATTAAAAATTAAAAAAATATTTTGTAAAATTTTGCTTCGAAAATATTTTTATTTATACCAGTCTTATATCACAGATAAAAAATTCCGAGGAAATTCTTAATTATTTGGCTGAATTTACATTTCTAAAATTCAAATACGCCAAAACATAAGATAAAGTTTTTGCTTAATAAAGATGCAAAAATAATATAAAATAATAATGTTATTTTCAAATATTTATCTTATGAAATAATGCTTCGCGAATCCAAACAAAGCACGGCTTTTGCTAGTTTTTAGAATAATCATAACCCATACTCCCCATAATAATCCTCTGTAACTGATGACATTTTCTTACGTGAATAAGCTTAACTTCGGACCATAACAGAAACTTCTTCGAAGCATATGAAGAATGTATGAATATGAAGAAATTGTTGCACTTTTCATCCAAGGATACTTATTTAACTTCAGCAAAAACAGTATTATCTACCACTAAATCTAGAAACAGAAAGAAAAATAATAAACAAGACATTTTAAAATAAATTGTAATAAGCTTCAACTCTGATCTAAGTAGCGTAGTTAACAAGCTCTTTTTCCTTAAATAGTATAAAATTCATGCATGAAGTTATCAAATTAAACATTGTTTGGTTTGATTTAACTTCAGATTTTTTTTTCATAGATAGAGCTACATATGTGTCGCTGTGCATGCCATACAATAAACACTGCCATATCTGGACGGATAAAAACTGAGAATTTATTTTATTGAACACTTGTAAATTTATTATTTGCTATCTTTACAAGAAGAAAATATTGGATTAATTAGATTTCAGAATTCCGGTTTTCGACGGATTTATACGTTTTAGAGACATGAGATTTCAAAAAACATGTTTTTACAAAACGTCTATGTGTGAGTTTGTGGTTGTCTGTCTGTATGTAACACGTATTTTCTGAGTGTTCTATCTCAAGAACTAATGCACGAAGTTTAATAAAAATTTATATTCAGGCATTTTCTGATATGTTATTCATGCAAATAACTCAACAGATTGCACTGCTATGTTGCTTTTTTCATGATTTCCACAATGGCTATATCTTTAGAACTAATCGTAAGATTTTCATAACACGTCAGATTCCGTTATTCCTTTATATAATATGGTTTTGATTACATTTTGGTGTAAAATTTCCCAATAGATGGCACTGGTATGCAGCATTATTTATGATTATCGTAATAGCTCTATCCCAGGATCTAATGCATGACTTTTCATGAAACTTTGTATTCAGTAAGCACCTGATATAATTAGTATAATTTAGTTTTTATAGTAAATTGATCTACAGGTGGCAATGCTATGCAATATTATTCACAGTAATCACATTAGCTTTATCTCAGGAACTAATGCATGAATTTTCGTTAAACATTAGATTCTGTTAGCTTCTGATATAAAATTAGTATTCTTTTTCTGGAAATATTAGCATGTATGAGATGATGAAGAAAGTTTTGGGATTGCCAAATCTTACTATTTTTTTTTTAATTACACCCATTAGTTCAGCATGTTTTTGAAAGATAGCCAAACAATGTTTTTACCTCTTTGATGTCCATAAATTCAGCCCCCACTCAATTTCACCTCCCTTTCTTATACTCATTCATATTGTCAAGCATTCGGGTTATGCATTTTTTTTTTCTTTTTCATCACTTAAAAAAATTTAAGTTAATGTGCTGAAACGAATTTGATATATTTTGAATTCCTTTTTTATAAAAATTGGTTTGCAAACCAGCACAGCAAATCAGTTACCTCCAAAGTAGAGTTCTAAATTAGTTTTAACCAGGTTCAGGGGAAATTCCTGTTTTAATCTTCTGGGTCAAAATATGTTTTGACCATCGGTGGTCAAAGAAATTTACAGATCTGCTTTAAAATTTATATTAGGACAGGAGAGAGGTAGGCACCCATGTGAACAATTTTTACATTTTTGACTATTTCTCAAAATATTTATGAGATATTAGAATAATTTTTTTCACTCAGTTGGAAATATTCAGTTCGCATTGGAATAAAAATTGATTTATATGACACTTTGTTTGGTTTTTAGGTGAAACTTTTAAATGCACTTATAAAGAATTCCTAACTTGTATCATCATTTTAAAAATCGTTTAAATTTGTTCTCATGTGCAAAGTGGAGGGGTAGTTGTGAACTT
This sequence comes from Maratus speculifer, assembly GCA_964019185.1. Lineage (NCBI taxonomy): Eukaryota > Metazoa > Arthropoda > Arachnida > Araneae > Salticidae > Maratus > Maratus speculifer. Next base: position 979,046 of record CAXHSM010000423.1, on the reverse strand, counting down.
CGCTGTGACACAGAAGAACACATTCATAAATAAAACAAAAATATTTTTCGGTGAATAAAAACTGTGATAAAAACTTATTACATGAACCATTTTTATTTGTGTGAATAAATCAATAAATATTTCAACATAGATACAAGAAATTATTTGTAAAATCATACACTAATATTATACAACCTTTTTTTTTTTTAATCAAGCATGGCAGAACTGTGTTACTTTTAAAAAGGTTATTGAATAATACTGTTATTGTGTTTTTACTTTTTTTATAAATGTTTAAATGTTTTGCAATGTGCATCACAAAATTTTGTATCGTAGTTTTATAAGTTGACAAAATTGTGATATAAAAAATTGATGATTATCAAAATACTACTTATTGATTTTTTTCCATCTAAATTTTAGTTTTATAAAATAAAATATCTTTACTTTAATATGCGCTAAAAATATAAATAATTTTAAAACTGGAAATAATTAAAAAATAACAAACATATATATTTTTTATTTTTTACAGAAAATCACCACTCTGAATTATTAGCTTACTTTCAGTACATTAAAATTGTGAAGAACTCCTAAAAACATTGAATTGATAACTAAATGTTTGACAAGGTTTATAAAGTTTAACAGAAAAATAAATACATTCACAGACTTAAAAAATACCCTTGTGAACTGTTCTCATCCTCTTTTCACTAGTGCCCCATCTACCAACTTACTCCTAACTTATATAAAGAAAGATATTTTTAATTGAAATAGGAAGACTTAGATGTATACCGATGTATATTTATTTGTAGACTTATTTAATTTATGCCACTATAATATGATGCTGATATTCCACTTTAAAAAATCTCTTGAATGAATTTTTTCTTCAATAACTTTGGAAGGCTTTTTTTTTTTTACTTAATACCTTTTAAAAGAAACAAGCAACAGCACCCAAAAATCAAAATGTCTGATTGCTCTGAAAATTTCGCCAAAAGATTATACCAGTACTGCCATCTATTGGTAATTTTCTAATTTTTTAAATTTCAGATTAACTGAGTGAAATATGTGCTATTCACATGTACCCACCCCCTCTCCTCCAATCACTTTAAGACTCAATACATGATTGTGTGGGTTAGACATTCATTAAAAATTTTGCTTCTGTTTCATAAGTAATGAATCAAATGATCATTTTATTTTGCAGAATGAGGTCTTAAAGGGAAAGGGGAGTGCATGTGAACAATACATATTTCACTCAGGAAATTACCAATAGATAACTGTACAATCTTTTCATTGAAATTTCAAAACAATCAGTCATTTTGATTACTGGTCATTGTAATTTGTTTGTTTTAGAAGGTGTGGAGCAAAAACATCTAACAAAGATTTCAAATATATTTACTTACATACATTATGCAGGAAATTCTTTTAAATATTCGTTATGAGTACCAGATTTTTTTTTTTTTTTTTTTTTTTTTTTTTTTAACAGAACAATTCTGATTTTAAAGAATCAAAAGTAAAAGTATGTATATACATTTATAAATATAAAAATGAAATGAGATTGAAATTTTTTATAGATGAAATGTTTACACATTGTTAAAAATCTAGTTTAACTTATATAATAGTTTTTTACAGGTTCATTTCACTTTTTTCTGTAAACCACAAACCAGCATTAGAAATTATTCATCAAATGACTTATTTCTACATAGGCAGAACTGTAGCATTGGCTTGAAATTAGTCACGTTAAACTAAATTATTGTATTTCACGACCACAAAACTGACATTTAGTTGTCAAAATTGATGATTTAGGTTTATTTTAAGTTTTGTTTAATAAGTGTTTCTATTCATACTTTAACATAAGTCCTCCCTACTTCAATCAAGCCCGTAACCAGACGGAATGGGGGCTGAGCCCCCCCTATTGTCCTCTAGAGCCATCTCTAACGATTTCTTTACTTCCTATTTTTGTTAACAAAATGCATATTTTAACTTAGAAAAAAAGCAAGAACTTATCTTCACTGCCTTAAATAAAATGGAAATACAGCAAAAAATTTTGTACAGTAGACTACCCTTAAATCCGCAACTCTCTAACACCTGCATATAATTTATGAATGTAAATAATGAAATATTCATTTCAGATATAGGGTTAATTTTGTTTTATTAGCCTGTTATGAATTTCATGTATATTTTTATTTGTAATTTTTGTTAATATTACTGAATACATGTTTTTTCACAAAGGAAGAATAAATTTATTTCTGAAAAAATTTAAAATATTGCTGATGTCAGTGGTAATCACAATCTTGTAACGAAATATATTCTTGTATTATTCGAGCTTTTTGATATTTAAGTCTGGCTAAAGAGAAATAAAAGTTCCTTATTTAATTGATGTTTTACATTTCATTTTTATAATGAATATTTAATCATATATTTATGATTTTTAATGTGACCTTTGCTTTTAATATTTTAAAAATTACTTAAATTTTATTATTTTAGTTTATTACTTATTTTAATATTTTATTACATTGTAAGTGTTTATTATAATTTCAATTGAATTATTAATTACTGTTTAAAAAATGTAAACAAAGCAATGCCCAGAAATCCACAAAATTCTAAAATCCATACAACCTCTGGTCCAAGCTGTGCGGATTTGAGGAAATCTACTGTATTAAGAACCGTATACGATTAGTTGTCTTCTGTTATCTTGTCAGCGGTATAATACAACTCTCAAAACACATTTTAAAGGAGCATTTCTTTCCCCTGAAAATCATCAAGTCCAGACGCACTAACTGGCGCCACATGTGTTAGTACATTGTTATATTTCTAAAGTATCGATCTTACACACGGTGAATGGAAATGGACACATGTTGCTCAAGTTGACTGATAATTAAGCAATGGTCAAAGTCTTGATTAAAACATAGCCATTAAAAACCTCTGTTTCTAATTTTGAATAGTTTTCTTGTTAGCAACACATACTTGTCAAATTTTTTGGCAAATGGAAAGAAAATCTGTTCTTGAATTCATCATAAAAATTCTTGCTATTGAATGAAAGAAAAATACTTTTAAAGATAAATTAAAATGGAAAACATATAATAATAAAAAGTTGTCGTACATTTAATGAAAATTATTTGCACATTTTAAATATGGGTGTTCATGACCGTCTGCTTTTATGTTTGTGGGTGAAAAGAAACAGTATTGAAGAATATAAAATTAAAATCACAATCTATTTCTTTTAACAAAACCACCATTAATCCTTTACGGATGAGTGACCCATCTACATGCCACAAAAAGTAATGAAAATCCTTGTTGATCGCCAACAGTAAAATTTGCTTTATTAAATCGGGGCATTTTCTCGATTTATAAAGGCACAAATTTCTGTTTTTAAAAACAGGTAACAAAACATTAAAAAATTTAAAGGGGTTTAAGTGTATTTGACATTAAAAAGTATATTTTGACATTGTATTTGATGATCAACCAATGAAAAATCGCCAAGTAACGAAATGTTCATTATTTTTTTATGGACAATCTTTAGAAGTTCGCCGAATTTTTTCACAAGTCCAGATATGATAAAAAAAATTGAAATTAATAAGTATTTGAAAGAATGATTGATATTTGAAATGGTATAATCATACGCAGAATTTTAAATTAAATTATCATTTTGAATTGTTATATAGATGGTTTTAAAAATCTATTTTTAATAAAATAAGGTCAGGCAAAATTAATTTTAAAGAGAAACTATATCATCACTAAATTAAATCGCATTTGTAACAGCCATATTTTAAAATGATCTAATAATTCAACAGAAAACAAAATATTAATAAAATTAAATAAATTACGACTTGCTGTTTGTTAAAAATATTAAACATATGAAATTAAGTTTCTTTAAGACCAAAACAATCATACAAAAACCGTTAATTTTTAACTAAAAAGTGAAAAATAAACTTTTTTACCAAAAAAAAAAAAAACTTAAAAACTATTGCAAAGAATTTTTTTCTTTCCTTTTGCATAATAATAGTTAATAAGAAATTAAATTATGAGCACATTATTTACCATGCATATTATTAATATTTAGGTAGATTACATACATTAATTTCACTTTTTGGAGTCAGCACCAGCCAAGTCAAAATCAAAAATTATTATCCATTACAAAATGTAACAAAATTCTCAAAAACAATGCAGAAATAAATCCCATTTTCAATCAATCAACTCTGAAAGAGAATCCCATATTTTAAAACTTGTGTGTTTTGTTGCTTTTTTCCCCCCATAATGGCCAGTATAAATGCACTAATTTTATACCAACTATAGTTATAGTTGCTAATCTTACTTGAAAATACACATTTATAACATAAGATAAAATGTTACAAAAATGGTAAGATTAAATTTTTAAACTAAATATTAAATCATAAAAAAACCTTACAGATAATTGGATGTATATCTACCGTAAAATACCGTTAATCCACCCCTCCAAACGTGACGAAAAATCGTACAATAGTTAGAGGGGGGCGCTTGCATGGGATTTTTCCGCGATCGTTCAACTAAATTTATAGGAATGAATCATGATGAAATGAATGATTCGTTGAATGAATCATGACTTGACTAATACTTGAAAAAATTAGGGTTTTTTAAAAAAAACGTAAATTCTGTCGAAAAATTGCAGAAAAAGGAGAAATTTGTAAAAAAAGGCCAAAACAAGCATGAAATCAATTAAAAAATCTCGAAAAAACGCACATTTCATCAAAGATTCATGATTCATTCATTTCAAAATTATTCATCCCATTCTCAATCGCCTTTGAGACTGGGGAGGGAGGGCACTTTCTCGGGATTTTTTGAAAAATTCAAATTCTTTATAAAGTGGGGAGGGGGCGTTTGATCGGGAAGGGCAGATTAACGGGATTTTACGGTAATGGATACATAAAATACTTTTTAAGCTATGCAGCTTCAAGTTGATTTTCAAACTCAACAACATTTTGCATAACTGTACTACAATACTAAGCTATATTCTTTCATACACATAAGGTTCAACTGCATTACAAAAGTAAATTTGCAGCATATAAATAAAATCATATAGAGGACTGGATACAGGGTCATAGCTAGAAGTATACTTACTATCAATTTTTACATATAATTGCTACATTAAACTCCCATTGAAGCTTTACTCATGCTACCTCCTAGTAAAGAAGAAATAAATTACAATAATATTTATAAAACATCATCATTATCATTAATTTGCAGTTCATATCAATGTCATTATAAACAATCAAAAGAAATTCTTAGCAAAGAAATATCAATGAAATTTGCACTTAAAATGCTTTTATATTTTCATTAATGATTCAAACTAATTGCTTGCCATAAACATTTTAATGTTAAAGAAAATGTAAAATATTTTTTAAACTGCCAACTAAATAAATTATATGCAAAACAGATCAAGCAGCTTTAAATTTCCAAATATATCATAACCTTAAAGAGAATAATAATTAAAAAAATATTGTATCATATAAAATATGATTCCTTCAAAAGTTTACGAAAACACAAAAATAAACGTCCAATATAACTAAAACATGAAACACAAAACTGATACACTTAATGAAAATATGAACAGTAGTGGCACTGGTTGTACTGCTGCAAGAGATAATGCTGTTTCGTAATAAAGTAACCATACAACCTTTTGTTTTCGGTAATAAATAAAAACAGATTTTGTTATTTTAGTTTTCATAATACATAAGTATTGCTTAATTTTTTTTTTTTTTTTTTTTTTTTTTTTTTTTGTCTAGAACTAGTTAGATACTCCTAAAATATCTCAAAACATAATATCCATGCTTAAATTTTCTCACAAGTATGAAATGAGAAAAACTTCTTAATTTTGCAAGATTATTTTTGTACATAAAGGTTCAATTGTGAAGTCCCACTGGAAGGAATCTAAACAACAGTGACAAAGTATTGAAAATATAGTAGCCTTCTTAAAATCCACTAACTCCTAAAATCTGTACATCACTGCAGAAGTAAACAATGAAACTTGCAGCTCAAATGCAAGAGCAAAATTACAGATTTAGTTTTGTTTTATATCATTCCATATATATTTAAATATATAATTCTTGATAATATAACAGAACTTTTTTTATTAAAGAAATATAACTTTATTTATTAGCAAAAAAGATGATAAATTGGCTCAAGATAAGCCTGGCATGAAAAAAAATTATAATCTTGACTCGATCCTAACCTGACGGAGTTATAATGAAACATGAATTTTTATTGTATTGATACGGTAAAAATTGTTTTGCATGAGGGGTTCTTACCAAAGCTATTTATTTTATCTCTCTCTTTTTTTTTTTAGCTTTATTTCAATTGTTATTAATCCATATTCCATGTACTGAAGACGTAAAAACCTCACAAATGCTATAGAGCAGACTACCACAAATCCGCAATTGTCTAAATCCACCCATAATTTACAGCTGTAAACAATGAAATACAGTACACTCCCTTTAATCCACACAGGTCGGGACCAAGAGTTTTGTGGATTATAGAATTTTGCAGATTATAGGTCATTTTTTTTTTTTTTGTTTACATTCTAATTGGAATTTATCAATAAATGTAATAAATATACAGCAAATAAATAATACAGAAATGAAAGAAAATACTTTTTATGCATAAAAAGCTATAGTCAATAGGAACACATTTAAATAATATTAATAATACAAAATTAATGGAAAACATTTGTACTTATTTTTAACTCTAACAAACATCACCAGTGATAGTGGATTGCTTTATAATTTTTTATTTATGCTATGCAGTTTAATCTTGATGCCCTTAAGAGTCAGGATTTCTTGATCAGTAACATAAGTTTGTTTTCTCTAAAATATATATATATATATATTTATCCTCAAGAGTTATTTTATCTTTTATATAGCCAGCAAAAGTGCTCAGAATATAGCAGTCTTGATAGTTATTTATTAGATACAAAAAACATTTCCTTCTAATGAATGCAGGAATGCATTAAAACTTTCTAAATTCATCAGTACAGTTCAACTTTTACTATGGTCAAAGTGTGCATTATCTTGGTTAAAAAAGGGAGATTTTAACTGCTTGTTTACATCTAAAATATTGTGCGGATTAGAGGGAGTGGACTGAATAATGTTATCAACTTTTATGCAAATTTGGATCCCCTTTTAATATCATATGTTATCATCCCTTGAATCCCCTCTCCCCGCCACCTGATAATGATATTGTTATTAAAGTATAAATTATTTTTAATTTTTTAATTTATTTCTTTTGTTTCAAGTGATATACAAAACTGCTATTTTATTGATTCAAGTGAAGTCGATAAAATATTGCTTTAAATCAAGAGGAGTCGGGAGTAGATAGAAATTAGTTTCAATAAAACAAACGGGCAGCATTCTTTCTCTTTTATTTTTTTAGCAAATATGAGCTTCATTTGAAAAACAAATGCACACATGATTTTCAAACATTGATTATACATGCATAAACCTATGATGAAGAATAGTAATGTCAAATGTTGGGCTATTCCATAATTTAGAACTAAACAATTTTACAGTAATTTGGTGATTTTTAAAGTTAACTTTGTAATTTCGTAAAATTAGATAACTTATACAAAAAAAGGATACCTACTATTTTGAACTAAAGACCATGTTATTAAAAGAAAGAGAAAATTTTGATTGGATGAAAAATGATATCTATATGAAAAGAGAATTCCCTTCCCCTGTGATGGTGTGTGAATGTGAATGGGGGGGAGCAAAAATGGTGCAAAATTTATACTACCAATGTCATTTTTGGCCTTACACAAGAAAAAGTTAGGGGTCAGGGGTACCAAATTGAAACTTTACTTTGGGTGCAGATTTTTTTTCACATGCCTCTGGTTGCCACTAGGGTACAAAAAATCTATTTAATTAAGCAAGCCCTTCCATGAAATTCCTTTCAATGAAACAGATCCCTTCACAAAATTCTTTTCATTAAAATAGGTCCCTTCAAAAAATTCCTTTCAATAAAATAGGTAGAGTCAAGGTTCTATAATCTGCAAAAGCTGGGGCCAAAGGTTGTGCAAATTATGGAATATTGTGGATTGTAGAGTATTATGATTTATACATAAGCCCCGTGGCAGAAACACGGCGACACGGCGACGTAGTCGCGGACACAGAAATATCTTGCGGACAGTTTTTGTCTGTACTAATGAAATCAATTAAAAAAATTTGTCCGCAACTTTCGGACACTTTTGTCCGCAACTGACGGACACTTTTTGTCCGCAATTGTCGGACACTTTTTGTCCGCAATTGTCGGACACTTTTTGTCCGCAATTGTCGGACACTTTTTGTCTGCATTAACGAAAATTTTTAAAAAAATGTCCAAAACTTTCGGACATTTTTTTTCTTTCGGCAGTACGCAGCTGTTTCCTAATCCGGACGTCAAATTCCCGCCTCTCTCGCCCATCTCGCCAATTCATTCCTGCTTTCTTCAGCGCTGCGGCCGCTAAGATGAGCAGCTGTCTTTGTGAAGAACACGTGCTTAGAATGGTGTCCCGGGATAAAGTTTTTTGTGCTGTGTGTGATTCTAAAATAGTACATAATAATAAAAAAAAAAAGCACACATTTTTAAAGACGCTATCCTGGTCAAAGTATGACTGGAAATTATTTTTAAAAGTGGAAGATTCTAACAGGTAACTAGAGGGGGGCGCCAACAGAACAAAAGGTAAAGGGGGCGCCAAATTAAGATTTTCTTTGGTGTGTTTATTATAAAGAATGATTATGTGTTGGGGGGGGGGGGGGCGCCAAAAACCATGTTTGCCCCGGGCGCAAAAAAGGCTAGTTTCGGCGCTGGATTCTAGTTTAAAAAAAGAACAAATCAGCTCTGAATTTGATGAGTATCACGATCAGGAAAATATCTTGGAAAATAATAAGAACAATGGAAACTAGAATACTGCAATAATGAAGATATATCACCAAAAGATTTCTTTATGAGCGAGCTGTGAAACGAGCAAGATATGACGATGAAAAGTCTGCAACTCTAACTGATGTTCTACAAGCAGTAATGAATAAATGTTACATAATTTATATTTACTTATTGTTAGTATACAGTACGGGACATAATTTATTTGAAAATTAGGGCATCCATAAAAAACTAATCACGGAGTAATAGCAAAGAAAACCGAGATATCTGCCATTTGTTTTGCTTATTTAAATGCTTTGTTTATTCAAGCATTTAAGTTGGAAGTCAAGTAGATTATATTTAAATAGAAATAATGCATATATAGCCATGAAATATTTTTGTTGAAATTATCTTTTTTCGTACTAAACATTATCAATGGAAAGCTTATCTCATTAACATCCGAGTTCTTTGATCTAAATAAACAAACCACAAGTCGTTATCAGCTTTTTTTTTCTAGCAAGTGGGCTTTTTTGTCGTTGGGAATAATTTTCTTAAAACTTATTATATTTTAATAAAAATTTGGTACACAACCTAATTTATTATTATTGCAACTTGTTGAAAATTTGAACAAAATCGTACAATTAACAACAGAAATATAATTTTTTTTTTAATTATATCTGCAATTCGCTGAAAAACTTTAAAAAATGTTAGGCTAAAAATAAAAACCGAATTGTTTTTTCCGCAATTCTTCCACGAAATTGCGTTTTATCCTCCACAATCAAGAGTGCCTACCCCCCCCCGAATGAATATATATATATATATATATATATATTCATTCATATATATATATATATATATTGAATATATATATATATATATATATATATATTCAATATATTGAAATTTTACCAGCTAAGACGGAAACCTGTTTAAAACAAGGTCTTCACTAGTTCTTAAGCCCCCCCCCCCTTCCCCGAAGGAAATTCTGATATGCAGACATGCCACTTTTCCGCAGAATCCCGCTTTTTCGGCGCTATATATTTTATCATTCCTGAGATCAATGCAAGTATGCATTAAATTTTTTTACCTTCTTTTGAGGGGGGTGGACGAAATACACGAAAAACAAAAACCCCAAGGAAATTCTGATATGCGGACATGCCACTTTTCCGCAGAATCCCGCTTTTTCGGCGCTGTATTTTATCATTCCTGAGATCAATGCAAATATGCATTAAAATTTTTTACCTTCTTTTTTGTGGGGAGGGGGGGGGGCGGACGAAATACACAAAAAACAACAACGGGAGAACAAATAGTGGCCGCCAAATTGAAATAGTTATCGTTTTCCTCCGACATTCTCTTTCCCCTGTCTGATCGCGCGCACCAAAGCAATTAGCGATGCCGCGGATGCACTATAGCGCTTAAATTACGCGAAAAATTGGCGTTGGGATGCAAACAATAGTTCTTACGACGTCGCATGGGACGCGTAATTTTTACAGACGTAAATTCTTCAAAGAATCGTGAAATAAATGGGAATTCCGTCCAAGGACCGCGAAAAAATGTCGGTTTTCATCAAAGAATCGCTGAAAAAAAGACTAATTTCGTCGGGGAATCCCAAAAAAAAAAAAAAAAAAAAAAAAAAAAAAAAATCAAATTTTGTAGAAGAATCGCAGGAAGAAGAAAAATTTCGTCAATGGGCTGCAGAAAAAAAAAGACTAATTTCATCGAAAGATCGAGAAAAAATGGCAAATTTTGTCAAAGAATCCGAAAAAAAAACGGCGAATTTCGTCGTAAGTAAATATGCTAGACAATTTTTCTAATGCTGATTTATTAAATTTAGGTTTTTGGACTTTTTTTAAAATATCCATTTAAAAAGTAGTTAAGAATATTACATATAAAATATGTAGAATACCTGATTTGTGATATATTCATTTTTCAGTGTCTTTTCTTTTTCCTAAACATATGTTGTGTAAATGTGTATATGAAGTTAGAAGAAAATACTGCATTGCAGTTGCAGACAGAATTTGATGTTAATGGGGCTTGTCGCAGACACGGTTAAAAAATTCTGCCACAGGGTACATAAGTTTATTATTCTTAGACAGCACTTAAATTCTATAATTAGTATACTATGAAAAGATAAATATAAAATCTAATAATTATTTTAACAGGCTATCCCAAAAAATGCTTTTTTAAAGTTATTTTATTAAAAAAATTACATATATGAGCATTTGTATAAAAATAATTACATATGTTCCATAAAACATTTTGTTTTTTTACTATAAAAAAAAAAGTAAATGTTTTACTGTGACTTTTTTCGAAATTTTTATTATTTGTTTAAAAAAATATTTTTGGATCAAGAATTTGTAAGTTTTCTTAACTATTATTTTACTGTTTACATTCAAAAAGTAACGTGAATTCTAGAAAATTGCGGATTATGGGTGCACGGATTATCAATCCTTGACTGTATTCCAAAAATTCCATTCCGTAAAACATTTTTTTCATTGATTATATTGATTAAAATGTTTAATTTTTAAAGATAATAATCTCACCAGAAAAGAAATATTTAGCTGAAGTACTTAAAGAAAATATTATTAATAAATGTTTGGTTTAAATTTTAGAAACTGTATTTCATCTTTCGTGACAAAATGTTAATCTTCACAAAAAAATAATAAATTTCACAAAAACAACTTTTATAGTATAATTTCTATCTTGTTTAGCACAATTGTAATGGACCTGGCACACACATAATAAGAGATAACATCAATTAAACAAATAGTATTATTTATATACTGTAATGTATCAAAAGTTAGCACGATTTAGCACACAAAAAAAATCTAATGATTTTAAAAGAGATTTATAATTGAGACTCTTATAAAGAAGATAAGCAATTAGGGAGTGTATTTTGAAGGAAAAGGCCTATAAGTGGCACTTTTTCAAAAAAGGAAAACAGCACACATATTATGAGGGAGGGAAGGTGCTTATATTTGGAAGGGAGTTACTTTCTATACAGAACAATATTTTTTACTTCAGTGTTTTTTTATTTTGTATTACAAACATACAGTAGGCAGTAAAATTTTTCTTTAAAATCCTTCAAAAATTCTTTTTAATTTTAAAATATAGGTTTTAGATTATAAGAAAATTGTGCTCACAATAATGAAATTTTATTAATTAGAAAAAAATTCTTAGATAAGAACTCAAATCGTAGTTTTCATAGAGTATTTTACTTATACAGTGTATATTGGTTACTTATAGGGTGTTTTACTTCTAAAAGAATATTTTGTTAATGTAAATAAAAGTATCTGTTTAAAATATTGTGCAAATTAAAATTTTTAATACCATTAAATTTATAAATAATAGAATATTCGACTAGCCAAATATTCGGTTTACCTGTGTACGAAATAGTTTAAATGACTATTATAAGGGTCAGTAAAAATAAAAATGGCGAACCGACACATAAAATTTTGTGCCCTCAAACGATCCAATTAAAAGTTATAGAATTTTCAGTAGAAGAATTACTAAAAAAATCTATCTTACCATTAATTTATTTTAGTAATGACGAAAAGCTCAGTAAATAATTTTAAAAAATTGGCTACTGTTACAGTCAGAGTATTATTTTATTAAAGACGCCAACACAACGATTCATTCAAGAGAGAAAAATTCATTTCTGAATAATGATTCAATAGAAATGTCTACTCACTTTTCATTAACAAAATAAAATTTTTATTTTCAAAAGGAAATAGAGAGCATTTTCAAAATTTTGCGAATCTAGGGCTTAAATATGCATTTTAGATTAAAAATTGAATGCAATTGGATTTTGGATAACTCAGGAAAATTTTGTCCAGATTCTTTGGGAAAGCTTGTTTAATGGCTTTCTGGTAAACAGTATTATAAATAAAAATTAAAAAAAGCACTAGCCGTATTGCAACTGCAAAAATATAATTGAAAAAAGAAGTAATAATCAATACTCTGAAGACTTTTTTAGAAAGAATGCAAGAATCATTTTCAATGAATCATAAATCAATTCATGATTCATTCTTTTAATGGGGTCTTGTGTTTCTTCAGTAGTTTGTTCAGGTAGCTTTTAAAACATAAATTTATTGTACCCAACTTCTTTACCAAAATAAGTTAATGCTAAGGTAGTGTAGTTTCTTTCATTACTCTTCAACTAAAAATTGTAGAATTTACTATTCGATAATGACTATATGATGTTTTATATATTGCAGCTTTTTGCTGATTTATCATTGGTTATTTAAAGCATTATAAAAAGTTTTACTTATTGCTAATAATTTCTTTGATTATTTTTATTCATTTTTATATATTTTACCAAATATTATTCTAATTTCAATTTAGTCACATAGCTTATTAGTTTGAATTTTTTTTTACGCTCAGTTTTAAAACATAGGGTTGCTCATAAATTGAATTTGACTCCATTCTGTTTGGTTCAAAGTAAATATTTTTTAAATGATCGATTGCATAATGAAGTGTCTCTATAAAGTTTACCAAAATATTCATAAAAGAACACATACACATGAGAAACAATGGTTGAATCCCAAAACAAGCTATAAATGAATTTTTGTTATTACAAGTTTGTTTCTTAAATCATTTAAAAATTTGTTTGTGACATAAGTTTGGAATTTTGTAGTGATGGTTGACATACAGTAATTATCAAGTGGTTCTAACATTGAAAAATGATAGAAACACTCGATTTTCAATGCTTTATGTAGTCGAAATTTGTTTTTGTGTATTTTGCATGCACTGTGGCTTTTCTGGCAACAGGTTTATTTTGCAAATTAAGCACATATAAAATTTTAATATTTGATGTGTGGAGTGAACAGTGTTGTTTTGGGGAGGGGGGAGGCATTTTCTGTGAATTAATGAATGGCGAGGGTGAAAGTCAGGGCCTTAGCTAGAAGTGAATAATAGGCATGCTCAAGAAAATGTAAGGGGGAGGGGGGCTCATATTTTCTCTCACGCAGAAAGATAAATTAGTGCATAATCACACTATAGTTGCTATGTTCTCTCATTAAACTATATTAATAATTTCATTTTATACTAAGAAAGTAATAGGATGATGCAGTGCTGAAACTAGCCTTTTTTGCGCCCAGGGCAAACATGGATTTTGGTGCCCCCACCCCCCATATATGCATTCTTTAAATTAAAAACACCAAACAAAATCTTAATTTGGCGCCCCCTTCACCTTATGTTCTGGTGCGCCCGGGGCATGTCCCACCTCTAGTTTCGACCCTGGGATGATGACAAATTTGAGTGTATAAGTAGTGCAATATTAAACATCATGTTATTTTATATGTGCAAATAGGATGAACAAGTGTTGAAACATTTATTTTAGTAACAATTTAGTATTTTTGCAAAATTGTGAAAAATCCTCAAAACTAGATTTTTTGAATAGAATTTCATATGGACTTTCGCAACATAAATTCATTTAGTGACCTTGGAATCTTTACCAGAAGGGGGGGGGAGGCTCAAAATGTTTTAGGGAGGACTGAGCCGCATATAGTACCCGCTTAGCTACGCCCCTTGTGAGAGAGAGGATTTTTATAGGTTGCAACTTTCATTTTTGCTGATTGATCATTGCATCATTAAAAGTATTATAAAATATTTTATTTATTGCTGATAATTTTCTTGATTATTATTATTTATGTTTAAGTAATTCCTGTATGTTATTCTAATTTTAATTTAGATATTACAGCTAATTGGATTGATTTTTTTTTTTTTATGCTTAATTTAAAAATATTGTGTTGCGCATAAACTGAATTTGATTCCATTATGTTCAATTGAAATAAATTTAAAAAAAAATAATTGATTGCTTGGTTCAGTACCTTTATAAAATTTATTGAAATTTACATTAAAAACCCATAAACATAAGAAACTGCGGTTGAATCTTGAAACAAGCGATAAACTTGGCAAGACGATAAACGAGTTTTTGTTATTACCAATTTGTTTTTTTAATTCTTTCAAAATTTATTTGTGATGTGAATTTTGTGTATTTATAAAGTGATGGTTGAGGTTATTGAGTAGTTTCGTCATTAAAAATGGATATAGGTAGTGTAAATTTGTTTTTGTTTATTTTGCACTGCAGCTTTTTTTTTTTTTTTTTTTTGGTTGGGGGAAATAGGTGTATTTTTGAAATAAGCATATTTAGGCAAGTCCAATATGTGACGTGTGGAGAGTGCAGGTTTTTTTTTGGGGGGGGGGGATCATTTTTTCTTTATTAGAGGATGGTAAGACATAGGATTTTTCTGATGTCTGTGTGTTGCTATGCTACAAGGATGAAGATGATATGATGTTCCAATTTTGGTCACATTTAGACAAAAGTTGAACAAAAATTTTATAGCTTTTGACTGATTGAAGCATATTAAATCATAATAACAGTGTTCTTTAGTACATTTAATTGTCTTTCTGTTGACTATAATAACTTTCTGTAAAATATTTTAGATTGTAAATAATACTCATGAAGTAATTTCTTTCAGTTTGTACCAGTTTTGGCCATCCCAGTGTCATGTAGTTTCAAACATTTTAATTGATAATACGTAAAAGTAAAACTTTTTTATGCAACATCTATTTTGTAACACATATATTTGTTTGTTGTGTTTAAATAATTTTGCATTTTTTTTTTTATGAAATAATAAAAACATTAAATGAAATTTGCAGGGTATTTTATTTTTAAACTGACGCTATTCAGAGCCGCTGATAGCTCGTTCTAATAACTGGAATGGCACAAAATTTCATAAATGGAAAACCGTGGGATAAAAAGATTATTACAAAAAATAAATGAAAAATACTTCCAATCACTGCTGATAGCAGGAAATTTGGTGCTGTACATGGAAAAAAAAAACATCAGCAACAGACAAAATTAGTAATTTGGATAAAATGCCATGTTTTATTCATCATATTCACTTTCCCGATGAGGAATTCAACCAAATTCAATGTAACCACCGTTCTCTTGCACCACACCTTGCATTCTTTGTACAATTTTTTTGACGGCCGAGCGTAACATGTCACATGGAGTAACACGTTCTAGTGGTTGGAACTATTTTTTTCCTTGGAATCATTTTTCCCTTGCTTTCATTAGTCCTTTTATAAATTTTGAAGCAGTTTTGTTTATTAAAATTAGCTACAGAGGGTTCTAAATAGCGTCAGTTTAAAAAATAAACCCATCCTGTATTAAATTATAATACAGTATGGAACCATTTATCCGGAAACCAGTTAACCAGAAAACTAGTTATCCAGAATGATATTTCTAATTGACTGATGTTGGAATCTTTTTTGAAAAAAGTGTCATACACAATCAGTTTGATATATACATTGCTTGAAACAACTGTATAGTTTGATAACAGCATCTAGTATTTTAAATAGAAGCATAAAATCACATTATAGATTAATAAATAATATTACCGTAATTTCCGGTAGATAAGCCGCACCGTTGTATAGGCCGCACCAGTGAAAAACCAGAAATAAAAATTCAATTTTCATCAGATAGGCCGCACCGGCGTATAAGCCGCGGCTTATACGCTGCACAAACAAAGAAAGTCTATTAAATAGAACAATTTTTCTAATTCATTTAAGGTCAAACAAACGAAAATGCATTCTTTATACATATTTAACGAAAACAAATATTTTTAGTAAATAATAAATAAATATAACTTGTAAATATTTATTTATATTTTAATTTATTTATTAATGCTGAATTAATCCGTGTTCTTTTTAGATATTCTCCAGTATAAATTTGAAAAAGAAAATCTAAATAAATTACTAAAAGTAAATTTAAACAAACTTTCTGAAATGCAACAAGCTGAAAAGTATTAATATAAATTTTTCATGGAGCAATAATCCTGACTTCCAAAGAAAACGAATGTAGAAAATAAATTAATAAATAAAACTTAAACAACACGTTGGGCGGTAAACGCCAAAAGAGAGTGTGCTTATTAACAACAGCTATCTTTTGTACCTCGACGCGACGTTGACCGGATGACAAAGATAAAACTATTTTATAACTGTTTCTAAAATTCCTTCTCTCGCTCTCATTTTTTCATTATTTTACAGTTGAAAGTACGGTAGAAAAAAGACTTTTAATCCTTCTCCCAAAATGCGGTTTTGTAGAAATGGTTGTTGAAATCG
Organism: Maratus speculifer; assembly: GCA_964019185.1. Taxonomy (NCBI): domain Eukaryota; kingdom Metazoa; phylum Arthropoda; class Arachnida; order Araneae; family Salticidae; genus Maratus; species Maratus speculifer. The sequence continues at coordinate 962,084 of CAXHSM010000423.1, read as the reverse complement.
GTAGAAATTTTGTCGTTTCTCATGTGACATTGACTCGAAGGCAGAAAGGCTAAAAACATTTAAAAGACTGATGAAAAGTCACATAGAGATTTCCCATTCCCGTAATCCGTTTCCCGAAGAAATATAAAAAAATATACATTGATTTAAAAACAAAACGAATTTTTCAGTACATTTTGGAGAAAATAAATAGATTAAGAGAAAGGCGTATGTTTTTATTTTTGCTATTCTTTTAAAAGCATTCTTTTTTTCTCATTAGAATAGATGCGCAGTTTGTCATGTAAATGAGATTTCTGACAAAATCTCCTGTTGCACGATTCATTTCTTTCTTCGGTAGCGGAGGTAGATATTGAAATGAGATTTTGGAGGAAATGTTCTGTTAATGACCACATAGGACCCTGATTTCTTGTTGGTGTGAAAGAAACCTTGGGCATTTAAATGAGATTGCCCAGAAAATGATTTGTTACACACCACACACGAAAGGTTTCTCTTTAGTATGAACGCGCAGGTCAATAATTTTCTTTTCAGATATACAGTTCAAATATACTTTCTTAAACATAGAAAACATACGAAATTGACACGCATTGGTATTCTTAAGCTATATATAACCGAAAAACGTTTTTCTGTGTTTCGTTAAACACAAAAAACATTATGACCTCGCATGATAATCATTTTGATTCCAAATCGCTTCAATAAAAAGACCTGACGATTTTATCCTTTTACATTCATGAATCAGAAAATGTGCCCCAAAAATTTCGCGTTGTTATGTACTAGATTTGAGACTTGCTTTTATAAGAATACCTAACATTTTTACGCATTAAAAGAAATTAAAAGTAACAATGAATATTAAAATGTAGGTAATTTATATTTGAAAGTAAAGTTAAATAATGCTATTATTGTGAAACACTGAAAGTCAGAATATAGAATTACCAAAAAAGACTAGAAAACCAAATATTATTGTAACACCGTTTTTAAAGGCTGTTTTAAAATTTAAGCTTCTTATTTTCTGATACATTCGCAAAGATATTTTCGTTCGTACATTCATAAAACGTTCAAGAGTTCGGATTCACATACAAAAAAATCGGACGGCATTTTTTTCGTTTTCTCATAAAAACAATGAATCTTCCTAAAGAAGATCTTAAAGATGTGTTTTAGTGTTTAAAAGATGAACTATGATATCGTAGATTGGGTGGCAGGGATACGCGAAACGCGATTTCATTTCGTTAAAAGAAAACCATTTAACTTTTTCGTTATTAATAATATAGATGCTGTTACAAAAATGGCCCTAAAGGCGCAGTTCTGATGAATCCACGTGTACATTTTTTTGTAAGCATAATTAAGGAATACAATACAGTTTAAGAAAGCCTTACATTTGAAAATGTTACAGAACATTAGAAGTCTGAAAATAATCTAGATCATTAGCACGGTCGTGGGACGATTATGTGGGCAATGACTTGGAGTTATATGATTCTGAGAAAATCTTTTTTTTACAAAATGCACAAGAGAAACGTCTTTCTTTTGATATGAACGCGGAGGTGTGTATTGAAATGAGATTTCTTCTTCTATTGCACACGTCACAGGGGAAATATTTCTTATTGACAGAAAGGAATACATAAATATTTAATATAGAAATAAGACTGCGATTGAATTATGACTGCAAATACATCGAAAATTTGTAAGAAAAATGTTTTATTTAATGACTGATTTATTTATTTTGACGGCGGCAGAAAATAGAAATTGCGTCCGCATTATATTCGGTATTTTTATAGTATTAAAAAGTGATCAATTAAATTTCATCCCAAAGTATCATTGATACTAATTGACAGTATGAATTGTGATTTATTCCATAAAAAATAAAAATACCGTTTATTTTTTTTCTTTAAAATCTTATCTAAATTTTTTGTTTGTCGAAATTTCTTTTAAAAAATTAATAATACTTCATTTTTCTATTCGCAATTTAAAAATCAAATATTGTTTCTAAGTTTTTGAAAATGCACTAACTTTTTCCTTATTGATTTTGGAAATTTTACAATTTTTCTGTTTTGCAGCTTTATGCAATATTTTGCTTGCAACACCGGGTTGGAAATCAAAAAGTTCATTGTATAGGCCGCACCGGCGTATAAGCCGCACTTGGAAAAAAATAACTTTTAAACACGTATAAGCCGCGGCTTATCTCCCGGAAATTACGGTATAATATTATAGATGTTTTCATTTTTATACCGAGAAAACAGAAGAATTTTTGTTCAAGGAGTTCCCATAATTTATCTTCTTTCAAACTCTAACAATTGATCTTACTTGCATCAGATTCTTGGTTCAAGTAATCAAATAATCAATTTAAAATTAGAAGTAATACCACAATTACATATGTTTCAGAAAACTTATCAAATGGGTGCTGCTTTAATGCCTAACCAGTTAACCGGAAATCCAGTTATCCGGAATACATCTAACCCCAAAATTCTGGATAAATGGTTCTGTACTGTATTGACTCTTGGATTAAATAATTTTGTGGTGAGTGGCACAAAAAATTATATTAATAATATCTTGGTTACAATAAATAACAAGTACTGAGCAAAATTTCTCCAATCCAAAGCAATTCAAATTATTTCCAGTTGAGTGATGTTGTTATGCATTTTAATTTTTGATTTGATTAATAATTCTTTCTATATATATATATATACTTTTTTCTATTTTTAGAAGCAAAAAGTATTGGATTCATGAATATTTTTGAAGGATTGAAACATTTTAGCAGTCAGAGAATCTGAAATACATGTTTTTTATAAAATGTCTGTCTGCATGTGACATAAATTTTGTAGGTGTTCTATCTCAACAACTAATTCTGGGAATTTCACAAAACATTAGATTCTGTTAGACCTAAATTAAAATTAGATATTAATTATACGATAATAATTATAATTAAAAGAAAGTAGCAAGTTAGTGTGTAATTGTTATATGCCTAATGAGCAGCAACTCAGCAACCTTTCATTTGAAGATCATTCATTTGAATTTGTCATAGTTGTGTGTTTTTTGATATATTTTCTTATAACTTATATTATTAAAATAATTTTGTATATTTTAATACAGCAGACTTAAGGCTTCCTCAAATCCGAAACCCTAAATTTCACAAACGCCTGAAATGGACAAATTATTAGAAATGTAAACAATAAAAGTTTCAGTTCACATGTAGGGGCAAAATTATAGAATTTTTAAGTTTTACATCATTCTGTATGTATTTTAATAGGCAATTGCCGATATTATGATTCAACTGATTACTTTTCATAAAGGAGGTATAAATTTAGGCATGGTTGTCATTATATGCACCCCATTCATGTGATTTTTTTCCAACGCCAATTTGGAACACAAGTTTTTATTCGAACACCAGTTGTATGATATTTTTAATATATTTTATTATTTTAAATAAGAAATAATAATAAATAAAAGAAGTTTAATTTATTAATATAGAACAGAGCAATTAATTGTGTAATATCCTGTGTCATTACTATTTTAACATAAATTTGGGTTAAAAATTATTTTATTTTCGTTCATTGTTACTTAAAATAAAGATAAAAAAAGTAGTTCATAATTGCAAATTTCATTGTTTACATTTTAAAATAGAAGTGGATTTTGGAGGATTGCAGATTTTTAAAATTGCTGAATTCATGTTTCCTCATGATAGAAGAATAAATTTATTTATGAAAAAAATTTAGATATTACTATTATCACTGATAATTGCAATCTAAATATATTTCAGTATTATTCAAGCTTTTTTGGTTATTAAAACTAACTCGAAATAACTAACCCAAATTTCAGCTGACCTAAAATAAAACTTTATTTTATGATTTTGATGTGAATGAGTGATTGAGAGTGTTGTACCTTGGGACAGTTTTCACTTCTATTATTATTTTTTACTTCTATGATTATAATCTAATTTAAAATTTGAAGGCAGCATTTCAATATACCAACATTTTTCTCTATAATATATTATTAGAAATTTACTATAGAGATTTTTTTTTTGAAAATAAAAATTGCCACTCATTTAAAGTAGAGAAGGCAAACTGTCCCAAGGTACAACATCCCGTTGAACATACTATGTTGTACTTTGGGACATACTACATATTTCCATCATTGCCCCACCCACTCATTTACCTCTCTTCAGTGTCTTTGATTTGTGTACTCTCTCTTTTAAATTTCCCCGGTTTAAAATTTTCTCTCTTTTGTTTCTCTTATCCTATTTAGAGTCTAAAACATACAGGTCGTAAGTAACAGTGGCAGAGCCAGAATTCGGGTCTAGGCGGGGTTTTGAGTTTCTGTTAAAGGTGTTGGCCGGTTATTTGAATCATCGGTTAATAGAATCAGCACTAATTAGACAAATCAACCCTAATTAGACTATCCACTGCATAATACTTAAATTGAAAGAGCATTTGTATGGCAGAAAATTATTCATTCAGCAAAATACGTCTCAGAAAAGTGATCCAGTTCAACTAACCAGTTTTTATTTAACTAATCCATATAATATGCACTTTCACAGTTTTAACTTAGACTTTTTGCCATTTAATTGAATCCCTTTATTAAATGAAATCTGATTCAATAAAGTGGCGGAATCCGAAGTACGTCAAAACGCTTAAATATTAAGTTTGGTTTTGATTCATATAAGCGGCAATTATAGCAAACTTTCTTTGCTCTGAGATGGGTTTTAACCCCAAAACCACCCCCTTGGCTGCACCATTGGTAAGTAAAGACGTTTGATGGGGCTTGTGGTCGCTTAGCAGGGACACCTCTTCATACTGTCCGGGACGTAGGTAGGGGTTGGGGACGAGGATAGGCCGATCACCACAGCGGTTCATTCTGGAACTAAAACTGGATTCATTCAGCGACACTCACCAGAATAGCCAAACACTAACTCAATGAATTCAGTTCCCTCTTATCAGAGAATTTATCATCTTAATCTAACTCATTTACCTATCTCCATGTTTAATTATATCTGGTACATGGCTTCAACTACAGGATGAATTATGCTGCATCTCGTGACTTTGTGTTGTTTGTACGTATTACTGATGAGGAACTTTGAACAAGTTTGAAATGCTTAATGCTTTATTTTCAAAATAATTTTTATGTGTTTTCTATCTATTAAATTAAATTATCTGTGTTTTTGTAATTGTTTTCACAAATTATTAGGTGTTGTACTAAAATCAATCTAAAAAAAAGTACTGGAACTTGTGATAGTGGAACAAATGCATTTGTTTAAAATTTTATACATTTTGTTTATTTTTTGCCATGCTAATGACATTTTTTTACACAAAGAATTATTTTTCTTATTACACGACATTTTCTTATTCTAAAAAGCATTAAGGACTGATTTTAAAGGTACTTAATATTCAATTAAAATTCTAAATATGATTTAAATAATTCAGCTGTGCTGTAAAGATTTTTATATTTTTGGTTTGTGTTTAAAAAAATGAGACAAACATGAAAAATATTTTTGTTGTTTTATTCTTATTTGTAACATATTAACTGTATTTGTATCATATTAAGGTTATATTTGGATCCATGTTTAAAATTTTTGTTTCAGTGATGAATATACTGGAATTTGATCTTTGTCAGTTTGTTTATATAGCCAACAAAACACCATTTGTATCTTATCAAACATTGTTTTACAACTGTCCCATAACCTCCCTGTTATTAGGAATGTATCGGACACATTTTGAAATTTACAATTTCTTTAATTATAAAATTGTTTCCACAAATTATTTATCTGTATTGTTCAAAAATATTAGAAAGTATTTTATTTTGTATTCTATAATTCAAAATATTTGTTTTTATGTCAAACAAAGTTCATTTTCTTATTTTTGTAAAAAATTGTCCTATTTCTCTCCACTTTCCCCTATTCTGTCATGCAAGCTTTTTTACAAGATGATTGTTTTTTAGTAAGTAAGCTTGTCAATATAGAGGATTTTTATAGAGGAATTTTGAACAGTGTGCTTCAGTTTATTTAATCGCAGGATAGCTGCGGTTAAATGAAGCAAAATTTACTGCATGACATTTCTGATGAATAGCTAAATTGCAGGAATAGAGGGAGAAGCTTTACAAAATTTGTTACACCTGACCTCTTTTTTGCATAAGGACGGCTCTGTATATGATATATGTATTTACACACATATAAAAACACTTTCCCAATTGCCTCCAGTATAGTAAATGTGGAACATTATCAATGCCTTTAAAATGAGAAAAATTAAATAAAAATACAGTAGACTCCCTCAAATCAGCAAAGTTTGAGACCAGGGTTTGTGCGGATTTCAGAATTTTGCGGATTTCTGGTCATTGATTTATTTATATTTTTGAAACATTAATTTGATTGGTAGTTAAGCATTGTAATCAATGCATATAATAAATTGAAACATTAAAATAATTAAGTAAAATATATCAATAAATTAATAGTTAAAAAGCAAGTTATTTTTGCAAAAAAAAGTAAAATAAAATTAAAATAAATATTAAAATAAAATAAATAATTAAGATGCATTAAAATACAAATAATGATGAGGAAGAATCAATCTTTTTTCTAATGAAAATATCTGTCTGTGTTAATAAACAAAAAAAGCTTGATTAATTAAAAAATATTAATTTTATGCAGCAAAAATTATCCTGCCTCTCGAATTATAACACTACCAAATGGTCATTCAGAATTATATTAGGCCTGCCACACACCAGTGAAACATTGAACAAAAAAACGTGCGACATGCAGCAATTTCATCCTGATAACAAAGAAAAACCGGTTTGACTACGTCCTGTTGCACGAGTGACAATTCTAATCCTACTAACGTTCTGTTCTAGATGAGTTCGAGCCGTTACAATAGGCTCGCTTGATTCAGATATCAAGACCATACTGGTTTTTAATGTCTTAGCAGTGGCTGTTTTGAGATGAGTGAATTAGTTAAATAGTGTACCATTGTTCTCAATTTTTGTACATTCCTAGTTGGGATTTTAGTAGCAGAAAGTATTTATTTTAAAATTTCGTTTTAGTGACTGAAGTTTTATGAATTTCATACATTTTTAAGACTTATGTTTGAGCTCTATCCATATCCAATGAAACAAGTTGTTTGATTAAAAATAATTGCAATTAAGTGATAATAATAATAATTATACTCAGATAGTAGTGCGAAAGTTTCGTATTGCTTTTCTTTTGTAATAGTAACCTTCAATTGTTTTTAATTACTTTTTTAAATGCCATATTTTGTGTAACTAAATATACTGAATATTTATTTTTATATATTACCGTAAAATACCGTTAATCCGCCCTTCCCGATCAAACGCCCCCTCCCCACTTTATAAAGAATTTGAAATTTTCAAAAAATCCCGAGAAAGCGCCCTCCCTCCCGTTTCTCAAAGGCGATTGAGAGCGAGATCAATCATTTTTAAATGAACGAATCATGAATCTTTGATGAAATGTGCTTTTTTTCAAGATTTTTTAATTGATTTCATGCTTGTTTTGGCTTTTTTTACTAATTTCTTCTTTTTTCTGCGTTTTTTCGACAGAATTCACGTTTAAAAAAGAAAAAAACCCAAATTTTTTCAAGTGTAAATATTTATGATTCATTCAACGATTCATTCATTTTATGATGATTCATTCCTGTAAATATTGTTGAACGATCGCAAAAAAATCCCGTGTAAGCGCCCTCCCCTAACTATTGTACGATTTTTCTTTTCGTTTGGGGGGGCGGATTAACGGTATTTTACGGTAAATAAATTCTTCTAATACAAATTTATTTGCGTGAATTTGATACAGTGCTTTTGAATGCAGACTATGCAGTGAACGAAATATGTGTCACTATTTTTATATTCTTAATAATCATTATTATGATTATAATTATAATATTAATTATTATTAATTATGAAAATAATTATAATTGTTATTAATTATAAACTTTACATACATTTTATTTATATTATATAAGTTTATTTTAAATAAATAATAATAAATGTTTATGATAGTTATCAAATTATTTTTTATTTAAATAAAGTTCATAATTATTATTGATTATATATATTCTTTTATATTTTCCAAACAATTATACATTTGAGATTTCACACGTTTCGTAATTAAAAAAATAATTTACATCTCCTCCTAACCACACATACACACATTAAAAAAAAAAACTTTTTTTTAAATTTTATCTGGATTTTATTTTTAAGCTTTTAAAACTAAATATTTACGGTTGTGGATAAAATGATTTACGATTTAAAGTCTAAAAAAAGCTGTTATTTGACATAACTAAAACGAAATTGAATGGGGGGGGGAGGGGGTTAAAAGGAATTTAATTCTCTGTGGAGACAATAAACATTGATAAAACAAAACAAAATACTCTTTTTGTCACAATGCATAAAAAACAATATAAAGAAAAGCACTAATAAGTTACAAAAATATCAGTTTACAGGTATTTCAAAGTTTCTCTTTTTTTTATTATATATAATAATAATAATACAACTATCTTTCTGAATTGGGAATGAGAATTATGGCTTTAAATATCCATAAAAATTGTATGCTAAATTATTACTAAGCGGCCGTCCATAAATGATGTCACTCTTGATGGGGCGAGGGGGGAAGAGTTCAGGAAATTGCGACAATTTATAACAATGGTGTGGGAAGAGGTAAAAAGAAATTTGACATCACACATTTTGGTTAAAATGAAAGCATTAAAATTTTGTAGATTAAAATAGGAAGTATGAGGTTATTTTAAAATTGAAATATTTTGTGTTCATAAAGATGAGATTTAAAGCCAAATTCTATTTTAAATTCCAAAATACTACTGTTTTCAATTGCTCTTTCATATTAATATTGTATTACTATTAATATCTTCAATATTAATAGTAATAGATGATTATAGATAATTATCGATTAATATTATCTATAATCATCAATTACTATTTCTATATTAACTATTATTATTATTTTGCAAATTTTATTTCATACAAAATACAAATTATTTTTATTGTTCAGCTCACAAATGTTATTAAAACACATAATTAAAGTTTTAAAATAAAATTTGAAATGTGATCTAAATCGCAGTGCTTTGTTTCTAATCTGCAAGTATATGTTTACATAATATAGCATGTGACAAGAGGGGGGGGGGGGTAAAGTGATGTATAACACTTTGTGACAAAGGGGGGCAGTAAAAAATATGGAAAAAGTGTGTGACATCATCTATGGATCACCCCTAAGCGTTTAAGCTTTTCTTTGTTTTTTTTTAAAGAATACATTGACTAAAAACAATTGTTACACCCACAATAAATTATTATTTATTTATTTCATTTTTGCGCTTTACATTAGAATAACATTTATTCAAAGTTTGTAACTTTTCTGAAAAAAAAAAAAAAAAAACTGCTCACTGACATTTTATGATTATCTGAATAAAAAAAAAATAATAATTGTGTTCTGAAATTAATTTATTTGCATCAAAAATTCAATGTTATGTGCTAAAATGTAAAATTTCAACTAACGTTACATTAAAGTAACTAAGACAAAAATAAATAGATAAAAAATAATCATTAAAAAATTTTATAGCACTAAATATTGAAATTTGAAATATGTTTCATGAAGATACAGAAGCATTCAGTTATAAATTCAGGAAATTGTTAAGAGAATACCCCCCCTCCTCCTTTTCCCAAAGTATGTTCCTGATTTTACAATTTTTTATGGTTTAGATGGAAAATTGGAAATTCTGCCTGCAAATGCAGCGTTTTACAAATAACAGTGCGTTTCAAGATTTTTTTCTTTAGTAAATTTTAATTTAAATAACATTTAAAACTTATAAAAGTTTTAATCTTTAAAAAATTTGAAAAAAAAAAAAAAGGTTTGGTATAAAATTGATGAAATTTTTTCTGCAGGGTATTTTTGGAATTTTTTTAAGTAGAAAATATCAATTTTATCCGAAAATGAAAAGTAATTTATTCAAATTTAATTTCTGCATCATGAGAACCGAAATAGCTGAAAACGAACATCCAAATAAGTGTAAAAGGTCGCCGGGTGTCTGGCCACTTCACCTGAATCTGGCTAGCCAATCAGAACGGCTCTGAAGTCTACGGGAAGGCGCTAAAACTCGTCTAGTACAGAACGTTAGTGGGATTAGAACTGTCGCCTGTTGCGCCAATCAACTAGTCTTAATCAACTATATGTTTGTGTTGTAAGGTTGAGCACTATCTTTAAATGTGCGCATGTATTTTTTTATGTATGCAACGCGATTTTGTTCTGTGTATAATGAATAAATATTTTTAATGTGCTATTGAAAAAGAAAATTAGTTATATTTGCAGATGTATGTCTGGCTTTGATAGAACACACTAAGAACCTTGTATAACTCCTTTCGCAATGACCTATTTCTGTAGAACCAATGGGAACACATGCAAATAATTTGTTGTCGACCTATGTTTGTAACTCTACAATGGCTTTTACTTTCATTAAATCTTTACAGATCTATCATGAAGGATCATTTTAGTGCTTATACATTATCTGGGACAAGAGATAAATTGCCAAAAAGGGTTATTAAACATATTCAAAACAGTAATTTGACATCGTTAAATATATTTAAGGTTGTTAAAAAGGATAAATAACAACAACAGCAAAAACATAATAAATAAAAAAATATAATAAAAGTAAATAAATAACAAAAAAGTGTAAAAATAAAAATGAGCTATTAAAAAACCCCATAAAATATATTACATATTATCATCATTGTAGTTTTTATCAGCTGTGCTGTGCTACATAATTGTCATAAGGGATATCTCTGTTCTCTGGTTCACAGTATTTGACTGTAACACTTTTCTTCCAAATCCAATTTTTCAAAATTTCTCTTTGGCTTTAAAATATTTCTTTCAGAGTTTACGAACAATATATTAACAAGCATGAAATTTAAGAAAAAAATTATAACTAATCAGAAAAGTTATCTAACTCAAAGCATAGATTTTATAGTGTATGTCAGTTACTTAACTATTCGACCAGCCAAACATACAGTTTACCGGATTGCCGAATATTTAAAATGACTATAAATGTCAGCAAAAATGAAAGTTGCGACAAATAATATGTCGTATCATCATACGATCAAAACAGAAGTTGTAAAATTTTCAGTAGAAGAAAGACTAAAAAAAAAACATGTCTTACCATTCATTTAGTTAAGTAAAGGAGATAGATCAGTAAAATGATTTTAAAAATCAGCAATTATTACAGAATACTATACATTAAAAGAAAAAAAAACCGCAATCAAGGCTTTCTTTTTCTCAGTTTCCCAAGAGTTTCAGCTAACCTGGCTTGTTTGGCTTTACAGACGCCAACACAAAGAATGAATCACAACGAACAAATTCATTTATGAATAATGAATCCATCCATAAATAATTTCAATTAACAAAATGAAATATTTATTTATAAAAAAAAAGGAGTGGAAAGAATGAGTCAGAATTTCTAAATATAACACTTCAATGAAGAATCTAACTCTTTATTTTCTCCGATACAAAATACTCATCATTCTCGATATGTGTGCTTTGATTGATTGAATCCTTTTCAATGAGTCCTAAAAAAAAAAAAAAAAAAAAAACATTCATTTTTGCGTAGGCGTCTTGTGTTTCGTCGTGTTTGTAATATCAGGTAACTTTTGAAGTGTTAGTTTATTAATCTCACTCTCTTTACTAAAATAAGTTAATACTAACTTAATTTATTTGGCTAATCTTCAACTAAAATTACACAATTTGCTGTTTGATAACGTGACTACACGAAATTTCATCTATCGCAACTTTCATTCTTCCCAGTGGCGTAGCTAGCGGGGGGCGGAGGGGGCGGTCCGCCCTTGGTGTCACCCTCTAAAGGGTGACCACCCAACCTTTATTTGCAAATAAAAATATAATCTTATGGCATAGTCCATGTCAATTCAGGCAGCCAAAGAAAAAATCTTACTATTCATAGTCTCAGAAGTTCTTTGATTGAACATGTTAAAATTCAGGAAAAAATAAAACTCCGTTTTTTTTTTTGTTTTCCCCAAAAGAATTTCTGGACCGAGATACAGGGTGCCAAAAGTGGCATCCCGAGCACCTTTTTCCATTTGCGATTTTCGAAAAAAAGTTTAAAATGCTCTATCTCTTAAACGATTCAAGATATTTCGTTGCAGTTTATTTTATTTTAAAGATAATATTTTTTTGCTTGAAAAGATGTACTCCATTTTGAAACATGTATTTAATTATTTTTACTGGAGCCTTCTAAAAAAAATTTTTTAATCAAAAATAATTTTTTTTCACAAAAATGCCAATCTTAAAATTTTTGATTTTTTTACTGTTAGTCAATACCATTGAGTACTACCTTCACTGTAAAGGAGAACTTCTACTTTTGAGTTTAACGAGTTTTAAAAACATTTCAAGAATTTAGAGAATTTTACAGGCGCTGCATGTTAACAGTTCCAGTAAAAGTCTCAATTTTTGTTTATTTGTGTCATATGTAGCCTATTACATATCCTAAACAAGTTAGAAATCACACATCAAACGTGGTAAATGAGGTGCATTCGTACTATGACTAGTTTTATAAATTTTAGATCTTGGTGCAATAAGTGTTACACTCTTGGGAAATTTGACATGAATACAAAATTTATTGTTTCTATATATTAAATTCAGTAATACAGAAGTAATATGAATCCATCTTAAAAAGAACATAATCACCAGGGCAACCTAGAATCATTACCTATCATGGGATATGACTGAATTAATTATGCGTGATATGATTTAATGGGATGAATGAAACATTTATTAGTATCTTTTTATTCAGTTTTAATTTGACTTTCATAACATTTGACAACATTTTCACATTTTGTTGCTTTTTTTTTCTTTTTTTTGAAGGTAACATTTTTCTGTTAGAAATGATGTATTCAATTTTGAAAAATGTATTCATATTTTTTGAGGCACCCTTCTGATTTTTTTTATTTAAAAAAAATCAAAAATGCCAATCCTAAATTTATTTATTTGTTTTTTTATTTTTGCTGATGATTAATACCATTGAGTACTTACTGCCTTCCTTATATAGAAAAACTTCCACTTTTGATTTTGACAAATTATCAAAACACGTGTAAAATTTTGCCGTATATTTTAACTGTTCCTGTATGACAGTCATATACTGGTCTTAGGAAATCAAAATCTTAGTCTTGTTTGAATAGCATTTTATTTCTTAATAAGTATAAGAAACAGACAGCTTTAAAAATAGCTTACAAAAGAAAAAAACATACACTAAAGTTCACAAAATAAATGTATAAATTTCAAAACACCCTTCCAGTGTACTCTGCTTAGAACTGAAATTAGAAATTCATAGACTTTATAATTTCTTGAACTGCATCTGTATCTTCCTTTGATATTTAGTTATGCCTTCCTGTTTAACCAATAGGGACTGGGGCTTCCATAATCCTTAAAACATTGTGAATAGGAAGTGAACACTGGTGGTGGTGTTACTATCTTGCAAGTGGAAATCTATATCCAACAGCCGATCCATGTGGAAGAATAAAGTTAATGACAATTTCATAAACAACTGATATCAATCCACCACTCACAGTATATACACAAGCCACAAAAATTCCTTTTCATAAATTGTGAATCTGAATATTTTGCATTTGTTTCAGAGATCTTGGTTGGACAAATGAAGTTTTTTCTTGCTTGCTATTCAAAGTTTGTGCAATATAAGTACGCCCATCACTATGTTATTAATAAATGATTGTTCATCCTATTAAATCCTATCACGCATAATTAATTCAATCATATCCCATGATATGTAATTATTCTAGGTTGCCCTGGTGATTATGTTTTTTTAAAGATGGATTCATATTACTCCCATATTACTGAATTTAATATATAGAAACATAATAAATTTTGTATTCATGTCAGTTTTCCCAAGAGTGCAACACTTATTGCACCAAGATCTAAATATTTATAAAACTAGTCATAGTACGAATGCACCTCATTTACTATGATTGACGTATGATTTCTAACTTGTTTAGGATATGTAATAGGCTACATATGACACAAATAAACAAAAATTGAGAGATTTTTACTGGAACTGTTAACATGCAGCTCCTGAAAAATTCTCTAAATTCTTGAAATGTTTCTAAAACTTATTAAACTCAAAAGTGGAAATTCTCCTTTACAGTGAAGGTAGTACTCAATGGTATAGACTAACAGTAAAAAAATCAAAATTTTTGAGATTGGCATTTTTGAGAAATAAACCTTTTTTTATTAAAAAAATTTTTTAGAAGGCTGCTGTAAAAAAATTAAATACATATTTCAAAATATAGTACATCTTTTTAACCAGAAAAATATTATCTTTAAAATAAAATAAACTGCAACGAAATATCTTGCATCGTTTCTGAGAGAGAGCACTTTAAACTTTTTTTAAAAAATCGCTAATGGGAAAAGGTGCTCGGGATGCCATCTTTGGCGCCCTGTATCTGGGTCCAGAAATTTTTGAGGGGAAAACAAAAAAATACGGGAGTTTTATTTTTTCCTAAATTTTAACCTTTGTTCAATTAAAGAACTTCCGAGACTATGAAGGTAACCCCCCTGCCTGAATCGACATGGATTCGACCCAATAAGATTTTGGATAAGAATTCTGAAATAAAATGAAAATTTTAGCACACGACGCAATAGAGTTAGTTTTCTTTTCCTTTAGAATGTGGAATTTTATATAGAATGGTATATCTAAATAAAACATCCTCCTGCGAATAAAAACCTACCTATTCAACGAGTGCGTAGCAAAAGCAAATTTTAAAAGAAAGAATTTTTTCAACATTATAGACACCAAATAGACTTATGCGGACTGTGGGTTGAGTGATGTATCGCTCCTGTGGGGTTTTTTTTTATACAGGAGGACAAAAGGTAAATAAGTAATGGTATGGTCATTTAATATAAAAACGTAGAATTGTGATCGAAAAAATATGACGGGACGGAAGGGGGGGGGATGACACCATTTACATCCGCCCCGGGTGTCACCCATCCTAGCTACGCCACTGATTCTTCCGACAGTCATTTAAAGTATTATAAAAATGTTTTACTAAGAATTTAAAGCATTATTAAAATGTAATGCTTTTTTGGATTTATTTTTGATAATGGCTTCATGCTCATTTCATATTTAGGTGTATTTACAAGACGTTAATCAATATTATTTGCAAAAATCAGCACATTGTTTTGACACAGTTTGTCAGTTGAATGGATCTTCGAAATTTTTGTTATTTTATTTTCACTGCCATTGTCTATTTACTTTATTTTTAGGTTTGAAATTTTACTTTTTGCAGTTGTTTATTTTACCACACATAGCACTTATATAGATTTTTTTTTTCTTTAGAATCTAAATTACTTTCCTCTGTTTATTATTATTTTTTTATATCTTCTTTTATGGAAAATTCTGCAAAATGTAAGTACTAATGATAATGTAAATGTAAGTACTAAAAGATAAATGTCAAAAATAAATTTTAGATGCTTTAATAAGTTTGCAATTTTTATCAGAAACTCGCATCTTAGTTTTTCCAGTTTCACTTGCATTTCAACAGTTGTATTTTTCAGCTCAAGAAATCAAAGTATTTTATAAAACTACGATATGACGTCATTGCATGAATTTCAATAAAACTATATAAAAGTACTTTAAATTGATTGAATGTTGACAGAGCAATATAAAGGTATTCTACAGTAAAATACCGTTAATCCGCCCCCCAAACGAAAAGAAAAATCGTACAATAGTTAGAGGGGGGCGCTTACACGGGATTTTTTCGCGAGCGTCAACAAAATTTACAGGAATGAATCATCATGAGATGAATGAATCATGAAATTTGATACTTGAAATTTTTTTTTTTTTTATTTAAAAACGTAAATTCTGTCGAAAAAACGCAGAATAAAGGAGAAATTAGTAAAAAAAGCCAAAACAAGCATGAAATCAATTAAAAAATCTTGAAAAAACGCACATTTCATCAAAGATTCTTGATTCATTCATTTCAAAATGATTCATCCCACTCTCAATTGCCTTTGAGAATCGGGAGGGAGGGCACTTCCTCGGGATTTTTTGAAAATTTCAAATTTTTTATAAAGTGGGGAGGGGGCGTTTGATCGGGAAGGGCGGATTAACTGGATTTTACGGCAAATTGTTTTGACATCATTATGTGATCAATGTTTGACCAATCATAAAATTGTTTTATTTTTCAGAAATTTTCAGCATCTCCACTTTTTGACAGTTAGCTGAAAAGTTAATGCATGACTTTCTTTGCTTTTTTTATGTTTATCGTGCATTATAGAATATGTGCTGTTAATGCAGTCAAAGATCAATAATTCGTGCACCCATAATTCACAATTTTCTATAATTAAGGTTATTTTACGAATGTAAGCAGTAAAATAAACATTTAAAAAAAATTTATAAATTCATAATCCAAAAATGATTTTTTAAAACAAATAATAAAAAAAATGTGATTTTTTTTAATTTAACTCTTTTATTTCAGTAAAAGTAAAAAATAAACTGTATTACAGAACATATCGTCACCTGAGAATAATAAGGTTCTATCTGTGTTTTTGAACAAAATTGACTTACCGATATAGATATTTTCTGTTTGTATCTATGAAGGTATTTTTGCAGCGAAATGTTATATATAATTTACGTATGGTATAATGATTATGTTATGACATTATTTTAATCCAGAAATGCCTTTATAGACACAAATAGAACACTTTTATATTGATAAGTATTTTTTTTTTTTTTCAAAAACACAGATAGAACCTTATTATTCTCAGTTGACGATATGTAGGTAATCTTTGGGAAACAATTTCTTTACAATTCAACAAAGATTCATTTTTCTCTGAAGACCTGCATCTCTTGATAAAAATTAATAAGTTGTTAACTTTATGTCTGTGAGAATTATCTTTAGCATCCGAATCATTTTATTTCATAATATTATTTTTACCAACTGTTGTTTGTTACCACCAAAATAACACACATCTTCTATAAAGAATCAAATTTATTTGTAAAAATGTTTCTTTAACAATTCTGTAATCATTTTATATCAGACAATATAGTAAAAAACCTTTGAATGTCTTCCTTAATTTTTTCAATGTGTTTTAAAATTTTTTCAATTTAATTAATGTTTTCTTATGATTTTTTTATTATTTGTTTAAAAACAATCATTTTTGGATCACGAATTTGCAAATTTTCTTAACTGTTTATTTCATTGTTTATATTCGTAAAGATACGCAAATTATAGAAAATTGCGGGTTATGGGTGCGCGGATTATTGATCTTTGACTGTAATTCGGCTTCAGAAATTAAATTTATTGCCAAATTATAAAGCAGCCAGGTAAACAAACTTAATAAATTTTATGTATTTTCGAATTTGTATTGAAATGTCTTATATATATTTATGTATGCATATTGTTTTATATACAGTAGAAATTAATTTTTCAACTGGGTAAAAATTTTTGTTCCAAATCTAACAGGATACGTCAGCTCCTGTCATACAAGCCTTAGTTTGGCAATTTTACACATAAAAGTGTTATGAAAGTGCATTGAAGTAACAGCAATGAACTATTTTTATAGTTGCATAAATTTTCTCAAAACAATAGCAACAGTACGTTGGATTTTACTGGCTAATAAAGTTTTCTAGAATATAAAAATTTCTATTTAATAAATGCATACAAAATGTTCAAAATTTGTGAATTTTGCAAGAATTTGATTAATAGTTCAGTAGTTGTTACTTCAAAAATAGTTCTGAAAATTCCAATGTCAAATCCACAACTTTTAAAAGTTCTTGAGTGCCGCATCACAAAATTTGTTGAAACAAATATGATATCGATAACAGAAGAAGAATCCTCCCTCCTACTAGAGATATCTCAGAATGTTAAGTGTCGTGTCACTACATTCATAGCAGACGCACGTCTTTTTGTGTCTGACGAAGAAAGACTAAGTTCTTTCGAAAGGCCTTACATAATTAATTTTTTATGGTGTTTTAAAGAAGAGTTTTTCATTTCACTTCACCACAATGTCAAGTGCCAGGCACCCATCTTACCCCCACACTTCCTTCAGTGATAATGTTGTGTACATGCTGCCCCTTATCTCATAAATTTTGAAAAAAGATGTAGATGGAACAGAGTCAATTATGTATCTATGCTCAAGTCAGGTCACATGTTTAAGAATATATAATAAGATAATTTAATGAATGAATTTTGGGCTGTTTAAGGCAGTGGCGCAGCCAAGGGGGTGGTTTTAGGGTTAAAACCCCTCCCAGAGCTGAGAAAGATCGCTATAATTGCTGCTTATATGAATGAAATCCAAACTTAATTTTTAAATGTTTCGGCGCGTTTCGGAATCCGCCACTTTATTGAATCAGATTTCATTTAATGAATTTATTCAATTAAATGGCGAAAATTCTACTTAAAATTGTGAAAGTGCCTATTACATGAATCAGTTAAGTAAAAATGGTTATTTGAACTAAATTACTTTTCTTAGATGCTTCATGCTAAAAAAAATGATGATTTCCAGCCACACTGACGCTTTTTGAGTTTAAGTATTATACAGTAAATATTCTAATTAGTGCTGATTCTATTAACTGGCGATTCAAATAACCGGCAGTCACCTTTATCAGAAACTCAAAACCCCCCTTAAAACCGAATTCTGGCTGCGCCACTGGTTTAAGGAAATAAATTTGTAAAATCGGCTACTTAATTCCGAACTAAATTTAGTGTAGTTTGTTTAAAAATTTATTTTATAAAAGTTAAAATTTAGTGTAATTTGTTAGACGGTGGTTTCTTTATCATTATTCTTTCTGTTTTTAGATTCAAAGACAAATCAAATATTTTTTGCTGAAGTTCAATGAGTCATTTCTATGGATGAAAATGGCAACATTCTAATAAATACGGACGCCTTGAAGAAGTTTTTGTTATCATCCAAAACAAAACTTTTTCACTTACAAAAATGTCATCGATTGCAGAAGAAAATTCTTGCTCCAGTCAACAGCACTTTGTTTCTCAAAATGGAGATAAAGAAAAACATTCTTCCACTCATACAGAAGAAAAAGGTTTTATTTGTGAATTATGTTTTAAAACATTTTCTCACAGAAGTTCTCTAAGAAGACATCTAAAAAATATTCATACAGGTGATAATCCATTTGTTTGTGAAATATGTTCGAAGGGATTTTATGATAACAATACTTTGAGAAAACATCTCTTGTCACATACAGGAGAAAAACCTTATACTTGTGAAGTATGTTCCAAGGGATTTTCTAAGAGTAGTAATTTAAGAAGCCATCTCTTGACGCATACAGGAGAAAAACCTTTTGTTTGTGAAATATGCTTTAAAGGATTTTCTGTTAAAAGTACATTGAGAACCCATCTCTTGACACATACAGGAGAAAAATCTTTTGCTTGTGAAGTATGTTCCAAGGGCTTTTCTCAGAATGGTGATCTAATAAGACATCTAAGAAACATTCATACAAGAGAAAAAACATTTGTTTGTGAAATATGTTCAAAGGGATTTTGTGATAACAGTGCTTTTAGAAAACATCTCTTGATACATACAGGAGAAAAACCTTTTGTTTGTGAAATATGTTCCAAAGGATTTTCTCAGAAGGGTACTCTTACAACTCATCTCTTGACACATACTGGCAAAAAACCTTTTGCTTGTGAAGTATGTTCCAAGAGATTTTCTCAGAGTAGTAATCTAAGCAAGCATCTCTTGACACATACAGGATAAAATTCCTGTGTTTCTAAAATGTGCTCCAAAGGATTTTCCAGACTTTGTGAACTAGACACCTCGTAATTGATACAGGAGAAATTGTTTTGTTTATATATTCTGTTTTCCAAGAAACTATCTAATAACCATTATTTAAGGTAAAATTTGTCTCATTCCAAATAGGCAATACATGAAAATCTCTCATATTTTTATATCCAAAATGGAGTATGAACCCTGTGCATGTCATTATATTTACTATTATCACGTTTTATGTTTTAGCCTTTAGTAATAAATACAAAATATTTCACACTTCATCCATGGTTTAATGTCTTATTTGATAAGACACAAATAATTGTTCATTCTTTCTTATTAGTACATTCATTTTGCATTGAATAACATATTTTTCAGGTTAAGAGGCTACTTCATTCAAATGAAAAGACCTGTTCGCTAATGCTAATCCAATGGAAGAAATGTATAAAGATATCTCGGTTGCATTTCAATATTTTTAAATGAGTTTTTTCATATTGGATAGCTGAGATTGATCAAAATGCAGATCGTTTTTTACTTTTTCGATTTCGGTTGCAGATATTCCATATGAGGGTGTTTTTGCTTATAAAACTGGTTCTGAAAAAGAAAGCGTCCTCATTAAAAAAAATCTAAAGTGTAAAAAGCGGCCTGCATACAGATCAATCTCAGCTGTCCAATGCAAACAAAAATCATTTTAAAAAATTAAAATGTAACCGAGATAGCTTTATAAATTTCTTCCACCGGCAAAACGGGTCTTTTCATTAGAATGAAATATCCTCTTAAGATAGAATTCCGTAATAGGCAGGTTCTTTTTCGCACGTTTTACTAAATTTTAATTTAGCTACATTTAATAAGCTTAGAGATGTACAATTTTTTATAAAAAATAAAAAAAATTAATATTTAGTTGTAGAATAATGATAATTTAAATGTGTATATATGTATATATTTGCCAGGACAAATTTTACTGATCTTTGAATTAGTCAGGCATGCCAATAGAATGAAAACCAGAAATAAATTTAGGCCCGTGTAGACAAAAAAGAATGATACCAGTCTCGGTTCGATACGGAAAATTTAAGTTAGACCCGGCCAGGTCCTTCAGAATAAAAGTCGACCCAGAAAGTGTAACTAGGCCCGGCCCAAGACTTTAGGAAAATGTATGGTCCAGGCCGCCCATATGAGTGGAGGAGTTTGGTAAAGTGAAACTTTTTAATAATATGAAACAGTTGTAACGTATGAAAATTAAAATTTTTCAATGTAAAAAACAAAACATTGTAAAAGTTCCCTAGACCAGATCAGAAGGCGCTGCAAGAAATTTCCATTTTTGACGGGTTTACAGCCTAGCAGTTATAACTGTTGTTAATACATTTTGTCATAACCATGATTTTTTTTTTAATTTTTACTCAAACTGGATTCTGTTTCATATATTTTCTGTTTGTGCAGGGTTTTAATAAATCCTTTTGACTAGTTGTGTTTTCACAAAGAGAGGAAAATACGGGATCGGAAACAAGTTGAGTATGATTGTTAGATTTTTTAGATTGTTAGATAGATTGTTACCTTTGCAGGTATATATGGGTGATTCTCAAAATAGGGGGCAATTTCAAAAGTGAAATCTTAAAAAAATTACTGTTAGCAAAATTTCTGAAAAAAATAGGTGTTGTTAATATAGTATTAGGTATACTTTACAGGTAGTCAGCAGAGCTAAATATTTAAAAATTAACTTAAAAAAAAAATTAGTATTTTTTGAGCCATGCTAATGACAAAACAAATTGCATGGAATAAATATATTAAGAAATTTTTATTTTTTTCCTGTTTAAATATTTTTTTCTATATTTATTAGCCTTCCTTTTCAGCAAATGGTTTCCATTTTTACATATATACATATAAGGAGAATAAAAACATTACCAAAGAGCAAAGTTTGTTTACATGAGCAACATTCTGACACTAACAATGTAAGAAGCTGTCTTAGTGAATTTCTGACAGATTTAATGCATATTTTAGGGATAATAAATGTAATACCTAAATTTATATGTAAAATTAAACTTTATAAAAGATGCAATATAAGCAATGGTTACATTTATGCACATAGGAGTCTTTAGCATGGACAGAAAAATCATGCTAATGACACTGATATTTGTCCATGCTAATGACAAATTTTAATTTAAATAAGATTATGAGGCATAATATAATCAGAATGCAATAATCCTTTCTGGGGCTTTTTAAAACACAAAAGTCCTATGCAAATAAGTAAAATAAAAATTTTAATTATAAAATAAGCATGAAAATTATTATCCAATATAATGACATACAATTGATGTACGCCTCTAATATTCAACTTCTATTCTTAAAATACAATACTTGCTTCTATTTTCAGGCTGGGATAAAATGGCTACTTGTTGCCATGGAGAAACTTTATATTTATAAACTATTGTCATATGTGAAAATGAAATTTTGATTAATAACCAGCTGTTATAGTATGACCTTGTTTTGAAAATAGAAGGACAAACTTTAATTCTTTTTTTATATACTATAATTTTATTTTTAAAAAGAAATTTATTGGATAAATCCTCTCCTTGATTAATTTAAAGAAAGAATAACATTTGTTTTATTTTATAAACATGATACTAACTCTTGAAAAAGCTAGTATATACAAGGCACAGCTGCTGTGGACATCCATGCTAATGACATTTTGAACATTTATTCTGTTATTTTAAGGTGTTTTTAACTAAAAAGTGAGTAATTCTTGAGTGCAAATAATGAATAATATTAAGACAAACATATCTAAATATAAAAACATGACAGGAAACCTCTCAATTTTTTTTTTTTTTTGTATGCTGAAAGACATAAATTGTCCCCTATTTTGAGAGTCACCCATATGTGATTATAGCATTTCATTGTATAAAGAAAGATTTTGTTATAAAAGGATCTGATTCATATTCACAGATTGTTATAGATTAGAATCATTAATGCATTGCGTTGTTCATTCCCCAAACTCGAAAATCATATTTCAAGTCAACTGAAAAAGCTTTTAGAAATTTAAAACGGCCTATAGAGGCACTGCTCGCAGCCTTTGATACAGGATAACTGTCCCTTTAATTTTCCTTTAACTAATTTTAAAATCTCTTTGAAACAATGCTTTATTATAAATGTTTTTAAAAGTTTTAGATATTCAAATTTGTATAATATCTACTTTGTCATATAAGACAGAACACAAATGTCACAGGAAATCTGAAATTGTGCAAAAGAATAATTATTCTGAACAAATTTAAAATGCATCTAATGCAATGAGCTTACACGGCATTATCCTGAATGGAGAAGTTACATCTTTTCTCCACCAGATGGCGTATTCGAGCGCTTGAATCGCCATTATTCAGCAGGCGGATCTGTGGCAGACCTTTGTACGCGCTGCAAATATCTTAAAGAGGGAAAAAGATAGAAAGCTCCCATTGGCTCAATGTAAACCGCAGATTTCTCTCACCGCTACGTTTAACTATGCTGGAAAACAAACTTTACAGGGGTGAAGCGCAGCGAGGTGCGCACGCACTTCGCTCCAAAACAGAAGAATAAATAAATGAAAAAAAAAAAAAAAATTCTGCGCTTTTCGTCCCTTTAATATTCTGCCTCTTCTGTTTTCGTTTTCAGTTGCTTTTCAAGAATCTTTATATATTTTTCTTTTTCAGATTCAATTTATTATCTAGATATAATATAATATGTTTTTAAATGAGTTTCAGTAATTATTTTATTTTTTTTTGTTAAAGGAAACTATATGCATATTATGTATTTATGAAACAGCTAATCTTTCAATATGTCTTTAAAAATAAATATATTATGCAACTGAAAAATATTTTTTTCCTTTGAGACATGTTTTTAACTTTTTTGTGGATAGAATAAAATAACTTTTTTGTTTCATTCTTGTATTATTATTATTATTATTATTTTCAGTTTTGGCGCACATAAAAAATTCCCCAAAAATTAACATACACATGTTTCGAAATACTTGATGTTGAAATCTGTATCATTGTTTAAAAGTGGTGTAAAATATTTAAATTTCGTTTGTTTGTATATATGCTGTTTGTAATACAGTTAAAATTCAAAAATTATAAAAAATGGAGTTATTAAAAAAATAGTTTTCATTGTTATTTAATCTCATGAAATCATATATTTATTTATCTGACGCAAGCAATTCAGCAAAAAAAGGCTTTCAGAAAATCTATCCCCTTCAATCTACATATTTTATGCTGCTAATGAATTGTTTTTCTTATTTAGTTCATTTAGAAATGAAAATTATTGTTACATTAAGAATCATAAATTTCTTTTATTAATTACATTTGAAAACACATGTAACTGCAACTTACATGTAACATAAATTACATTTGATGTTACATGTAAAATACAATTTCATTTTCTTTCTTAAAATAATAAATCTTTCTATTTCTGCACTTACTATCTCTCTCTCCTATTTTAATTATTTGTTTGTTTTTCCTTTTTAGTAAAACTTATCTTTTAGAAGTATTGCATAATATTTTTTATTAGATTTGATAAGTTCTGTAGAAACATTACAAAATTTTTACTGTATATTTTAGCATCAATACCTTTTATTGCAAAATTACAAATATAATTTACTTTACTTTCTTTCTTGCAAATAGCAACAAGAACATTTGAATAATAAAATTTTGCTTTTACAATGAAAGCTTACATTAATGAGTTCTTAAATTCTAAAAATGTTTGTAAATTCCATTGTTAGTCAATAATTTATAAATTTTATGAACAGAATTTATATGTAACAGAAAGGGTTAATAAAGTGCCAGATTATTTTCTAACAAATAATTAACCTTTTAAAAACTTAAAAAAAAAAAAAAAAAATCTTTGCATACTTTTATTTGGAAGTGTCGCCTTTAATGTATGAAAGTGGGAAATGGGAAAAAGAGGTGAAAATTTTTTTTCCATTTATAGTGACACCATACTCCTTTGTTTTTTTAACCGCTACTTATACAGTAAAATTAAATGTAACTGCACATATGATTGCTGTACATATATGAACTTAGAAAGTTTAACAATGCTGGAAAAAAAAAAAAAAAATCATATAGCTAAATTGATTTTTGCTTTAGAAATACATATGGAAAAAGATACTGCAGAAATGATCCATAAATTGTTACAGAATATTCAATTCTAAAAAGAAACTTCCTATAACTTTGAATTTTTACTATATTTTTTTAAAAAATGCCATCCTTGAAAGACACTTTGGGCAACTTCATTTACAAGACTTTTCAGGTACTTATATGATATAATCCCACCTTTCATTTCCTCTGTTGCACAATAATTCAAAAACAAATTCTAATGGCTTGAGCAGACAAAATATTGAATTATTCTAAATTTTAAAAGCACCCCCCCCCTCCATGGATGATTCTTCAAAAATTTTCTTTGCATTCTCGCATCAATCCATAGAATGTCCAAAGTTGCTTTAAAAAAAGGTGAAATTCCTTTTTTTTTGGAGGAACTCTTTCATGTCTGATAATATTCAATAACATTTTAACGATGGCATTCTTTTTAAAAAGATTTCTTTCATATACTAAATTATAGAGTAACTGCTTATTCTTAAGAATATTGAAAGAAAAGTACTCTCTAATTAAAATATCATTTACTAAAACACTTAACTGTCAAATATTTATTTCAAAGAATGGTAAATTAAATATAATATTAAATAGTCCAAAAATAACACATTAAAATAAACAAAGAAGTAATGCAGGAATAATTATTCTTTATTTAAAGGTGTTACAAAATTACATAATAGGATCATCTTTTTCACTTACAAGGAACATGTTGGACAAAATACAATACAGCAAGTTTTAAGATTTAATTTCAAATTTTTAAAAAACAGGAGATGAAGAATACAGACACAAGTTTCTTAATTTAAAAAATAAAAAGAATAGAGCTTGTTATATTTCGGTTTAACAAATTAGAGAATATAACAATGGGAATTTTTTATTTCAAAATAGTTGGCCAGATATTGATTAGATATCACAACAAATTTGATTGTACACAAAATTTCTTGCAATTAACAAAATAATCAAATTAAATTAAAATTTTTAAAGAAAAACTAAATGAATAATAATAATAAAAAGTAATTTTCAACACTGCAAGTTAAAAAAAATTTTCTACTCCTGCTTTACATTTCATAAGAAACAGAAATTATATAATTTGTCCATACATATTTGCTTAACAAATCCAAACTAAATATAATATATTAAAATAAATAAATATACATCAGGTTTATTTTGAATTTAAACAAGTACAATTCATAAATGGGAAATGTATGGTTCTCCAGCTAATTATTTTTTTTGAACTTTTTATACAGTAGACTCCCTCAAACCTGCACAGATTGGGACCAGAGGTTTTGTGGATTTTAGAATTTTGTGGATTTCTGAACATTTTTTTCTTAAATTTTTAAAACAGTAATTTGAATGTAATTAATAATGCAATCAAAACTATAATTAATGCTTACAATACTATAATAAAATATTGAATAAGTAATAAATTAAAATAACAATGATTTACATAATGATTAAAATATTAAAAGAAATGTCAAGTTAATTATCAATAATGTAAGATTAAATATGTATTATAAAGATGAAATGTATTTTTCCTAAATTACTCAGTTAAACTTCCCTCGTAAAAGTACATTATTAATTCACATCAAAATCATAAAATAAAGAATTTTTATTTTAGGATTAGCCAGACTTAAAAACCAAAAAAAATTTACACATAAATATATTTGGTAAAAAGGTTCATTATCAGTGATATCAGCAGTATCTTGAATATTTTCAGAGGTAAATTTATTCTTCCTTCATGTTAAAACATAAATTCAGTAATATTTCAAAATACAAATTAAAATATGTATATGGAACTGATATAAAGCTAAAAAAGTTAAATGTTGCCCATATATCTGAACTAAAATCTTCAGTGTTTACCTCTGTAAATTATGTGTGGATTTCAGACAGTTGCAGATTTTAGAGAGTCTTATGCATGTATTAATGTATATATATATATATATATATATATATATATATATATATATATATATATATATATATATATATATATATTTTTTTTTTTTTTTTTTTTTTTTTTTTTTTTTTTTTGCAAGGTTTTTATAGTCACTTTTAAAAAACAAATGTACAATTTTCTTTGAATTTTATTTTAAGAGCACACCATGATTTTTTCAATGGTGTATTTTGATTTAATTTAAATCTTAAGTAAATCTCAATCTAAATCTTAATTATATTTTATAATAAAATGATTTAAATTATATTAAATTTTTTTTTAAATAATAAGATTAGTGAATGGAAGTTCCTACATTCTCCCGGTAATTTGTTTGAACCTGGTTAATAATAAAAATTTTAAATTATTGTCACGTAAAACACACTTTCACTTGCATAACTTTGTTTACTTACCAGGAATATGATGTTAAACAGTTAAATTCTCAAAATAATAATAATAATAATAATAATGCAAAATTTTCTATATAAACAATATCCAGTTGAAAAAATCAAGTATATCAAAAGAATTTTACAATGTACAAGCATTACATGAAAATAAAAAATAATGTTAAATATTATAAAATAATTTATTACTAGTAAAGTTACTATGAGATCCACTATTTTTTTTTAATAGATCAACATTTGATTTTAGTTGCCAGATAGATCTGCAAGGCTAAATTTTTGTCCTTGACACCCCATCTCCGTCCATATTTTGATATACCTGAAAAATTCAACTGGGAGGCAATAAAATTATATATAACTGGAGATACCATACATTTTACCGATTTCAAAATAGCATCTTTTGTTAATTTCCCATTTAATCGAGAATATTTCCTCTGCAAATAGTAACATTTCGAACTTAAAGATTTTATCTTTTTAGTTTTGGGAGTAATCATTCTCCCTTGTTTCATGTCATTAACTCTTCTGACAGATGGAGTGCTGAATGTATCACATGCAGATGTATCTGAAAAATAAATAATTAAGTATTATAAAAATTTATAATTAAAAACAAATTCTAGTACATAAGTCAAGGATTATTGATAACTCCTTCCAAGACTTTAGTAAAATAAATAAATAAAATAAAAAATAAAAAATAAAAAAAAAAAGACTTGAAAGTTGTTATGTACTAATTGCTTATTGGCAACTGCTAACAACAAAACTTGATTTGTTTCTGTATTCAAACTAATATAGATTTACTGTTAGCAGTTGCTGGTAAGCAATTAGTACATAAAAATGACATTTCCTGTTTATTTTTCACTTTTTTTCATCACAACTTTTAAATGATAACAGTCTGATTACTTTAAGCTTTTGAAAACTTCTTCAGCCTATTTTCAACATTTTGCCTAGAACTATTTTTTCACTTTTTTAAATTTTCTAGATTTATCAGAAGAGTTTTAAATGAGATCTCCTTTTGTTATATCATTCAGAGTAATTACTGATATGTTCAACTTTGCAATTTCAACTCTTGTTACTTTCGAGTTATTACCAAATTTTTTCAAAATTTTGATTTTATCTTCAATTTACAAGTTTTTAAAATTGCCTTACCTGACATTTTTAAAAGGAAAAAATAAAACAGATTTTTTTTCTTTTTTTACATAATTTTTAATGAGAAAGCTTCAATGTTAAGAGCTTTACACAGATTTCAAAACTTCTTTTAAATGAATGAACCAAACCACAGCTTTCGTTCATTCCAATCATGTAAGAAATGGGGGTAAACAGGTCCCCTATATTGGATATAGGGGACTTTCAATCACATGAAAATAGAAAAACCATGAACAATCATCTGATTTGGGATATCCTTTGCTAAACACTGAATTCTGGGTATGCTGTGACATGTTATAAATTCATGTATTCTCACTTTCAATCATTAATGGTTGCATTATGTTTTAAACAAATGTCCAACATATTCAGAAATTATAATTAATAAAAAAATTCCATCATCTGCATTTTCAAGTCAAAGATTGCTTTTAATGTAATATTAAATAGATTTCATCCAACTGATGCATGATTAATTGGGTAAAAGGATTGTGATCATTTTATCGTATAGTTACTACGTTACTATCTATTAATGAATTTGATTATACAATACATGAAAATTTAAAGAACTTATTTGGGAAAAGAAATCTTACCATCAACACTGTTGTTTGTAACAGGCTTTATTGGAGTGCTGGTAAGGGGAACTTCATTCAGCACAGAAGTATCTGTTGGTAACACAAAAAAAATAGACTTATTAGCTTAAAACACAACCTTTACAAGATATCTTTAAATTATTGATAAAATCTACCAAAAAATTTATTTTATAAGGATTTTTACCTTAGAAAATTTAACAGCAAACTTCAAAAATTTAATTTATTTTTTCTGATCCAATATGACATAACGACACTTTAATATACAAATGTCAAAAATTATACTTTTTTGGATTGAAACAATACATAAAGAAATATAACAAGAAAAAGAATTTTAAATAAAACATTTATAATATTAATTCTGACTTTTTTTTCTTTTTTTTTTTCCATTTTTGTTTCTTTTGTTTTTCACATTTTTGAAATAAGCCAAGTTTAAACTGGATTTTTTGTTGGGAAAGACCTCATCTTACTTTTGATGCTATGTTTTATATTCAAAAAACAAAATTTTATATTTTTCAAAAGTCAAATGATGCAATTAAAGTTTTTTTTTTTTTTTTTTTTTTTTTTTTTTTTTTTAGAAAATACAAAATAAGTTTTATAAGCTCATTTCTCTTCAGTTTACAAGATTTATACATTTATACAAGATTAAAATTATATTTATTTTTGGCTTACCAACAGTTTCACTTTCATCAAACTGAGAGATCTCCATCGGGACTGGAAACACAGCTGTATCTGTGTGAAAAAAAAAAAAAAAAAGTTTCAGCTATGAGAAATAAAAAATGCTTTTAATTAAAAAATTATTTAAACAACTGATGTCTTCTAACATTACTAAATAAGCCTTGAAACTCTAATCATATAAATATTTGAAATTAGAATTGCTAAAAATAAAATTTCGCCCAGAATACTTAATTTCTACATAACAGCATACGAATATTAAAATTTATTATTAAATCAGATAGTAAAATAGCTAAAGATTACACTAGATATTTATTTAGTAAAACATCATATCATGTATATTAAGTTTGTTTTCAATAATTTACCGTAAAATACCGTTAATCCGCCCCCCCAAACGAAAAGAAAAATCGTACAATAGTTAGGGGAGGGCCCTTACACGGGATTTTTTCGCGATCATTCAACAAAATTCACAGGAATGAATCATCATGAAATGAATGATTCGTTGAATGAATCATGAATTTTGATACTTGAAAAAATTTGGGTTTTTTTTTTTTTAAAAACGTAAATTCTGTCGAAAAAACGCAGAATAAAGGAGAAATTAGTAAAAAAAGGCCAAAACAAGCATGAAATCAATTAAAAAATCTTGAAAAAACGCACATTTCATCAAAGATTCATCATTCATTCATTTCAAAATGATTGATCCCACTCTCAATCGCCTTTGAGAATCAGGAGGGAGGGTGCATTCTCGGGATTTTTTGAAAATTTCAAATTCTTTATAAAGTGGGGAGGGGGCATTTGATCGGGAAGGGCGGATTAATGGGATTTTATGGTACATATGATTTTGAAGACAAATGATGCAATTAAAACCATGAGGTTGACATTTCCTAAATATAACATTATTCTTGTAATTCTTGAAACATCTCATAAAATAATACCAGGTTAAAAAAAAAAAAAAAAAAAAAAAAAAAAAAAAAAAAAAATCTCCCTTCTAAACAGCTGAACTTTCCATCTTTTATTAATTTTTGTAGGCGAGACTCCCACTCCTTTGAAAAATTGAATTTCAAGCCCTGTATAAGATTAAAATTATATATATATACATATTGCTTACCATCAATTTTGTTTTCATGTAACTGGGAGATCTCCATTGCTTCTGGAAACATGGTTGTATCTGTAAAAAAAAAAAAAAAAATGTATGAGGCATGACAGGGAGAAAAAGGCTTTTTTCTTATAGACTGACATAAAGATACAGTAAAACCTCTAAATAACGGACACCTCGGGAATGCAGAAATTGTCCGCTATTCGGAGGTGTCCGCTATTGGGAAAACCTCAGAGATTCAAAAATCTCTAAGAAATGCTTAATACTGTATTTACTCGTGTATAGGGCGCACGCGTGTATAAGGCGCACCCCTACTTTACAAGTAAAAATGGCGATTTCTTAAAATCTCGTATGTAAGGCGACCATAAATTTTATACGCTAATGAAGAATGACCAAATGAATTTCAGTCAAAAAAAAGTCGAAACAAACATTACACCATACCAGAAAATAAGACGGAAATGCATTTTTAGACTTCGGGCTGTAAGAGAATGACGAGAAATAGGAATGAGTGACGGTAAAGAGAACTGCTAATTAGCAGTTAGATAATGTCATTAGCTCTGTTGTATAAAAAACTGCAAGGAATGAAATAAATACGCAGTAATACTTCAATTAAGTAACATTTTCCGAGTTTTAATATCTTCTTTGAGTAATGTCTTGTTTCATATCTATATCGTTCGACTGCATCCAACAGTAAAAAATTATTCCGTGTATAAAGCGCACCTAGGAGTTTTGCCCTGATTTTTTGGAAAAAAGTGCACCTTATACATGAGTAAATACGATATTTCATTAATTAACTTTTATATTCCTAAAACCAATATTATACGATTAATCAGGAAAAAAAAATTAAGCAATAAAACTGAAATAAAATTGTGCACACTTTTATCTACTGTTTATTGCATTCTTAAGAAAAAATCTGCTACAAAAGTTTATGTTTGCTTGCAATTACACATAATTTGTTTTTCAGTGTCACGTTATTGGACTTTATAGAATTCCGGGCTGGGAAAATTCATTGCACTTTTTGTCTATTAAAAGCATAAAACCTTAAAATCTTCCGAGGGGACATTACAATGCTGAAGGAGATGTTCCTCCATGGCAACCCTGAATTGACACTAAATGTAGTGGGAGGGGAGATTTTCCCCAGACCGCCCTCTACATTTATCTGTGATCACAAAATTTGTGACACATTGCTCTGATAAATTTAGACGCCTTTTTACTCTTTTTTCGTTTATTTATTTATTTTTTTTTATTATTATTTTTTTCTGGATAAAAATTTTTTTTTTATCCTTTATCGCCGAAAATAGTGTCCGCTATTTGGAATGTCCGATATTCAGAGGTTAAACATACAAAAATGTAAGTTTTGGGAGTGGGGATTGAAAAACTGTCCGTTAAATAGAGGTGTCCGCTATTCGGGAGTGTCCGTTATGGAGGTTTTACTGTATTAATAAAAAAACCAACATTTCTTATTGGTATTAAAATAAATGAAACTCCACCGTAAAAGGATTTGAATTTAGAATTGTTTAAAATAAAAAAAAACATATAGTTAATTTCATTGAATTATTAATACCTAGTTTAAAAGTCAAACTTTTTGCTCAGAATAGAAAATCAATTTGTATTTAGTAGCTTATAATCAATCAGAGGATTTAGACAGTACAGTAGAACCATGATTACCCAAAAATTTCTAATCTGCATAAACTTTTTTTTTTGTGAGGGGGGGTGGGGGGACTTAACATTTATTGCCTGTGTGAGCATTACTTTTTGAACTATGAGTTTAAATAAATTATTTGGTTCTATTTTGTATGAAGTCCTTTGATATTAGATTGAGCTACGCATACTCCAATCACAGTATAAGTGCACTCTTCCCTTTCTCTCATACATACATCGCCCTATTCTAAACAAGCACATCCATCCACATTGAGAAACTTAGAATACCAAACTGACTAATGCCATATTTGAATGTTTTTTCACTCTCATCGTAAACAAATACAGCAAAAAGGAAAAAAAAAAATTCCTTGTCAATTTTTTAAACAGAATTTTAGCCTCATACGATGAAATGTATACAAGATGGAGTTTATATTTTACTTACCAACAGTTTCAGATTCTTGTAATTCAGAGGTATCCCTTCTTATTGGAAGTACTGGAGTATCTGTAAACAAAAAAATATATAATAAAGTAAGTACGAGCAAGGATAAATAAAAAATTACTTTAAATACACGGCAAAATAAATAATTAAACATAAAGTTGTATTATTAAAATTAAAAGTATAATAAAAAATTAGATTTAACAAATTACAACCATGTGGAAAATGATTTTTTCAAAAACTGAAATTTAAGACATGTAAATAGTGCACTTAATTTTTTTTTTTTTTACTTTCTGTAAATAATACATGTTTGTTTTACAGTTAAATAAAGGTGAAACATCTAAAAGGGATTATCATTTATACTGTCATTTTCCTCCTAAAGAATTTATCATTTAAACATAATAATAATAAAATAAAGAAGTGATGGGGTTTCTTCCTTCCTCTTTTTTTATCTACCTTATCTGTCGGTATTATAAAGGAAAAACATATCTGTGCATATGTCCAGTGAATGGAAACACTCAAATTTAATTTAAATTTTAGTTTTAAAATTTTCAGTGCTGCCAAAATTTTTAAGCTACTAAACACCACACATTTTAAACTTTTATACTACCATATATTTAGACAGTATTTATCAGTTTACTAAATTCATGTGTATAAATATTTACTTTTTTTTTCATATAAACATAAAATGCATAACAGCGTATGAAGGTTTTTAGAACTATTAAAGTTAGCTACCAAAATTGACCATGAAATAGCCAAAGTTTTGAAAAAACGCTATCCTGTCCATGATACTAGGTTAATTTTAATTGTTAGATACACAGTTACTAATTCAAAATACAAATGATACAATTAAAATATATTATATGCAAATGTTATAGGTGTAAATTAACGGTCGCCACTCGCCACGTGGGGATAAAAGTTTCAAAAGTGGCGATTAAAAATCGGTCACCGATCGCCACCCTAGTCGCCACTCGGCGATTAAAAAATCTTATTAATTTGCTTTGTGAAATGCACCTTTTTTTCATGGATATATGCATGTCTACTTTGTTTGCATCTAATTATTGAATTGGTTAATTCTTTAAATTCAAAAACGTCTATCGATCACCACCCTAGTCGCCACTCGGCGATTGAAAAATCTTATTAATTTGCTTTGTGAAATACTGCTTTTTTCATGGATATATTCATCTCTACTTTGTTTGCATGTAATTAGTGAATATTAACTAATTCTTTAAATTAAAAATCGGCCATCGATCGCCACTCTTGTCGCCACTCGGCGATTAAAAAATCTTATTAATTTGCTTTGTGAAATACAGCTTTTTTCATGAATATATGCATCTCTACTTTGTTTGCATCTTATTAGTGAATTGGTTAATTCTTTCTTTCTATCGGATGCAAGCATATTTAGCAACTTTGTTTTATTTTCTATATTTTGGCTTTTTACCATGAACTCTTTATTTGGATTATGTTTTCAAGAAATAGTTTTTTTCCTACAAAATCTAGTCATCAATTTTAATTCCACATGCATTTCAAATAAATTATACCATTTTTACATCTGGATGCAAAGAGATTTTAAGGAAATTGCTGTATCTTAAATCTTTCACTTTTGCCATATGCTCACTAATTGTACCAGTAATAGTTGGCTAGTACATTTTTTTTTTTTTTAAATTTATGATTAAAGTTTATGTAGGTGTCAAGAAAAATTGAAACATTATAGCCAATTACTTTAAAAATATAGAACAAAATTAGCACTTGCCACTTAGGCGAGTAATACTGCAAATTTAGCATCTGACTTTACTGCTACCAAGCAGACTTCCTCCAGCTCACCAACACATTGGCACTCTCTGATTCTGCCTTAATAAGACATCCGGAATTTTGAAATCTCAGCCAAAGCAAAGAATATTTATATTTATCTGTACACTCGCCAAACTTAATAATTACCACCAATTTTAAGTAAGAAAAGATCCAAGAAAGATGAAATTATTTTTAAATTTAAAATTTAAAAATACAATTTCCTTGTTTGTTTTATACAATGCATTAATGTACATTTAAATATAGTTTATCACTTATAATTTTATCTGCAGTATTAATCACCAAATCATATTTTTTCATTCAGTGGAATGACAGTTTTATTTTTAACCAAATATGTGTAACTTTGTAACTCACTAGTCGCTAAATAAATTTAAAAAAAAGCCATTTTGACCTTATTTTTAAAAAGTGGCTACTAACTTTAAAAAAGTGGCCACTAATGAAACTGGGTCTACCGGCCACTGGCTACTAATCAAATTTCCCAGTTTTCACCTATAGCAAATGTGTATACACTTTGGGTTTTTATCGATTATATTAAATATAGAACACACAAAAGAGTCAGAGAATTTGAAAATTCAAGCGGAAAGTCAGGGAATTTTTTCTAACTACTTTTTATCAGAATCTCAATAATTAAAGTGAAAGTGAAAAATTTTGAATTAATTCTTCATTCAATCTAAAATTGTTACATAAATTTTTTATATAAAATATATAATAGTAGCATAATATGAAAAGTAATTAAAAATCATGAATTCATAATGCACATTTTTTTAGCACTTATCTAGATTAAAGTCGGCTGTTGTGGAGAGTTCTGTAACAATAGAAAAGTGAAATATTTATTATAAAAATATTATGCATAAAATATTATAAAAATATTATGATATAAAATATTATACATAAAATATTATATATTAAAAATATTTTACAATAAAAAAATAAACTTTAAAAATAGCAGGAAAACCTTGGAAAAGACAAGATCTTTTTTTAACTAGAATTGTGTTGTAATCCTGTTATTGTGTTTTACTGATAATACAGAAGAAAAAGTAATTCATGTCAAGAGAGGAAGAAGTTTTTGAAGTAAAATGGAATTCCTGAGGTA
This sequence comes from Maratus speculifer, assembly GCA_964019185.1. NCBI lineage: Eukaryota > Metazoa > Arthropoda > Arachnida > Araneae > Salticidae > Maratus > Maratus speculifer. Next base: position 926,448 of record CAXHSM010000423.1, on the reverse strand, counting down.
CTTGATGCTTTATATAGTTTGAAATTCAACATTGAAGCATATTATTGAAATAGATATGAAATTTAAGAGTTTGTGACTTAATTTAAATGTAGGGATATAATTATTAGATCTTCATATCAATACATGCCAGGGAACTATTTCGTTTCAGGATTTTGAAATAAAAGAAATTTTACAAATTAGCACCGCCTCATATAAAGAAAAAAAATGGTTATTATTCAATAAAACTGCAACAGTAAAATAATATATTTCAGTTAAACGTCCATAACAGACACATCTATTTAACAGAAAGTCTTTCAATCTCCCACTACCAAAATTTAAATTTTTGTTGATTGACCTCTTACATTTCGAATAGCGGAGAGTAATCTAGGTGAAAAATTGCAAGAAATTTTTTAATAAGAAAAAAAAAAGTAAAATGCCTCTAAATTTATCACACTCATTATTATCAGAAATTTTGTCATCATGGATACGTGTAGGGGGTGAGACGGGGAAAGTCCTACAATCCCCTATATTTTTTATGAGATTACTCCTCTAATTCTACTCAGGAAAGTTTGAGATTTTATGCTTTTAAAAAGTGGCAAAAGACAGTAATTAATTACACCTTTTTCTGAAAAAATTCATTCAAAAACCGCAATAAAACAGAAAATCTTTTTGTCAAAAGATTCACAAAAACGGTAAATTTGGCCAAAAATTCGCGGAAAAACGCAAAATTCGATAAAATATCCAGGAAAAACGACAGATTTCGTCAAAAGATCGCGAACAAATGCAAATTTTGTCAAAGGGGCAAGCAAAAAAAAAAAAAAAAAAAAAAAAAAAAAAAGGTTAATGCCAGAAGTGAATTTTTCTGTTCTAAAAACTAATTTTTTTGCATCAAAATTGTGTTTTTATTGCTTCAAAAGCGGATTTTCCTGACCCCCATTTGCCATTTTATGTCATCTTTTAACAAAATTTTCCGTTTTTTCGCGATTTTTTTTAAACAAAACCTGCTCTTTTTCGGGATCTTTTAAGAAGATCGACCGTGTTTTCGTGATCTTTTAACAATATTTGCCGTTTTTTCATGATCTTATAACAAAATTTACCTTTTTTTCTTCTTTTTTTCACTTTTTTGAAGAAATTTTTGGATTTTTTTTCTAAATTCTTGAATGAAATTTCTGTATTTTCACGGTTTTTTGAACCGCTAAATTCTAGGTTCAACTCTATAAAAGTGCCCTTAAAAATAAAAAAGTGCCCTTTTCAGAACAGTGGCGCCCTGCCCCTTTTTAAACCTGGGGGAAACTGAATCATTTTTTAAAATAAAATAAATTTAAAAATGCATTTTTTGAGATTACTTATTAAATTAATTACTGGATTTCATATTTATCTTTCCATATTATACTGATTATAGAATTAAAGTGCTGTCTAAGAATAATGAAATGACGCACATTCCATAATACTCTATAATCCGCACAACCTTTGGCCCCAACTTGTGCGGATTATATCTTTGTCTGTAAATATATTTCAATTTCCTTTATACTGCACACTTCTATAGCACTTATTTATACACGGAAAGAGGAGTTTTACAATATTTTCAAAAATAACCAAAAAAATTCAAAATATATAAAAAAATACTTTTTTTAAGTAAAAAATACAATTTTTTCATATTTGAGTGCCTATAAAATAATTAAATTATCACATATAACTTAGATCCTACTTCAGAGCATAGTGAGTGATATTGAAAGCTTACTTACCAAATTTCACTGAAATATCTTTAGAACTGTTTTGTAATGAAACTTATCGAACATGGAAATAACGAAAAAATTCATTTTCCAGAAATTGCCTAGATTTATTTTCTTGTAAAATTCTAATATTTTTAATTTGTACAAATAAATGCACCACATTTATATTCTTACCCATTCTTAACTCCTTATTTAACCATTTTTAACTTCTTTCTAGCTCTTTTCGTTTTCCTGATAAGTTTTGCATAGGATAGCGGGTGACGTTTTGAATTTTTTATTCGCTCATCATCAATTTTAAAATAGTTAGTGATCATATTTTGTTCAACTGATACTTCTAATTGTTCGAATGCAGGTAAAAGTCTGAAATATTCTGAATTATAATATTTTTATAGGTTCAATTTATGTAAAAACATAAGAATGTCATGCAGAGAAACATTGTTTTTATTTTTCTTGGCCTTAATAAACTTTAATTGAATCTGCTTCTCCTACATGTATTTCAGTAAATTTCTTTTCTGAGCCATCTTATTTTGCACTGACACTGTGACTACCAAAAATAGTTTGCAACAAGAAATAAAGTGTTTTGGTGCTATAGACGATGTTTTTATCCATTTATATGTCATAAAAATATTCTTTACATTGCATTTAAAAAAAAGAAAGCATAAAGATAGATACTCATTAATTCATTTTATTAAAAAAAAGTTATTGGATAAAAATATATACATGCAGCAGAAAATTGGTTTAATGCAAATTAAAAAATTCAAGGTTGTGTGTTATTACAGAATTTTGCATTATACAGATCGCATATCTTAAAATTTACCTTGTTAACAGCCTACTACTTATTACAGTATTTACTTAGAACCTGTATACATGTAATATTATCAACTTTTTGCACTTTTGCACCCCCCTCCCCCCTCGTTATCAATGCTAATGTCTAAAAATAGATTTTTTCTTTTATTTGGAGTGATATATCAATATGGTTACATTTATCTTATTCATACTTTATAGACTCAAACGAAGAGCAATCAATAAAAAATCACTTTATATATGAAATAACTTGACATAAAAAACACTAAAAGCATTTAATAATAGTTTTTTGTTGCATGGTGCATTCAACAGTTATAATGCCTTCTAGTATTTGCCCCCACATGGGATGTGACAGAAACATTTTTTTATCTACAAAAGAGGTGCACAACATTTTTTCTCTTTTAATTACTAGTTAATACAACTGTAATTTAAAACATGCTTTGTATATGGTTTGTATGATAGTGGATTATGCATATCCTTATAACAGAAGAATAGGAATGCCAAATGTTGGAGTATTCATTATTTTATGAATTAAATAATTTTATAATCATTTATTAGTTTTAATAATAATTTTATATTTTCATAAAAATATTTAATAGACTTATAAGAAATAGGTATTCTTTTGATGTAAAGACCAAGCTACTGATAAAAGAGAAAAATTTTGGTTGGATCAAAACGAATAACATTATCAAAAGACAAATCCTTCTACCCCCTAGAGATATCTTATGATACCATGTGCCTGAACTGCCCCTAAAATGATAATCATATGTATGTATAGCCTCTATTCTGCAACAGGAAAAAAAAATTAAAGTATGTTTAAACTTTTTTGGGGGACATTTTTTAGATAGAATCAATTTACTTTATAAACAAAAAACTGACATTAAAAGTAACATTCGATGGCTATTTTCAGTTTTCTTTCCCTTTAGACCTTGGGTATGATTCGAATCAATTATTTCGCACACCCATAATCTGCAATTTCTTATAATCCGTGTCACTTTATGAATGTAAATAGTGAAATAACAGTTAAGAAAATTCACAAATTCGTGATTCAAAATTGATTTTTTAAAACAAATAATAAAAAAATGAAAAAAATCATAATAAAACATCTACATTCTTTTAAATTTAACTCTTTTATTTTATTAACAGTAAAAAAAAACTGTATTACAGAACATATATAATTATTTTTATTTTAATGCACATATATATTAATTTTTTAATAAAATAACTTTAAAAAGGATTTTTTAGATTATTAAATTTCTTATTTATTTATCTACTACACTGATTATAGGACTAAAATGCTGTCCAGGAATGATAAAATGATGCAAAATCATAGTACTCTATAATCCACAATGTTCCATAATCTGCACAACCTTTGGTTCCGACTTGTGCGGATTATAGAACTTCAACTATATATCAAGAAGATTAACATTTTAACAAAAATGTACTTTAAAACGCAGTGAAATCTTGATAACTAGACATTGCACAGGAATAAAAAAGAATGTAAAGTTAATCTATTCCCTTTTGTATTTACTTTTTCTTAATTTGCTTGATTGATACTCAAGTTTTAAGATGAAAAGATCAAAGAATTGACAATGCAGGGAAAAAAGTAAGCAAAAAAATAAGAATAGGTGCTTTATTAGTTTAAAATTAATAAAATGATGCAAAAATGCCTCATCATCAGGAATGTAATAAGATAATGATAACTGATAAAACATAAAAAAAATACAACTTACAAGAACTTTCTTTTAAAAGGAAAAACCTATCATTTTATTTTGCAGCAAAGAGGATATTTTGTACAATCTTCCTGTTTCACACCTAAAAATATAACATTTCATTTTTGTAGTCAAACAAAAGTTAAATGCTTTTATATAATAAAATTCCTTATACTTTATCAAGAAATATGTTATTAAGGGGTGTTAGAGTTATTTGTAATTTATCTTTGAAATGTGGCATCATACTAGTTCGCTATTCTATGTAACTATAGAAACGCAAATCTTTTGTTTGTTAGTTGTTGTTTTGATTTGCTAAGAGTAAACAACGCTTTCGCTATGTCTTAAAATAAAGATGACAGTCTACTAAAGCATGTCAGTTTATTAATTAAGTTAATAAACTGACCGCATCGCCGCATCATACATCTGGTCCGTCGAGCCGGAGTCTATATATATTTTTTTCTTCACTTCGAAAAGAAAAGTTCGAAAATAATGAACTGTTTTTATCATTGAATTTTATTAGAACATTATTCCGCAAGCTGGACTGGTGAAAAAAAAAAAAAAGAAAGAAAGAAAATCGTCTGCCGCAGCAATCAAGGTAATGAATACTTTATTATTCCTTTTGCTGTTACTATAAGTTTTTGAACATGGAAAATATTGATAAATTAAAAAAGAAGCGTGCAACATTACGCACTTCAATTACGAAATTAATTAGTAAATTAGAAGCATTAATACTAGATAAAAATAGTGATATTGATAGTTATTTAGAAATTTCAGAACAATTAAATGACAGAGAACAAACTATAAAAAACCTAAATAAAGAAATAGAATCTGGTATTAATTTAGAAAAAGAATATGAAATTAACATTAGTGCTAGCGAAGAATACCAGGAAAAAATTATAAAGGCCAAATTTCAAATTAAAAAGCAACTTAAACATTTAGAACAAAGTAAAGTTTCCAATGAAATTCAACCAAATTCTACTCAAATAAACAACGCGATAAATATTAAATTACCTGATATATCTCTTCCGAAATTCTCCGGAAAACCAGATGAATGGGGTCTATTTAAATTACAATTTAACAACTTAATAACTTCAAATGAGCAACTATCAGATGTGCAAAAGTTGCATTATTTATCAGCGGCATTAATAAGTGATGCAAGAGCTTTGATTAGCACAGAAGACACCTTTTCATCTTTATTTCAAGCATTAAAAGACAGATATGAAAATGATAGAATAGTAACAGAAATACACATCAATTCACTCTTAAACCCAGATAAACTTACACAGCCTTCCGCTAAAGATCTTCGAAATCTAGTCGATAATGTAAAAAAAAGCATTCGCGCCTTGAAGATTTTGAATTATAATAGAAATAATCTTTCAGATGTTTTAATATTGAACATCATTCTCCAAAAGTTAGATAGAGATACTCGAAAAAATTATGAAATGACGATAAGTTCAAAATAAGTTCCGAAGTTAGATGAATTACTTTTATTTTTAGAAAAACGATCCCAATATTTGGAAAATATTCATACAGTCACGTCTGTTAAACCTTTCAGTAAGGATCAGCAACGTTCATTTAATTCTAAGTCATTGACTTTGTTAGCAGAAAGTCCACACATTTGTTCAATGTGTAAAGGTAATCACATTTTAATGAGATGCTCTCAATTCTTAAATTTACCTGCAAAAAAAAGGTTTAATATTGTTAAAATGAAAAAATTATGCTTCAACTGTTTATCATCAGTTCATAACATTAGCCAGTGCAAAAGTTCTAGCACGTGCAGAAAATGCAACAAACGTCATCACACACTGATCCACCTGGAACGCGGTGAGGAAAATATTGATACTAATCAGACTATAGCAATCCAAGATGAAAATAATATTAGCAGTAATTTATCGCCAACCGCAAACGCATTTACTCCTCATAGTTACACAAATAATCAGATGTCTGTTACCGCTTTGGGTGAAAATACACATTCATTTGATAACACGCATTCAACTAATAACAATACTGTAATGAGTATGACGTCTTCTTCTAGTACACAAGTACTGCTTTCAACTGCGATAATATATGTACAAAACGCTAGACGAGAATTAGTTCCTCTTAGAGCATTGTTAGATTCAGGATCGCAAAATAACTTTATAACGAAGGAATGTTCTGAGTTATTGTTCTTGAAAGGAAGGAAAATAAACGCATCAGTTTCAGGGCTAAATGGTTCAGTTATGAATATAAAGGAAAGTATTATAACAACCATAGCAAATAAAAACAGAAGTTTTAATGAAACATTGCAATTTTTTGTTGTTCCTAAAATTACGCGCATAACACCAGCTACATATCTAAACATCATGCCTATTACTCATTTACAAACTTTTCAGTTAGCTGATCCACAATTTGATAAACCAGGTCCAATACATGTTTTATTATCAAACGAAGTATTTTTTAAATTAATCGGACAAAATAAAATAAACATGCAAAATTTGGTTTTTCAAGAAACTGTTTTTGGCTATGTTGCCAGTGGTTCTACGTCTATGCCCCAACAAAATTTTAATAATTATTGTGGTCTTGTTCGATCTGTGGATGATTTATCCAACGCTATGCAAAAATTTTGGGAAATTGAAGCGGTCCATGATAAAAACCCAATAAAAAGTAAAGAAGAGCAGTATTGTGAGGAACAATTCTTGCGTAAACATACTAGAAGAGATAGAAGAGATGATGAAGAAGTAATTGTGGAAAATTCTGAAATTGGTAGTTTGTTGTTGCAAACAAATCGTGAAAAGAAAATTACTCAATCTATAGACCGAAATGGAAAAAGTCTCTATTCATTTGAATCAAATGACAAGAAAACTATCGATAAGTTTCAAAATATGAACGTGAATAGTTCATTACCACAAACAAATCCTGAAGCGGAAATCATATTATCTTTAGAACGAAATGAACAGAATATTTATTCTTTTGTTTTAAATGAAAAGAAAACTATCCAGTATCAAAATACAAATATGGACAGATCATTGTTGATAGAAAATCGTTTAACGAAAAATAAATCACCTTTAAGAAGTAATGAAGCAAGTACTTTTTCACACACATCAAATGGAAAGAAAATTGACCATAAGTATCTGAATTCAAATTCCGGCGAAATACAAAGAGAAGCACCAGTTCAACATCAGGTTGATGATAATAAAATGTTTATTGACGGTAAGGTTGAGCCTTTTGATAATTATACAGTGGGTTATGCAAGTAAACAGCATGAAATACATAATCTTCTCAATACAAACATCCTACAAGCAGCAGTTGTATCGAAGATTGATTCTGGGAAGAATACTGAAATTATCACGCCTAAGAAAATGATCGCTCATGGAGAAAAAATTCAACATATTCAAACCAGCGATTTTCAAAATAAAGGCAATATTAGTAAAAAATCTCCAGTATGCATTCAAGCCGACAAAATTTCGCATTCGCCTGTGATATCTTCTCCGAAAAATTCTCAACCTGAATTCAAGGTACCGACCCCTCCGAATCCAAAAACACCATCAATGGATTCGAATTTCAAGACACCCTTAACAAGACAGTTGCAAAATTCTGGGGAGCCACAGGTTGATATAGAAAGTTCAAATTCTGTTCTTTTCAAAGCTGATTCTGCTTCTCCAGGATTTGCCTATATTAGTCAATTAATGTACCCAATGCATGCTGCAAGTACCATCAAACACCCAGCAGACCTTGTATCTCGAGGACTAACCTTCGACAAATTAATTGACTGTGAACTTTTTTGGCATGGCCCTCTCTTCTTAAGAAAAAGAGACATTGAATCATATCAGAACATTGATTTAGAACGAGTCAAAAACAATAATGACTTTTCAGCAGAATTAAAATTGAAAAATAGTACAGTACTAATCAGTCTAAATCCTAGTGAATTTGTAAATGAAATTTTAAGTATAAGTAACAATTATACTAAAATATTACGTGTTTTAAGTTATATTTTCAGGTTCTTAGATAATACAAGAAAATCAGCTGAAAAAAGAAAGGGACACGTAAGTATGGAAGAATTATCACGAGCAGAAATATTTTTAATTCGGGAAATCCAAAAACTTGAATTTAAGGCAAAATATACTGCATTGTTAGAAAGTAAGCAAATTTCTAAGAAAAGTAAATTGCGATTGTTAAACCCCTTTTTAGATGTCGATAAGGTGCTAAGAGTAGGAGGGCGTTTAGATAATGCAGACCTAAGGTTTGCTCAAAAACATCAATATATTCTGCCAGCTAAGGGTAAATTGTGTAGCCTAATTTCAATTTACTATCATAAAAAATATCTTCATATAGGTGCACAAGCATTGTTATGCCACTTGAGGCAAAAATACTGGCCTCTACGGGGAAGAAATTTAGCTAGAAAAATAACACATGAGTGTGTAACTTGTAGTAAAAGCAACCCCATAACCATACAACAAATCATGGGTTCCCTACCCAGAGAGAGAGTACGTTTTAACGCACCATTTAATTACGTGGGAACAGATTTTGGTGGCCCCTTTTTCATAAAATATAAGGGACAGAGAAAGGGAATTCTTAATAAAGTGTATTTGGCAATCTTTGTTTGCTTTGTAACAGTGCATCTCGAACTAGTGTCAGAATTGACTACAGATGCATTCATTGCCACCTTAAAGAGGTTCATTGCTAGGCGCGGAAGGTGCGCAGTAATCTTTTCAGATAATGCAAAAAATTTTGTTGGTGCTAACGCCGAGTTACAGAGACTCCATAATTTACTAAGACATCCTGAGGAGAAGTTAGCGAATTATTTGTCAGAAGAGAATATTATTTGGAAATTTATTCCACCCAGAGCACCTAATTTTGGCGGGTTGTGGGAGGCAGGAATAAAATCGGTAAAATATCATCTAAAGCGAACGGTAGGTAATGCAAGGCTAACGTTCGAAGAATTATTAACTGTAATTGCTCAATAGAGTCTATATTAAATTCACGGCCAATCACTCCATTGTCTTCAGACGTGAATGACTTGGAGGCTTTAACACCAGGCCATTTCTTAATCGGAAGACCTATGGCAGCCATCGTTGAACCAGAATTAATTAATGTTAACGAAAATAGACTATCTAGATGGCATAGAATTTCAAAATACATTCAATTGTTATGGAATCGTTGGAATAAAGAGTATTTAAATACGCTCCAACAACGTTCCAAGTGGCAATTTGAAAAAAATAATGTTAGCATAGGAACCCTAGTGTTGATAAAGGAAGATGACCTCCCTACAAATAAATACTTACTAGGACGCATTATAAATATTTTCCCTGGTGCAGATGGTAAGATTAGGGTCGTCGAAGTTAAAACCGCTAGGGGAATACTTAAAAGAAGTATTTCAAAAATTGCGTTATTGCCACAACAAGTCTCGGAAAATTAATTACGAAATGTAAAAAAAAAAGGTTTTGTTATGTATTTTTATTTTTATTTTTATTATTATTGTATGTTCATAATTGTATTTTTCATTGTTAAAAGAAAATTGTTGTATTGTATCATATTACTTAAGCATTTGTAATGTTAATATTTGTATTGTATAATTTATTGAAGTTGACCCTTCAATGTCGGGGGGGTATGTTAGAGTTATTTGTAATTTATCTTTGAAATGTGGCATCATACTAGTTCGCTATTCTATGTAACTATAGAAACGCAAATCTTTTGTTTGTTAGTTGTTGTTTTGATTTGCTAAGAGTAAGCAACGCTTTCGCTATGTCTTAAAATAAAGGATGACAGTCTACTAAAGCATGTCAGTTTATTAATTAAGTTAATACGCATCGCCGCATCATACAAGGGGGTAGTAAGGTATTTTTTTTTCATTTTTTTATTTTTTTTATATTAATGTACAACATCTTAAGATTATTCTGTGAAAATTTGAAAGCAATTGAAGTAAAACTGACGGAGATATACACTTGTAAGTCTCCGCCCTCCGATTTCGACAAAAGCGTCTGTGAAACTTTAAACGTGTTTTTCTAACACTTCGCTTTTTCGAAGCCGGTGAACTCTGTAGCTCAAAATCTACTGAACCGATCTTTTTAAAATTTTACACACTCTTTCTTTATATAAATTACGAGATAACGCTGTCGAGTTTTTTTCTTTTTTTTTTTTTTAATTTGAACTTACTGTTAAAAAACAAAATATCAGATTTTTTTGATGAAAAATCAGTATTTTGACTTCCGAGCCTTGTAAAAAATTGAAAAATCAATAATAATAAAAAAAAACTCGACTGCGTTCCCTGAGGAAACTTATCAACTAATTAAATCAATTTGGTTTTTTAATTTCAGTTGATCCAGTCATGAGTTATGCGGTTCACCGCGAATCAACTTTTTTTTGCGACGTCTTCGAAGATTCGCTGTCATCGGCTCATTTTTTAATATTTCATAATGAAAATTTCACAGAATACTCTTTAAATGACATATAATTTTACTATAATTATACAAATAAATAAATATTAATTGTATCCTTACAAAAAATGATAGATAATATGCTTTTTTCCCCTCGAATTAACCTTACTACCCCCTTAAAATATCCTACTTTTTCTAGCATATAATAATTTTTAAATTACTTTTTACTGGGATAGTAGAGAATTCATACACTGAATCTAAAGCCAGCATAGCACATTTGGCATTTTAACCCAAGTCAAATTAAGATGTCACTGAATTTGAAATGGACTAAAAATATGAGTAAACTTATTATATTTAAAAAAATGCAAATAGTATTGTTACAGCGTATATAGGGTTCTTTTGATCTTATGGTTAGACAACTTCAAACTCTTGTCTTTTAGAAAAGTAGAAAATAATTTATTTGCAGATCTTCAGAACAACAAAGTCTTCGAAACTCACAAATATTACTAGATATTCAAAAATAATTGTTCAAATCTATCGTACAGGTGCAGATATAGGTTCCAGAGACTCTTTATACAATGTCTCAACACTAAATCACATTCAAAACAACGTAAATAGAACTCAGGCAAACTTGCTTAAACAATCGTAGCTCACTCAATGACTGACTGATAAATAATAACCACAACAGCTCGTAATGCTCTCCTTATATAGGCTCGCAGCATGTGCTGGAAATTTCTACAACCTTCTCGAAAAATCCACAAAACCACGGAACAACATTCAATGTATCAATATATCTATATGGGGTTACTATAGAGAGGGAAGGGTTACCATCGCCAACAATCGCCAAGTTTGTCGCCAACTTGGCGATATATCGCCAAATTTGGTGACCAAAATTAGTCGTCAAAAGTGACGCCAACTTGGCGATATCTTTAATATTTCGCCAATCTGCCGTAGACATACACTGAAAAATATTAGACAAGTTTGCTTGATAACAGATACAATGTAACAAAAATTAATAATAGTAAAGGAATGGAGCTTAATAGGATTATTTACATTATTTTACAGTACAAACACTAACTATTTACAAAATTCGTAACAGTATATATTTTGAAAGAAAAAAAAATCTTATCATTTATAGAGATAAGTGTACACTCCAGGAAACTCTATCAATTTTTTAATATATTGACACAGACTAAAATGTGTAATAAGTTTCAATAAATATCTCAATCTTTTCTTCAACTCCTTTTAAGTTTGTGGTATGAAAAATGCACTTCTTTGTGCTGTATTAGAATGTTCAAACTAGCCCATATAAATACACACTCATGCAGATTCATACCCTTTTTTCATTTGCTATGATATGCTAAGAAAATGATTTGCGTTTTAAAATCAAAAGGTTATTTTAAACAATATCATAGCTTAAGGCGGTGCAGTGCCACCAATCAATGATATTTGGAACTAACCAAAAGAAGCACACAAAATAAATTATTGCCCATACATCCCTTGCAAATATAAACTCTATAGCTATCACCTTACCATTATGACAGCTGTTGGGCTAAAAATTGCAGGTTTAAAGATATTTTAGCTCTCCCAAACAGGATAATTTTTAAAAATTTAATTTTAAGCCCTGATATTCAAAGAAATATATAGTTTTGTTAAATTATATTTCAATATATTTAAAATTCTTCAATAACATGTGAAACATTTTTGTAATTTATCACTCTGACATGGCATCATATAAATAAATTAATTAATTACAATAACTAAAAGCCTAATATCCATTTATAACAGGTAAAAAAGCTTCAGACACACAATACCTAACAAAATCAGTATCTAATTCATTCTTAAAAATTATACCTGATATTTTGATTTTTTCTTTAAAACCATCCTCAGGAGTTAATTTTTTAAAATGCAAATCGGCAAACATTATTTGAATGTTATAAAATTGAAGACATAATCAAATTGATAAAAGTAAGAGGAATTTCAATAAAGTATTTAAAATAACCTCAGTAGCATTATTTCCTATTCAAAATGAATTTAAACAAAATTACTGGAAATATTGTACAAAAACTAGGCCAAAAGAAATGCCAACATCATATGGTGTTTCTGCTAGAAATTATGTTAAGGCTTTAAAAGGCTATCTTAAATCAAAAAAGACAACTTTAAGACACAAGTTTTAATTTATTTTTACTCAGAAATGCATGAAATTAGCAAGTGATGTGGTTCAGAAAGTATCTAATAACACTCAGTTTTCAGGTTTTTGCAAAAACAACAAATGTTTTAGTTTGCACTGTCAAAGTTGGAGTTTTGAACTGAATTTTCTGACAAAAGCAGAAAAACCAGTCATACTGGGGGTAGAAAATGAGATAATTTTCCCCTATAAGTCAATAGATAATTTATTGATCACAAAATGGTAGAGTTTAATTCCAATTTGCATCCATAGTTTTTTAATTATACAGTCAAGGATCGATAATCTGTGCACCCATAAATCTCCAATTTTCTATAATTTGCATTACTTTATTAATGTAAACTGTTAAAAAAATTACAAATTCATAATCTAAAAATGATTTTTTGAAACAAATAATAATAATAATAAAATCATAATAAACACCCCCTTTTTCTAAATATAACTCTTTCATTTTATCAACAGTAAAAAACAAACTGTAATACAGAATATGTGTAATTATTTGTATTTATATGCATATATATGTAAAATTTTTAATAATATAACTTTAAAAAGGCATTTTTGAGATATATTAAATTAATTATTAAATTTTGTATTTATTTTTTCATATTATACTGATTATAGAATTTAAATGCTATCTAGGAATAATAAAATGATGTAGAATCCAAAATACTCTATAATTCCACAATACTCCATAATATGCACAACCTTTGACCCCAACTTGTGTAGATTATAGAACTTTGACTATATATCTTTTGTTATCAAATGAATTTTTAAATATGTTGAAACATTTTGTGCTTGTTGAGTGGAGCAGTTGAGAACATCCTTAATTGAGATAATAGCATGACAGTAAAAAAATCATTCAAACTACAGTCGAACCCCGTTAATACGCTAATCGGGGGTCCGATCAAAATTCGCGTATTAAACGGGTTCGCGTATTAACCGAGGGTCGTAAATTTTGTCGAATAGTCTATCTAATAGCAATCTATGCAGAAAAGACACATAAAAGACACATTTTTTTGTCAATTTTTAGCGTTTTTAAGACATAAAATGACATTTTATTTATTAAGCAGGAACGTTTGAAAGCTGAAAATTCAAATAATCGTTATTTTCTCAAAATCCTGTGCCTTTTCAAATTTAGATTTATTATGTATGGCAATAAAATTGAATAAGACGAACACAAACATTTCTGCTAACCAAATTAACTAAAACTGTTGTTAACAAAATTGAAATCTTATTTAGCTATGCAGAGCAGATAGATGCGATAATAAATAGTGTTAGTAATAATAAAAAGTCAATTAAAAAAACTTACTGAAGCGATAAAAATTACAAATGCCATAAAAAATACTTTTTAGAAAAGTAGCTATCAATTTTGGCCAGTTTGACATGTGGTCGCGCCATCACCATGATGTTTTCCGACTTATTTAGGTAGTGGTAAAGATCGCTTGTTGAGGGTCCTTCGTCCAGTGACGTCTCATATTGTCTTAGGAAATTGAATGCCTCTGTAACTTTGAAGAATGGGGATGGGTGCAGAAGCGCAGGTTCATCATCTTCTTCTTCCACATCCGGTTTGTCAGTCGCAGTTACATTGGCGATGATATCATCCATTTTGGAGGTAACTAGATCTTTGTAGATATTAATAATCGTGTCTAAATCGACAAAATTTTCTCCTACAGTTTCTTGTGCGGCTAGCAAATCTTCAACATTAGGGTGCAAGTTTGGCTCTGTGTAAAGTGATGTCCTCGCTATTTTCGAAACCGGCTTTGTGAAAGCAATTTGTAATTGTTGTTGGTGTGACACTCTCACATGCTGCAGTAAGCACGTGCATAGCGTCAAGGACTGTAATTGGACGACACTCGTAGCAAGAAGGATTGCTGCCGTGTTCCATTTGGTGAAGGTATCGCCGTACGACAGGAGTCTTGTAATTTACTTTGGCGCTGTTAATTATTCCTTGATCCATTGGCTGAACGACAGTAGTCGAATTTGGAGGTAGTAATTCCACTTGGACATTATTCAGGTCTTCGTTATCTTTTGGATGCGCAGGACAGTTGTCCACAAGCAATATGGCACGAATCTTTACTCATACGCCAATCAAAATTACGAAGCCATGTTGTAAAAATGTTGCCCGTCATCCATACTCTACTCTGGCTTTCGTACGGGCAGAGGAAATTCTTCACATTTTTAAAGCATTGCGGGTTGCGTGATTTCCCTATGTTCAGCAGCATTAATTTATCTGATCCGTCAGAATTGGCACCGAGCAGAATAGTAAGACGCTCTTTGCTCAGTTTGTCTCCATGACATGTTTCTCCTTTCATGGCCACTGTTTTATTGGATGTCAGTTTGTAAGAAAGCCCAAATTCGTCCACGTTGCAAATATCCCAACATGAGTAGTTTTTTAATAGCTGCGGAAGCACATTAATTTTCCAACAGTGAATAACTTCAATGTTAACTGCAGCTGACTCACCGCACACTTGTTTTAATTTAATATCGTACTGAGCTTTAAATCTATCCAGCCTTTCATTTGGGGCATTGAAATCTAGGAAACCATTTTTGCTGCGATTTCAGAAGCTTTTTTCTTGTATTAACAAGCCGCTTATTGGGACATTCGTTGAGCGCGCTTGAACAAACCACTCATAAAGGGCCTTTTCCCTATCCTCAAACTTGGCGGGTTTTATTTTCTTGTTCTTTTTTCCTTCAACCACAGCTTGGTTAACGATGGCATTCCTATTCTTTAACAACGTCCTTAAAGTTGACTCTGGAATGCCTTTTTCTTCGACGAACGCAGACTATTTGCGACAGCTTGGACATCATATTGATTTATAATTTGTAATTTCTCAGTGATGGAGAGAGCCTTTTGTTTAATATTTTTTGCTTCTTCCGCCATAGTTTAGAGTAGATTATAAAAGCATAGATGCATACCGTTGAATAGTGAAAATGACAAGCGACTCTCTTCTTTTAAAAATATCAGAGCACTGATGAATAGCTGATGAAAGGTTATGAAAAAACCCGGTTTAAACCCGGGGATAAACCGGGTTTTTAGGAATAAACCTGGAAAAAACCCGGGATTTTTTGGAATAATTCGGCTTTTTGGGAATAAACCTGGGAATAGACCTGGTCTATTGGAAATAAACCCGGGAATAAACCGACTTTTTGCAACTCTACTGATGAAACAGCGATTGGAAAGACTCACGTTATTAATCTGCGATTGTAGCGCATAAGCGCATGCTCCATCTATCGGTTCTACTGCTCTAAATTAGGAGATTGGTCACACGGTGACAAGTCTTTACGTCTTAACTACGGTGAAAAGTCCACGCCCGCGATGAATGAACCTTACATAAATTTCAAATTTGTATGATTTTATAAATTTAATTCTCTTTATGTCTACATTTATATTTTTAAATGACAAAAATCACAAGAAAAGTATTCAATTGAAGGTACATTCTGCTTTTCGTAATTTGATTTTTTGAGTATATGAGTACAGAAAGCGAACGAAACCACGACACGATTTTACTGATTTCAAAAAATTTTGTATCAGTTATTTTTTAATTTACATATTCTTAATTAGCATCTGATGACAGGCCGAAATGCATAAGTTAAAAATCTCTAAATGCTGCATTTTTAAAAAATTTAAAAATCCCATTAAAATTTTATACTGTATTCCATTAAAATTTTACACTGTATTTTTATGTACTTTCCAAATGAAAACAGGTGTTTTTCAAAGCAGACATAATGTCTTTAACTTTTGCATATCGCTAACCTCGTCTCGCTTATGATATTTCATTGGGAGAGTTTTGATTGGGCAGTCTTGAGCTAGCCTCAGATCGGGGTCCAAATTAAAGTCTGGGTATTGTTTGGAGGAGGAAAAATGCTCAATTTAACTGGGTTTTAATAATTGTTGTATAAAAAATAAGTTAAATAATTGCTGTATAAAATGCTTGGGAAAATTCTTCATCTAAAAACTCGTATGTTTATAACTAAGCTCATTCGCGTATTAAACGTAGGTTTTTCTTTCTAGGGACTGATAAAATTTCGCTTATTAAACGGGTTCGCGTATTAACCATTCGCGTATTAAAGGGGGTTATTTATATGTGTAAGATATGAGTATTTTAAGGGACCAAAGAAAATTCGTGTATTAAGCGGTTTCGCGTATTAAGCGGGGCGCGTATTAACGGGGTTTGACTGTAATTATGAAGGATCATTACCAGTAAATAAATACTATACACTCCCTCAAATCTACACAGCTCGGGGACAGAGTTTCTGTGAATTGCTTTAATGAATGCTTACAATATAGTAAAGCATTAAAATAATTCAGTAAAGTAAGAAACTAAAGCAATAAAAAATCAGATACAGTTGAACCTCGAAAATCCGGACCTCCAAATTCCGGAAATCTCTAAAATCCGGACATTTTTCCGATTTCAGTTTTATTAATTTTAAAATAAGACATAGCTGTAATTTTCATCAATTGCAGTTGAATTCTGATAACTACCGTAAAATCCCGTTAATCCGTCCTTCCCGATCAAACGCCCACTCCCCACTTTATAAAAAATTTGAAATTTTCAATAAATCCCGAGAAAACGCCCTCCCTCTCAAAAAATCGCTGAAAACGGATGAATCATGCTGAAATGAATGAATCATGAATCTTTGATGAAATGTGCGATTTTTCGAGATTTTTTAATTAATTTCATGCTTGTGTTGGCTTTTTTTTTACAAATTTCTCCTTTTTTCTGCGTTTTTTCGAGAGAATTGACGTTTTTTTTAAACCCAAATTTTTTCAAGTAGTCATTTTTTTGAGTAGTCATTTTTTTCAAGCAGTCATAATTTTTTCATGATTCATTCATTTCATCATGACTCATTCCTGTAAATTTTGTTGAACGATCGCGGAAAAATCCGGTGTAAGCGCCTCCCTCTAACTATTGTACGATTTTTCGTCACGTTTGGGGGGGGGGGCGGATTAACGGTATATATATATTACCGTGGCTTATTTATGAATTGATATAGTAAAATTTCAAATAAATAAATAAAAATAAAAGTCACTAAAACTTTAAAAAATATAGTATCGGAAGAATCGTTATTTGTTTGCACTGGGAGAAAAAGTTGCATTTTTTGTTTGTTATTATATAGCCATAAAAAAAGATTTTTGAATAAACCTACAAAATCCGGGAAAATCGAAAATCCGGAATCGCCGCGGTCCCGACGGTTCCGAATTTTCGATGTTCAACTGTAATTTTAAAAGTGATTAAATTATTAAAAGTCATGAATAATTAAGAATGTATAATTAAATATACACAATAAGAATTATATACTTTTTTTTTAATTATTGAATGAAATTTGGCTCTTGAACATAATCTATTAATTCAGATCAAAATTACAAAACAAGAAAGTTTTATTTCAGGTTTAATTAGACTTAATAACCAAACAAGCTCGATAATACATAAATATACTTGGTAAAAAAAAAAAAAAAAAAAAAAAAAAAAAAAAAAAAATGAGATGACCAGTGATCTCAGCAATATGTTGGTTTTTCTCAGAAATAAATTTTTACTTCCTTCTTGAAAAAATTCTGAATTCAGTCATACTATTGAAAATTATATACTAAAATACATGGAATAAGTAAAATAAAAAGTAGTAATAAAACTACAATTTTGCCATCTTAAATGTGAACTGAAAGTTTCACTAGTAGACTCCCTCGAATTCGCACAGCTTGGGATCAGAGGCTGTGTGGATTTTAGAATTTTGTGGATTTCTGGTAATTGCTTTCTTTACATTTATTAAACATTAAATTGACCATCATTAATAATGCAAGTGAAACTATAATCAATCCTTACAGTATAACAAAATATTAGAATAAATGATAAATTAAATAATAAAAATTTAGATGTTTTTTAAGACGATTAAAATATAAAAAGCAAAGGTCAGATTAGTAATCAATAATGTATGATTAAATATTTATTATAAAGATTAAATGTATTTTTCCTAAGTTATTCAATGAAACTTGCCTCATAAAAGTACGTTACTAATTCATATCAAAATCATAAAGTAAGGAAGTTTTATTCCAAGTTTAGCCAAACACAATAGCCAAAAGAGCTTGGTTAATACACAAATATATTTGATTGGAAGATTGTGATTACGAGTGATATCAGGCGCATCTTGATATTTTTCAGAAATATATTTATTCTTTCTTCATGAAAACCACAGATTTAGTGATATTAACATAAATTTTAAATTAAAATATATATAGAACTGATATAAAAGTAAAAAAGTCATTTTTTTTTTTTTACATCTGAGCTAAATGTTTCATTGTTTACATCTGTAAATTATGTGCGGATTTTACGATTGCAGATTTCAGGGAGTCTACTGTGTTACTGAATTCATGTTTTTTTCAGGAAGGAAGAGAAAATTTATGCATGAAAAAATTTAAGGTATTGCTGATATGACTGGTAATCACAATCTTCATACTAAATATATAAATGTATTAATTAAACTTTTTCTGTTATTAAATCTAACTAAACCTGAAATAAAACTTCCTTACTTTATAATTTTGATGTGAATTAATAATCTACCTTTATGAGTAAAGTTTTTTTGAATAATTTAGAAAAAGTACATTTCATTTTTATTATAAACATTTTAACATACATTATTGATTATTAATGTGAACTTTGCTTTTAAAATGTTAATCATTTAAAAAAAGATCTGAATTTTAAAAGTCATTTTTTTTCCTTATATCAGAGCAGAATGTTTCATTCGTAAATTATGTGCAGATTTGAGGGCGTTTACTGCATTTGTTATGATATAAGGATTTCAGGGTTGTATATTTGAGAAAGTCTACAATGTGTTAATTGATCTTATGCAGCTTTTATTAGATTAAAAATCATAAGAACAATAATTTTACTATGATATAACAGAGGGTTGAGAAATGCTCTGCTAACCTCATATAATAAGAATTTTTAGTTTTACTTACCTACACTACGAATTCAGATATGATAAGTTATCAAAAATGAGTGTCTTTTGCCAATTTTGTTATCAATTTCCAAACAACTACCTTTAATAAATACAAAATATTATTAAAAATGGCAAACAATATAAAAGCAAACTAAAATAATAAAACCAGTCATTTATCATACATTTATTAACTATGAATATACAACACCATAAGCAGCAATAAAAAATACAAATGAGATTTTTTTGTTTTTTGTTTTTTTTAAATTACAGATTGATATGCCCTTCAGAATGATTATAAGTACAGTCAAAGATCAATAATCTGCGCATCCATAATCTGCAATTTTCTATAATCTGCTTTACTTTATGAATGTAAACAGTGAAATAAACACTTTAAAAAATTTACAAATTTGTGATCCAAAAAGGATTTTTTAAAACAAATAATAAAATAATTGAAAAAAAATCATAATAAAAAAACTGCATTTTTTAAAATTTAACTCTTTTATTTTATTAACAGTAAAATAAACTGCATAATGGAATATACACAATTATTTTTATTTAAATGCACATATATATTGTTTTTTAAATAAAATAACTTTAAAAAGACATTTTTTGAGCCATGAAATCTAATAATTAATTTATTATTCTGTTTATCTTATCATAATGTACTGATTATAGGACTAAAATACTGTCTAGGAATAATAAAATGACATATAATCCATAATACTCTATAATCCACAATATTCCATAATCCGCACAACCTTTGGCCCCAATTTGTGCGGATTATAAAACTTTGACTGTATAATGCAATACATATAAATATATTGTATCAATGAATATACAAATGTTATATCTACAGTTATTAATATTATCACTATAATTATTTTTTATGTCATTACTGGCATTAAAATATGTACAGGCTCGCTGCCACAGAATTCATGAAGCACAGCATTTCATGTGTTTGTCAGAAGTCCCAAATGCCGAGTTTAGTTTTTTTTTTTTCTCTCCTGATTTTTCGATTTTCAGAAACTTTTTTACTTTAGGTTTTTTATTTTTACAATTTTTTTGCTCAAGATTTTTAGATCTTTTTCAAATTTTTTGTTCTAGATTTTTATAAATTTTTCATTCAAGAACTAAACATTTTTACAAATTTTTCCCTCTGAATTTTTAAATTTATATGCATTTTTAATTTCAGATGTTATAATTTTTTTGGTTCAGATTTTTAGACTTTTACAAATATTCAGCTCTGGATTTTAAGATTTTCGCAATTTTTTTGCCTCAATTTTTATATTTTTAAAATTTAATAATTTTTGGCTCACTTTTGTAAATTTTATTTATTATTATTATTATTATTATTACTTACAAATTTTTTGCTCCTAATTCTTAGATTTTTAACATTTTTTTTAAATTTTTACAAAATGTTGCTCTTTTTTAGCATTTTACAACCAAGTTGAAAAGTGCCTATGCATTCAGTTTGTCTGTCTGTCTGTCCGCACTCTAACTTTTGTAAATATACTCGGATCGCCAAAATTTTTACATTTTTTGACATTTATCCTAGCACAAACCCCTGAAAATGAAGTTGCTACCATGATAAGTTTATTTACAGGGGTAGTCAAAAGTTTACCGTTTCATTACAGCCTATGGGAAAAAACCGTTTCAAATTAATCTTAAGGATGTTACATCCTGTCAATCATATTAAAATTTATATATATTTACAAAATGCATTAAAATATGTGAAAAATGCTGTGAAAAAATAGCTATTATTCATTTACAGGGCCATGCAAAAGAATTCTATTACATAATGGTAAAAGGGAGAATTGTGTGCGAAATATTTTAACTACATTAATTTATTTCATGTATAATAAAATTGATATATATATAGCTGAGACTTAATATAAATTATACGTTATAGTCATGCATAATATGAAGTATATAGCATTCACAGGGATGCACAAAAGATTTCAATTAGTATATTCTTTCCGAAGTACTGTACATGTATCAGATGATGGCTGATAGATGAATGAAATGCATTTTAATTATGATATGTGTGTTTAAGTTTCACTAAATCTATGCATATTATATGGTGAGTACAAATACTACAGTATGGGTACCAAAAGAGCTCGCAAACATTACTGAATATGAGCTTAAATTACTTAAAGGTATATTTTAAATAAGTTATGCATTTTTATGCTGAACTGCATTCACTCTACTAATAAATGTTTGTAGAATATAGATAAAACGATATACAGGGTCACATAACTGATTACATGGAAGCCTATGAATGATAATTCTGAGAATGTGATTTTAGTAGTTTTAAGAATGTCTTACTTTAAAATAAATTTTAGCTTAGTATTGTCATATAATAAAGGTACATGGTAAATTATAGGATTGAAGAAAAGGATTCAAGTATGTTTCCATCGATTAGTATATATTTCTGAAAGAAAAAAATTCAACCTGTTAGACATTTTCTTATTAAACTAAATTTTTCTCATTATATAGTATGTAGTATATCAACTGACAGATCAAATACAGGGTTGATCAACAGTATTGGAATACATATTTGGCTATATAAAGTAACCTTATTGCCCTAAATGGTGAAGTTTTGTTAAGAATTTCATAAAGTGTTGGAAAGTGCTTTATAATCTACAAGCTGACCCGCCCGGCGTTGCCCGGGTCTGTATTAACAACATTAAACGAACTTGAAATTTGTATGATTTTATCATTAACTCGTTACATGCAGAAATGCTTTGTCTGAAATACGTAGCCACTGACTGTGTGAAAAATCGGTTTTAAAAACAACAACTAATATTAAGCTCTAAAAATATTCAAAATGAGCAATGAAAAACGCGGGAGGGAATATGTATCCAACGATTTCATGATTTTCGTGTTAAAAAGTTGATATTTACCCGTAAAAATCACTGTTAAGTCACGTAACTAATTATTATTTTCACATACAAATCCGAAGCGAAATATTTTGAATTTCAAACTAATTAGTATATCACTCTTAAATCCGACTATACCATGAATGAAATCGATACACGATGGTAGCTAAAAGATTGGTTATAATTTCAGAGCTATTTAACAAAAGTAAGTGTTATTTTTAATCAAATCTTGCGTAATGTTCACTCTGTGTATAAATACCTAACCTTAAACTTTTGTACCATAACCAGAACCTGTCTGTAACCTAACAGCGACTTAACAGTACCCTACTGTAAATTAAGTATAACAGAAATGTAACCTAGCCTTCACTTTATTGTAACATATCCTTATTCTAACCATAACATAAATGCAATTTAACTTTAACCTAAATAATATAATAGAAAAAAACCATTTTAAAAAATTACTATTTCTTCGTAAAATATGCTTCAGCTATAATTCATTTCTTTCAATTCGTTTTATTAATACAAAATTCCTTCCTCGTGTTTGAGACATTAAAATTTCAGCGATAAATGGTTTAATATTGCAAACCTTTTTTTCGGTTTACTTCGCCTCCACCTATCTTTTTCTCCATGGTGTAAAGCAGCTGTGATTAAAAAAAAAAAAAAAAAAAAAAAAAAAAAAAATCCTCATTTAAACTGACAGTTTGCCAATCTATGAGTTTTAAAGGTCTGTCCCAGCTTTTTTAATTATTCAGCGAATATTTTATGCAACCAATCAACCATAAGAAAATGAAAGGGAAAAAAGGCGAAAAAAGGCTATTTTTTATGAGAGTGAGCTTTGGAATTTAATTAATTACTCACTTAATAAATAGAATTTTAAAATTCTGAGCGTCAGGTGCATCAGGAGAGACATTGAGCTACTCTCAAAAAAATTTTGAGCTTCGTACGTGCTGTAGATTTTGCTAGCCATCGCAGACACACACACAGACACACACACAGATATACACACAGACAGACAGAGCGTTTTGTTCTTTTATTAGTATAGATGCTTAATGCATGATTATTTTTACTTGTTAAAAATTGTTACTGTGTACATGAACATATGTGTGCACAACTTTCCAAAATGTACAAAATACAATACTTTTGAAATAAAATTAATAAAAATTCACTTGCATTTATTTCTCACACCTATATACAGTCAAAGTTCTATAATCCGCACAAGTTGGGACCAAAGGCTGTGTGGATTATGGAATATTGTGGATTATAGAGTATTATGGATTGTATGTCATTTTATTATCCCTAGACATAATTTTATCTTTATAGTCAATATAATATGAAAAGATAAATATGATATCTAATAATTGGTTTAATAAGCTATCTCAAAAAATGCCTTTTTAAAATTATTTTATTAAAAAAGTGATATATATGTGCATTTAAAAAAATGATTACATATACTTAATACGTATGTTAAGTAGTACAGTTTGTTATTTACTGCTAATAAAATAAAAGGGTTATATTTTAAAAAGTAAATATTTCATTATGATTTTTTTTTTCAAATTTTTTATTTTTTATTTTAAAAAATAATTTTTGGATCACAAATTTGTAAATTTTCTTAACTGTTTATTTCACGGTTTGCATTCGTAAAGTAACGCAATTATAGAAAATTGCGGATTATGGGTGTGCAGATTATAGAACCTTGACTGTATATTTTTATGAGGGACCAGATTTATGTACTAGTATATTATTTTCATCCTAACTTAGTGACATACAATTGTCACAAAAATCCTCTCTCTCAGCCTCGCCTTTTTCTAATCAACAAAAAATGGCCCTCCAAAACAGAACTGCTCTCTCCACACATTAAATAATTAAACTTCCTAAATAAGCTTACTTGGAAAATACACCTATTCCCCCCAAAAATATAGTATAATTAAAAACAAATTTCGACTACACCCATTTTCAATGACGAAACCACTTGATAAGTATTGTATGTCAACCATCACTTTACAAAATACATAAAACTCCTGTCACAAATATATTTTGAAAGAATTTAAGAAACCAACTTGTAATAACAAAAACTCATTTTTATCATTTGTTTTCGGATTCTATATTAGTTTCTTATGTTTATGTGTTCTTTAATGTAAATTTCAATAACTTTATATACATAACTAAGCAATCAATTATTTAAAAAAAAATATTTCAACTGAACAGAATGGAATCAAATTCAGTTTATGAGCAACACAATGTTTTAAAATTGAGAGTTTTTTTTTTTTTCAAACCAATTAGCTATATCTAAATTAAAATTTGAATAATATTAAGTAAACTACTTAGAAATAAATAATAATAATAAAAGAAACTATCAGCTATAACATTCAATAATGCTTTAAATAACGCAATGATAAATCAGCAAAAAGGAAAGTTGCTACATATAAAACATCCAGTCATTAACATATAGTAAATTATACAGTTTCTAGTTGAAGAATAATGAAAGAAACTAATCTATTTTAGCATCAGCTTATTTTGGTAAAAAAGTTGGGTACAATAAATTTAAGTTTTAAAAGTTACCTGAACAAACTATGGTGTGTCTGAAAATCAGACGCCATTAAAAGAATAGATCAAGGAGTAAACAATGATTCATTAAAAATGATCCTTGCATTCTTTTGAAAACGAACATAACTGTGCATTATTTATTAATATTTTTTATTAATTAAATTCCTGCAGTTGCAATATGGCTTTTACTATTTTTTTTTATCCCTAGTTCAAATATTGGTAACCAGACAACCATTAAAGAAGTTTTTCCAAAGAATCTGGGCAAGATTCTCCTGAGTTATGCAAAATCAAATTGCGTCTAATTTTTAATCCAAAATGCATATTTGAGCTCTAGATTAGCAAATCTTGAAAATACCCTCCATTTCTTTTTAAAAATAAATATTTTACTTTGTTAATTAAAAATTGTTTGAACATTTCTATTATAGCTGTTTTCCATTTAGTTATTGAATCATTTTCCATGAATGAATCTTTTCTCATGGTTCATTCTTTGTGTTGGCGTCTGTAATAAAAGGATAATACTTTGACTGTAACAGTAGCTAATGTTTTTATTAAATAATTTACTGAATGTATTTTCTTTACTAAAACAAGTTAATGGTAAGATATATTTCATTAGTTATTCTTCTACTGATAATTCTATAACTTGTGATTTGATCGTATGGAGACACAAAATTTTATGTGTCACTTCACGGCTGTTATTTTTGCTGACATTTATGGTAATCATTTAAAATATTCTGCACACAAGTAAACTGAATATTTGGCTAGTCAAATTACTTCATTTCTTTAAAACTTAATAGTGTTAAAAAGTCAAAATTTACATAATATTTAAAACAGGTGCTTTTATAATCTAAACAAGATTTTCTTTTAGAAGTAAAATATCCTATAAGTAATTAATATGCATTATAAGTAAAATACTCTATGAAAACTATACTATACCAAAACACAAAATATGCTATCCACTGGGCTTTGGTTAGTTTATGAAGCAGACAAACTTGAAATTTTGGCTCCAATCATAAAGTGAATGCATTAGTATTTTCTAAAAAAAGAAGCAAAGTTCCAAATTTAGATTGTGATTTTTATGATTTATTGGACATTGCAGCAGGGGGAGAGTTATCTAAGATGAAACTGACTCTGTTTTGCAAATGTGCTGTTAAAGCTCTGAGAAAATGTGATTTTAGCACATTGAGTGCTACCATCTAATCTTTACAAATTAAAGATCACAATGCCCTGTCTCTGTGTGACTGCAATGGAGAAGTTGCACTCATCTTAAATTATGCTTTCTTTTATGTTTAATTGATGAAGACTATCTTACATTGCTTGAATTTCAACTCGGAATCGTAAAAATAATTTAAATCAACTACTTATTACAGTTTTAAACTCCATTAAAAGCAAAACAAAATCACATGATCCGGAAACACGATGGGATTGGTTTGAAGTCACTACACATGAAACGCGAATTCTCCCTAGCCGAATGCATTGTAACTGAAGACTGTTTTCCATTGCTTTCTGTTTATCTACTAGAAACATCTTTTAAAGACCTATTTTATACAAAAACAAAATTAAATTAGAGTCAGAACATTATTTTATTTAACATATCCAAATATCATGTATAATAATTTATACATTTGTATTAAATTTCATTTAGAAAAGTGCTGAAATTAGTTGGATTATAATATACAAAATTATATCTTCTGAAAATAGTTTTTTTTTTTTTAAATCTTAAATTTATTTTAAGGGCATAAAAAATGCATTTCATGTGGTAAAGATGCTAGGAGCTAAAGATAAAAGGCACATTTACTTTTTACTTACTCTAATTTACTTAAAAGAATAAAGAATGATAGTTTTATGAAAAAAAATAATAAATTGTACATAAAATCGTCTTTTTCTAGTTTTTGAAATGTATTATTTCTTTAATTCATTGTGATGCTTAATAGTTCTTTTTGTTATTAATAAAATTTTGTATTGTGCAAGTTATATTACAGATAAAAAATTAACTCGAATTTATTATGAGACAATTAAGTTTTGAACAATAGAGTAAAAAAACATGAAAAAATTTAATATTGACTTATCGAATAAAATTTTAAATTAACTACTGTCAATAATAATTGTGTATTCATGGATCAGAAACAAATTACTACAACGTACGTGACTAAATTTTTTAAATACTATTGTCTTTTATTTTTTTACGTGCTTACTTAAAAATAAGAGCAAAAACTTTAAAAAAAGCACTTTTTTATCAGTATCCAATGTTTATCTTAATAATCACACCTCATTTTTATGATTGCAGTTCATTTTGTATTTTTTATTTTCATAAAATGTCTAATATATTACGGTACTTTGGCATGGTTATCAAGCCTGATTATGAAAAATTCACTGCTTTTTTTTCTTTTTTTTTAACATTTGGTAGAAAATGTAGGCTTGTGAATTTATTTTGAAAAAAATAATAGTATTTGCTTTATTACTGTTTTAAAATATGGAAAGAAAAACAAAACATTATTTAAACTATCATTTAGAATTTCTAAACTGAATTTGCAACTTATAATCATTGTTCATGTAGTACGAAAGTGTTAATTTGTTAAAGCATGTTTCTTAAATATGTCCAACTCGGGCAACCCCTGAATTCAACACTGTATATAATACAGATATGTATTACTCAGATTCAGATACCATTCTATATGTATACATGTGAAATTTTGTTTTCACACATTAACATTTCACCTTTTTTTTTTTTTTAATGATATGTGTGATGCGTGAGAGGAATGGGGGAGTGCATCCAAATGTAGCAGAATATATCAAAGATAGCAATATTAAAAAAATATTTATTTGACCTTTATCAAGGAATACACACACCTTTGTCAGTTAAAATTACTGATAGGAATCATATATGAAAAAAGGATTATAAAAAGGGGACTCTTTATTTTTTACTTATATTTTCTACTTTCTACTTTTTAAACTCTTTGCTGCTTCACATCCATTTGGCCTCCCTTTTTTTTGGGGGGAGGGGGGGACGATCGTAGTTTAGAACATAATAAATACAATGTTGTTGCATATTGTAATGACAAAGAGAATTTGACAATGGGCTAATGGAAAAACCCATTAAAATTAATGTATTGATTTATAATTAACTTCTAAAATTATTAAAAGGATGTATTGTCACTGGAAACATACTAGTGCATATATTTTATATTTCTTAATTTATCTGAAAATGGGTGAAAAATCAAATGCACAATCCTATCTTTACATGCAAAAACCAAGTTAAATAAAAAAGTGTACAAATAATTTAATTACCGTTTTAGTATCATTTGCTTACAAATAACTTTTGAATCCCTGTAGTACTTTTTATTTGTTTGAAATGTAGTTTCTCAGAATGTCCTGTTTAACATTTATCAGACTCTAATCATATAAGTCTTTCTTTAAATGCTCTAACTTTCGTTAAATAATAATAATAAAAAAAATTAATATCTTGTTAAATAAAATATTTTTATAAGGTATTTTCATTTTGAAAATAAGCATTGTACTATAGAAAACTACAGAATTTGAGCACAGGTTGAAGAGGACATTCTTTTCAATTTTAAAAGCAGACATCTCATTATACATATAATCGGTATGGATTGGATATTTATTTAGAAATAAAAATTAACATAAAACCAAAGAATA
Source organism: Maratus speculifer (assembly GCA_964019185.1). NCBI lineage: Eukaryota > Metazoa > Arthropoda > Arachnida > Araneae > Salticidae > Maratus > Maratus speculifer. Next base: position 897,672 of record CAXHSM010000423.1, on the reverse strand, counting down.
AAGAAAGCGTTTATTGATTATGAATAAAAACTCAAACATGTTTCATTCTTTTGATTTCAGGCATCTCCTGACTTATACATTATGCGAGTTATGTAGATTCTTAATTATATAATAAATCTCAAACATTGGTTTTGTGAACATACTAGCATGTTTTATAAACGTTAATGTTATTTTATTATATTTATTTTATAATATTTATGAGTAAATATTACATATATAATAAATATTGCACTTTCTTACAAAATTGTGAGCAATTTACAAATTCGATTTATGTAAAATTCAAGTTACGCAAAAGTTTACAGTGCACATTGCTTATATATGTCGGGGGATTCCTGTTTCTCTCTTTTAGTTCTTTTAACTTCCTTTAAAATACTGTTAATTTATAAAAAACATAAAAAATAGAATTCATAAACCAAATACCGAGTTGTAATTTGTAGGTTTATAAAGCATAAAATTTTCAATCCCAGTGTCTGATGGGGTTTATAAAACCGACAATAGTTAAAATAATTATTTGTTATTTTTTGTGCACGAGAAATATTTTCGAAAAATTATTATTATTATTATTGTGTATAATTATATAAAGATTATATAAAGCTACATGAAAAAATTGCTTTCATTCTGAATTTATGTTTTCCCATCCAAAAATAGCTTATTTAAAAATTGAAAAAGTAAAACATTTAACGAAAGTAGGACAAATTCTCATTTCAAATATAAAATATAAATATGAAAACGTTTTTATAAGTTGCCCAGACCTACTCGATAATGAAAGAAATGCTATTTGAACCAGTTTGTGAAATTAATTGTTGTGAAATATTAATATGAAAAAGAAAAATTATGTTATTCTATAAAATACTATTGTAGTATAAACTTGTACCAATATTTAAAAATGAAAATCCTTAGAACAACGAGAGGAAAAAAATCTCACTCGAATTCACAATATTATTTATTTATTACAGCAATTTACAATACTTTTAGTTTGTTCTACAAACCATTTTTAAGGAAAGAAAGAAATCATATGGGCGTGTTCTATCCTCATAGAAAAGTACAGGGGAAAATACGGCATAAGTTTGTTAACATGTGCAGTGACGTCAAAACCGCTTTCATCACGTGACACGGCTTTTAACCGCCGAAACTAAAACTGCATTTTTAAAGTAAATTTAATGGATTTTCTGTGTTTAAAAAAAATTTAAAAGTGATATCAAAATGCTCGTACATTTGTACTCTATAAAATGCACGTTAAATTGAAAAAATGCAATTTCCCCATTGCTAGCAAAATTGGAAATTTTTGTGAAGTTAGCACAAGACATCCCCTAATGTCCCCGAGTCTCAGAATTTTTAAATTCTTCTATTTAGTTGCATTGGAGAAAAAAAAATTTCAGAGGTATTTTGTCATTATTTATTAATTAACATCGTCCAAACTCTTTCGTAAAGTTAAAAACGGAAGATATATTCTGGAAGACTGTATTCTTATGTCTAAAATGTCATAACTGCTTGAAAAAAAAAAAAAAAAAAAAAGAAAAAGAAAAAGAAACTAAAAGGGATTGTTTTTTTGAAAAAACTTTTCTTGCTTCTTGCAACTATGCACACAGGGTGCAATTTTGAAGGTACAGACAAATCAAAAAGTTTTTCTTGAGGCTGAAAACTTCTCATCATTTGTGTAAATGATTTTAAAAAATATGAATTTAACTTATTGAAATACACTGCCAAACACAGGTCCTTTTGCACCTTATGGAGAGAATATTTTTTCAACACTAAAAGTAACTAAATGTTCATATTTTAACACAAAATTTTAGAGCATCTCAATATACCAGATTTATATCACCTAAAAAATTTTTCAAAATGTTTAGAAGGGTAGAAGTATTTCATACAAAAAAAATATATAAAAACTTCAACAAAGAATGCAGATGGAAGGGATCTTGGTGGTTTTTCTTGACTTCAGTTAAACGTTTTCCTTTTTAAACATGTTTTAATGAAAATTGAAAAAAGGTTTGGTCTTTGTTATAATCTATTAAAATTTCAGACGATTTGGACAATAATAGCCATCTATTTTGTAATGCTAATAAAATCAATAAAAAAAAAAAAAAAAAAAAAAAAAAAAAAAAAAAGAAAGAAAGAAAGAAAGAATCATCATTAAAAGGGAATAGAACTTTAAATTAATTAATCATTATGTTGTTTGTAGCTTAGTTTTTTAAAGCATTGTTTTTTTATACAGAAGGTCTCTGGTTCAGAAATCTATAGAACTATCTTGAAATTTGGATTCACTGAAAATAAATCTTGTATAGCTTTGTAATTTTAATGATTTCATTCTTCTTTTAAAGGTATGTAAATTAAAAACAAAATTCTACATTTGTAAATCATTATCACAATAAGTAAATAAATGTATTGTTAACTTTAAAATAACTAAAATATTAAAAGAAAAGAAAAAAAACATAAATAAATGAATGAATTATTTTTTTAAAAAATACTACATTTTATAAATTTCACTACAGTATAACTTCTTTAATCTGGAATCGTCACGATTACAGCAAGGGCAGATTATAGAAAATTCCGGATTACAGAAGTTTTGTAACTAAAATGCATACAGATTAATGATAATACTAATATCTTTTATTACTATGGCAATACAAAAAAGTAAAAAACTGGATATTTAAAAACAATGAGAAAAATCAATTCAAAATGCTCAAAAACGAATTATTTTAAAAAAATTATGTAAATTTTATGCAATCACAAATTTAAAAAAAACAAATGTGGCATTATTTAAAAAAAAAATGTGATTTCTGATTTCTGAATACTTAATAAATATTGTACATCACAAGAATAATAGACTTGTCATGAAAAATATTGCAAAACTAAAATCTAAACCAAAAAAAATTACAGTGAGAAATTTAAGACTAGCAATTATAATTTAAAAATCAACCTTACAGCAACATATTTGAAATTGTGATATTTAAAGCTAATGTTATAAAAAAATAAATATATAGCAACTATAAGCATCAAAGCAAACCACAATTAAATACTTAAGAGAAATAACAATAATAAAAATCCGATTTTGCAATATTTTTGCGACATCTTATTATCTTTAGAAAAAAAAAAAAATTGTGAAATTTCCATTAATCATGAATTTTCAAAACTTAATACAGTTGAACATCGAAAATTCGGAACCGTCGGGACCGCGGCGATTCCGGATTTTCGATTTTCCCGGATTTTGGAGGTTTATTCAAAAATCTTTTTTTATGGCTATATAATAACAAACAAAAAATGCAACTTTTTCTCCCAGTGCAAACAAATAACGATTCTTCCGATACTACATTTTTTAAAGTTTTAGTGACTTTAATTTTTATTTATTTATTTGAAATTTTACTATATCAATTCATAAATAAGCCACGGTAATATATATATACCGTTAATCCGCCCCCCCCCCAAACGTGACGAAAAATCGTACAATAGGTTAGAGGGAGGCGCTTACACCGGATTTTTCCGCGATCGTTCAACAAAATTTACAGGAATGAGTCATGATGAAATGAATGAATCGTTGAATGAATCATGAACTTGAAAAAATTATGACTGCTTGAAAAAAATGACTACTCAAAAAAATGACTACTTGAAAAAATTTGGGTTTTAAAAAAAACGTCAATTCTCTCGAAAAAACGCAGAAAAAAGGAGAAATTTGTAAAAAAAGCCAACACAAGCAAGAAATTAATTAAAAAATCTCGAAAAATCGCACATTTCATCAAAGATTCATGATTCATTCATTTCAGCATGATTCATCCGTTTTCAGCGATTTTTTGAGAGGGAGGGCATTTTCTCGGGATTTATTGAAAATTTCAAATTTTTTATAAAGTAGGGAGTGGGCGTTTGATCGGGAAGGACGGATTAACGGGATTTTACGGTAGTTATCAGAATTCAACTGCAATTGATGAAAATTACAGCTATGTCTTATTTTAAAATTAATAAAACTGAAATCGGAAAAATGTCCGGATTTTAGAGATTTCCGGAATTTGGAGGTCCGGATTTTCGAGGTTCAACTGTATCTAAAAAGACACCTATAATTAATACACATGTAATTTAAAAAGTTCTTACCGTTTTAAAATTGAAAAAAATGATTATTGTGTTATTATGTAATCTTTTCATTTTCTTAGACATTTTCTGAAATTTGTTTATATATCAGCTATGGCGCCATCTACTATCTCTAATTCAAATCAAAAACAAATAAACGTGTCCAGAAAAGATGTCCAGATTAAAGATGTTATACTGTATTCAATGAGTTTAAGTAAGATTTTTTTTTTTTTCAATTTTAAAGGTTTCTAATTATTCTTAATTTTAAAACAATTGAATTACACAAGAAAACATTACTTATAAATGAATTGGATAATAATAAAAAAAGCTACAAGAACATTTTTTTAAATAAGTTTTTTTTTTTTATCTATACCAATAAAAATAGTTCTTTCACTTACAAAAACCCTTGCTAGATGGCACTAACAAGAACTGTCTGAAGATATAAAATGATACAAACTTGTCCCCACAAAGAGTCTGCACATTTTTGTAATGATTTTCATGCAGGGCTGCTACCAGAACTAAGATACAATAAAATCATTCTTTGACAGAAACACGAACAATTAGCGAAAAATTCTATTTTACGCCAGCTCTTTAAATTGAACAAAGCATAATTGCATTTTTTCTTTTCTTTTAAGGAGGGGAAGGGTGCTGAAACCTTTTTTTCGCCACTTTATTGCACAAATCCGTTATAAACAAGGATTATTCTCTTAGAAAATGTACTTGCTGGATTGTACCTTTTTAAAAAATCTATACAGCAGTATTTACTTTAAGTTTTAGTATTTCTTTTTCAGTATTACATTTTATGACGTATTTGTAATTAAAGGTCTGAAATCTAAAAGTATTAAATATAAATTTAAAATAATGAAATTATAATATTTAATTGAATTAATTAATTAATTTTGAATAAAACAGTTAAAAGCATGAGACAAAAAAAAAAAAATTCAAAACATACCTGTGACTTTACACAACTTTCCAACTGAACAACAGCTGTGCCCTGATAATTTGCACCACACTAAACTCTCTGTATAGACCTGCAATATACCTTTCAGGTTCATTTAAGAATAATATTATGGGGCAACCAAAAGAAAGATACAATAAAACATACATGAATTGCAAATGACCAGTGATAGGTTTTATTTTATGCAAGTTTATTTAAAATGATTAAATTGCAGGTTATTAGAACAAAAATATCCTAAATGGATTTTTTTTGGGGGGGGGGGGGGAAGAGAAACTGGAACATGTTTTTTTCTCATTTATTGCAGGATTCCGTTATAAACAAGTTTCACTCTACTAAAAATTAAATTTGCTAGATAGCATCTTTAAAAAAATTCTTTATGGTAATATTTGCTTAAAATTTTATTATTTCTTTTTCAGTATTAAATTTCATGATGTATTTAAACTGCTTTTCATGAAAAGATTTTAAATAAAAATTAAAAATATAAATGATATAATTAAATTTTAATTGAATTCATAAATTAAATTTGAATAAAAAAGTTTAAAATATGATAGTAATAAAAATTCAAAACCTACCTGTGTTTTATACAACTTTCCAATAGAACACGAGTCACGATCTGGTAATTTGTATTGTCTCTAACCTTTCCATATGGATCATCAATTCAAATTTCAAGTTTATTTAAAAATAATATCATGGGTTCAGACAACGCTGAGTAAGTTAATAAGTCTTTATATAAAATAAAGTATTATAAGGTGCCAAAGTTAGAAGTTGTTTGCAATATAATTAATCCTGTTTGTAATATTATGAGGATACAGGAAATTCAGATTCTTGTCTTGGTTTCTTAAATTGTTCTAAAACTTTGTGTAAATTTTGATAAAAATTATATAGGATTTTAGTATAATTTATTTGTATTAATACTTTATTTGTTATTTTGAAATTCAAATTCGAATAATACTGGCCGAACTAATTAGAAATAAATTAATAAATAAATAAAACTATCTGCTATAAATAATGCTTTAAATGACTATCAGCAGAATGAAAGTGTGATAGGTGAAATTTCATGTAGTCACATTTTGAAACCGCAAATTGTATAATTTACTTGAAGATTAACCAAATAAACTATGTTAGCATTAGCTTATGTTATTAAAGAGAGTGAGATTAATAAATTGGTGCTTTAAAAAATACCTGACATTAGAAACACAGCAAGACACAAGATGCCAATTGAAAGAATGAATCGCGGATTTTTACATCCTACCCGTTTTAAAAATATTCGTTCATTTATTCGAAAGGGTTGGTGTCGAGAATGTACTACTAATATTAATTAATAAAACTGTTGGAGTGGAAATATAACTAGTATCCCCCCTGATTTTAATACTGGCTATCAGGCAACCATTAAACTAATCAAAGAATCTAAGTTTAATTTTTGTGATTTATTTAAAATCAAATATTGTTAAATGTTACACCCTAAAATATATTTAAGCATTGGATTCGCGAATTTTCACTAATGTTTTCTATTTCTTTTTTTTTATAAATAAATGGTTTATTTTGTTAATTGAAATTAACTTTGCATTAATTCATTATTCATAAGTGAAATCGTGCGTCGTGATTCATTCATTCTGTTAGCGTCTGTGCTCTTCTAATAAGTGTACTCTTTACAGTCGCTAATTTTTAAAGTAAGTTTACTGATTTATCTGCTTTACTACAATAAATAAATGGTAAAATATGTTTTTTATTTATTCTTATATTGAAAATTTTACAACTTATGATTTCATCGTATGTTGTTACAAAATTATATGTGTCGTACTTTTGCTGACATGTGTAGTCATTTAAAATATTCAGTTCACTGGTAAACTGAATGTTTGGTTAATTGAATATCAACTCTCAGGTAACTAAATAACATACACTATAAGTCAAATACATTATAAAAACTATACATTGAGTTATTACTTAAAGAAATTTTTTAAATTAATATATATATATATATACATATATATATATATTTATATCATACTTGTGAACATATTTTTCTTATATTCTAAAACAAATATTTTAAAATCAAAAAGAAATTTTGAAGAATTGTATTTGAAAGAAAAATTTTACTGTCATATTTTGTGTATTTGTCAGAGAAACTCTAAAGTAAGTAATTCAAGTAATGGTAAATCTCTAAGTATAACAGAGTATTTACATGTATTACTATGTTAGGTCAACTAGAATTGCGCCAAGTATTATCCTAATTATACTAACTTATTTCTATTTTTGAACCAATTTTGAAAGTCAAAGTATCTTCACACTGAAACGTGCCGCCAAACTGTAATAAAAAAATTACCTTTGTAGGGCAATCTAATGCAAGAAACTATCTTTTAAAAATACTGAAATGTAAACGAGATATTTTTTTAAAATATCTCTCATAAGATTATCTTCCATTAGTGAGGCGATGTTTATGTGTGAGTGAAATAGCCTTTATAAGAAGGCAATCAATATCTTTAATTATATTTCTTCATAATAATGTATCTAGCTTACTTTATTTAAACATTCCTCTTATTGACTTAGCTTAGTCTTAAATAGAAACAATACAACGTGCCATTTTCTTATATGTTTTGATAGACTTGTGTTCACTATTTTTAATCATTATTTTTTTGATAATTCTATTAAGAAATTAATGGAAATTATTGAATTTTTAATAACTAACCTTAACTGTTTGTTTTCAAAATATTTTAATTGCATCATTAAAGCACAAAGAGTTATATCTGTCATTCCAATGTCTATTTGTTATTGGCTTTTGTTATAAGATTGGCTAAGAAAAGTGTTGACAAGATGCAAAATATTTTGCGTATCGTTGGTGCCCAGATTAACATAAAAGTACAGTAGACTCCCTCAAACCCACACAGATTGGGATCAGAGATTGTGTGGATTTTAGAATTTTACAAATTTCTGTTCATGGTTTGTTTTGTTTTTTTAAACAATTTAAATGCTATTAATAATACAATCAAAATTATAAGAAATGCTTACAATGTAGTAAAATATTAAAATCCCATAATTTTCCGCGTATAATCGGCAGATCAAACAATCGTTTTTCGACCCAGAAAATTTTTAAAAGAAATGTGACTTTTTAGATCAATGTAGATATTTGACTTCAATTGTTTGATCCGAAGATTATATGCCGCAAATTGTGGTAATAAACTAAAATAATAAAAATAGATAATTTAAAATGATTTTAAAAAATTAAAGTAAACTTGAAATAATCAATAATGCACAATTAAATATATCTATTTATTATAAAGATGAGATGCATCTTTCCTAAATTATTTAATTAAACTTGCCTCATAAAAGTGCATTACTAATTCACACCAAAACTAAAAAACATAAGGAAGGTATATATCAGGTTTAGTCAGATTTATTAATAAAAAAAAGCTTGATTGATTAAAATACATTTGGAAAAAGACCAGTGATATTAGCAATATCTTGAATTTTATCAAAAGTAAATTTATTCTTCCTCCATGTAAAAGCATGAATTCAGTAATATTAATGTAAATTATAGGTTAAAAATTCTATAGAATAAAATTCATGTAAAAATAAAAAAATCAAATTTTGTCCCTATATCTTATCTGAAAGTTTCATTGCTTACATCTGTAAATTATGTGCGGATTTGAGGAAGTCTACTGTACTCACCTTTTTTTTTTTCACTCTCTGGGCTATAATTTTCATAAGACTGCCCAGTCATTGCAAAATTTTAATGTGTTAAAAATGTCTTTTTTTTCATAATTATCAGATTTTTTTTTTTTTTTTTTTTTTTTTTTTTTTTTTTTTTTTAACAGGGAGATTTTAAAACACTGTTTGCACTGTTGAATTCAGACACTTTTCTCCATTAGGGATTTCTATGGCTTCTGCAAAGGGATCTTATAGCGTTCTGGAAGGAACAGGTTTGCACCTTTTAACCATTTAAAACACAAAATCTCAAATTTTCAATGGGAGGGACATCTCACTGCTTTTTTTTGGGGGGGGGGGGGTATGGAATGTCCCTCTCTGGACCACCCCTTGAATAAACAGTGAATTTTTGTTTAAAACATAATTATTATTTCAATCGTCATTACATTTAATTTAACTTATGAATATTCTAATTAGTTTCATTCAATATATTTCATTTAAAGTTAATTTACATTTAAAAATGCATGCTTATCTCATTTATTTATTTATTTTATTTTTCTTAAAGGTTTAAAATGTGTAACATTATAAATCATTTATTTCAACACCAAAGCTTTATTTCTACATTACGCATACAAAAATAAAAGATTTTATGTGTGAGAATTGCCTATAACAGTAATAGTAATTAATTTACCATCTGACAATAATGCAAACTAATGCAGTAGAATCCCTCAAATCCACACAGCTTGAAATAACAGGTTATGCAGAACTTAGAATTTTGCAGATTTCTGGTCAATGTTTTGTTTACAATTTTATAAGCATAATTTGAATGTAATAATGTAATTAAAATTATATTGAATGCTTTCGGTACAGTAAAATATTTAAATAATTAACAAAATAAAATTATAAAAATTTAGATAATTTGAAATGGTTTATTTATTAAAAGTAAAGTTCAAATAAATATCCAATAGTGTATAGTTAATTAATCATCAATATGATCAGATACATTTTACCTGAACTATTTCATGAACTTTAGTTATAAAGTTACACTATAAACTGCATAAAATAAAAAATTTCCATCAAAACACGAACTGGTGTCCTTCACAAATTGTTGATCCTTTTTTGAAAGTCCATGATTATAGAAAAGTTATTTTAGCTTTAGAATGAATCATACAGTCAAAGTTCCATAATCTGCATAAGCTGGGACCAAAGGATGGAATATTGTGGATTATAGAGTATTATGGATTATGCATCATTTATTATTCCTTGACAGAATTTTAATTTTTAATCAGTATAATATGAAAATATAAATAAGAAATGTAATAATTAATTTAGTATGCTATCTCAAAAAAGGTTTTTTTGAGTTATTTTATTATAAAAATTGATTGCATTTAAATAAAAATAATCACATACATAATCCATAATACAGTTTGTTTCTTACTGTTAATATAATAAAAGAGTTATATTGAAAAAAGCAGATGATTTATTGTGATTTTTTTCAATTATTTTATTATTTGTTTAAAAAAAATCCTTTTTGGATCACAAATGTTTACATTTTCTTAACTGTTTATTTCGCTGCTAACATTTGTAAAGTGACGTGAATTATAGAAAATTGCAGATTATGGGTTCGCTAATTATCGATCTTTGACTGCGCTTTATTTAGGATGTGTCATTTCCACTCATCCGAACTGCTGATGAATGCAGAATATCTCAGTGTTTTGTTTATTCTCGTCAAAATAATCTAATTTGGGAAGATTACCTTTTTTTTTGTCTTTTAACAACTAATCAATTTTTTTCCAATCATATATAAATTTTGAGTGAAAAAAAAGCTTGGTAAAAAAACTGTTTATCTTTTTAACTGCACAAAAAATATAGATTTGTAATGTAATCCAAACTGATTTCTTCATAACGATTCATTGATGGCAGCTATTTCAAGACTCATTTTTAAAAAATTCTGCAAGACGATTAAGAGCTTAAAGAATATTCATAAGTCTTCGTTCTTGCATGAAATAATTTTTTTCCAAAAACTTCCATCAAAGCACAAACTGTAGGTGCTTTTTTATTGATCTCCAATTGAATCAACATAAAAAAAATTCCACTTGAAATGAATACAGTTATGATTTTTTTTTCAAAAACAATTCCTCTCAAACAAGGAATAATTATTCTTTTTTTTATGTTTCTGACTCATTTACATACCTTGAAATAAAAATTAAAAGCATTATTCTATGAGTTTTAGATTACTAAATAATGAAATATTGGATAGAATAATGTTTTCCAATGCTTAAATCAAGAGTTGTTAAAAAAGAAACTCTCATGACTGAACTGGATTGAGCAATCTGGTTATACAAAAAATCCAGGTACAAAGACAAATAGTCGGGAATGATGACTTGGGAAGTCGCTCGTGGTCACCTATCAGCGACAGCGCTGTTGCGCAAGAGAGTGGGACTGTTTGGGTCGTAGGTTGGGGTCGTCGACAAAGATTGGGTGCTCACCACGGAGACAAATGTATTCGTGATGAGGTCAGGGGAAATCGCTAGTCTCAGAGACCCACCCACCAACCGTTTTTCAATATTTTTTAATTTTTCTCCTTTTTCTGTTAAATTTGTCCGGTTTCAATTTCTTTTTTCCTTCTTTTATTATTTAGAGTCCAAGGTATTCGGGATGTAGGTAGAGAATTTTGGCGCTATCCGTTGTGTATTGTGTATTTTCTGTAAAATGAATGAATGAGTTCTTGATTTATCTATCGGAATTTTCTGATTTGGCAAGGGAATGAACAAGTAAATTGAATTGTGACATCATAAAATACTTAGCATTACATTTAAATATGATCAAATTGGTCGCCAGAGGCAAGGCACTAGTATATAATTTAATGTGTGTAAATATTCAGTGTCAGCTTTAAAGTTTAAATAAGTTTTGAAAAAAAATGCATAACTCTAATGCATTATGCAGCATGAATAACTATTTGTACAACATGTTAGAAATAGTGATGAAATTGAGTTGAAACTTAATGTATTGACAGTAAATCAATGAAGCAAAAACTTTGTTTGGATAGTTTTACTGAATATGCTGAAAAAGTAGATGGTATTTTAAAGGAAGGGGAGTAAATTTATGTGTAATGAAATAAATTTTCTGTCTTTTTTTTAGTACGGATATGAGGGAACTGGATGTACAAGTGTCTACTGTATTGCTTGCACACTTACACATATGTATCTATGATAAAATACTCATGTTCTGTTGTACTTAAGAATACATAATGTATTATATGATACTTTAATGTATTGATTTTTGTATTGATTAAAGAAATTAAACTTGTCATACGTGATAATTTAATTCAGGATTAAAATTTACTAGTATTTATTAAAAAATGTATTATTTTATTATTTTTCTTTTTGTTCTTAGACTGAAAGGTTGATAAAACTCTCTTACTGAAGTTCAATAAGACTTGCATGAAAATGGCTATAATCTCTTTATACTGATACTTTAAAGAAGTTATTCTATTATCATCTGAAACATAACTTTTTCACATAAGACAATGTCCTTGAATACTGGAAAAAAATCTTCCTCTGATGAACTTCACTTTGATTCTCAAAGTTGTGGTAAAAAGGAACATTCCTCGACTGGTACAGGAGAAAAACCTTTTATTTGTGAATTATGTTCGAAAAAGTTTTCTGATAAGAATAATCTAAGGAGCCATCTCACGGTTCATACTGGAGAGAAACCCTATGTCTGTGAAACATGTTCCAAAGCATTTTCTCACATGGGTAATTTCAGAAGACACATCTTGATTCATACTGGAGAGAAACCTTTTGCTTGTAAAATATGTTTCAAAGGATTTTCTCAGAATAGTAATTTAAAAAAACATCTCTTGACTCATACTGGAGAGAAACCCTATTCTTGTGAAACATGTTCTAAAGCATTTTCTCGTAACAGTGCATTAAGAAACCATCTCTTGACTCATACAGGAGAAAAATCCTTTGTTTGTGAAATATGTTCCAAAGGATTTAAAGATAACTGTACTTTAAGAAAACATCTTTTGACTCATACTGGAGAGAAACCCCTTGTTTGTGACGTATGTTCCAAAACCTTTTCTCAAAACAGTACTCTAAGAAAACATTTCTTGACTCATACTGGAGAGAAACCCTTTGTTTGTGAAGTATGTTCGAAAGCCTTTTCTGATAACAGTAATCTAAGAGATCATCTCTTGACACATACTGGAGAGAAACCCTTTGTTTGTGAAGTATGTTTCAAAGCCTTTTCTCAAAACAGTACTCTAAGAAGGCATCTGTTGACTCATACTAGAGAGAAACCCTTTGTTTGTGAAGTATGTTCTGAAGCATTTTCTCATAACAGTACTCTAAGAAAACATCTGTTGACTCATACTGGAGATAAACCCTATTCTTGTGAAACATGTTCTAAAGCATTTTCTCATAACAATGCATTAAGAAACCATCTCTTGATTCATACAGGAGAGAAAGCCTTTGTTTGTGAAATATGTGCCAAAGGATTTAAAGATAACTGTAGTTTAAGAAAACATCTTTTGACTCATACTGGAGAAAAACCCTTTGTTTGTGAAGTATGTTCCAAAGCCTTTTCTCAAAACAGTTCTCTTAGAAAACATCGCTTGACTCATACTGGAGAGAAACCCTTTGTTTGTGAAGTATGTTCCAAAGCATTTTCTCATAACAGTAATCTAAGAAGGCATTATTCGTGTCATACTAAATAGATAGCTCCTGAAAATCCCTAATATATTTATTGTCAAAATTGAATATGTACTCAATATATGTCTTTTTATTTACTATTATCACATATCTTTTTTTAAATTTAGTGATTAAAAATATTGTAAAATTCTTCCATAATTGTCACAGTTGTCATTTTGATAATAAGCAAATAATTCTGAGCCTATTCATTAGATTTCAGTAAATCATCCTGTAAAGCTTTTTATGGTTTTTTGTTTAAGTTTTTGTTACTTCACTGTAAAATAATTTTACCCTGAAATAAAAATTTTATTGTAACATGAAATGATAAATTGTACCTCAATATCTTATGCAATAGGAAAGCTTTATTGACGCAACATTTTTTAAAAAATATGAGAAATATGCTATAAATATTTTTGGTGCAAAAAGAGAAAAAAAACTTATTTATTAAATTTTCTTCTTAAAAATTTTCCCGAGAATTCAAATGAAACATATCTCATTTTCAAGTAATCTTTGTACATATTATGAGCTAATTTACTCATTTTTCTTTAAAAAATATCAATAATAAATTCACTATTTGTTCAACATATTTACTTGATTCATAAATATCAGTTTTGCAGGCTAATCAACAGTACACTTTGTTTTTTATGATTTACTTTCATTTTTGTTTGTTTTCTTATTGTGTCTTGTATCACTGAATTCAGAATTTTTGTGGCACAGCAATTTTGTTATCTATGATCAAGAAAATCTTGCATGCTTGCATCTTTCATCTAAACAAAATCTCTGATGATCATGACTAAATTTTGTATCCTACCATTTTAAGGTAAGAGAAGACTATTGGGATAGATCACATGGTTGAGAAATGTTTATGTATGAGTCATTTTTGGTGTCTAACTTTTGATTTGTCGTTGTGTTTTAATGAGAATGAAGATTCAAACTTATTGAAAAGTCAACAGTAAACTAAGTCGCAAAGCTGGCAACATTTCACCAGATTTTGCAGAAAAACCATATTTCAAAATTACTAATGCCAAAACATTTGCAGCTTGCTGTGCGTAAAATTAAATAATATCACTGAATTTGGCAATAGTACATAATTGCTATTTATTATTTTATTGAGAATATATTATTTTATTGAGTTGAACAGAGGCCAATTATGACCGAGCTACACTCGATCCTTCCTGCTCCTATGTTATAGTAGACACAGATGTTTGTTTGAAATTTTTATCTAAAAAATCACTCTGTTTTTGTCAGAATTTTGTATCCTGAAATAGGACAAGCTAAAAATGTTCGTGGAAATTTGATGAGTAAGTCATTTACGCGTCACTGAAGGTCAGTGGAATGAAGGTTGAAACAGTTCAGTTGTTTGAATTTTTTTAAACGACTTTTTACAAAATTTTAAACAACCACAAGTAAACCGTGATGAAAATCGGGGGGAGGAGGTATATGACTGTTTTTATGATTTGATGAACTGAAAGTATGATTTTGAGGTAGGAGTCGTCACTTATTCATTTCTTTATCCTTTCCAAATGTGATTTTTGATATGTTTTTAATTATTTCTGTTCATTATATGTTGTAATATTTTAATGTTTTAGTTTATTTTTATAATATTAGAGGTTTGTGAATTGTGTTTTATGCAAATGTTAAAATACATATGTTTGTATTTATTCTTTTTTTGTAAGGTGAATTTGTTGTGAGTGGATGAAACTGTTGCAGCACTGTTTCTGCAGAAACAACATATTTTAAGGAACTTACTGGCTTATGATCATTATTAAAAAGAACAACAAGGAGACCACAAAAAAGGGGCTTTTAGGCATTATTTTTTAGAAGCATACATATACAATATAAATCTTGTCCGTGTTTAACGTTTTATGTCCCAACGGTACTTTAAAGAACCATTAAAATAACTTGTTATAAAATTCATCTAATACATCAGTAAGTAGCAATGCAGTTTAGAATGAGTTATAGATACATTGCTTTACCTTGATCCATAAACATTATTGGTTGCACAAAGTAAAAATATTTTTAGAAGGACTTCTTTTGCTTTTGCATCTTTTCAGTTTTCTTGTCAGAGGACTATTTTGGGAGAAAAGTTTCAGTTTGCCATTTTTTTTCCTTTTTTATTATGCATGTACATTTTCTAATTTTACAAAAAAAAAAAAAAAAATAAAAGGTTTGAGAGGAGTTATAAATATGCACAAAATTCCTGTTAATTCTAACTTAAGTTTTTTTGGCAAAATCCTTCAAAAATTTATTAAATGATTGTGTAAATCTTCTCATGTAATTTCAAAAATTCACAAAAAATCCTCTAGAAAAATAGTGTTCATGATTTAAAACATAAAGGGTTAAATAAAAAGGGCATTGATAAACTTTTATAAAAAAATAAGCAAAATGAAATGGAGAATGCTATTGCCCCACCAATGACAGAGATTTTTGCTCTCAAAACTGGTAGACGCGAGATGCTGGGTTCGAGCCCAATCATACTCATTGAGCTAATTTTTGTGGAGTTTTCCATGGTTTTCTTCAAAAATTGTATTTCCTCACATAAATATGGGTTAGATTCCCTTAGAATGATCCTCATAGAAGGCATATCCCCACTTTTTAGGACCAATATGCATTATGGCGGTATATGATCATCATAAACATAATCACAACCATAATGTTATTAATTGTATAATGATTATATCTGAATCAATTTGTAAAGTTGAAGTGTGTTAGCGTTTAACACAAGATGATACCTTTTCTGTTGCCATTCTGCCTTTGTCTGTAATCATCGAATTATCGATATCTGAGTAGGACTTTAATTTACACCCACTAAGTGCATCTGTTTAAAAACTAGATTTAAATGGGGGTGGAGAAATCATGACAAGCATATACAAAAAATCATAATTGGGGAAAAAAGGGAAATGCTTTTACAGTTTTTCTGTGTTATGCACATCAATCAAAAATGACTCTGTCATTTTTTTAAACTTCAGTATTATTCATTCAGGAAAATATACTTCAATGTAAACAAGGTGAAATTTTGTAAAGAAAGAATAATTGATTTTTGAATCCGCCATCCTGTTGTTCTCCATTGTAAGTGTTACTATTGGATGTACAATTTGTTTCTAAATTTAAAAAGATCGATATCATGTGTTATTTAAAAGCACTATAGTGTTATAAATGTATGAACTGTACTCTCTAATTAAAAATTGCATTTTTTTTAGTTCTGCTTGTACTTGAAAAGAAAAAAAAAGCGTTTCAAAGCCTACCAAATAAAGTTTTGTTTTTATGAACTTTTTATAAAAAAGTTCATAAAAACGTACAATAGTGTAAACGTACAATATTAATAGTACGTTGTACTATTAGTATTGTACGTTTTTTTTCTTTTAAAAATTTCTGAATGGATGGATTGCTTGTTTATAATTTTTTAAACAAAATTTAAATTGTGTTAGATTCAAATTATACTGGAATCAAGAAATAAAAATTGTTTATCCAGTGAAACGGATGTGTATTTTTTCTGCTTGATTGAATCACAAACAATGGGATTATTGGGAGTTTTTATTATTTTCTTTTTATTCACAAGGATAATTTTTTTTCGCTTGATAACTGGTAGTTGATCTCTACATAGGTCGTTTTTTTACCTTTTCAATTTTGCTAAAATATTTTTCCATAGTTAAGCTCAAACAATTGGTAAATCTCCCCACCTGGCTGAGTCTGGGGACATGGGGATACTTTTACTTTCTGAATCTAGTTCTGAATGTGAAAGTATCCTCATAAAAACAATCTTCAAACAAAATCGAAAAAGTAAAAAATGGACATTGTTGAGATTGACTTCAGCTTATACAGTGAAAAAAAAAAATCATTTAGAAACATTGAAATGCTAATAAGATATTTTAACCGTGTAAGTGTTTGGATCATAGTATTCCGTTAACTAAGCTCCAGGTTGAAGTTATGCAATATAATCAATATTTATGATAATATATATTGCGATAAATTTAAGGAATTTTTAATACATTTTAGAATGATTAATTCTCTCAAAGATTACATTCATTTTTGTAATTAAGTTTTTTTTTAATTGTTGAAAGATTCATATCTTCTGAGAATTTTAAACAAAATGTAGAGAAACAATATTACAATTTTACCCATTTTCAAGAAGCTCAGAGGGTTAACAGATTTCTTTCATAGAATTGTTATTAGTGAGCTCACAGCATGAGTGAAGTAGCCTCTGCATCATCTCTCATTCATGTCTGAAGATGCATAAGAAAATGTATATAATAATGCTGTAGAACGTCTTCAATCTGGGCATCTCTAATAATTACGAAACTTTCTAAATCTGGACATTTCAGTACATTTTTTTTTCAATCACCTATTATCACCATCATAGTACCATCAAACTTATATGAAGGAATTTCATTAGAAGATTGAGGAAAATAAAAGAACATTATCTAATTTACTTCTTCTATTTTCAGTTTTAAAATTGTAAGTATTTTCTGATTATATAGCAGTTAATATATATGTTTTTTAATATTAATTTCTAAAAATTAAAAAAGAATGTTAATTTTGCTACTCCTCTTTCTCCAAACATAAGAAGATGGCACCAAAACATTTCAAAATTGTATTTTTTCATTATTATTATTATTATTTAAATATTTAATATGTGACTTACTTTGGCATTTTTACATACTATATACGAAAATTTTTACATGATTAACCTTATGATCCAAATATGTTAGTGTAATTTTAAAATAATTTAATATTTTATAATTTGGAATCGCCTAATAATGCTGATTCTGGATTAAAAAGTTATAAAGCAATAATAATAAAGCTTTGTGAGAATTTTTTTTTATAATCCAGACTCATTAAAGTCCTGTTTATAAAAAAGTTACAAAATTAATCAGATTTATTAACAAAAATAAAGTCAGCCTAACAGTTGGCTATTGGTTGCAGTAACATCAGGAATTGAACCTGAGCCAAGTATGCTGAAAAACTAAAGATCTCAAAATATAATTGACTAGTGGGTCTGCTGGCACATGTAATAACAACGAAACAGGTTTTTCAGACTGAAACAGAGATTCCTTTTTTGGACCGAAAAGGTACAAGAGGTTTCAAGTAATTAATAAAAGTACATACAGTGGTGGCCAAAATTGTTCACACTTTTAGGTAGTTTTCATTCCAAAAAGTAAAAAACTATCTTTTGCAGCCGTGCAGAGAAAAGCACTTCGGGAAAGTTTGCTATATTTTCGTTCATCGTGACCCTAGATTCCAAAACCATCCTCCGTTGAAATGTTGACTTACATATATATCTATATTAAATTTTTCGTGCTGTAACTCTCGAATTTATGAACCAATTTGGATGAAATTCTTTATGTGCATAGTTGAAGTACTAATGTTTCGAGTGAGCTTGCTGGCCAGCTTCAACCGCCATCTTGTTTGAAAATATAGGCCATTTGAATTTGTGGACACTTGTGGAAATTTTTATGTTTTCTAACTTTTACTTTAAAATGACCTATGTTGTTAAATTACATTGTGTGACTGTTTAAAATGTCTTTTGATGTTTCTAACATTCTGTTTAAAACGATGTATAAGAGTTTGCATTTTGTGAAACAGAACTTTTTCTATAAGTGTACAAAGTTGAAAACATAAAAATTTCAAAAGAATCATATGGCTGCCATTTTGAAACAAGATTGTGAATGTAGCTGGCCAAAAAACTCGGTCGAAACATTAGTACTCCTTTTATGCACATTAAAAATTTCATCCAAATTGGTTCATAAATTCGAGTTACAGCATGACAAAATTCAGATATATATATGGATATATCTATATATATAGTATATAAATATGTAAGTCAACATTTCAACGGAGGATGGTTTTGGGATCTAGGGATCATGATCGACAAAAATATAGCAAAATTTACCGATGGGCTTTCCCCGGACGCACAGTGGGGCAAAATCCCGAAAAGCTGATCAAAATATGAAAATGTTATTCAAATTGTACAAAAATTCATATACAGGTGTTTTTGAGGATGCTAAGTAAAAATACAAAATTTAAATTTAAAAAAAATGACGGGTACAATATGGCGGAACAAAAATTAAAATGTCTCGAAAATTAATCAATTTGTATAAAATTTCGTAAACTTTTCAGGATGCTAATTAGGATTCAAATGTTAAACTTTAAAAATAAACAAATAAATAAAATGACAAATTAAAAGTAAAAACAATTAGATTTAAATAATATTTAAAATTTCAAGGCTAAACTTAAAAAGGAATTTTGAAAGAACCAAGACAAATTTAATCGAAATTAATTAATGGAAAGTAAAATATTAGGCTGTTTAATTTTTATATTATTAAAATAAAAATGGAAATATATTCCAGAGCTTCACCTTTTGAATCAACTGTAGTATAATAAAAGGATTCTTCAGAGGTCAAGGAGTCGAAATAGTTAGCAGAACTTGCTGGGGGTATTAGAAGATCCTGTGACTCTTAGGATCAATGATTTTAATTTGTTTTGCGATAATTTACCTAAACTGGAAATGAAGGAATCTGATGTCATTAAAAGGCGTAAAAATATCTTTATTTTTCTCGCTCTACTGCATGTTTGTCATAAATCTTCTCTATGCCTTTTGATAAGTTTGTTGTATAATTCTTGAGTATTTTATGGCATTGGACAAAAAAGCAGTAATGAAGATAATGTTATTTCTCATTAATAAGTAGTTTGTGTACTAAAATAGGCATACAGAACCAGGGATGTAGTTCAAATCTACGAGCTGTTTGTAAAGAAAAATCTTCCAAATATGTCAAATAAATGACATGGCTACAAGAAATTCCTTATGATATAGAATCGTTTAATCAAATCTTCGTATACCCTTGTTATAGAAGTACAAATAGTTGCGTTTCAAAGAATGGTTGAATTGTATTGCCATCATTTGTGCTTCCAAATCTGGGATTTGGTTTTTCGACGAGAAGTCTTAATTGTAAATGAAATATTTTTTGCATATTTTATTTTGCGATTTCAGTGTTATTCTTTTCATGCAGAGTACGAGCTTTCCATTTTTTCTACGCAGTTTGTCTGCCATGTGGAAGCCCTCTCAAAGCATCTTAGCATGCAATGTAGATAGTCTGAATTCTAAAGGGCATTTCCATGCGAACTTGTTTGTCTGTTACGTACTACGATTTTTAGCTACCAGTATTTTAAAACGAGAAAATGTGACTTAGTTTATCGAAGATATATCATCAATTGAATAAGGCGAAGCAAACTTTTCGAAAATAACGGTGGCCAACAAGCATAGCGATTTTCAGTTGTGTAACAGACTAACAAATTCGCATGGAAATGCCCTAAATTATCTCTATCCAATTTAATTAAAAAATGTCATATCTGTAAGAAGCTATTTTGATATTATCTGACATAGGTTGAGTATTACACTAATTCGTTGTTAACGACTATTTCTTCTGTATCAATGATTGTATTAAAAGAAATAAGTTAATTCTCCTGGTGTTGAATACAATCCCATTCATTGACATTAGCTTTCATATTTCTTGAAAAAGAAAATGGATCTTGATTGGCCCGATAAAATCAGCGAAATGAAGATCTTGGAATTTTCAAATTGACGATTCATGATTTATTCGCAATACTTATGTATTCTAGTAGCACGGGAGAAGTGAAAAATATATTAGAACCTCCTGTCACCTTCATGGAGAAATCTTTGTTTAAATGCACTTAGAATAAATACATTTGCAATCACATCCTTACTTGCAAACCAAATCCAAATTGCTAATGTAAGTGAAAGTCATATTCATAATGATTTTCATTCGCATTAATGAAATACAATATGCTCAATAGTTTGATCTAGCAAATATTGCCATTGACAAAGTAATTCTTCTAATTACAATAGAACAAACAAAATTACTACCTATAAATATAAGAAAATGTTATTCTATCGGATAAATAATAGAGAATTATTTTCATTTTTTTCATTACTAAGCTTATATATCAAATTAATTTAAACTTATGATTATAGTACTTATTTACACTATAATAGGTAATAAACTATTACAAAATTGAATAATTCAAAAATTTGAAAGATATTTATCAGCTAAATTAATGTGAAAAGTACTCATTTTCAGAATTTTTGAAGCGGCCGAAAAAGTGGCATTTTTACTTGGGGTTACTAAAATATGCGTGAAATACAGAAAGACAGTTTTTGGCAGCTGGTTTTTCATGAATCATTAGACAATAGCCCAGGTTGTCATTTCCATTAAATTTCGTTGCGGAACACTGTGGAACATTTAAACTTTTTGATGTTTGAAAGCAAAAAAAATAAAATATTTTCTACAATATTTCATCAAAAATGATTATGAATTTATTAATGTTTATGTGCTTAGTATAAATTTGGTAATCCATGCAAATAAAGTACACACTATCATAGTGTGAATCCATTTCAAATCATTAAAATCGGATAATATGATAAAATGTAGCGCGCGTTTAGATGAACTATTGTTTTGCTGTTTTTGTTCGCTCTAAATGATACTCCTTCAAACATCGTTTTTGAAATAATGCTGTTTGTAAGGGCGAAGCAAAAATATTTTTTTAAATACAGATTCCGACTCTCCAAACATTATTCTAGCCAAATATATAGTCAAAATTCCTTAATTCATTTTTCAAGTTTTGGCCAGCTTTTTGGGTTGCCTATTGCAGCCGCCCCACTGTGGGACGGCTGCAATAGGTACTTCTTTTACTTTTGTAATTAAAGCTACCAAAAAGTGTCCACAATTTTGGCCACCACTGTCTACATTGTGCAACATGTTATCTATCGCAGACCTTTAATTTCTCAACCACTGGTTGTAGAAATATAGTTCCAAATTCAGAAATGTTTCGTTTCAGGTAAATATTCATGTTGTGGTGTTGTTTAAAGTAAAAATTCAATTTTATAAAAATTACAAAATCTAACTTTTTATACGTTCCTCCTGTCCTTATAATTATGCTTAGTAAAATTTTATGCATATCATGAGATATAGAACTCAAAAATTTTAACTTCTGTAGGACAAAAATTGACAGATTTGTTAAATTTCAAAGTTTCATATTTTTGCACATGATATTTTCTCTTTCATTCGGGGATCACTTAAAAAATGAATTAAAGTCATTCGAGATAGAAATCAGGGTGCAATGTCCCATTTTATGGCGAAACCAGATTTAACCGGTATCACCATATCTAAGTACAGTCAAGGATCTATAATCCGCGGACCCATAATCCGCAATTTTCCATAATCCGCGTTACTTTACGAATGTAAACAATGAAATAAACAGTTAAGAAAATTTACAAATCCGTGATCCAAAAATGATTTTTTTTAAACAAATAATAAAAAAATAAGAAAAATCATAATAAAACATGTATTTTTTTTAATTTACTCTTTTATTTTACAGTAAAAAACTAAACTGTATTATGGAACGCACCTAAGATTCCTGAACGTTCGAAATGCCGACTTTTCATTCGTAGCTATTTCAGTTTGTGTAAGTTCAGATGAGTAAATAACCAATGAAAACGCTCTATTTCGTGTGCGTCGCGCGTCCTAGCAGTAACACAGCACCAACTGAGAACTAGATATTATGGGTTGAAACACTCGAATCAATGTAATCAATCATAGTGATAGATTGCAGAGGTTTCGCGAACGTCACGAAATGCAAACGGGAACCTTCAACTACAGGCGAACTCTGATTGACTTTTCAAGATCCGATCTTTCTGGAAACTAAACTTTAGCCGGGGAGCTCTTTTTTCATTCTATTTATGTTCTTAATTTGGCAACAAGCACAGTTAATGAGTTGATGTTTATGAATTACGACTCACGTGTCGTCTAGTATTGATTTTACTTTTTACTCTAATGCATATGCAAGGTGCAAAATGAATAACGAAGAGCATAGTAATGATGCTTCAAGTTCTTCAGCAGCTAAAAGATCCCACGTATCGCTTATCTACTTTTTTAATATAGCTCTTTTGTTTATTAACAACTGTATTACGGAACATATGTAATTATTTTTATTTAAGTGCACATGTATATCATTTTATAAAAGTAAAATAACTTTAAAATGCATTTTTTGAGATTACTTATTAAATTAATTACTAGATTTCATATTTTTCTTTCCATATTATACTGATTATAAAATTAAAATGCTGTCTAAGAATAATAAAATGACGCATAATCCTATTTACTCTATAATCCGCACAACCTTTGGCCCCAGCTTGTGCGGATTATAAATCTTTGACTGTATCACCAAAGAGAGTTATTTAATCTACAAATTTCTAAGGGATCAAACAACATTGAAAAGTCAAAGTAAGTATTGTTTTTTTATCTTAAAAACTGTATAAAACCACTAGCCTTTTTAAACATGCGTCAGGTCTGTTTTCATTTTAGGGGCATGCCGCATCAAATCAGGCAGTAAAATATCAATATGTAACACAACATTTATTACAAACCGATTTTAGGGCATACAGCACCTCCATCTATCTTTTTTCTCCATCAGTAAGAACAAATACACAGAGCTTTATTGAAATCTGTAATGGTGGATTATATATTACAAAAATTACAAGTAGTTGGAACCTATAACTTACACAAAGATGGAACTATGCAACATGTTTATCAAAATTAGCTCTGTTTCTCATCTCTAATAACCAAGCAAAGTGACAAAATTAATAGAATTAGTATTAACTATTCAGTAAGCTATTCAGTAAGTATAATTTGTTTAATTACCAAATTTCAAAGATAAAAAAAATTGCACTTTCTTTAGAAAAACGAGACTGTCTGTCAATCAAAAAATTATTATTATTATTATTATTTGAATTACAAAAATACATAATGATAATAAAATTAATTTTAAATGATATTTAATAACAAAAATATATACACCACTACAGTTTTCTTCCCCCCCTCCCTTCTCACAGCTTACAAAGTTTAAAATTTATAAAACTATTTTAAAATATTTCCTCAATTTGTTCCTCTCTTGAGCAATGAATAAATAACCAATTATCAAATCGTCTTAATTTCAAATCCTTTTTCTTCAGAACTGATACTTCATCCTCATTCCTCCCAAAACACAAACGAAGTTACAATTTTGGAAACATTTATTTATAAAAATCAGTCATGTTTATTGTTCTCCAGTAAAAATAAATAAATAATCTGCCACTTAAATTATCTCTTTAACATCAAAATGCATGATCCTCTTTCACACACTCAGGCACACACACATCCTAAATTAAAATTGTCCGAAACTTTATTTTAAAGCAATCGGCTAAGAATACAGAAAAGGTAAGAAACAGAGACGAATACAGAAATAAACAGCGTGTAAATTACCTTCCTTTTCCCCAAAAATTTCCCTTATACACTTTTGTCCTTTTACACAGAACACAGTTTAACATCTTTAATATTAATTAAAGAATAAAATATGCTCTGTTTCTTATTTAAAGTGACTTATCTAAAATCCTCATCGAAATCCAAATTTTTGCTTCACCCTTTCTCAACAAACGGGGAGAAGAGGATTTCTAAGTATGTGTGTGAAAAAGGAAAATTTTTCAATTTTTCACTGTTTTGCAACTCTCATACTTAAATCACATGTATAAAGTTACAATTAAAGAACCCTTCACTTTCAAAACCGGATTTATTCAAAAGTATTTTATTTACAAATATGATTGATATATGAAAATAATTATAAAATATCGAATTTTTATTCTCACTACACAAATGTCCAGTGCATGCTCTCTTGATCACAGAACATACGTCCAGTTCAATTCAATCGACACACTCTGTAGCGTGATACAACGCTATTCTTTTCTGGTCTGCCTTCTGAATGAATGTTGTAATAATAATTCATAATAATAATAATAATAATAATAATAATAATAATGTAATAATAATAATTTTAAATAATAATAATTCTGCTATGACAGATTAACTTTTCGCATATTTTAGGATGAGGAAACTCTTCTCGCTTTGCCTCCATTTCGGAAGAGACTGAACACATTACAGATACTGAACTAGTACTGCCACGTTACATCGTTCAAAAACTTAAACTGACACGCCACCTGGTGTACAAACCTGAACTAGTACTTTCACAGGCCCTGATGTATAAATTGGATATTTTGTGGTTATTTTCATATATCAATCATACTTGTGAGTATAATACTTTTGAAATACATCATGTTTTGAAAGTAAATGATTCTTTTATAGTAACCTTGTATATTTTAGATTTTAAAATAATGTTCCTGTCTCTCTTTAGAGAATATAGTATCAAGTGAGAGAATATCTAGGTAATACAAGATTAAAATCATCTTTCTGCCTTCCTTCCGGTCTAGAAATTCACCCATTTTTCTGTGGATGGAGAATGAAAATTTAATAGAAGATTTAGACCATTATTTATTTATTGTTGCTACAAAGTAACAGTACAGTGTAAAAATATTTATTAAATAATTTATAAATTTGTGTGCGTGTGAAATAATATTTTTGGATGGGGAGGAATAAGGAACTTAAATGATTCTTTTGTTATTGTAAGAAGACAGTAAAGTAATAATAAAGTAAAAAAGATTTTAAAGCATTTTCAGTGAGAATGAGAGAAAAAGGGAATTTTGGGAGGAGGTTGGAGGGGGGAATATAGATTATATTAATTAAATATCGTTAAAACAAATTCAAAAATATAGCTGAAAAAATTATGAATTTTATAAATTTCAATTGTTTTATGAAATGTGTTGGTAGAAGAAACAGGTTTTCATGATATGAGCGAAGGGTAAGAAGAGGCAACAGACAAACACAGATTTTGGCAAAAGGAGGTTATTTTGGGTAAGATATTTATTTAACTGTTACAAACAAGCATACACGCTGTTACAAACACATGCTCATTTATTTCATTTTATTATCTTTTTATTAAATAAGTCAGAGAACAAATGAATTTCAAAATAAAGAGTTATAAAAATTAAACAGTGTTTGTTATTAAACAGGTAAAAAAAAATGGAAGTAACTTCAAGGGGAAGCATTTAGATGATACATTATTTATTGTTAATATATTTTTAACGAATTAAAAAAAGGGTTTCAAATTTTGTGTCTAAAGAATGGAGGATTTTATGGAGAGAATTCAGGTGATTCCTTTTTAGGTGCATTCGTAATTATATAAATCAGTAGCCCCTATAGTGGTTGTTCAGTCTATCTGTCCACATAAAATAGAGCAAAAACTACCCAACCGAATCGCCTGAAATTTAAAATATATAATTGTTGCATAATTTTGTTAAGTCATTTCAAAGTCTAGGAAAATCGGATGCATAGTTTAATTAGAGGCTACAAAGTCAAAAACATTCCATTACAATGAAAAAAATAATTTCAAGGGAATTGTAAAGATGTTATACTTTTTGGAACATAATAGAATTGACATATATCTAAGAAATATATACTAAAAAATACATTCTGCACAGTCTGTTGTGCTAAGAATATTTTTTATTAATTTACAGGAACATAAATGTATTCCATTACACAATGATATGGAGGGGAAACACTGTTTGTTCTACTGCATTACTGCTATTAAACTATTTCACATTTTATGAAATTCATATACGGTGCTGAGGATTACTGCAAGTTACTTCCTGTATAATAGAAAGCAGATAGTATTTACAAGGACACACAAAAGATTTCGGCCGATACTATTGTCGCGTCGGATGGTTCAGTGGATTTCGAATACAAAATTAATTTAGGCGATTGACACTTTTCAATAACTTCAAACGGGTATCTTCTTACTTCTTTTTAATTGGAAGAAAATATACATCTTATATACACATTATACATCTTCTGTACATCTTCTTATTTACACATATGTTACAATTATTTACATGAAATTCGATATATTTTAGAATTATTCTTCTATCAAGACTGTCATAACACTATCGCGTATTAATTCTTTTTTTTCTCTCTGAAAACATAAACAAAACAAAAAATATCTTGAGCCCAGGGGAGGGGTTGCCACGCGTAACTAAGATCAGGATTCATCGCCCTTTTGGCGTTAAAACATGATTCCCCACACACTCCCCACCTGGACTCATGAGAGTACATAATGATAAATCAATAAAACTAAATTCTTACAATAAACATTAATTTAAATCATAACTCAAATAATAAAACAGAAAAAAATTTCAATCTTCAGATACTGACATATAAAGCATTAAACAATAAAATAATATCATGAATAATATAAATAAAAAATGACACTTCAATAACATGTAGCTACATGAACCTATCTGGCCAGATATTTACCTGAATAAAATAAACTAAATATATATACATAATATAAACAAATTAAATACTATTATTAATATCTCAATAATCCTTTCAATTTGAAATAAAGCATAATTATACACAAATGAAAAAAAAAATTTTTTTTCTTTCAAAATGGATAAATTAACAATTGCAAAATACACACATAAAAAAACATATTTCAACTATGAATTCATAATAAGAAATAAATCACATTTATATATTCAAACAATAGTAGAAAAAAAGTAATTAATTTAAAACTCAAATACTGAAATCAATTAACATTCAACAATCTAATTCTAAAGGATACAAAAGTTGAACTGGTTTTCTTAGCAGTCCATGAGCAGTCTTTACCATGCAAGCTCGAATAAGCTGATCTCTGCCAAGAATCACTTCTTGAATTACTCCTAAGTCCCACAACAGTTTAGATTTAGCATTACCGTCCACTAAGACAACATCTCCAATCTTTAGATTTTTGTGTCTCTCAGGAGTTTTAAATTGATGGATGGATCTTAAGTTCAGCAAGTATTGTTCCTTCCACTTAGTCCACAGCTGTTTTAACAAGGTAGTTTGGTATCTTTTTCTCCTTAATAATGTCTCTCGGGTAGAGATTTTATTCTCTAATTCGGCAAAATGTAGTGGAAAACTAATATTTTCTCTTCCGAGTTGAAGAAAGTGAGCTGGTGTAAGTGGCTCTGGCTCGCCGAAATCACTTGTTGTATACGTAAGAGGTCTCGTGTTTATTACGGCTTCTATTTCTGTCAAAATTGTAGCCAATTCTTCAAATGTGATGAGAGCTCTTCCCAAAATTTTTCTTAGGGGTTCTTTTACACTTTTTACGAGTCTCTCGTAAAATCCTCCCCACCATGGGGCATGCTCGATGATATATTTCCATATAATGCGTTTGTTTGATATGAAGTCTTGAAGTTCTTGATCTTTAATTATTTTTTCAAATTGTTGTAGTTCTTTGTCGGCAGCTTTAAAACTTAATGCATTATCAGAAAAAATTATTTTACAGTTTCCGCGTCTTGAAATAAATCTACGAAAACTCAACATAAAGGACTTTGTAGTCATATCCCTGACTGCTTCCAAATGTATTGCTCTTGTTGCGGCACAGGTGAACAGTACAATATAGGATTCTGACGTCTCTTTACTATCTGTTTTGATGATTATTGGGCCGGCAAAATCCAATCCTATAACGGTAAACGCAGGGGATTGTGAGATCCTTTCTTTCGGAAGTTGCCCAGTTAGCTGGTCAGCTGCCCTTGCATTGTATCTTCTACAAATTAGACATTTTCTTAGATTCTTTCCGATAGATTGTCTTCCTTGTGGAATCCAAAATTTCTTCCGGATTTGTGCAAGCGTTAAAGAAACTCCACTATGCAGCAAATTTCTATGTTCTTGCATAATTAGCAATTCTGTTAATTTTTCATTCTTCGGCAATATGATTGGGTTGGTCTCATTCGAATCAAAGGAGCCTTCATTAAGTCTGGTTTTTATTCGCAAAATTTTATTTTCATCCAAATATGGACACAGGGAATAAATTCGTGATGTTTTCTTAATAGAGTTTCCTTTTTCAAATGACTCAATTTCTTCCTTATAATTCTTCATTTGTACTTCTTTGATTAATAATTCTTCAGCTTCTTTCAATTCTTCAGCAGATAATGTATCTTTACGCTTGATTGAATTTCTTAAATTGAAAATAAATCTTCTAACTCTTGTCAATGTTCTAACTGCCTTCAAGAAGGAACTGAAACGCTCAATTTCTATAAGTGGCTTCTGATGTTCTAATGAACAAACATTTTGGAAAATCACATTTCTTTTAGCTTCTAGTTGTTTCATATCTTCTTCTATTTCTCTGTCTTCTTTGGGCCATAATTTTGAATCCTTAATTAACCTTGGAGGCCCTGACCACCACAGGTCATCTTTTTCGAGGTCCAGAAGGGATAGTCCTCTTGTGAGTCGATCAGTAGGATTTGAGCTACCGGGACAATGTCGCCAGTTCTTTGGATCTGTTAAACTTTGTATTTCTGATGTTCGGTTGCTTACGAATGGCTTCCAAGTACTAGATGAACTCTTGATCCAGTGAAGCACGATATTTGAATCGCTCCAATAGTGTACTTTGTCTTCATTTATCTTCAGAACAGACATTACCCGCTTTCCAAGTCTAGCTCCAATCAGAGCACCCATCAGTTCGAGGCGGGGCAAGGTTAACTTCTTTATGGGAGCTAGTCTGCTTTTTGATGTAACAAAACTTGTCTTTATACTATTATTGTTGTTATATCTCAGATATATAACACTTCCATAGGCCTTAATACTTGCATCACTAAAACAGTGAATTTCTACGTTGTCATAACTGTCTATTTCTTCAAAATAATATCTTGGAATTTTTATTTTACTAAGATAGGGAATCTGTGCACACCAGTTATCCCATTTTTTCTCTAAATGTTCTGGCAAATTCTGATCCCAATCGATACCATGTTCCCATAATGATTGAAAAATCATTTTAATTAAAATCGTAAATGGTGATAAAAACCCAACAGGGTCAAAAATTCTTCCAGCTGCTCGAATTATAATTCTTTTGGTCTTATCTTGACAATGGACAAATTCTAACAGACTTTGATTATCTAATCTAAAAATGTCTTCTTCAGTGTCCCATATTAACCCTAAAATTTTAAATGGGGTTGTGTCAGTTTATGTATCAGCGCAAACATTCATACCTAAAGATTTTAAATTTTCCTTTAAAATGGTAGAATTACTTTGCTATTTACGTAAAAACATATTTGCTTGCTGAAAAATAGATAAAGATTCCTTTGAAATTTTTAAAGCTTCATTAACCGTATGTGCTCCTAACAATAAATCGTCCACATACATGGAAGAGTCAATTTTAGAGCAAGTTTCCGGATATAAAGTTGCATACCTCTTCAAATGATGTTTAATTACAGCTCCTAACAGAAATGGACTCGAGGTGACGCCAAATAATACACGACACATTTTCATAATTATAAAATTAATTGGGGAATTTTTATCTTGAGGGAGTTCTTCGATCCACAGGAAACGCGTCATATCTCTGTCACTTTCAGCAAGACTTATCTGTAAGAAAGCTTTTTCAATGTCTGCCACTACGGCAATTTTATTGCTTCGAAATTGCAAAATTAAATCAAATAAATCTGAGTTCAAATTGGGACCTGGGAAGAGTACATCATTTAGAGAAGGTTCAGAAGGAGCGTGAGATGAGGCATCAAAAACAATGCGTAGTTTGGTTGTTTGTTTATCCCTTCGAATTACAGAGTGGTGGGGTAAATAATAGGTCAAATTACCATTCGGTGAATTTATTTCTTGCGGTTCAACAATTTCTACTATTCCTAAAGCCTTATATTCATCAATAATTTCTTTATATTCCTTAAATAATGCAGGATTATTTACAAATCGTTTAATTAGACTATTAAATCTCTTTTTGGCAACATCATAATTATTCGGAAGATCAACATTGTCATATTTCATAGGTAGTTTAACTTCGTACCTATTGTTCTTAAACTGAATAGAATTTTCAAATTGTTCTAATATTTGATTATTACACAAATCTATATTTGTACTATCTTCCTGAATCCCCAACCCTTCTATAGTCCAAAATTTTTCAAGTTGAATTGACATTTTATCATTTTCATTATTATCCCAAATAGATATATACATTGCACCCACTAAATTATTTTCATTAACTTCATCTGAAAACTTCCCATGAAGTGTCCAACCTAGTTTAGTTTCATTCAAAACAAGAGTTGGTGAAATACGTTTATATTTTCCTGTCATAATTGACCAATAGTAGTCGCTACCAATCAACAAATCTATTTTATTCTCCCCATCACTTAATTCATTTGAAACATCTGACAACTGTATACCCATTTCTTTTATTTTTTCATTTAACTCTGAACTTGGGGCACGTATTATATCTGAACAAATCTTCTCTGTTTCTAAAGCTTCCAGACATATTACATTGTCAGAAAATTTATCCTTTAAGAAAATTTTAACTCTATTGTGATTATTAACAATAGGTTTCGTACCAGCAAATGTATGGATTTTTAATGATTCCTGTCCTGTCACCTCTAAATTTAAATGCCTTGACAAATTCTTTCCGACAAACGTACGCTGCGACGCACTGTCTAGCAAGATACGAACATTAATATTTTTATCTTTCCCAATCATTGTTCCCTTTAAAGTTTGAAAATAAACATATTCATCTGGCTTACAACAAAGTGAAGAAACAGTTATTTTTTCATACTGCGTATTTTGCTTTCCCCCTATTTCATCCCCTTCAGTTGAAACAAGGTCAATTTTATTTTCCTTTGATGATCTTTCTTTTACTTTTTTATTACAAAGAGAATTTTGATGAGCCTTTGAATTACAAAGAGTGCAACGAATATTAGAATTTTTACAAAATTTACTCTTATGAAATCGTTTGTAGCATCGAAAGCATTTCGCTTGTTTCGATAAAGATTGTTTTCTTTCTTCAAAATTTAAGTTACATAAATTTGCTTCATGTCTCTGAGAACAAAAAGGGCAAAGATTTTCTGTAATTGTATTTAATGTAAATGCTAAAGGATTTTTATTTTTTCCTTGAAGAAAATGTTTAGAAGGATTTTGTTTAAATTTATTTTCATGAGATTTAATCTCAAAACTGACAGATGTAACATTAACAACCTTTTCCCGCGCTTCGATTTCGCGCTTAAGGAACAATAATAAATCATTTACGCAAACATCTTTTTTCTCGCACTGTTCTCTATGAATTGCAATAAAAGGTCATTAGGTATACATTTATAAATAATAGGTAACAATAAACAACCATATTGGTCTGATTTCACATCCAATGATTCTAAACTTCTTATTTGTATCGCTATTTCATCATACAATTTTCTCAACGAATATATATCGTTTGATCTTCGCACTGCTTCTAAATTTAATAATTTATTTGTGTGCGCAGATATTAAAACTTCTCTTTTTCCAAAACGATCCTTTAATATATTTATTGCCGTTGCGTAATTTTCACCAGTTAATGGAAGCCCGTTAATAGCAGCAGCTGCTGATCCCGAAATCAAAGATTTCAAATAAGTAAATTTTTCTATCTCTTGAAGGGCTTCATTTTCGTGAACAGCGACTTTAAACTGCGGCCAAAATTCTTGGAATTCGCAAATGTCGCCGGTGAATTTGTTTAAAGAAATTCGCGGCAATTTAGCGTTACACTTTAACTGAGTATCTGATATGGGGGGCGTAATTACTTTTGGTTCATTTGTAATATCAGAAGTTTTCTTTAAATTATGCAAAAATCTATTTGCTCTCGATTTACATGTAATAATAGACTCTTTATATTCTAAACAAGCTTCAATTTCGGTTTCTAAATTAGAAGATTCAATTTCAGATTGTATTAAATCGTCTAGGTTTTCAAGAGAAATCTTATGTTCCAGCAATGTTGCTAAACAATCCTCCACAATTTCCGGTTTCAAATCACTTTCTTTCAAAATTTCATTATCAATTTTTTTAATTAATTTAGTTATTGTGGATCTAATTGATCCGCGTTTAGTAATATTTCTTTTCAAATTTTCACCGGTATTCATTTTGTATAGTACTGTTTCTTCCAAATCATAAAATCAAAGAAATAACAATAAAACTTACCCGTTTAATATATGCAATCGTCCTACTCTTATTCTCATTCTATTATTTCCGGCATACGGTGCACCATTGTCGCGTCGGCTGGTTCAGTGGATTTCGTATACAAAATTAATTTAGGCGATTGACACTTTTCAATAACTTCAAACGGGTATCTTCTTACTTCTTTTTAATTGGAAGAAAATATACATCTTATATACACATTATACATCTTCTGTACATCTTCTTATTTACACATATGTTACAATTATTTACATGAAATTCGATATATTTTAGAATTATTCTTCTATCAAGACTGTCATAACACTATCGCGTATTAATTCTTTTTTTTTCTCTCTGAAAACATAAACAAAACAAAAAATATCTTGAGCCCAGGGGAGGGGTTGCCACGCGTAACTAAGATCAGGATTCATTGCCCTTTTGGCGTTAAAACATGATTCCCCACAACTATATTTGATGTACTGTATACTATTATGCCAAAACCTGAATATCTTAAAAACTTTGTTATCGTACGAACACTTTGCTACACACTTTGTACACACTTTGCTACACACGTTTGAACACATTTGCTATGTTTGATGTGCAATTTTCAACTTGTTTCATGCAGGAATCGGGTGAAAAGCCGGAAAATTCTCATCTCTGTATTCACTATCTTTACTTCTACATTAAAGATAAGAATGGGTGTTAGGGTAATTTTTCTAAATCTCAATAATAAGCTTCGCTTCATTTTTTTTCTTTTGAAAAAAGGAATATTTACAAACGACAATATACAAAATGTAAACGTATTATAAATACTTTGCACCCCTTATTCTACAGAAAGCATGTTTCAGGAAATCTCAGAAAATCATACACATTTCATTCAATTTTTTTTTTCAAATAATGTAAAATAAAAAACCACAAAAGATTTTTCACACAGACCATTTTATAAAATGATATTATTTTGAGCGTCCCTCTGAACGATCTACAAATGCTACAGTCAATCAGTGTAACTTTGGTCCAAAAAAAAAGATTAAATCTGCTACACCACTTAGGTTATCGGCAAAGTTTTAGTCTCAAAATATAGATAGATACACGAGTGTGAATTTGGTAGCTCATTGAAAATAATTAGTGAATGTTCCACCATGACCAAATGGATAAAAGTTTCATAAAAGTGAAGCAAAGTTACCCGGATTGATCGTACATAATTCATTTTCAAGAACGAATGTGGCATGGTAAATCTCAGTACCTTACATCAATTACATGTCAACATGTGTCATTCGAAAGAGGTAAGTCATAGTTAGTTGGGCATGAGCTATATCAAAGTCGTAACTTTTTTTAAAAGTATGATGGAATGTTTTAGAGATTTAATTGGATGAGGCAAAGAATCATTTCAATGTTTTTTCCAATATTTATTGACATTTAAAATTCACACCTGACGGTTATTCATTTACGAATAAACAATCAGATTAAGCGACCTTGAAATTAAGGAACTTAAAAGATTGCAACAGGTATCAGTAATAACATAAAACTATAACATATAAATGAGAATACTTTCTTTTAATACAAGCCCGATGAGTAAAGCATAATTTTAAAATATGTTTACCAACCTTTACTTATATTTCAAATATCATCAGACAGTTGTTACCTTTTAAAGTAACAACCAGTGTATCAAAAACCTTAACACACATTTTTTCCAATATTATGGGTAAGTCAGTAGGTCATACCCTTTTCAAAACTAATATTTTCAGCTTAAATATTGATAAGAAAATAAATTTTACGATCAAAGAACTTTTTTGTAAGAAATCGGGTTTGACAAATGTTTTTTATAATTTAAATACTATTAATAATTATAAAATTTTACAGGCATATAAGTGTAAAAAAATTGAGATTTTATAATATTTTCAAATAATATAAAGCATCCTAAAAATAAAATGGTGTTTGCCAGGGCTCATCGTTATAGCTCCTGATCTGCTGATTTAATGGTTTAAACAGTCGAATTTCTGTTTTTCACTGCTTTTTTTGTGCACTGCAGTAAACGGAAAGAAATGTTTCGTTACTTCTGAAATATGCTACGATTAGTTAACCGCAATCAACAAATTTTAGGAGCAAAATATAGCACATATAGCTTTCTCGGTATTTATTTCTGAAGTTTATCTTTCATAAAATATTTCTCTTTAGTATGACAATAACAGATGCTTCCTTAAACAAATCTTTTGAAAAAATCTTTTAACACATATTTCTTACACAAAATGTTTCTCTTCAATAAGAATTACAGCATACTTCCAAGAAAATTTCTAGTTGCATATCAAACAAAGAAAAGGTTTCTGAACAGTATGAATTGACAGATGCTTGCGTGAATCTCCCTTTCGAGAGAATTTATTCTTTCATTTCTCGCATACAAGATTTTTGTTTTAAGTTATGCCTGGTTAGATTACTCTTTTTAGAAAATTTCTTGCTGCAGATCTCACATACAAAAGGTTTCTCACCAGTATGTATTAACAGATGTTTGTTTAAATGGTCCTTTCGAGAGAATTTTTTGTTGCATGTATCACATACAAACGGTTTTTCACCAGTATGAGTTAACAGATGGCTGCTTAAATAGCTCTTTTGAGAGAATTTTTTGTTGCATATATCACATACAAACGGTTTCTCACCAGTATGAGTTAACTGATGGCTGCTTAAATGTCCCTTTTGAGAGAATTTCTTGTTGCATACCTCACATACAAAACATTTTCCATCAGTGTGAATTAAGATATGCCTGGTTAAACTACTGTTTTTAGAAAATTTCTTGCTGCAGATCTCACATACAAAAGGTTTCTCACCAGTATGTATTAACAGATGTTTGTTTAAATGGTCCTTTCGAGAGAATTTTTTGTTGCATGTATCACATACAAACGGTTTTTCACCAGTATGAGTTAACAGATGGCTGCTTAAATGTCCCTTTTGAGAAAATTTCTTGTTGCATACCTCACATACAAAACATTTTCCATCAGTGTGAATTAAGATATGCCTGGTTAAATTACTGTTTTTAGAAAATTTCTTGCTGCATATCTCGCACACAAATTTTTTCTCGCCAGTATGAATTAAGATATGCCTGGTAAAATCACTGTTTTTAGAAAATTTCTTGCAGCATATCTCACATACAAAAGGTTTTTCATCAGTATGTATTAACAGATGTTTGTTTAAATGGTCCTTTCGAGAGAATTTTTTGTTGCATGTATCACATACATACGGTTTTTCACCAGTATGAGTTAACAGATGGTTGCTTAAATGGTGCTTTAGAGAGAATTTCATTTTGCATATCTCACATACAAAAGGTTTCTCACCAGTATGAATTAACATATGCTTCCTTAAATCATTCTGTCGAGTAAATTTCTTGTTGCATATTTCACATGCAAAGGATTTCTCACCAGTATGAATTAACAGATGTCTGCTTAAATTACCTTTTTGAGAAAATTTCTTGTTGCATATATCACACACAAACGGTTTTTCACCAGTATGCGTTAACAGATGGCTGCTTAAATGGCCCTTTTCAGAGAATTTCTTATTGCATAACCCACATACAAAACATTTATCACCAGTATGAATTAACAGATGCCTGGTAAAAATGCCCTTTTGAGAGAATTTCTTGTTGCATATTTCGATAATAAAAGATTTCTCATTAGTATGAATTAATAAATATCTGCTTAATATGCTTTTTTGAGAGAATTTCTTGTTGCATATATCACAAACAAATGGTTTCTCACCAGTATGAATTAAGGGATGAGTGCTTAAATGGCTCTTATGAGAGAATTTCTTGTTGCATAACTCGAATACAAAAGGTTTCTCACCAGTATGAATTAACAGATGATTCTTTAAATCATTCTTTCGAGCGAATTTTTTGTTGCATCTCACACATAAAAGGTTTATCACCAGTATGAATTAACAGATGGCTGCTTAAAAGACTCTTATATGAGAATTCTATGTTGCATATCTCACATAAAAAAGACTGTTTTGAGGGATATTTTTCTTGCATAACTCAGAAATAAAAGATTTTCTTGGCTGTGAGTAAGAAGCTGCTTTTTCAAAAAGCTCTAATAAAAAATAATTTGCTGCATTTGTTTCACACATTCAAGATATTGTGAGTGATATGATGTGTCAGATGAAAGGTTTTAAGCATCTGTAGTAAAATAAAATGAATTAATACAAGTTTTTATGTTTTATTAAAAAACAAAGTAATAAACTTATAAAGAAAATTTAAAATCAATGTAGAAAATAAATTGTATTAAAATTTCTACCATAGAATTAAAAACGACAGTAAACCCCCAAATATCTGAAGTTAGTAGAATCAAAGTTTTGTCAATATCTAATGTAAGTATCCTAACAGTGTAAAGAATAAATTATAAATAAAATAAATAGCAACAATTTAAAGATAAACAACTTATTATAAATAATATGTAAAGTAAATTTGAGGAGAAAATTCTGTAATTTAATATCTAAAACATAGGTTCCCAACGAGGGCGGTACCGCAACCCCAGTGGGCGCTGGAGCTTTCCAGGGGGGAGGCGGTAGCGAGTCTAAAGAAAAATGGGGGGCGTTAGGAAAGTCAAAGCGGGCGGTGATGGCGTGCCTACCTATTTATGAAGTTATAAAAGAAAATAATTGATCGCCTCTGAAGTGCCCAGTCCATGACAAAAATTTTAACTGTACTTTTAAATGGATGTCTATATAGACGAGCGTATATTTGATGAGGGGGGATGAATTTATTTTACTGATGTCAAAAAAATCGCCATGAACACCAAGAAGGGTTAAAATCGCGGAGAACAAAATTTTATCATATCAGGTTAAAATCATTGTTGTGTGTCAATCTTTCATGAATGTTAAAATATCACAGCGAAACACGAAAAATTGCAAATGACTCACATTAAAATCATTATGAATTCAAAAATTGTAGAGTACAAAATTGGGGATAATTTGCTGGATAAAAGTTTTAAAAAGCATTATTTTTATTAACTTGTATTTCGAAAAATTCTGAAGTATGAGGACACATGCCTAAACGGAGCTTTTTAAACGAATCCGTGATTTGAATCAGTTCATGAAATTCATTTAATCTTTTTGAAAGTGGTGAAAATCATTATGTTTATAAATTTGTTCAAAAGTAATTTTATTTAAACTTAAATAAGGAAAAGTTTTATATTTCAAAACATCTTAATCGAAAAAAAAATGTCGGTAGTACAGTGTTGAATATTTGAAATATGGATCTACACACCAACCAATTGTTACCTCTGTGCTTAATTTGCCAAAAAGTTTTTTTTTATGAAATTATAAAGTTTTCTAGGCTACAAGAGCATTTGATTAAATGCGTGCTGACAGAAAAGACAAAGATGCGTCTTATTTTTCAAAGTTTGGAAAAGAAAATTTTAAAACAGTCAACTACATATATCAAACCTTTTTATTTATTTAATACCACGAAGTTAGTCAAAGAGAAATAAATTCGTTTTCATAGTATTTTCTCACTTGCTACTGATGTTGCTTCAGCAACAATGGTACATCAGAAGGGTTTCATTAACGCATTTCAAACAAGCAGTACTAAATGTGCTTTCTGTATATTCCGTTACACATCATCAGCATTTGGTTTCAAAAATTTAGAATGAACACATATATACGTCACTTCATTACATTATTAGAGATAAGGATAGAAGAATAGAAGAAATAAGAATAGAAGAATTAAGAATAGAAGCCATTAATTAAATAACAGGAATTTTTAGCCAACTTTGTGTGAAAATTATTTCACAAGAAAGAAAAACATTTGTTTCACTTTGTAGTGCAGTTGCCATTATCACTTTGCGTCAAACTTGCAAATGATTACAATCAATCGATATCTCACACAGAAGTTCTTTGTCTCTTGAAAGATATTTCTTTGAATCATTTTTCGAAACATTTGATTCAGTATTACACTTAACTGAAAACAGAAATGGTAAAATAATGAAAAACCTGATTATATTAAAAAAATGACATGGATAATTTGACAGACATGTTTAAAATATTTAATTAAATCAATTTAAACATTTTAAATATTTATAATAAAACAAGGTTATTCCAAGATAATGAGTTGAATTTAATTAAAACCAAAAAACTTCATAGCTGCTTGTCTGGGTAAACTTCATTTGTAATTCTTTCTAAAAAATACGGTGCGCAAATATTTTGAACTAAACCTTTAGGATCGGATGCAATAGCGAACCGATTCAGTACAGATTCAAAGTCGATGTCAAGATGTGAGCAGAATCGACTTTTTAATACTTTAATTGAAATTGCATTTTTAACGATTCATAGATAAAAGTAGAATCGTTATTTTTTGACGTGAAATCGTTCATGTATTACATAAGTAGTAAAGGGGGGAGGGGGTCTAGTGTCTGCTAATTTTTGCTGACAAGGGGGAAAGAGGGTTAGGAGAATACTTACGTAAGCATTAGAAAACGAAGCAACTGTAATTTAACTTCTTTTCTTCAAACAAAATCTAAGTAGAGGAGAATACAGCCACTTTGCCGCATTATTCGCAGTCTGTAAAAACAGGAATATTTATTTATTTAGTGTCAACACCTGGATGTTCTTCATGAAATTTTCTCAGAGCCATTACAAGATATTTCTACATAAATACGCCGAGTTTATTTTTGGACATTTATATTATCATATTACATTTAACTGAAAACAGAAATGGTAAAATAATAAAAAACCTGATTATATTAAAAAATGACATGGATAATTTGACACACATGTTTAAAATCTTTAATTAAATCAATTTAAACATTCTAAATATTTATAATAAGAGAAGATGATTCCAAGATAATGAGTTGAATTTAATTAAAACCAAAAAACTTCATAGATGCTTGTCTGGGTAAACTTCATTTGTAATTCTTTCTAAAAATACGGTGCGCAAATATTTTGAACTAAACCATAGGTTCCCAACCTTTTTTGGACCACCGCCCCCTCTCTCATAATAGTTAATTATACAGAATGTTAAAATGTTGCAGATTATCTATAGTTTATCTGTCTATCTATCTATTAAAAATGAAAATGAAAGTTCATAAAACGATCATCAAATATAGTAAAAAATTGTTCATTAAAAACTGAAAAATAAGCACAAAACCAATAAGATAAAAAAATGGAATTATTGAAGCTGATGGAGTTTTAGCAATTTATTCATGTCGCATTCTGATTTCTTTAACATCAGTCACAAATTATCAGGTTCAGAATTGTATGTTCCTTTTCTTAGACAGTAAATTAGCTACTGCACGGAACGCACTCAGAGCCAAATCTGATGAAGGAAAAGAAATTAAAATTTTTATGTCTCGCGCTCAAAATCCACATTAGAGAGCTGAATTGGCTTTGAAGTTAGAATTCTTGGTATCCAGGTCTGAATTTTACTTTTAATTCTCGATTGCTGTGAGTTCCACGATTTCCTCTTCCAAATATGGTAATACTGCTGTAGCATTTGGGAAAAGATCCAAAAATAAACTCGGCGTATTTATGTATAAATATCTTGTAATGGCTCTGAGAAAATTTCATGAAGAACATCCAGGTGCTGACACTAAATAAATAAATATTCCTGTTTTTACAGACTGCGAACAATGCGGCAAAGTGGCTGTATTCTCCTCTACTTAGATTTTGTTTGAAGAAAAGAAGTTAAAGTACAGTTGCTTCGTTTTCTAATGCTTACGTAAGTATTCTCCTAACCCTCTTTCCCCCTTGTCAGCAAAAATTAGCAGACACTAGACCCCCTCCCCCCTTTACTACTTATGTAATACATGAACGATTTCACGTCAAAAAATAACGATTCTACTTTTATCTATGAATCGTTAAAAATGCAATTTCAATTAAAGTATTAAAAAAAATCGATTCTGCTCACATCTTGACATCGACTTTGAATCTGTACTGAATCGGTTCGCTATTGCATCCGATCCTAAAGGTTTAGTTCAAAATATTTGCGCACCGTATTTTTTAGAAAGAATTACAAATGAAGTTTACCCAGACAAGCAGCTATGAAGTTTTTTGGTTTTAATTAAATTCAACTCATTATCTTGGAATAACCTTGTTTTATTATAAATATTTAGAATGTTTAAATTGATTTAATTAAATATTCTAAACATGTCTGTCAAATTATCCATGTCATTTTTTAAAATATAATCAGGTTTTTCATTATTTTACCATTTCTGTTTTCAGTTAACCCTTTAACACCTAAGTCGGCCCGATACGGCCCTGTCATTGAACGCCGATCACAGGCGCATATGGCCGGGTACGGAGAATTTAGGGGTGTAAGGAAGTGAAAGGGATGGGTTTCACCCTATCTTGAGGTGTGTTTCTCTATCTTTGCCGATTACTTTGTTTGGATGACAGTGATGGAATATTCACATGTGGCTTATATTTACTTCTTTTTGCAGTTAAAAGGATTCTATTGAGGGGATGTTATTATTATTTTTTCTTCTAAAGCTTTTTATTTCAAAAGAGTATGATATCAGTACTTTTGTTTTATTATTAAGTATCAGGGCTGTTATTAAGTTATTTAATTACACTTAATTCAAAATGACAAAAAGTCAGGTAAAGCAGGAAAACAATAAGAAAGAGATGCAATGTTATTTGGATCAGATGATAGATATTTAGAAAATTAAAATAATTCAAAGTTAAAGAAGCAAAATGGAAATTGCACATTTTCTACAATAAAAATTTGCCCTCACGCCCTATCCCACCCGATTTTCAAAATCCCGCCAAGGAAATATAACATCTAAATTCAATAGTGATCGCGAATATTTTTAATATCACAGGCACATTTAAATTGAGCGCGGTCTTAAAAAAATAAATAAAGTTCAACAACGGAATATTTTGTTGTCATATTTACATACTTATTTTTGAAAGAAAAACATTACACTAGCAACCAACTAATTACAAGTGAAGTGTTGTTTTTTCCTTTATCGATGAATTAATTGCATCTTTATTTCCTAGCGATTATTGTCCCATGACGGTTATTTTAAGCGCTTTCGCATTGAAGAATTGATTTAAAAAGAAAACTTTGAGAGTATTTTCTTTTACAAAATAAATAAGTAAAGTTTGATTCTTTTTTGTTTAAAATAAATAAATAAAATTACTATCATTATTATTATTATTATTATTATTATGCTAAATATTTATATTTAATTTGGTATAATTTCCTGTTTTTAAAAAGAATTCATTTTTCTTTTATTTCACAAATAATTTTTTGATCAGTTTTGATATTAAAAAACTGCATCATACTTCTTTTATAGTGCAATATACAGTTTGAGAGTTGTAATAAAATTATACTTGGCTACTTTTTGAAACATATTTTTATCTTTGAATGTACGAAACTTGGTTATTTCGAATATGCTAATTTAGATGTCAACAAATCAAACATTTTTCTTTCTTTCTTTCTTTCCTTTCTTTTTTTTAATTATTATTCTATAAAAGCAAATATCTTTTATAAAATGGTGCCTTAATCTAGATATCTAAAGTCTAGGTCGGTGGTATCTACATTTAGTATAATTTCCAATAAAAAAAAATTAGGTTTTTGTTATTTCACAAAACCAGTGACTAGTTTTTTTTTTACCAGTTTTGATGTAAAAAAACTGCATTTGTGCATCATACTTCTTTTATAATAAGGTATAATGTTTAATTTTGTGATCTGTAATAAAATTCTACCTGACTACTTTTTGAAACATATTACTATCTTTGAATATGCGAAATTTGTTTACTTGGAATATGCTAATTTAGATTCTAATAAATCAAAAATTGTTTTTTTTCTTTCTTTCTTTTTTCTTTTTTTCCCTCTATAAAAGCAAACATATTTTATAAAATGGTGTCAATAAAATAAATCATGCATTAAAGGAAAGTCATTGCTACATATTGCTTAAAACTTTCTCTCTTTATCTATAAAATTAGAACAATTTTGAAATTTGGCCCCAAAAAATACAATTTAGATAACACACAGTTTAAATAGAATGTTTTTTTTTTCCCAAAGATGCTTTAGTATAAAATTTAGAATATAAATTTATCTGTTATGGAAGTCGACTTTATAAAATTCTTTCGATCAACAACTTGGAAGATTCTAACACATTTTTAGAGTAACCTGCAAATGTCATGCTACTTGTAGAAATAATTATTAAAATTACTTGCAATTGAATAGTCATTATTATTATTATTTACTCTCAGATTTAATTTGTTTTTTTAAATTATATATTGAAGAATTTAACGTAAAGGATTGCTGATATCATTTTGATAAACTAGTGTCATTTTTTTTCATTTTCTTTTCTGATATCATTGCAGTCACCTCCGTCCCTCCTCCTGAAAAAAAAAAAAAAAAAAAAAGAAAAAAAAAAGAAAGAAAGAAAAAAGCTGACTGTATCCTAAAAATTACTTTGAATTACAGCTTAAATTCATAGCTTCGATTCAGATTTTATTTTTAAATTGTTATTTCTTTGTCGTATTAATTTACTAGATTTAATTTTAACGAAAGAAGAAGCTCACTTTTTAAAAGAAACTCAGCTATTATCCAAGTCAGCACCGATTCACCAATCAACAATCAAGTTTTTCAGAATTTATTATTCGTCAAAATTAGTTTGTCGATAAGAAATAATTTAATGAACTTTTTATTTTATTTTTAAATGAATAAGCTTTTGAAGTGAAACTTTTATTTTATTACTTATCTTTATTAATTTTAAAATGAAAGCATTTTTCCAAATTTATAAAAAGTTATCGATTTGATTATAATCAAGAATTTTGTAATACAGATTTTCCTTGACATAAGTTTATTAGAAAATATTTTAAGATAGTATCACATGCGAAAAAGTAGAATTTTTTTATCCTATTTAGAAA
Organism: Maratus speculifer; assembly: GCA_964019185.1. Classification (NCBI taxonomy): domain Eukaryota; kingdom Metazoa; phylum Arthropoda; class Arachnida; order Araneae; family Salticidae; genus Maratus; species Maratus speculifer. The sequence goes on along the minus strand of CAXHSM010000423.1, from coordinate 853,570 downwards.
CTGTAAATCTAATATTCTTTTCCTTTTTTCCACTGGAAGCAGATGATCGTTTGAAAAATTATGTAAAAAATTTCGCGTTTTCAATCAAATTTCCTTATGCGACAGCCCGGTAAATCTCATCATCAGAAAACAACCGCTTATAACTCAAGATCCAATTTATTTATCAAAACTTTAAAGACACCTATTCGAATAGGAAAAAATTTCAATTGTCATTCCTCAATATTTCATGACATTTATAAATTAATCAGTAAATGTGTCAGAAAGTATCCAGTTCTTAAATTGACACTTTTCTCCCCTTGTCCCCTGGAATATTAATTATCAACAAACTTAGAGCCTAAATTTATTACAAAATAAGGAAATCAGGAAAAACATTTAAATTTTTGCTGTCTGTTCTTTAAATACAGTTGTCCGAGCTCTTAAAAAATTTTATTCATATTTTTTTAACTATTTTAATCATCCTTGAAATACAAGGCGTTTTAATCATTCTTGTAAATTTAAATCCAATTAGAAATTTTCACTTTTTCAATAATTTTTTGTATGTTTGTCATAATATGAATCCCTTTAAAACTTCTATACGTAAAGTTTTAATTAAGAGGTTAATTTATACACTCCTTCTTTCTCACATTTCAAAAGCTACTCTTGGAAAAATATTTCGTAAAATTTCAGAAACCGTTGCCCTGATACTTAGTCTACTTATGTAATGGTTTGAAAGAATCTATAGGTAAAATTCTTCCAAACCTCCCCCCTTCCACAATCAAACCCCTAATGAATATCCTTTTCCAGACAACAAACAATTTTTAATACACAGCATCTATTCGTTATGACTCGTTATGATTATTCTAAAAACTAGCAAAAGCCGTGCTTTGTTTGGATTCGCGAAGCATTATTTCATAAGATAAATATTTGAAAATAACATTATTATTTTATATTATTTTTGCATCTTTATTAAGCAAAAACTTTATCTTATGTTTTGGCGTATTTGAATTTTAGAAATGTAAATTCAGCCAAATAATTAAGAATTTCCTCGGAATTTTTTATCTGTGATATAAGACTGGTATAAATAAAAATATTTTCGAAGCAAAATTTTACAAAATATTTTTTTAATTTTTAATCAAAAGTTTTAAAGATGTTTTTACATTTCCCAATAGCCTCTGGAGTTATCTGAAATGATTTGAAATAGGTATGTTTTCAATCTTTGTAATTCACATCAAATAATCTTTGATAGCAATCTTAGAATAATACATTCAAACAAAATATTTGGAAAAACATTAAAATCTACTCTCGTTGATACTAAGAACTATTAAATGTAATTTTTTTTAATTCTAATTTCTTCTTTTTTTCTGCATACCAGCATATGAAAATTTTTTATATTGTAGAATCTCTCGTAAGGAAATTTTCTATTAAATGATAAACCTTGAAGGAATTTCACTCTCGACAACGCTACGTGCGTTAAGCAAACTGGTGTCTCTTTATCCCTCTACTACTGCTTTATCTGATGTCAAACCTTGAGATTTATGAATTATAACTGCAAAAACTGATTGCAAAGGAAATTGTTTTATTGAGCAATTTATGCTTCCATTTTTCCAGAATTTAATTATTGGGGGAATTGGTACGCACCAATTCTTATAAGTTAAATTACTGCAGTATTCAAATTTATCCATGATTATTCGCGGTATCTGGTCTGATGGCTTGTGATTTTCTTTAATACGCGCAACAAAGTCTAAAGTACCGTTCACTAAACCTTTTTCGGTCCACAAATAAGAACGTAACATTACTTTAAATCCAAATGATAAAGTAAGAAATGATTAAAGTCCATTTATAGTTTCTGAATCGGCCAACTTTGCTTTAGTACATTTATAAAGAGCTTGAATCGAGGCAACAACTTTAAGCAGTTCTTTTAATTTTTCATTTATATGGCAAATTTAAAAATTAATTTTATTTGCTTACAATTCTTTTGTTGCCACTTTACTAAAAAAAAAAATTCCATAATACAATTCTTTTAAAATGTTTAAGTGTCATCTGTGCAAACGATTTTGCGGAGTGATGAAAACATATTTCATTTATTAAATTAATCATGATTCTATCTATAATTATTTACTCCATGATTTATATATATTTTTTTCTGAAAATATACGCGTTTCATTTTTTATTTATTTGCTAAAATGTGTCCGCATTGGAAATGCATGTAAAATAAATTAATTAAAATAATAATTTTTTGAAAAGTATTTCTGTAAAAAAAATAATATTCTGCAAATCTACAGATCATAATTTATATTTGTGTTTAATTTCAAGTGAAAATACTGTATAGTTTTTTTGTAAAGTGTACGACAAAGTGTCATTTGAGTGGACTAGTAGAGGATTCGCTTCGCTCATCCTAATTATGTTTATCATTATTATTATTAATTTAAATATGGAATAAACTTTATAAGTCTTTAAATTCTTAGTCTTTGAAAATATCATTTTCCAAATAGTCATTGTAATTTGTTAAATTACTTTTTTTTTTTAATTTTTGAATGATAATTTAAAATAATTCTTTGATACTGGGATTAAAAGTCATAGTTTATGATATTATTTTCTTTCTTAAATCTTTAAGATTCTCATGGCACACCTCAATGAAAAATCATACTATAACTATTTATACATATTTTTCAGGAAATTTATCGAAAATGGGAAAGTGCTAAACTTCATCAGTTATGCTTGTAAATTCTAATATTCATCACGTGTAAATGAGGATTTTTTTTACTAGATTTAAAATAAAGTGGAAATACATTAAAAAAACTTTCAGGGTCGATAAGCGATTGTATAACATGTGCATTTCACAAAGTCACTCCATTACCTGTCACAAAGTCACACTTGTCATTTCAAGAATCAAGTATTTTTTTCTTTTCAAGTCATTCAAAAAAGCCTAAGTTTGGTTATGATTATAGAGCAGACCCACCCCAACTTATTAAGACCTAAACAATCCCAAGAACGGGATGAAATATAACACCAATTGAACTGTAAAGTAAATGGCTGGTTTGAGTGTCATGATGAATTACTTTCATACAGTTCAGTCCTTTGTAAACAGTTTGAGAAAAAAGGCTCGCGCCCGCCAAGTGCATTATCCTACTTTTTTGTCATTATTTCAGGAAGAAAAATCAGAAACAGAGACATGACAAAGCTGTAAAAGGTGTTAAGTTAGGTACGAACTTCGACAGCATTGTAAAAATGATACAGAGCATGATTGCGCTTTATGTAACACGATAGACAGGTTTTGTAAACATATACAAAAGAAAAGACATATATATGTGTATATATTACGTGCTTAAAATTAGGTATTTTGATAACAATTGACATGTCAAACCCAATACTTTTAAGCACACACACAATATATATATATATATATATATATATATATATATATATATATATATATATATATATATATATATATATATATATGACAGACTAAATCATGAGAACAAAATCTTTAAGACCTATTTGCATATCTAATAGTTAATAAATTCACAGAAAGAGCTAGCACTAGGGGTATGCATGGGGCGGAAATTTCCAGGCCCGGGCTGTGCAAAAATGAAGTAGATCATACCCGATTCAGTTTTAAAAATAATACTAATAATAATAATTTTAATACTGCATACATATTTATCAGATAATTTTACAGTATATTTTTTTATAACGATGATTTTACAGGACTAAAAAATTAATGTTGTTTACAATAAAAAAGTAAAGGGTGGATTAAAACATGATAGCTTTTGTAGCTGTATAATAAAAATTAGGTTTGTGAAAATATTTCTCTGTCATTTAATAAAGCTTTTCTGAAATCTAAAAGAGCTTCTTTCTGGCACATTTCTGAATTTATGTATTTGCAGAACACATAAGACTGACAGGTATTCGTATTCCGGAGCTATATATTCGAATGGTGTCATCCAATTTTTAATAAAGATAGTATACCTTTGAAAAAATGCTGTCGAAGCATTCTGAATGAAATTTCCGGAAGCAATAGCACGGGGAAGGAATTTGCATTCACGTGACAAGAATATTTTACATTTTGATAAGTAATTTATTTATGAAAAATGGAAAATTCTGTTCAGTTCAGAATTTCTTCAATGGTCAGGCCTGTTAATTTTATGCTTTTATAGTTAAATATGAGTCAGAAAATGTGTTAGAAAGTTTCACGTCGAGCAGTGAATTTGAGAACCATTTAAAGGTATATATTTCTAAAAATTCCGTTAACAGAAGTTTATTATAGCTATTAATATTTTTTGAAGAAAAATTGCATGCCCAGATCTCCCCGAGAAAAATAAGTCCAATTACGGCCGGCTCGATTATGTAGAAAAAAAAAATACCGGCTGAAATGTAGAAACAATTCTGATATCGGCTCGGCACGTGTCTGCTAAAAAAAAATGCGGTTTCAGACATTATTTAACTGTTCGATATCAATATCTACACTGGATATATTCCCCATTTCTTCAAAGATGTTATCAAACAAGCGTCGGCTCGTGACGCACATTTTTACTTATTCTAGCGAAAGCTTCTTTTCTTCAAACAAAATCTAAGTAGAAGAGAATACAGCCACTTTGCCGCATTATTCGCAGTCTGTAAAAACAGGAATATTTATTTATTTAGTGTCAACACTTGGATGTTCTTCATGAAATTTTCTCAGAGCCATTCCAAGATATTTATACAGGAATTCGCTGAGTGTATTTTTGGATCTTTTCCCAAATGCTACAGCAGTATTACCATATTTGGAAGAGGAAATCGTGGAACTCACAGCAAACGAGAATTAAAAGTAAAATTCAGAATTGATACCAAAAATTCTAACTTCAAAAGCCAATACAGCTCTTTAATGAGGATTGTGAGCGCGAGTACATAAAAATTTTAATTTCTTTTCCTTCATCAGATTTGGCTCTGAGTGCGTTCCGTGCAGTAGCTAATTTACTGTCCAAGAAAAGGAACAGAGAATTCTGAACCTGACAATTTGTGACTGATATTAAAGAAATCAGAATGCGACATGAATAAATTGCTAAAACTCCATCAGCTTCAATAATTCCAATTTTTTTATCTTATTGGTTTTGTGCTTATGTTTCAGTTTTTAATGAACAATTTTTTTTCTATATTTGATGATCGTTTTATTAGCTTCTATTTTCATTTTTAATAGATAGATAGACAGATAAACTATAGATAATCTGCAACAACATTTTAATATTCTGTATAATTAACTATTATGGGAGAGGGGGCGTTGGTATTTTTTCTCTTGTAAAGGGGACGGTGGTCGAAAAAAGGTATGGAACCTATGATCTAAAGAAACAATGATGCATTTTACAAAGAATAGAGAGGAAATAAATTATTTCGTGGCAAATGTGTTTAGTAAGAAATTCTTCAGATTTCAGATTTTTTTTTATCCAGTTAATGCTTATTGCTAAAAGATTCTGTATCATTTAATATAATTTACATTGCAATTAAATAATATGGACAGTTGCTTAGCTAGTTGGACTCGTGGACTCTCCCACCCCAAACGATTATCTGGATTTCAAAATCATGCATTCAAGAATACTCGAAACTAATTATACGAAATCACAAAATCACATGAAAAGTTCTAATTTAGACAGGTGTTGAATGGTATGATTTTAAACGGCATAATTCAAAGTTATATCATTTGCCAAGGCTATGAACTTTTCTATTTCCGGTAAATTTTCAACATAAACATGTATCGTTTTAACTGTGCTCTCTAAAACTATAATAATGTAGTACACCTGTGAAGAGTACAAATGTTTTACAATGAAATCTGTGAAACTGACCTATCTTAAAGGTAAAGAAAATCAGGATTACACGAAAACAATACTATGTATTTACAGTTCTTAAAACTTGAAACCTATCTAAAATGGAACATTTTGCAATTATGTTTTCTTCTTGGCATGTTTTTGGTGAACACGGAATCATCCCTTAATTGAAAATATTTCAAGGTGCGAAAGATTAAGTATACCTGCTAAGACGGAAATGACCTTTGACGGCACTAATTGTTGCTGACAGTTAAAAAGACCAGCTAATACGAATGCAATAACGGCGCACTGATTGAGTTTTTTTACCCCTATCTTTGTTCATTTTATAATCCTATATCAAACTATATTATAACTTTATGAAAGATTCCACTTTTACAGGTTTCACTGTGTTGTAATATTATATACATATCTAAACATTTGTAATATAATATTATCTTTTAATTTAGCATGTATAATAAATATGTAAAATATTAAATATATATAACGTACCCTATATGGGCAATGCTCTCGATATGGACACCCCTAATAATTTTAAATGTAATAATTTTGATCGAGAGTTCGCTCAACATGTCGAAAAGCAATTGAAAAGATAACACTAGTTTACAGTACATCTGTTGCCGAAAAAATTTTAGCTGTTGCTGACTACATATGATATGCTATTTTCAAAAATATAATTAGAATATTTTAATCAGCTCTAGTTTCGGAGTTTTAGCTATACAGGTATTAAACAGAAAAAACATGTATTTACGAAGAAAAACTTAACTAAAAAAAATAATTTATCATCGAGCTCTAAAAAACTTCGTTTTAAAGCTCTTCTCCGATGTGTAGACTTTGAAAAATGACGTATCAGAGACCAACAATAGTCAAACATCATCCCAGATATTCGTATCCCAGAAACCCTGATAGAACTCTTCCATGACATGTAAGTCGTGATGCATACGCTCTCCTTGCTCTTCGGTCATATCTCCTAAATTTTCCGGAAATCTGTCCATGTGTCTACTGAGGAAGTGGAGCTTTATGCTCATATTGCACACCATATTTTTTTAATTGAAGTAGAAAGTCTTCTACAAGTTCACTATAATTTTCAGATTTTTTATTTCCGAAAAACTTATTTTAGTATTTGAGGAAAGCATTTTTTTTTCTTTTAGTCTTGATGTTAACAATGCTGAAGCTTGTTTAGAAAGATTAAAATCTCTTACAAGATCATCTAACTCATTTTGGGAAAAGCATTTTGGCTCATTTGACATACCTTCAAAATCCGCAACATTTTGTGATGAGTCTGGTTTTTCAATATCTTGTTCTAATGGTTGATATATTTTTAGATTCTGAAGAGTCAGGTAAACGCTGCACTGGACGTTGAACACAACTAGTACTTGGGTACTGCCATTTAGCTCGATTTTTAGTGTTTAAACCGTTTATGTTCATGCTATAAAAATAACCGTCTTAGAGATGATTTCGTGGTTCTCGCCAAATAGTCGATGTTCCAAATTTAAAGGCACGTATCTTAAATATTCCACACACAATTTACAAACACAATTGTGAGTCCAAGCCTTCTCATTTTTATCCAAAAGCATCCCAAAATACTCAAAATAGGTATTTTTCATCAACTCTGATGTAACTTTTCTACAATTCTTAAACACATATTTGCCGCATATGTAGCAAAAATGATCTGGATTGTTTAAACAACGTATTCTTGAACTACTCGTGACGCAAAAACTTGAGAAAATAATCTTAAAACAGTAAAATACGCCTGTTATCGATTAATATATATGCTTAAATGATAAAAAATAAAAAACAAAGTAACTCGAGCTGCTCAAAAGATTTTTCGGTTAGATTTGACAAAAACAAGTCATAAGTGAACATTATCAACCACAGAATTCGCGGCAACAGACAAAAAGTTTAATTTTGTAAACTAGTGTAATTAAGACTGGAAAGTGCAAAAAAGCGCGCTGTTCTCAATTTATAAGGAAACTTGTTGTTTCGCGGTGCGCTGATCTTAATTACTTGCGAGCTTAAATTCTTATTAGTTATGGTAAAACTACATTAAATATTGAAAAGTGGAGTATTTTAGAAAGGTAATAACACATATTTTCGATTGCTATTGGATATTTTGCTTTAAAATATTTTCTTTTTTTATTTGTTACAAGATTTAGAATAACTATGCCCGGTTCCCAATATGGACAGCTTATGCTCCCTTCGACTCCAACTGTAAGAAGGAAAAAGATTCAAAACCGCCAGACAATAAATTCAAACGGCATGAAAAAGGTAAAAGCTTTTTTCAACAAGATGCCATATGAACAATCCCCCAAAAATCTTCCTCCAAAAAGCCCTTGAAGAAAAATGAAACGAAGCCTCCTCCCAGTAGAATATCTGTTAGTGAAATCGCAGATACAAATGGTATGACTTCCGCAACAAAGGAGGGCTGGTAATGCTTCCTTATGTAGTATTCATGCTGTTTCAAACATGCAGCCATGCATCACATGTGTCAGATATGTTTATGAGGACTATATGGGACTCACTGCCCATGTTGAAAAAGTTTTTATTTGTCCATCCTGTGAGGACTGAGTAATAGCAGATGTAAATTCTGCAGACAGATGCAATAAAGCTAAGCAAAACCAACAATATTATTTCATAATATTTAGTAGTAACTAAGGGTCTTTGCAGGGCCAAAACCGAGAATGACCTTTCATTCTAAAATACAAGTTCTGAAGATATTTACTGTGCTCCCTCCACCCCCGCAATACATTAAGATTTATTTTTTTATTCCCACTCCTCTAACCCTTGTAAGAGTGGATCTTCATAGGCGTAGCCAGCCTTTTGAACGGGGGGGGGGGGGCAGATTTTTTAACCTGGACCTGTTGGGTAGAAACAATATTTTATATAATAAAACCTGTTAAAACGGAACCTCATGAGACTGCTCTAATTTCCTTTTTAAACAAGTTTTTATCTTAGGAGGTATAGTTATGTGATATTTTTTTTAAAAGGGCCAAAACACAATTTTGTTTTGGTGAGGGGTATTAAAAGAGGTTTAAAAACTAAATCTCATGATAAAAAAAGATATATAAATTTCCTTACAGCAATGATATAAGACAGAGACTATGTGTGGACACAAGTGTGAAATGTTTAGGCACCCTAACGTCTAATAAAAATAAAAAACGGTTTTTATCATGCTAGAGACTTCTGTAGGTGCAGAAGAAAGCTGTATGAGATCTAAAATATTTTATTATTCAAAGTCTTATAGATGAAATTTAGTCTGACGATAAATCTCAGATAATATCTGTGATTCATCATCTGGCGAAATACATATGCATGTGTGTGTATGCACCTGTATGCATAAACCAGCAACATAATTATGAACATAATAATAAATGTCACAATAAATAGAAAAGTTAAAGTATTTAGTCAAATTTTAAGATAAAGCCCCATTATAAACTCGGATCTCAGTGCCGCAATAAAGATATTACTGCGCTTGTATATCTTTACTGAACCTGTAACCACGTAACCTGGTACCACGTCGGATCAGGCATACCATTGATGATTTCAGTTATAAGTAAAATTGTAAATAGAAATTTTGCATCGTGTACTAAATAGTTATTGCATCTCTGCTCATATAATGAGATTGATAAAATAATACCATTTTGTTGCGATAGGAAATAAGATTATTTACTGCAAGTAACGGCGGTAAATGAATTGAATATTTTAGCAACTGATATGAAGCAAAACTATTTTTTTTTCTCGTACTGATCAAATAGGATACAAACAACTTTTTGTAAAAAAGTTATGAACAATTAAATTCCGATCATATTGAACAAAGGAGAACATGAAGGTTAAGAAAATTTTAAAGACAAGAATGTAAGAAAATAAGCATGATAAAAAGTTGACTTACACGGTAGTTTTAGGGGCTCTGTTCATCGGACGAAAAAACTCCAGTACCTCATTCTTTTAGTATTTAGACAATTTAAACAACTTGAAAAGAATAAATTTTACTCCCCTCCTCCTTCCAAAAAAAGATGCGTTTCAAAATTTAAGGGAGCAATGGCCCTACCTCTCTTTGTTGTGTCCATAATCTAAAATATGACTAACAACAGAAAAATCTCGAATATTTACTTACCCTCCATGAAACGAAGTAATTTTTACACTCTAAAATAAAATGACAAAATTTCTATAAAACATGGAGTTATTTAGACTTCATACAATTACTTTTAGTTATATATAGTATATTTATGAACTTTTATTGAGAAAATTGTAAAAGTACTCAGTAAAAATTATTTACAATATTTTCTTTTCTTTGAAAGATTTTTAATTTTTCTCAAATGTGTTACATAAAAAACATTTTATTTATTTATAAATTCTGGATGAAAATTATTATTTATTCCTTTTTGTGTGAGTGTGTGTACTCACGAATGATTAAAAAAGAAAAAACTTATTCTGTCAGACGATACATCCATTTTAAATATTAAAATAAAAAAAAAAATATATATAGGTCAGCTGAAATTAGTTTTAAAACATTGTATTTTAATTGTTTAAATTTAGATTCGAAAAACATGTAAATTTAGAGAATAATAATAAAACATTTATAAATAACATATACAAGTATATAAATTTATGACAAACCACTTTAACTTAAATTATTAAATTAAAAAATTTCATTTTTTTTCAAAATTCCTTTTAAGGCTGTTCACCAATACAAAAAGATTACTTTCTGACACATTTTAAAAGTTTCTTTTTCTTTTCTTTTTTTTTTTTTTTTTTTTTTTTAGAAAATGCATTGGCATATTTTTAAATTCTCTTTTCTTAAAAAAAGACGTGAAATCGCAAGTATTGTTATTTTATTCAAAAATTTGTAATCGAAAGACGTTTTCTATATTTTTGTAAACGTAATTTTCATAAAATACTTTCAAAATTAACGTTTAAAAAAAAAAAAAAAAAAAAAAAAAAAAAAAATCGGGTGTGACAACGAGAGAAAGGAGAAAAACCTGCCGTTTTGTGTAAAAGCCACTTAAACTTGATAATTTTTTATTCATCAAAAAATGGAATACGCAATTCAATTCCAAATCGCTTCAATAGACAACTCTATTGAAATCCAATCTTGTACCTTAATTTTATGCCTTTACGTTTTTTAAAAAAGTCATAAAATATGTCAGAAAGTTTCGCGTTTGTTAAACACGGATTTCAGAACCGCCTTTAAGACAGTATAATAAACTATTCTTATTTTCTTTTGTTACTGTGCCTTCTGGAGATTTGAAATAATCTTGGACAGATACTTTTTCTTTAAACATTTTCTGAATAGTCTTGCACTTTTTTAAAGACTTCTCTAATGCTTGTTTTCTTTTTTCTGGCCGTCCCATATTTTTTAAATACACGTGATAAATGCGAAGTATATTTACAAATTAAATAAATTTTGTTTGGTCCATTTCGGGATCATACAAGCCAAAAGAATAAAAATTGAATAAAACAGATTTTTCTTTTCTCGAAAAACCTATAAATGTGATTGGCAGGTTTTAATTTTTGTATTATTATTATTATTATTATTTAAAAGATAAAAAACATAGCTTTTATAACTAAATTGCAAATGTTTTTATTTCTCACAAATACCCTCAGCAGGCGGGGGGGGGGGGAGGGGGAGTGTATAGTCAGTGTGGGCAAATAATGTAATAGCGCCTTGCAAACACTGGATTAACGGCGCCGCAGTAATAGTGTCTAGCGCCTGCTTACCAAACATTTGGAAACCTAAATTACTCGTCTACTGTGTAAAATATTGATAAATGAGTACAAATGTAATGTGAAAATATTAAATATCAGTTGTTGCATCACGATACTTGAGAAATTGTTGTTGTGTTCCACAGAAGTGATACATGAAAAAGATAAATGAACAGGATATGACAGGATATATGAAAAATAAAAATAGTTAATTCTTTTTTCTTACATTGTTTTCAATTTTTCTTTTTTTTATGAATGCTGATTATTTTAATTCGGTTTTAAAATCCTTCTTGTGTCTGCGTGTGTGTGTGTGTGGGGGGGGGGGGGGTGCCTGGGCACCCCCAATGGCTACATACACTCTGTGTAGTAAGGTCAGTAAGGAACCACCTGTCCATAATAGGGACTGGTAGTTCTTTATTATGGACACTTGTAAACATTTTTTGCTTTTACTGTTTAAATTAAAACAGAATAATTACAAGGTAGTTAATTTTAATAATGACAGTCAACAGTCCAGGGATGCTAGTCATATATTTTTGGAGTCCTATAACATGTACACGGGGGCGAAAAAATATATTTTCCTTAGGGTGTCCATATTGGGTACAGGTATACAGTAATGTTTATTTATATGTGTGTATATAATATTCATTTATATACTAAGTTATATCAACAAACGGGGAATAAGTATATAATGAGAGTTATAAATAAAGAAACAGTCAGGTAAATTCTTTTGTTGTTATCTGTATTTAAAAAGTAAAAACGAAACCATTGAAAGACTATTGTCTATCTGTCATAGACATTTTACTCATAAACAGTGGTGTAATTGTAAAAATAATAGATGTATACGCTCTAAGCAGAGGATATACGCTCAAGGCATAGCATATATCCTAGAGTGTGTTCGTAATATAGATTTTTTGAGAAACAGAGGATATACAGTGCTCTTTAAAAAAAATGTAGAATGTATATGGCATATACTTACATGGCATATACCCTCCTCTGTATCTCTGCTCATAAACTACAAAATGAGAAAAGTTCAAACAAGACTGACGAAATAAAGATTATTGATCTGCCTACTTATATAACAGAATCAGGTGGGCCGTAAAACAAAGCTTTATTTAAAGAAGGCCTGAAAAACACATTATTACATTTGTTTTAATGAAAATTTTGATGCATTTTAAGTAACACTGGATTCCTATAGATCAAGCATGACCATTCATATTGTTAAATTTTTCTCACAGTGATATATTAAAAAAAGATGTTTTTATGTCCCCACTTTACTCCAAGATAGTTAAAGTGCAGATAGTTTTAAAATTAGAGTATCTTTAAATACTGTTTTAGAAATAAGAATAAACTAAAATGAATGTATCTTTATTATATTTATAAATACAGCCGTGAAAGAAAAAGTAAATGCCCTACTGACTCAACTCCTCAACAAATTATCATAGAACAAAATTACTGGTATCGAATGATAGTAAATAAAATCCGCTTTGAAATTATGTAAATAAAATTTTCTTGAGGACCATCTACTTATTAAAACGAAACCAAATCTTTTTTTATCAATGAAAATACCCAACTTTATCAAGATATTTCAAACCTTCGATTCAAACTATACCTTGACAATAAACTTTAAGTCATTTGAATGATAAATTTTTGAATTATGAACATTCAAAATTTAATGCTTCTGATGTTAAATGACATTTTCATAATTTTATTAATATCTCTTGAACTTATACTCTTAATGTACTCATTTTTTATTATAGCACTAATACTGAAGTATGCAAACATAAAAACGTTGAATTTGTATTTTTTATAATTTGGTATGAATTATGAAATTAGTATTCGAAAAAATTATGAATTGCAACTTACAATTTTTTTATGGATTTAGATTTGTTAAGATTTGCTTTATGAAAATCCAAAATTAAAAATTTTTCTTCCAAGTAGTTTTCAAATTATCTTTAAAAATGACAAAATGATGATGTAAAGGGTTGTCTATGATAGAAGCGACTAGATATGTTGAAACCTCTTATGCTATCCTGTAATATAGCAGTCTTCAATGATTGCTTGAGTGGTGCCTAATGCTTGATCAAAAAGGGGGACATTTTCGGTCAACAACTGAGTGCTGAACTTTAATTTGGATAAAGTTTCTAAAATATGCTCCTTATAAAATAATTAATTTCTCAAGAAAAAATTAATTTATCATACAAATTGCACAAAGAATTTGTTTTTAGCCTAATAGAAAGGTGTAGAGTTCATTCATACTGTTAGAATTGGGTACTGCTATAGAAAAAAAAAAACAAATTTAGGATTCGTTTTAACATGTAGATGACCTCCTAAGCAATTTTTATGCACATCATTTAAAAGTAGACTTTATTTACAATCATTCTGACTTATGAATTTTTTTCTATGGATAATTTGTTGAGGAATTAGTAGAAGGTGTTTAATTTTTTTTTCGCCACGTCTATATGAATACACAAAAAATATTTTTTACATATTATTTAAATTAAAGAAATAATGTCTAATGTTTTCAACAGTTCTTAAGTTCCTATTCATGAACCCTACTTTAAAACCGACTCTTATGTTAGGGTAGATGCTGCAGTTTTTCCCACATTGGATTGCTTTGTCCATTATTTAGCCTGTAAATTGATGTTAAAAAATTGTGTGCACTCTTACTTTTAAATCAAATACTCTATTATCATTTCCAATTCCATTTGTTTATTTTTTGATAAAAAATAGACTTGCAAAAATAAATATAAATATGTAAAACTGTAGTGTGTGCTCACAAACTTAAGAGTTTTGCTTAGATAACAAGTTTTCAGAATCTTTCAACATTAAGCATTAACAGACTTCATTTGTTCTGAAACAAATTACTATTAGGTTTTATGAGATAATCTTTCTGTCTATTGCAATTTTACATTTAAATTGATTACTTTAATAGCTTAAAGAGGGGTGGCCAAAACTGGAGCTTTAAATTTGCTATGTGTATATGGTACAACATTATGTTCCACTTTTCATTACAAGATTAATTATAGCAGAAATTTTAACAATATAGTTAGAAATATTTGGATATTTTTATGACTTATAAATTAAAAAGTTCAATAAAATTGCAGCATGAGTAAATGAATTTTTGTATTTTTTCAAAAGGAATGAAGGAGTTGAATAATTTTGCAAGATATTAGGCATAAGGATTTAGAAAGACCAAATAAATATTGTTGACATCTTGACTACAAAAAAGAATTCATTTAAAAAAAAGTCAAGTTTTAAAAAGACAACTCTGTGTTATTAAGAAATTGTCTAGATTGAGCATTGTTCTAAGATAGGAAGTAAAATTAATTAATTTATTTCAAAATGTTTTTTTAGCACTACAAGATAACTAAGTTTTGGAGTATCCCTTCTACCTTGCATTACAAGTTCACAGATTGGGAATCATTTTTCTCTAATAATGTTGAATCTAAAGCAATCGGTCTAAATACTAGGATGGATTGTTTATGACAGCCAATTACCTACATAAGGGATATGAGACAGAAAAGGAGGGAGATGAAGGTATTTATAAGACTAGCTTATATTTTCACAACACAATCGAAAGTTTGAAGAAAACCTCTGAAAACTCAGAGTGATTAGGCCAATGAGCAGCTAAGTAGCAGGAATTCAAGTTAAAAATAAATTTTAAAAGTTGGTTAAAAAATTTATCAGAATGCTATTTCCTATAAAAATGGAACAATTTTGAGATTCTAACCATGAAATTGTTGAAACCGGCAAGATAGAAAATTAATTTCAACTGGGAAGACCAGGCTTGAAATGCCATGATTCCCCAATGAAATCAAATTCTAAAATAACTTGTAAAGAGGCAGAATACATAAATAAGACACCACAAGCAAACATAAATGAAAATTAATCAGAAAATGACTTCAACAAAGATAAATCTTTGATGAAATTTTAAATAGTCCGCAATCCATGGAAAATTATGAAACTGGTTAAACATGCAAAATGTTAAAATATGTTTTTTATGTTCTACAGGTACTCTTGTTTTTTTTTTTTATGAATCCAATATATTCTTTGTTTTTTAATTTAAATTTTCAGTTAAAATCAACTTAAGTACAGGGTGTTTTCTATTAAACTATTTCGAACTCTCTGTAGCTAATTTTAATAACCAAAACTGATTCTAATCTTATAAGTGGACATATAAGCTTTTGCTCCTATTCGTTGGAAAGGTAGGTTTCTGTTCCTGGTGAGTTCTTATTCTGTGTAAAATTTCAGATTCTCTAAGAAAAGAAATTTCATTATTTGAAAATTTGAAATTTCATTTTATCCGATTATATATTCAATATGCAAATAAGGATTTGGTGTCACCTGGGGCGGACCAACCTCGCTTGCTATGCCACTGATTACAATCAACAGAAAGACAATTAAATTTACTAAAGAACACTGTTATCATGATTTAATATGCTTTAATTATTCAAAAACTATAAAACGTTTACTTCATCTTTTGTCTAAATGTGGCCAAAACTGGAACATTGGGACCGTTCAAGTATTATGTAAGCATATTTTTAGTCATTTTGTACCCCCTCCCCTCCTTTGTAAGAAAATATAAGCAAATGCTAGACCTCCCCCTCCTTTACTTACGTAAGATTTTATGACAGTTTATACATCAATACTTCTTGATTTATAAAAAGTTATCAATCCTTTACATTATTAATCCTACACGTAATGCTTAGGTAAGAATTGTCATGACCCTCACTTCCCCCTTGTCAGAAAAAATAAGCAGACTCTGGACCCTCCCCTCCCCCTTTAGTGCTTACGTAATACTTGAACGGTCCCATATACCCTGTATCATCTTCATCCATATAACTTAGCAACATACAGATAACACAAAAAAACACTCTCTCACCCTCGCCATTCTTTAATTGAGAGAAAATACCCCCACCTCCGCCAAACACAACTGCTCACTCCACGCATCAAATTAAACTTGTGTAAATATGCTTAATTCAGAAAATATACCTATTGCATAGCTGCAAACTTTCAACTAATCTTCCGTAATACCTGGATTAGTTTAATCCAAGTTAACATCATTCAAACTGGAAAATATATTCCATGTATGTTAATTTATTTAATTAAAGGATTGTTAGTGGAACATACGGAAATTCATTTCTTTGAAAAAATTCTGGTTTGAAACTCATTAAACCAGGGTCAAATTAACGCACGTATTACGGATGATCAATGTCAGGTTGCCACCTATGCTATTGCCAAAAAACGCCACAGTGTACGCAAAATACACAAAAACAAATTTCAACTACATCCATTTTCAATGATGAAACCACTCGATAACTATTGTATGTCAATCATCACTTTACAAAATACACAAAACTCATGTCACAAATAAATTTTGAAAGAATTTAATAACGCATTGATTGATAAATCAGCATAAATGAAAGTTGCAACATGTAAAACGTTATACAATCATTATCAAATAATAAATTCCAAAATTGCTAGTTGAAGAATAATGAAAGAAACTACCCTACGTTAGCATTAATGTATTTTGGTAAAATAAATTTATGTTTTAAAATTACCTGAACAAACTGCGAAAGAAACAATACGCCATTAAGAGAATGAATCATGAATTGAATCGTGATTCATTGAAAATGATTCTTGTAGTCTTTCTAAGAAGGATTCCAATGTATGCTAATTATTAATATATTTTTTTTAAAGTAAATTACTGCAGTGGCAATACGACTAGTACTTTTTTAATCTTTAGTTATAATACTGGTACCAGATAGTCGTTAAAAAGCTTTTCCAAAGAATCTCGGCAAAATTTTCCTGAGTCATCCAAAATCAAATTATGTCAAATTTTTAATCCAAAATGCACATTTAAGCTCTAGATTCAAAAATTTTGAAAAAAACTCCCTCTTTTCTTTTAAAAATAAATCATTTACTTTGTTAGTTAAAATTGAGTTGATTATTTCTATTTGAGCCGTTTTCCATGTCTTGGAGCTCAGTGGTCTTGGTTGAATCACTCATCATGAATGAATTTTTTCCCATGATTGATTCGTTGTGTTGGCGTCTGTAATAAAATGATGCCGCTCTAATTGTAACAGTAGCTAATTTTTTAAAATCTGTTTACTGAATCTATCTTCTTTACTAAAAAAATTACTGGTATGATATGCTTCTTTAGTTATTTTTCTACTGAAACTTCTATAACTTGGGATTTAATCAATGGAAACACAAAATTTTATGTTTCGCTTCGCCACTTTTATTTTTGCAGACATTTATTGACATTAAAAATATTCAGTTCACAAGTAAACCAAATATTAGCCAACAATTTATTAATTTAAAATTTAATGGCGTTAAAAAGTTAAAATTTACATAATATTTAAAACAGATAAGCCTTTCTTTTCTTTTGAACTAAAATACCCGATAAATAGCTAACAGACAGTGGTACTACCCGTTGATCAAAAAATTATCGCCAAACTATAAGATTAAATGCCAATAATGGATGATCGTGAATGTCCCATTCAATGACATTAAATAAGATTCACGTGTTTAAAATGTCATTAAGTGATTGTTATTTCGGTTTTTTATAAATATTTTTACTAATATTCTACTAATCATTTGTTTTTTCGTTATTTAAAATAAAAATTATGTCAATATGTATAATTTGGCTATTAGTTTCGCGATTTGTATAATTTGGCGAAATTGGTCCACATGATAACAGAGTAGTACCCATACAGTATAAGTAAAATATTCTATGAAAATAATGCTTTGAGTTCTTATCTAAAAATCTTTTCTAATTAATAAAATTTTATCGTTGGGAGTAGCAATTTTCTTATAATCTAAAACATATATTTTAAAATTAAAAATATTTTTTTGGAGGATTTTAAAGAAAATTTTTACTGTGAACTGTTTTTTTTTTTTTTTTTTTTTTTTTTTTAGAATAGAAAATAAAAAAGCACTGGAGTAAAAGATATTGTACAGAATCAAAAGTAACTCCCTCCCAAATATCAGCAGCTTCCCTCTCTCCTAATATATGTGCAGTTTCCCTTTTTTGAGGAACACCATGTATAAGCGTTTCCTTTCAAAATACATTCCCTAATTGCTTAGCCTTTTCATAAACGTCTCAGTTATAAATCTCTTTTAAAGTAGAGTATTTTGTGTGTTAAAGGGAGGGGGGGAGTAACTTTTGATCCATTATGGTATATAAATAATACGATTTATTTAATTGATGTTGTCTCATATTATGTGTGCCAGATCAATTACAATTGTGCTAAACAGCGTAACAATTATACTGATTAAATTAACTATTATTTCGTTTACAGCTATATAACATAGCAAAACTAACAAGAACTATAATGTAATTATACATAATATAGTTTTTTGAAGTTTTTAATAGCTCATTTTTATTTTTTGTAGTCTTTGTCCTAAATTCTATGCTGTGATTTATAAAAGACAATAGTCCATTATTATTATTTTTTTTTTTACTTTGTAACTTTTTTAATTTTGCAGTTTCTGCTGTTAAGACAAATAAATAAAATTTTATTTTTGTAACACAAACATTTTATAATCAAACAGATATTTTGAAGAAATTGAAAGAAAAATTTTATAGCCAATGTATATTTAATAAGTGAATCATCATATTGCTTGCTAAGCACAAAACCAACACAGTGAAAAATGTCTAAGCCAAGGATCGAACCTGAAATCCTTGAAATAGTGCTCCAAGTGCTGTACCATTTAAGCTAGGAGGATGATGCCCACCTTTGTATCTCTCACTCACAAATGTTGGTAAGGCTACAACTGCAGCACAAGATGGTGACGTCTAACATGAGCACACAAACTACAGTCAAAGATCGATAATCCACACTCCCATAATCTGCAATTTTCTATAATTCGCATTACTTTACTGTAAAAAATGAAATAAACAGTTAAGAAAATTTACAAATCTTGTGATCCAAAAATGAATTTTAAAACAAATAACAAAAAAATTGAAAAAAAATCATAATAAAACATTCATTTTTTGTCAATATAACTCTTTTATTTTATCAACAGTGAAAAACGGATTACAATATTATGGAACATATGTAATTATTTTTATTTAAATGTACATACATATATATATCAATTTATTTTAATAAAATAACTTTAAAAAGGCATTTTTTGAGATAGTATACTAACTTAATTATTCGATTTCATATTTATCTTTTGAAATGATACTGATTAAAGAATTTGTTATAACCAAGAATAATAAAATGACGTATAATCCAATAATACTCTATAATCCATAATATTCCATAATCCACACAACCTTTAACTGAAACGTGTGCGAATTATAGAACTTCGACTTTATTTTAAGAATCCCAGGTTCAATCCCTGGCATTTTTCACTCTGTTGGTCCTGTTCTTTGTTAGAAATGTGGGTACTACTTGGTTATCCCATCAACCAAAAAACTATCACCAAATAATAAGATCAAAAGCCATCAATGGATGATCATGAATATCACATTCAATTGAATTAAACACGACAGGCATGCTTTAAATGTCATAAATGATTTCTTATTTTGACTCTTTATTTGTATTTTCATTAGTACTTTACTAATTTATTTCTTCCTTTGTTATTTAAAATAAAAATTTAGTCAACATGTATAAGTTGGCTATTAGTTTTGGCGAAACTGGTCGACGGGATAACCAAGTGGTACAGAAATGTGATTGTTCACTTATTAAATATTTAATAATTTTACTGCTGAAAGTTAACTGAAAAATTAACTAAGTTTGTATATTTGAAAGTCATGTATGGAAGATGGTGCACATGTAAACAATTTTTACATTTTTGATTATTTCTAAAAATTGTTATGAGCTATTGAAATAAAAAATGTTTTATATGATTATTTACACTTTATTTGTTCTTTTGGTGAAACTTTTGGGTGCCTTTATCAAGAATTCCTAATCATCATTCTAAAAATTGTCTAAATTTGTTCGCATGTACCCCAGTGGAGGTGAAGTTGTGAACATACCTTGGATGTAAATAAATCTTTGTGAATAAAATCTAATTAGATTCCTTTCTTTATAGATTGTTTGAGTCAAGTGTAGCCAAACTGTGTTACTTTTAAGTAAGTTATTGAATGATTCTGTTATTGTGCTTTTTTTTTTCCCCCAAAATGTGATGCAATATATCACAAAATTGTGCATCATGGTTTTAAAAAATTATGAAATTGAGATATAAAAAAATTGATGATTATCACAGTACTATCAGACACTTTTTTTGGCCAACTAAATTTTACTTTCATAAAATAAAATATCTTTACTTCAATATGGGCTAAAAAAAAAAATATGTTTAAAACTGGAAATCATTAAAAAATAACAAATTGGTTCTTACAGAAAGCCACCACTTTTAATTGTTATCTAACTTCCAGTAAATTAAAACTGGGAAAAAATCCTAAAACTATTGAATTTATAGCTCAATTTACAATAAAGGAAGTTAAATTTTAAGCTAAAAAAAAATTAAATAAATAAATAATTGCATTCACAAACTTAAAAAATACACTTATAAACTGTTCACATCTACCTCCATATGTTCTATTTACAAATGCCCCATTTATCCAACTTATGATCCATTTATGAACATTAAAAATAAGATATTTTTAATTGAAATAAGAAAACAATTTTTTTTGTAGATTTACCTAAGTAATTCCATTATAGAATGTATTACTAATACAGAATATTCCCTTAAATCCACAGAGCTTGGGACCAGAGGTTGTGCAGATTTTAGAATTTTGCAGATTTCTGGTCATTGCTTTGTTTCTTTTTTTTTTTTTTTTTTTTTTTAAGTCAATTCAATGTAATTAATAATGAAATCAAAAGTATAATGAATGCTTACAATATATTAAAATAAGTAATAAACTAAAATAATAAAAATTTGGATAATTTTTAAAATAATTAAAATACTTAAAGCAAAGGTCAAATTAATAATGAATAATATATAATTAAATATTTATTATAAAGATGAAATATGTTTTTCCTAAATTATTCAATGAAACTTGCCCCATAAAAGTACATTATTAATTCACATCATAAAATAACAAAGTTTTATTTCAGGTTTAGCCAGACTTAATAACTAAAAAAGCTTGATTAATACATAAATATATTTGGTAAGATTGTGATTACCAATGCTATCAGCAATATCTTGATTTTTTTTTAGAAATAAATTATTCTTACTTCTTGAAAAAACATGTATTCAACAACCTTAACAAAAATTACAAATGAAAAAATGTATGGAATTGATATAAAACTAAAACAGTAAAATTTTGCACCTACATCTGAACTGAATGTCTCATTGTTTACATCCGTAAATTATATGTGGATTTTAGAGAGTTGTGGATTTTAGTCTACTGTATTCATATTTGAAAAATGTCTATAATTTTTTTTTAAATAACTGTAAAAGATTTCATTTTACATCTTCTAAAACAAATACATTACAACTAAAGATCAAAATGGCTGATTATTCAGAAAATTAAACCAAAACTTTGTACCAGTTCTGCCATCTATTGGTAATTTTATCCAGTTCTTTGTGTGGGCCTATAATATCAATTCGGGCCTATAATATCAATTAACAGTATATCAATTTGCCTATAATCTGCAAACATTTCTTTGTGAACCAAATGTCATATGGCATAAAAATGCATAGCACATTTTAAAAGCATTTTTATGAATTTTATGCTCATACTCAGTAATCTTTATGAATTCTTTTGTATAGTTCAGTACAACAACTATAGCATTTATACATATCATATACTATGCATAAGTATAGTGAAATTTAAAAGTGTGTTTTATAATTAAAAATACATTTCCTGCCATCATCTATATTATACAATACTTTGCATAGACTGTTCTACCTGAAATCTTTTTCATGGCCTTGTAAATGTTTTGCACATTGCATTATACATGAAATACCATATATATTCGCGTATAAGTCGACCCCCTAACTCATGTTGTTAAAAATAAGAAAAAATTCAAAACCCGCGTATAAGTCAACCCTCCTCCAAGAGGGGAGACCGATTGACTTTCCCCCGAAAAGGAATGATTCATCGGATTCGTTCATATCCAAAAAGGATCGATTCTGGGACTTGTTCGGAACATAATTTTTTTTCCCAACCGGGTTTTGCCATCCAAACTGTGTCTCGCAATCTCATTGGCCAGAGCTTTCGGCATGAATTCGACACTTCTTGGCAGAAATCGTGTTTGGCGAAAAACACTTCTTTGTTTTAATTTTCTGTTTCTTATAGCGTAAGATTTTTTTTTTTCGCAAATTCTACGTCATCATATGAAATTAAAGAAGAATGGCCCTTATCAGAGCCAATTTCCTGAAATTTACTATTTTTTTTTTTTTAAATATTTTTTTAGAATGAATCTCGGTGTGTTTATTTTTACTTTGTTCTATCTTTAATAAAAGAATATATTGTAATCGAAATTTTTTTCGACTTTCAGTTTTTGACCGATATGCACGTTTTAGAGATCAGAGGTTTTAAAAGACATGTTTTTAGAAAATGTCTGTCGGTCTGTCTGTTTGTCTGTCAAGTGACATATTCAGTGTGTGGGCTGATAAGGCTGCAGCACCCTCCGAAACTTGAATAAAACATGAAATATAATTACAAAAGTTTATAAAAATGTAATGAAATCTGCTAAGATAGTCCTTTTAAGGAGCAGAATAACTTTTCGTTTCAGGCAGGTTTTTATTAAAAAAAAGTATTTCGCAGAAATCACAAGAAAACTGTTTCAGCCAAATTTCTGTTATACACAGGCTATTTTTACAGGTCATAAAATATTTTCTAATTAAGACGAAAACCTTTTTAAAACAAAATACTGGCAGTCCCATGCGATTCAGCGATTCAATCTTAGCAGGATCTGTATAATTTATGCATTACCTGTTATGAAAAAAATCTGTTTAAAGCGTAAAAGTTATCTTTCTTATGATTCCCTCTTAGAAACTTTTACTATACCTCAGCACCACCGAAATGATAAGTCTAGATGCGCCACCGTGTGTGTCCGTGTGTCACCATTGTACCATCAAAAAGTGTATGAAAATATGCATAGAATTGAACCTAATTTTTTGTGTATGATTATTTTTGGGTATGGCAGGCAGGTCACCCCTGAATTTGAAAAAAAATCTACCGGAAGTAGAGCCCTGTAAAAGTGATTTCCATGCTATTTTCATTATTGTAACATCGAAAAGTATATGAAGCAATGCAAAGAATCGAACCAAATTTTTTTTGTACGTTTTTGGCTATGGCCAGAAGATCTTCTTTGAATTTGGAAATATTCCAAGGGAAAGGATCACTGTGATAACGCTTTTTGTATCATTTTCTTTGTTCTTTGTAGTTCTGCTGTCCATCGGCTCGTGCAGAGACAACAATCTTATTAATAAAAAACTAATTGTTCTTATTAATGAAAGCACCAAAACATAGTTATGTAATCGATCCATAGTTATGTAATCGATTCGATTACATAGTTATGTAATCGAATGGCGTTTTCAATTTGTGGTAAAAGCAGAAGATATTTCAGAAAATAATGTCAAAGTTGGTGTTAGAAAAAAATAAATAAATAAAAAGATAACGAAGCTTGTTTCTGAAAGATTTCTTTGACAATCGCAATAATTGAAATATTATATAATATTGCATATAAATATTATAATATAAATATTATAATATACAATTTAAAAAACAATCGGACAATTGCGAGTTTTACGCGCAAAGAAGAAATTCCCTACTACAAAGTACAATCGTGCACAAAGTTTAAACATGGTATTTTACAAAGGGGCCTCGAAAGCAGGTCGAAAAGTTGCAATACCGCCTTAGTCCGTGGCATTATTTTCTAGATAGGTTTCAAATTGATAACATAGCAAATTGACTATATTTAAAAATGACTATTTTTATAATAGCGAGTTTTATTTCGTTATTTCAGATTAATTAGAGCTTTTTTTTTTCTTTTTGAGTAAAGTAACTAAATTGAGAGTAATAATTTAAGTTTGGTAAAAAAAGTTATTTTTAGTACTCTGTAATGCAAGAATTTACAGTCATTCACGCATATGTTTCAAAGTTGAAACAGATTCTAATAAAATCAAGATTTAATTTATATCTTGTTATATAAATTATATCTCGTATATATATTATATGATTTTATTAAGATATCCTTAATAAAATCAAGCTAAGGAATAAAAACTTGCCATCGTCAAAGTAATTTTTTAGTATCTAACAAATATAACAGCGTTAGACAATTATATAACTGGATCTTCAACTTTTTGCAATGAAAGAAAATGATAGGGAAGATGTTCCTTTTTTAATGGATAGATACTGTGTTATATTTCAACAACATTTTCGAATTTTGTAAAATGCTTTGTTTAGAAAAGGTCCATTTTGAATGGCTAAATACTGTTTTGTATTTTATAATATGTTTGAGTTTTGAAAGCATTAGGTTATTTTTCTTTAAATAACATCATAAACTCTCCCCCCCCCCCCCCCCCGAAAAAAAAAAGAGTACAAATTATTTGTTTTTATTCTTCTTGAAAATAAAATAAAAAGCGATTTGAGAATCTTTTTGAAAAAGGAACACATTAATTTCTTTAGCATATTCAGAATAACCATTCGGATGTTGCGTATAAAGATATGTGCGTACAAAAAAGGAAAAAAAAAAAAAAACTAAGATGTACTACTTACGAACTGAATTTTGTAGTGTGTAAAAAAATTTTAGCGGAAATTTCAAGTGGGCATTTAGGTGATTAATTATTATTTCGACAAATATTGAAAATATTTTTTAAATATGAATATTTCAGAATTACATCATAAGCTGAGAAAGGCAAGAGAAATAGAAATTTCAAGCGAAATTTAGACGCCCGATTATTTATTTGTCATTTCAACAAAATAACTAACTAAATTAAAAAAAATTATAGTTGATTTCCATTTTTTCTAAAAACACTCTCTGAAATTCATATTTCCACAAAATTAAAATCTGTGATTATTTCTTTTTAACATGATCTCTCCTATTTTTTATTTTATAGCACATTATTACATCTTCTACAATTCCCCAATTACTGATAATTTTATTTCCTTCTCTCCAAGCACATAATCCTTAGAGCATGCAGAGTTTCATAATTATAAGAATTATTAAATTAAAAATCATTAAGAAAGGTAAAATTTGTAATTTATTTGAATAATTACAAATTCAATTAACATTATAATTAAACCAAATTATAAATTTATAGAAAATTTAAAATAAAAAAATATAATATAAATTTAAAGAATACATTAAATTTAAAAAATAATAAATTTATTAAATTTTTTTTTGAATTTTTTCCTTTTAAACTCTTTATAATATTGCTAATTTGTGGTTACAGTAAGTGATCTTATATAAATCTCCTATCTTCAGAAATTTTCACTAAGTCATCTTTTTATCTACATAACCTACCTTATGATTCTTTAAAAAGTAGCAGAATGCTGTCGAAACGCAGATGATCCCCCCCCCCCTAGCTTTTTCATAAGTTAATGGAAATTATCTTCTTTCTGTAAAAATCACTTTTGCAATTGATCCCTATTTTAAACAAAAACTTTATTGAAATTAAAAAAATTCTTCCCTTTCTCCGCCCATCCTATCTAAATTCTCTACTTTTAGGATTTTCGCCAAGCACAATACCTTCCCGCCAAAAAAAGCGTCTTTGACTCAGCCAGCTCCAACCAATTAGATTACAAGATGGCAAAACCCGGTTGGAAAAAAAAAATATGCTGTTCGGAAATGAAACGACTCTGAAAAGAATCGATACTCGGAATCGTCCGAAAGAGTTCGACTCCTCTGAATCGTTCCGAAATGAAACGACTCCGAAAAGGACGATTCCCTTCATGCAGACACGTTCCGAAATTAAACAACTCCGAAAAGGAACGATTCCTCAGAATTATTCCAAATGTATCATCCGAAGAATCATGCTTAATGTCATAAATCGCAATCGGAGAATGGCAAAGAAAAATCGGACTCATTCCGTTTTTTCTTGGACTCGTTCCTTTTTTCTCAAATTCGCTCTATTTTCTGGGATTTGTTCCTTTTTTTCTTGATCCGTACCTCTTTTCTTGGATATGTTTCATTTTTCTTGGATTCATCCTTTTATCGGAACGACTTCGAATGACTCGCTTTCGGTGAACGACTCTTGAAAATGGACGATTTTGCCCATCTCCATTTTTTAGTATCGGAAATGTATTCTTGACATAAATCATACACTTTTTTTGTTCTTTGCAACAGGGTAGGGTAGAATTTTTTTTTGAAAAATAAACTAAAAATGATCTTAAATACAGAATCGCCGAGGTTGGAACTGTTTTCGATTTTGTACTCTACAAACAATGGGTTGCTGCAACACTGATTCGCTAGCAAACTATTTTCCGATATTTTATTTAAATTTTTTTTTTTTTTTTTTTTTTTTTTTTTTGGGCTCGCGTATAAGTCGACCCCCCTACTTTGAAGTTCTTTTTTTGTCTAAAATTTCTCGACTTATACGCGAGTATATACGGTAATTTATAGTGAACCTCGCCAATGTACAGCAACTTCATTATATGTGGAATAGCTTAACACAATTAAACTAAGCCACAAACTATTTTCCCCTATACCATTATGTAATATAATTCTTTTGTGTGAGCCTGTAAATAAATAATAACTAATCTTTTCATCACATACTCTACAGATATTTTATACATATTTTAATGCATATCAGATTTTCTTGACTTTGAAAGACTGTAACATCTTTAAAACTTATCTGAAACTTTTTTTTTCTCATTGGCTGTAATGTAATGGAAAATTTTGATTAACTTTAAATAAACTAATGTGCTTCAAACTCCCAATAATATTTGTGCTAGGGCAAATGTAAATAACATCCAAAAATTTCAGGGCAATCCAAGTATATTTATGAGAGTTAGAGTGTGGACAAACAGACAAATAAAAATCATAAACACTTCAATTTTGTTGGAAAGTGTTAAAAAAAGTTGTTTTTTCCTTTTTGCCATCCCCTGCCTCTATGATATCTTGAGATCTCCTATTTACTTTTGGAGACAAAGCAAAAAGATAAAATAAAATTTAGATAGATTATTATTTATTGTTTATAAAAATCGAGATGCAATTTTATCAGAAGAATTAAAAAAAAATAAACTATGTGTGCTAAAAAAAAAAAAAGCATTTTTTTTTTTTTTTTTTTTTTTTTTTTTTTAAGTAATGAGGGGAGGAGGGTACTTTAGTTTTCTACAGTAGAAAATGATCCAAACATGAAAATTATTATTTTGGGCAGAAAATTTGGGAATGTATTTTAGAAATACCTAACAGACATTTGTTGTTGTTCGGGCAGATTTCAAATCTAAACTTGCGACTTCCTGACACCTTTAAATAATCAGTTTGAGGCTTATGCACATACAAATAAAAACCTCATTTACATAAAAAAGAAAAAGAAAGAAAAAAATTTGTGATATCGAATAACATTTTCTATTTCTTGATAAAGTAAAAAATCTATCAGAAAAAGTTGTTAAAATTGGCATTTACAATTTTTTTTTTTTTTTTTGTAAATGGTCCAGAAACAGTCCTCATGGCACAAAATTCAGGGTTGCAAAAAAGTCGGCTTTTTCTAAAAAAGGCCAGGTCGGCCAGCTTTTATAGGAAAGGTTTTTTTTTTCCCACTGCATATCTTACTATTTATTTTTCACAACTTCTTTTGTTAATTTATTTTACTAATTGCCATTTTATGTAAATTAAAACTGAAATCTTATGAAATTCATTTAAAATCATGTTTCAGATGTGCACTTTTATAGCCAATCAATAATATATCACAAAAATCTCATAAATAGCCAATATGATTAACAGACATCTATACCATAGGTCCTGTGGCACATTCTATGCTTAGTTAAGTTATTTTCATGTTATTATGTGTAAGAATTATATCCAAATAGATAATATACAAAATGATAATGTTTATAAAGTACTTCACTTAGACAATGGCTCCTAGCATATATGAATGTGTTAGTGTACTATGAATAAAAATAGTCACTTGTTTATGTAAGAAGTTTACAAGGAAGCATTCTACTTTAAAAGTAATAAAATATAAATAATTTTATCATATTTTTTATATTTATTTATCTTTCTACGTATAGTAAATTCTCTGTTGCCAGACTGAGTGAGAAGGAAATCTGTCTAGTTCAAAAAAAAAATAAAAAAAGTCAAGTGCCTGTGAATTTATAGACAGTGTAAAAAAAAAAAAATTGTCCTCTAAGTTACCTGTGAATTATACCTTTAGAGGTGCCTTGCCAGGTGAAGGACTCATCATCTGATCAAGGTTCTAAATTACGAGACTAACTTGAGTAGCCATTTGCTGTTCAAACAGCAGGATGTAACGTTAAGTAACAGGCAAAACAAAGTGTGCTCAAACAAGAAACAAACACTGCAGAAGTGATGGCATGCGATGCAAAGAAATCAGGTTTATAGCAACTACATGGCAATTAGGCTGCCACTCATCCCGATACCAGGTATTTAACCTGATAAGCTGAGATAACTCGTTATGTAAGGTCCTGGTCATTGGTTAGAAAGAAAGAAAGGCTGTAAAATTTACCTAAGACAAAATATCATTACTATGACCAATTTTCTCAGTCCTGATTGATACAAATTTATACAGAATTTACTGTACATCCTTTTCCTTAATTTGTTTTTTCTTATAAGGAAAGAGCAGCTGACATAGTGTCGGTTGAATTACTGTGGGGTGGCAATGGCAAAAAACACGTGTCTGTTCTTTATATCTCCTGCTATACAGATGAACTCGGCCAATTTCTCTAGTCTCTGTTTAACAGATCCCTGATATGATTGGGCTAGATTGCCATAAATGTTCTTGCACTGATCACTATAACAAAAATGTGATGGTGTGGTAGATTGATTGATGGAAATGTTTGTAAACATGCTCTTTCCTTCTATATATATTGACTAAACATTTTGTTCCTCCACAAATCTTCCCCCATATTAATAGGAGAAGAATTAACTTGGGTCAATTAACAACATTTCCCACTCCCAAATTCCTTATATTAGGAGAGTTTTAGTGTTTAGTATATTAAGTTACTGGATTAGGAAGATTCCAGGAACTAACGCATTTATGCTTAAATGTTTATCTACTGGCGATACTTATAAGTAACATTAAAATTACTTATTATAAAATTCTTTTAATGTGTCAATTAGTTGTAATAATGCTTAGAATGAGTTACATATACATTACTTTATTTTGTTCCAGAAGCATTATTGGTTACACAAAACAAAAATATTTTTAAAGGATGATTTCTTTTGCCAAGAAATCATCTTTTCAGCTTTCTTGGCGCTGAGGGAAGGGGATGGGGATTTTTCAATTAGGAAATATTTCTATATTCAATTCAAATTTAATTAATCTTTTTAAATCCTTCAAGCCTTCTAAAATCCTTCAAAAATTTATTAAATGATTATGTAAATCTTTTAATTTAGTTAAAGCAATTTACGTAAAATGTTTTAGAAAGTAAAATTTTTACAATTCGGTAGATAAAGGAACATAGATATGGAGAAAATTTTTTCAACAGGTGGTTTTATTTGGAACAAGATTAGTGTAATATGTACGGATATTTAAAATCTAAATCAAATGATTGGTATTTTATTTGGTAAAAATCATTTGAAATACTTCAAAAAAAATTTATTGCACAAATTTTCTAGTAAACTTTCTTTAGTAAATGAATTTTAGTAAAAGCTGGCTTTTTCTAAAAAAGTCGGCCTTTCTTAAGAAAAAGCCGGCCGGTTTAAATCAACCTGGCTAAAACTAGCAGCCCTTTTATTATTACTGCTTTTTCATGAAGGAAGACTGTATTTATGAAAAAATTCAAGATATTGCTGATATCACTAGTAATCACTATCTTTAAAATAAATGAATTTGTGCATTAATCAAGCTTTTTTTATTAAGTCTGGCTAAACCTGAAATAGAACTTCCTTATGTTATGATTTCGATGTGAATTAGTTGTGCACCTTTATGAAGCAATTTACATAGAATAATTTAGAAATGTACATTTGTATTATAAATATTTAACTGTACATCTTTAATTATTTATTTGACCTTTGCTTTTAATATTTTAATCATTTAAAAAAATATATATCTACATTTTTATTATACGTATTACTTAATTATTTTAATAATTT
The DNA here is from genome assembly GCA_964019185.1 of Maratus speculifer. Classification (NCBI taxonomy): domain Eukaryota; kingdom Metazoa; phylum Arthropoda; class Arachnida; order Araneae; family Salticidae; genus Maratus; species Maratus speculifer. The sequence goes on along the minus strand of CAXHSM010000423.1, from coordinate 822,903 downwards.
ACTAGATAGTAAGCATTCAGTAAAAACTCAATTGCATTATTAATTACATTGAAATTATTGTTTTAAAAATGTAAACAAAGCAATGATCAGAAATCTGCAAAATTCTAAAATCTGCACAACCTCTGGTACGAAGCTGTGTGAATTTGAGAAAGTGTACTGTATTTATAGGTAGTTCAAGCACGAGTAAGTTTCCTAATTTAGGCTCCGTTTGTTGTTTTCTTCTTATTTTACTTGAAAAAATATCTCTAATTCCAATATCAATGATTGAAAAGTTACCCTATAAAATCTATAAAAGTATCTGTAAATTCAATTATTAAGCTAATTATCTGAAGATGATATCGCTGATATAAAGATGGTACCAATGTCTGTCACTTCTGAGTTGGCAGCACCATCAACAGGTATTCAGCTTAATATTTTTTTTCCATATTAGACAAGTTAATAAATTTGTTAAATAAATTTTATTTTTCAAATTGTCGTTTTGCTTATTTTTAGTTTCAAACTTTTATTGAGTAAGTTTATTAGTAGTTATATCTATGTCATTTTGGTATTAACTGAAACCAGCAGCAAATGATTTCTTTATTTTATATTCTTATTTAATTGCAAGAGTGGAACTATTTTATTGCTGAATTTGTTTTGTACTTCATTTGTTTACAGATGAGTATCTTTTAAATTTAACTAATCAATGGTTAAAAATGAAGGTTTTTGCTTAAAAGTCAAATAAAACTATGAGAACAAGATTATTAAAAACAATGTTGGTACTTTAATTATAAATAGAAGTTTTCTTATACGTCCATTAAAAACATTTTAAAAATATGCATTAAAATATTTAATTGCTATAAAGGATGTCAAATACTAATAAAAACATTAAAAGATCTTAATAATTTTTACATGTTTCGATTCAAATTACTCAATCATCATCAGAAAAACAAAATACAAATAAATACAAAGATGGAAAATGACAATAAACTATTACAAATGAAATAAAAAAAAAAAAATTTAAATAAAAATCATGCGCGTTATATGTTAATTATGTATCACATTGCTTAATTTTTAAATTATTTAACAATTCAATCCAAATATTTGGGATTTGAAATGACGAGGAATTATTGCAGACCACTGAGCTTCTAACGTAAATTTCAATATACTCTCTCTAATAAAAAGTTGCAAATAAAAATCTGACCAATAAATTAATCTACTTTCATTAAATAAAATATCTATGTTTTCTATTTGACTTAGCCTTGATAATGCTGTTTTACCTCTATTAAATTTTATTCTGCAATGTGCTCTTTACATCATACTTTGAATTTTCTTTGAGTCATGCCAATATAATAATTCTTATAACCACCTTCTTTGAGAAATGGAATGATATAAACACCTGATTGGTGAAATTTATCAATGGGGTCAATTCTAGTTGTTAAAATTGATTTTAATTTTGGAGGGGGTCTAGCAATTAAATTTAAATCAAACTTTTTTACTAGAAAAAAGAAGAGTTGAAGAAGATGGAAATGAATCTGTTTGAGGGTGCAGCATCGGGTTCTGGTTAAACCTGAGCTAAAAGAAGGTGGGGGGTTTATCAATATTGGATCATTCTATGTCAAAAAAAAAATGCATTTTCTGGACCTTGACATCTCAGATTTTTATAATTTTTGGTTTATAGCTTGTGTTCATGGAATATGTGAAAATTCTGATTATTTTTTTCGTAGTGTTTTTTTAAACAGAATTTTAAATATGGCCAAAAGTGCCAAATTTAATCAGATTCTCAATCACAAAATTCTCTACAGTTCTGTTACAAATTGGGTTAGAGAACTTAGTTATATATTTTTTTTAATCTTTTTATGGGCTTTAATAGGATATGCAAAATTAACTATTTTGAGTTTAAAATTTCAAAAACAACATTTTAAATTCCTTTTTTTACATTTTTATTATTTATTAATTTTTGACAAATATGCAAAATTTTTCAAGTTGGAATGCTAATGGAATTTCGAGCTATTATTATTATTATTTTTAATGAAACTTTTCAAGTAACTAACTTCTTATTCTTGGAAATAAGGAGTTCCGTATTTTTACTCTAGGATAATTACTTGAAAGTATTTAAGTTAAAACTGGTGTGAAACAATAAGAACTATAACATCTTAAAACATCATTAAAGATTTTTTAAATGAAATTTAAAAAAATAGTAGTGTTTTATTAAGATTTTTAAGTTTTTATTAACTTACATTCTAATTTAAAAAGAGGTGAAAGATTGATAACTTACGATTTTTCTAAAAATATGCTTTGGTCGTACAAGATGTGGTACAGTCCTATCATTGGACACAGGCTACTATTTATTCTTTTATGGTATATTATAAGACAGACAGCGACGTTCTTGAGCATCTACATTATATATTCATTTCAGAATGTTTAAAGCACAAAACTTTAGCCTTTTAATTTGTTCAAAACCCATCTTATTGCAGCATTAAAGAAAAACCTCAGAATCAATAAGATGTTTTATTTATCGGATGTATGTGCTGCTCAGTATAAAAGTAGAAAGAACTTCTTAAACATATTCATGTGCAAAACTGACTTTGGTAATGATGCCGAAAGGCATTTGTTTTATCACATCACACATCGGAAAAGTTCCTGTCGTGTTCTAGGGGGAACTGTCAAAAGACTTACTTTAAAAGCGAGCTTACAAAGACATTACGAGAACACATAATCAGTCCGTGACAGCTTTATGATTTTGCAAATAAAGATATTCGTGGTATAAATTTCATGTATTGTAAAAATGAAGAGTACAATGAAAATGATACTTAATAATATATTCTGACTGGACAAAATGGATAGAACCTGTTGTTGAACGTTTACATACATTAGGTTGGGAAAACGCATCATTTTACTTGCCACTTGCGAGTAAATTTTTAGGAAATAAAGTAAAAGAATAAAAACTTACATAATTTTTAAAGTGATTAAAATATTAAAATCAAAGGTCAAATTAATAATCAATAATGTATGATTATATATTCATTATAATGATGAATCGTATTTTTCCTAAATTATTCAGTGAAACTTGCCTCATATAAGTATATTATTAGTGTGGCAACATGCAACAGCCCTTTTTGGCTGTATTCTGAACTGAACTGATATGATCACAAAAACTTTTATCTTTTGTAATTGGCAACAGTCCACAAGTGTCAGTGTGGCTTGCTCTTCCAATGTTGTCGTGTGGTGTACACGTTTTCCAGAAAGTTAATTAAATTTGTTATGTTTTTAAGTTAATCCTTCTGATTCCAGTGCTTATTAAATTATGTTACATTTATCACAAAAACCGATAAGTGAACAGTGGTGACCGCGGACATAGAACAATTGCATCTGCCATAGAACACCGCATGTTGTACCGGATCATGGCGTTTTAGGCCTAACGTGCTATCAAAACAATGTGCTCCAAAATGATTTGGTAGAAACGCATTAGGTCTCGATTCTGCATAATTATAACGCTCGCACAGTGTAATTAGATATGATGTCTCCAGGTATGGTTACAGTTATTTTCTTATAATTTCTTTTTCGTAATGGCTGTTCCCCGCGTTGTGTCAGTCGCGTAGTGTTATTACTACAATGAAATTAATCATTACCTAATTAAGACCATTATTTTGTTTTGTTCATTATTCTGTTTTATTCATTATTTTGTTTGATTGCACCTTGTGATGTATATATGTTTTTTTTCCCCCTTCTGTTTTGTTATCTCATATCGTATCGTATCGTAACAAATTTATTGTGAATGTAAATATGTATTAATTTGAATCAGTCTTATCATATTTAGTAATTTTTACCTCCTTATTTTGCTGTCCTTCAAAAATTAACGACGATGACTCTGGATCAAGAAACAGGAATTTTAGCCGTTCAGGCAAAAATGCCCACGTTTTCGAAACATAATATTAAGTTATTTTTCGCGCAACTCGATTCGGCTTTTACATTAAACAAAATCACTGATGAGAAAACTAAATTTAATTATCTAATCAATATTTTGGACACGGACATCCTGTCTTCTGTTAGCGATCTCATATTCACACCACCTGACACAAATCCTTTTACTACTTTAAAAGATAAGTTGCAAGCTATTTTTGAAAACTCCACTGCCCAGAAAACGAAGGCGCTCCTGCAAGAGCTCACTCTTGGAGATCAAAAACCGAGTGTGTTGCTCAGAAAAATGAAAGACCTTGTCTCTGGCCAAGTCTCAGATGATTTCTTGAGAAATCTTTGGCTGCAACGTCTGCCAAGCAATATTCAAACTGTTTTGGCTGTAGGGGGTGAGGAATTGGACAAACTTGCTGTCCTTGCTGACAAAGTATCTGAGATCAGCACCCCTCACAATGACCACACAATAGCAGCATTATCCGAGTCCAGTGAAATGAAAATTCTGCGTCTCCAGGTTGCTGAACTTTCAAAAAAGCTTGATGCTCTGACAGCTTCTTTTTCTGAGAATCGCTCTCGTTCTCCACATCGTAACAGAGAACGTAATTTTTACAGAAACCGCAGCGCCTCTAAAGACCGCAGATATAATTCTGAAATTTGCTATTATCACACACGTTTTGGCCCTAAGGCTCGTAAATGCACTAAACCATGTTCTTTTTCCCAAACGGGAAACGGCATGAGTGCATCACAGTAGCGGCATGTGATCGCACACAACCTTCACACAATAGTCGCTTATGTATTTATGATCCTGCCACTAAGACAAATTATTTAATTGATTCAGGAGCAGATGTCTCTGTAATTCCCAGTGTCATCAAATCCAACCCCTCAACTTTTTGTCTTTTTGCTGCCAATAATACTAAGATATCTACCTATGGGCAAAAACTTGTTGAAGTTGAGCTCAATCTTAGACGTAGCTTTAAGTGGGAATTTACTTTGGCAGATGTTAAGCGTCCTATTATTGGATCAGATATTTTAGCTCATTTCGGGCTATTAATTGATCTTAAAAACCACTGTCTTATTGATCCACTAACAAAATTAACTAGTAAAGGCCAATTTATAAAGGGTATATTTACATCTGTCAAAAGTATCTGTAAGGATTCAACTGTTCACAAAATTTTAAACCAATTTCCAAACCTTACTCGTTCTCGCCCTTTTAACAGTAAAATTACCCATAATACTTACCATTTTATTGAAACTTCTGGCCCACCTGTTTTTAGCAAACCACGAAGACTCCACCCTGCACAACTTGCCGCAGCTAAACGAGAGTTCCAATTTATGTTAGAACAGGGTATCTGTCGGCCATCTAAATCTAATTGGGCATCTCCCTTGCACCTTGTTCGTAAGAGTTCAGGTGACTGGCGTCCCACTGGGGATTACAGAGCACTTAATAAGATAACACGTCCTGATAAATATCCTATACCTCACATTCAAGATTTTACTCATAATTTGCATGGTGCTAAAATTTTCTCAAAAGTTGATATTGTGCGGGCTTTTCATCATATCCCTGTAAACCCTACTGACATTCCCAAAACAGCCATTACTACCCCATTTGGTTTATTCGAGTTTGTTTTTATGCCTTTTGGGCTGTCGAATGCTGCCCAAACATTTCAGAGGCACATTCATGAAGTTCTCAACGATTTTGATTTCTGTTTCCCATACCTGGATGACATTTTAATCGCCAGTAAATCACCAGCTGAGCATGAAGCACACCTCCAGCAAGTTTTAAGTCGTCTTGATAAATATAACTTGACCATCAATCCATCTAAATGCGAGTTTTTCCAGGATGAAATCCAGTTCCTTGGACACCTTGTCTCTGAGCATGGCTGTAAACCACTTCCAGACAAAGTCAAGGCGATTATAGACTTTCCCCAACCAAAAATAGTGAAAGAACTCCGTAGGTTCTTAGGTGCTTTAAATTTTTACAGACGTTTCCTTCCTGAGATGGCTTCCATTTAAATGCCACTAAATCACTTGTTGCAAAATTACCAGAAAAATGACAAACGAGAAATTCCATGGACTGATGCTACAAAGAAGGCTTTTGAAGCTTGTAAAATGAAACTTTCTCAGGCCACGATGTTATGTCATCCTGATCCAACTGCTACATTAGTGTTGCATACTGATGCATCTGACACAGCTATTGGTGCAGCATTAAATCAAAAGACGGAACAAGGTCTTCAACCACTTGCATTTTTTTCAAAAAAACTTTCACCTGCACAGCAAAGCTATTCAGCTTATGATAGAGAGCTGCTAGCGATTTACGAAGCAATTAAATACTTCAGACACATGGTTGAAGCCAGATCATTCACCATATACACTGACCATAAACCTCTATGTTTTGCGTTTGCACAGAAACCTGAGAAATGTACTCCTCGACAACTTCGTCATCTTGACTTCATTGCTCAATTTTCAACTGATATTCAGCATGTTAGTGGGCAAGATAACAGTGTTGCTGATGCACTCTCTCGCATTAATTCAATATCCATGGATCTCAGTCTCCAGACAATGGCCGAAGCACAACTGACTGACAGTGAACTGCGTGAGCTATCGCAGAACCCTACTTCTTCGAACTTAGTTCTTAAGAAGTTTCCAGTTGAAAATGGTTCCACATCTGAGCTTATCTGTGATGTCTCCACTGACAAAATCAGACCTTTCGTACCCCTTTCGATGCGTCGACAGATCTTTGACAGTCTTCATGGACTCTCCCACCCTGGTGTCAAGTCAACCGTGCAGTTGATAAAACAACGTTTCTGTTGGCCATCTATGCAAACTGACATTACCAAATGGACTCGTTCTTGCATTCCATGTCAGCGCAGCAAGGTCCACAAGCACACATTTAGTCGTCCAGGTCAGTTCGCCACTCCAAGTTCTCGTTTTGAGCACATCCATTTAGATTTAGTGGGTCCTCTCCCTCCATCGAAAGGCTGCCAGTATCTACTTACGCTAGTAGACAGATTTACACGTTGGCCAGAAGCTTTTCCAATAGAGGATATCACAGCTGACACTATTGCCTTCAAGTTCTATTCTGAGTGGATTTGCAGGTTTGGTGTACCTCTCCGAATCACCACGGACCGTGGACGACAATTTGAATCTCAGCTGTTCGAAAGTTTGTCTAAATTTATTGGCTCCCACCATATCTACACGACTCCGTACCATCCAGCATCGAATGGACTTGTCGAGCGATTTCACAGAAGTCTTAAAGCTGCTATTCGCTGCTATGCCACAGAACGCTGGGCTGAGATACTACCCACTATCCTCCTGGGCCTCCGCTCATCCATCAAAGAAGACCTGCAAGCTAGTGTTGCTGAACTTGTGTATGGTGAAACTCTTCGCTTACCTGGTGAATTTTTCTCTGCATCCAATGATTATGTTGATCCAACTACATTTGTCGGTCGCTTGAAAGACCACATATCCACAATCCGTCCTGTTCCAACTAGCCTGCGCACTGGTCGTTCTATTTTTGTGCATAATGCACTTTCTTCGTGTACTTTCGTCGTCTTTTTACGACAGGATGCTACTCGTAGAAGTCTCCAACCATTTTACACTGGGCCATTTCGAGTGTTATCCCGCAATGATAAAACCTTCACCATCCAGCTACACAACAAAACATCAACAGTGAACATTGATCGGTTGAAGTCGGCATTTATCAATGCAGTTCCTGATGCAGTGCCTCCAGAACAGACTGTGTTTTTTCCTACAGCAACACCTGATTTACCACAGTCTCCTTCTGGCCTGACAACAAGTCAACCGCTGTCTTCTAATCCGTCTACTAGCCAACAGCCATATGTTACCAAATCTGGTCGCCGAGTCAAATTTAACCCCCGTTATCTTGATGTCACTTCGTCACTGGGAAGAGGGTGATGTGGCAACATGCAACAGCCCTTTTTGGCTGTATTCTGAACTGAACTGATATGATCACAAAAACTTTTATCTTTTGTAATTGGCAACAGTCCACAAGTGTCAGTGTGGCTTGCTCTTCCAATGTTGTCGTGTGGTGTACACGTTTTCCAGAAAGTTAATTAAATTTGTTATGTTTTTAAGTTAATCCTTCTGATTCCAGTGCTTATTAAATTATGTTACATTTATCACAAAAACCGATAAGTGAACAATTAGTTTAAATCAAAATCATCAAATAAGGAAGTTTCATTTCAGGTTTAGCCAGACTTAATAAACAAAAAAGCTTGATTAATACATAAATATTTGATAAGAATATTATGATTACCAATGATGACAGCAATATCTTTAATTTTTTCAGAAATAAATTTGTCCTTCCTTCATCAAAAAAAACATGAATTCAGTAATATTAACAAAAATTACAATTTAAAATATGTATGGAAGTATAATAAAAGTAAAAAAGTCAAATTTTGTCCTTATATTTGAACTGAATGTTTCAATGTTTACATCCATAAATCATGTGCAGATTTCAGAGAGTTGTCAATTTTAGAGTTGCGGATTATAGGGAGCCTACTGTAATGCAACTTTTTAAATAACTTTATGTAAGTTCTATTTTATATTAAACTTTCCTCCCTTCTATATATTTCTTTATTCTATAGAAAAAAAAAATATTATGAAAATACACTGAGATAAAAGAAATCGACTATTTTTGTAGTTGCATAAATTTTGTCAAAACAATTTTCAAGTGCATTTTGCTGGCTGGCAAGGTTTTCTAGCAATTTCAAATAATATTAAATGCATCCATGAAAATAGTAAAAAAAAGAAAATTTGAATTTTGCAATAATTTGTTCAATAGATTCACAGTTGTTACTTTAAAAACAGTTCTGAAAGTTCCATTCTTAAATCAACAACTTTTAAGAGTTTTTGTGTGTCACATCACAAAAGTGGTTGGATTGAAAATGATATTAATAGCAAAGGAATAATCCGCCCCCTCTGATATCTCACAATGTCAAGTGCAAGGCACCTCTCATACCTCCCTAAAGTGATAACGTTGTATATGTACAGCCCCCTATCTCATAAAATCCAGAGAATGATGTTTGTGGAACAGGAACAACATTTCTCTATATTACACACACATATGTATCTGTACTCGAGTCAAGTCACATGCCTAAGAAGATATAACGATATAATTTAATGAATGAATTTTGTGTCATTTAAGCATATGAATTTTTTTAAACTAATACTACCTTTCACGTATAAAAACATTTCATATTTATTTACTTAGAAGGTGTCACAAATAAAAATTAAATTAAAGAGTTGACATGTTTCGGTTCATTAATAAGAACCGTATCATCCTTCGAAATAATCATCTTCCATAACTATGCACTGCTCAGAACTGCTATACATGTCCTGGGAAATTTGCAAGATGTCTTCTTTTGGTATGAAATTCAAAAACTTCGTCACGTTTCGTTGGATGTCACAAATAGGGTCAAATCTCTTTCAAAAAGAGTTTCAGTCATGAAAATAGGAAGAAGTCTGCAGGATTGAGATCTGGCGAGTATGGTGGATGTTGAGTTTGCACCATTCCTCATGAATTTCTTTCAGTGTCTTGCAGAGCTTAAAGCAAAACTTTAAACTGATCTTTTGTTACTTCATTATCCTGTTCTCAGTTAAAATCCAATACACTGAACAAGCATTTAGTAAAGCACGTCTTACACAGAACATAATCGACGCTCAACGGAACAACGGTGGGGGAAAATAGTCAACACTTGCCTCTATGCATGTGCAGTGTTTTGTTTCCCCAGTACTCCTAGCTCGGCCGTTCTGAATTCATTCACCGAACTTTATTGTCAAAAGTAGTATTTAATTAACAGTTAAAATTTATTGCAGTTTATGTAAAAATGTCTTGTTTATTAATTTTCTTTCTGTTTTCAAATTTAAAGGAAGATAAAACTTTTTGTTGAAGTTAATTTCCTAGGATGAAAATGGCAAAAATCTGATAAATACTGATTCTTTGTGTAAATTTCTGTTAGCATGTCAAATAAAACTTGTTTCATGCAAAAATGTCATTGATTGCAGAAGAAAATTCTTGCTCTAGTCAACAGCACTATGTTCCTCCAAATGGGGATAAAGAAAAACATTCCTCCATTGATTCACGAGAAAAAGTTTTTATTTGTGAAGTATGTTCCAAGAGATTTTCTCAGAATGGTCATCTAAGAACCCATCTCTTGACACATACCGGAGAAAAACCCTTTGCTTGTGAATTATGTTCCAAGAGATTTTCTCTGAATGGTAATCTAAGAAAACATCTCTTGACACATACAGGAGAAAAACCTTTTGTTTGTGAAGTATGTTCCAAAAGATTTTCTCTGAATGGTCATCTAAGAACCCATCTTTTGACGCATACAGGAGAAAAACCTTTTTCTTGTGAAGTATGTTCCAAGCGATTTTCTCAGAATGGTAATCTAAGAACCCATCTCTTGACGCATACAGGAGAAAAACCCTTTGCTTGTGAATTATGTTCCAAGAGATTTGCTCAGAATGGTGATCTAAGATCCCATCTCTTGACGCATACAGGAGAAAAACCTTTTATTTGTGAAATATGTTCCAAAGGATTTTCAAAGAGTGACAATTTAAAATATCATCTCTTGACGCATACAGGAGAAAAACCTTTTGCTTGTGAAGTGTGCTTTAAAGGATTTTCTAATAAAAGTACTTTGATCAAACATATCTTGACTCATACAGGAGAAAAAATTTTTGCTTGTGAAGTATGTTCCAAGAAATTTTCTCAGGGTAATCATCTAAGAAGGCATCTCTTGACGCATACAGAATAAATTCCTTGTGCTTCTGAAATGTGTTCCAGAGAATTTTCAACTAGAAAGACATCTCATGATTCATACTGGAGAAAGTATTTTGTTTGTGCAAGATGTTTTCCAAAGGATTATCTGATAACCATTATTTAAAAAAAATTTATCTCATAATAAATAGATACCTCTTGAAAATCTCATGTATTTTTATTATGTTAAACCTGAGTATGAACCCTGTGTATGTCATTGCATTTACTGTTATCACATCTTTTTTGGTTTAGCATTTAGTCATAAAATAAAAAATTGTAATATTTTTCCATAATTGTCACAGTTGTCATTTTGATAAAAATCAAATAACTCTAGACCTGTTCATTAGTTTTCAATAAAACTTTTTGATAGTTTTAATTTTGTTTGTTACTGTAAATTAACTTTACTCTAATTTTAAAACTTAATCTGACCTGAAATGGTTAAATTATATTGCAATATGTTATGCGATTATAAATGCTTTATTGAAATAACGCTTTTAGAAATAGAAGAGAAATAATACTAAAAATATTTTGTGTGAAAAAAATTATTTGTTAATTTTTTTTCCTAAAAGACTTTCAAAGGATTTAGATGAAGCATGTTTTACCTGTTCTCACCATCACTGTTCTTTGCACCGAGCATGAGTTTGGTATTTTTCTAAAACTATATAAATAATTTACTGAATATTGATTCGGCATATTTTCTCAATTCAAAAATAATATTTTATAAACTAATCATACATTCACTTTTTTTCTAAGGTCTTGTTTGTGTCCTACATCATCAAATACAAAAAATTTTTCTGGCAGCATTGCCTCTTATCATCTCTATCATCTATCTATCCTCTTATCTTATTAGCCTAATCATGTGAATGTCATTAATAGTTCTGGGCTGACCTTTTCATTTTCGGTTTTTTCTATGTCAGCTGGACTATTTTGTATTATAGCCAAGCATATGATATATAAATTATTAAATTCTGTTCCATCACTATCATTTCTATTTTGTTACAATAGTCCAAATCATGTCACTGTCATTTACATCTTCTATTTTCTTATGCAAAGCTTCTTTTTTATTAAAAAAATCGAAATTATTTTTATGAATAAAACTAGATAAAAGTTCTCATGATCGTTAAGGAATCTTGATTCCTTTATGTTAGACAAGCATAATTCTTGCTGATAGCATTTTTTAACTTACCAGTTAATATTTTTTTCCTATTTCACATGGTAAATTAAAACAATGTTTTGATGTGAAATTATGTGTCATGGTTTACAGTATTATTTATTTTGTTTCTTTCAAGAAATAAGCAAAAGCCAGGGATTTTAAATAATTCAGTTTTAAATGTAAGTCTTACATTTTTAAAAATCAGTGAAATGATAACATTAAAAAAATTAATATAATATGGAAAAATACTACCTCTGACAATAAAGTTCGGTGAACAGTCTTATAAGATTAATGTAGAGGAAATATTAACAAAAGTTACCATGCGAACCTTCAAAGTAGTCACCTCCCAAAACTATGCACCGCTCAGATCTGCTATACATGTCCTGGAAAATTCGCAAGAAGTGTTCTTTTGGGATGGTGTTCAAAAGCTTCGTCACATTTCGCTGGATGTCTGCAATATGGTCAAATCTCTTTCAAAGAGAATTTGAGTCGTGGAAATAGGAAGAAGTCTAGAGGATTGAGATCTGGCGAGTATGGTGTATGTTTAATTTGCACAACCACTCATGAATTTATTTCGGTATCTTTCAAAACTTAAAACCAAACTTTAAACTGATATTTTGTTCATTCATTTTCCTGTTCTCAGTTAAAAACCAACACACTGAACAAGCATTTTGTAAAATACCTCTTAACCAGAACATAAATGTCGCTAAACTGAACAACGGTGGGGGAAGATTGTCAACACTTGCCTCTATGCAGGTGCAGCATTTTGTTTCCCCAGCGTTGTTAGATCGGCCGTTCTGAATTCATTCACCGAACTTTATTGTCAGAGGTAATATGACAGGAATAATACTTGGTGATATATTTCCTGCCCCTTTCTACCAAAAATACTGAGTTATCCCATCGACCGATTTCGCCAAATTATATAAATCGCCAGATTACACAAATTGACATATTTTTTATATGAACAACTGCAGAAAAATATATTAACAAAATATTAATAAAAATACAAATAAATCGTTGACTTAAAATATCACTTGATGACGCAATAAAGATGAAGTGAATGTTACATTTTCAATCAGTCATTATTGGCATTTAATCTTGTAGTTTGGCAATAGTTTTTCGGTCGACGAGTTAATCAAGTTGTATTAAATAATGAGTTCTTGATTTCTCTGTCAAAATCTTCTGATTTGACAAAGGATTGAGGAAGTAAAATGTAAATTAATTTTGGAATAAAAGTAGCGTGATGCAGTGCTTAGCATGGATTTTAAGAAAACCAAACTGGTCACCAAAAAGAGGTAGAGGTCTGCACGGGCCCCTGGCCCGCGGGCCGGGCCGGCGGAATCGTTTCGAATTTGCTAACGGGCCGGCAGAATTAGAATGTTTTTTAACGGGCCGGGCCGGGCCGGCAAAAAAATTGAACGGCCCTTACGGGCCGGGCCGATTTAAAAATTTTCGGGCCTACACCGGCCCGTTTTGAAGATTTGAACATAAACGATAAAATATAAACCTATTTTCAACGAAAATGGTTTTAACGAGAAAAAATATAAAGGTGCGTCACGAGCCATACTAGTTTGACAGCATCAATATAAAAATGTAAGTTGTGCAGTGTAGAAATCAGCATCGGACAGTTACATTGTGTGTAACCCGTTTTAATATTTTTTAAACTGACTCGTGCAGGGTCAAGATTAAAATTGGAGATCAAGGCATTATTTTTCTACATATAGACTTGCCGGACTGAAAGAAGACTTAATTGTTCTCAAGGTCTGTAGGGCAGATAACATAACTTGTAAAATTATGAACAGCGATAAAGAACTTATGTTAGCTTAATCTTTGGATATATACTTCTTGATGGTTTTTAAATTAATTTTTCAATAACGCGAAAGTATGACACATTTTTATATTAATTTTTAATTGTAAAAATATAAAAGAGATAAGCCTGACTATTGAAGGGATTTGAAATCGAATAGCGTTTTTCATTTTTGGTAAATAAAATACTTGTATAACCTTGTTGAGATAAAATAGTTTCTCAAATGGTTGCAAGTTTTTCTCTCTTCCCATGTTATCGCTTCCGGAAATTCTATTCAAAACGCTATGACAATATTTTATTTGCTTGCAGTGTTCTTAAATTTCTTGGAAAAAAAAATGGATAACGCCATTCGATTATATAGTTTCTGAATAAAGACACCTGCTAATCTTATGCATTTCTGAGAAAAAAAATGAATTTAGAAATGTATCAGAAAGGAGCTTCTTTCAATTAACGTATGAATTTGGATTTAAAATCTTTAATAAAATGATATAGAAATATTTTTATAAATCTTCCTTTATTAAACAGCTTCAAAAGTTACGATGTTTTTAAATTTCTTTTTTTTTTTGCTTTATTCTAAGCCATATTAACTTTTTAATGAATCTTTATTTGAATGTTGAAAGCCTAAGAATCTTAGTAATCATTAATGTTACTAATGTGTATTTCCTCTAAGATATACTGTAAAATCATTCCATAGATATGTATATACACTACTGTGCGAATTAATTGGGACACACATAAATTTTTTTACAAATGTTGTTTAATTTGTATAGGTTAACTTACATGCTTTGTATAGCAATCTAATACGAAATATGTCCTCCTCTATCTTGAAGGAGATCCTGTACACGTTTTGGCATGGATTCCACTAAATTAGAACATATATTTTTGATCTCGTTATCACGAAACCAAACTTTTATAACAATCTCAATCATTCTTTTCTCTGTTGAGCAGTCCATTTTACTCACACGTCTCTTTACAATGCTCCACAAATTTTCGATGGGATTTAAATCCGGAGAATTACCAGGCCAATCCAAAATCATTAATTTCTGTTCTTAAAAAATTTGTTTGTTAGCTTAGAAGTATGGCATGGAGCAAGATCTTGTTGAAAGATACCGACACCACCAGCGAACGTTTGCATCATAAGCACAATTTTTCTTTCTATTACAGAGATGTATTTTTTAGAGTTCATGATTCCTTCAACTGGTTGTAAGCTACCAGGTCCTCCAGAAGTAAAATAACCCCAAAACATCTGTTTCTGAGGGTGCTTAACTGTTTGTCTAAGATATTGTCCTCTGATGGGTTCTCCATCAGTTCGCCTGACAAATCTTGGTTGAAACCTTTGTACAAAAGAATGCGTTTCGTCGCTGAATACAACATTTTTCCAGTCTTGTGCAGTCTAGGATTGATATTTCCTGGCCCGATCCAAACGTTTTTTCTTCATTTCACGGGTTAATAACTGTTTTTTGATTGGTTTTCTTGCAAATCTCTTAGCTTTAATATGTCTTCGTCGAACTGTCGATGAATCCACTCTCACACCAGTAGCTAATAATTCTCTCTGAAGATCTGTACTTGTTTTGCGCGGATGCATTTTACTATTTCGTACAAGAAATTTGTCTGTTCAATGTGTGGTCTTGTGTTTGCGTCCACATTTACTCTTTCGTTTTGGAGACAATGTCCCAAAATTATTTTGCTGATTAATAATCCTAGAAACACTGGATTTGCCAACTTCAACTGCTGCAACAATATCCCTCACAGTCATAAAGGTATGCTGTCTAAGGGTAACAATTCTTGTCCTTTTCCTGGGAGTGATATCCATTTTTTAATTGCGCATTCGAAGCAAACAATTTACACAATCGACCACTCCTTACAGTAACTGAAGCGCAACTGAAGGGAAATATTTTCGACATGTCATGATCACGTGATCAAATCGTTTTAGACTAGTCAAGAGCAGTGGCGCGTTGTAAAAAAATACAGTTGAAATCGGTTTGAGGCAGAAAATCTCCGAGAAAGGAACACTTTTCTTAAAAAACATGTTTGTCCCAATTAATTCGCACAGTAGTGTAGTACTCTTTAAAAAAATCCTAATTATATGATAAAAATCTGAATTTTTAGAAATCGTAGAAATTGTTACGGGCCAAAACGGGCCGGGCCTGTTTTTCCTGATTTCTCTACGGGCCGGGCCGGGCTCGGGCCGAACTTTTGAGTTTTACAACGGGCCGGGCCGGGCCCGGGCCTGGAAATTCCGGCCCGTGCAGACCTCTAAAGGGAGGATAGTCATATATCATAATGTGTTCAAATCGTGTGTGTTTGCAAGTTTCATCTGAAAAAAGTCTGTGATAATCTCTGACTTAATTTTGTGCCCTACCATTTTATTTAACCATCATACGTAGTATAGGGTAAGTCTTGCAATCGTTTTGAAAATCGAAATTTTTTTTGACGGATTTACACGTTTCAGATACTGGAGATTCCGAAAAATATACTTTTAGAAAAAAATTTGCCGTCCGTCTGTCTGTCTGTCTGTAAATGCTCTATCTCCCGAACAAATTGAGATGGAGACTTGAAATTTTTTATGTACTTAGTATGTAAAAATGGAACGAAGCCTATTTAATATCAGTAACCTCGATTATCCGGAAATATAAAAATTTTCGAATTTTTTTATTTTAAGGAATGGACGTAAAAGGCAATAAAATGACACAAATTTTGCATAAAGAACGAAGTACAGTAGACTCCCTCAAATCCGCACAGTTTGGGACCAGACGTTTTGCGGATTTTAGAATTTTGCAGATTTCTGGTCATTGCTTTGTTTACATTTTTTAAACCGTAATTTGAGTGCAATTAATAGTGCATTCAGAACTATAATGAATGCTTACAATATAATAAAGTATTAAAATAAGTAATAAACTAAAATAATAAAAATTTGGATAATTTTTAAAATGATTAAAATACTAATAGCAAAGGTCAAGCTAATAATCAATAGTGTATGATTAAATATTCATTATAAAGATTAAATGTATTTTTTCAAAATTATTCAACAAAACTTGCCTCATAAAAGTACATTACTAATTCACATCAAAATCATAAAATAAGGATTTTTTTCAATTTTAGCCAGGCTTAATAACCAAAAAAATCTTGATTAATGCATAAATATATTTGATAAGAAGATGTGATAACCAGTAATATCAGCAATATCTTGATTTTTACCTCCAAAAAAATTATTCTTAATTCATGAAAAAAACATGAATGGAGTATTATTAAGAAAATTACAAATTAAAAAAATATATGAAATTTATACAAAACTAAAAAAATTTAATTTTGTAGCAATATCCGAATTGAAATTTTCATTGTTTACATCCATAAAATAGGTGCGGATTTTAGAGAGTTGCAGATTTCGGGTTTGCGGATTTGAGGGGGTCTACTGTATATCAGATAAATAGTTGGTGAGACATTTGTAATCCTGTTTTCCGCATTCTTCGATTTTTCATGACCCTGTATTTCATTCAAATTTCAATTCAGAGGTATATTTTAATTGGAAATGAGACGCTTAATCCGACGCAGTAAATTGTTAGTTAATACGATTATTATTTTTGGAGTTATAAGGATGTTTCTTTTACGTAATCCGGTATTACTTGTGTGTTTTGGCGTTTTACATAATTTGTTGAAATTGGCTTATCAGCAATTCATTAATAAAGCATTACTATGTATATTAAAACTATTTAAATATGCGTTTAAATTTTATTTTAAAATTGTGATGCATTTTACACGTTTTATTTTCATATTTTATGTTATGCATATCCATGATGGGTGAGTATTGCGGTGGCCCCAACGACTAGTTTATGTTCGTGAAGATCTTTGGGATAAATTGCATGGTTTGGAAAATCTGATGAGTTGGTCATTGTATTTTAATGTAAATGAAGATTGAAACTGATACTAAGTAGTTGAAGAGTTGACAGCAATCGAAAGTAGAAAGCTTGTAACATATCACCAAATTTCGCAGGAAAATCGATTTTCAAGATTACAAGTGCTTAGCATCTAATGAAACAGCATCATCAAATTTACCAGCAGTATATTGTTGTTAATCTGCTGAAATTATATTGTTTTATAAAATTAAACTCAATGCTAACTTTTAATTGAGCTACGTACTGTATTTCGTGCTGTTATTTTACTAAGCAAGCAAATGTTTGTGCATGTATGCAATTTTTTTCAAAAATAACTCATTATTTTCGTTAAATTTTGTAAATGGAAAAAAAATATTTTCCAATTGTAATAATTTTTAAATTAAATTTAATGATACTGCCATCTATAGTCTTATCAAAAAGATGAAAGGTTTAGTAATTATAAATTGATTTTTTTGATTTGTTAACTAACCCTTTATATTTTGACGGTACTTTTAAGTACCATTTAAAGAAGATTCAATGTAAAATTCATTTAATTCTTCTATACTTGCAAAAGTAGATTTCTCTTTTCATGCAAAATAATTTTCTTAATCCTATTTTAGAAAGTAGGGTAAACAGTCGAAACCTCAATACTTTTCAACGTGATTCTGTTCTCGCCCCTTTAGCTGGGTTTCACTTCTTTTTTCTTTTTAAAAATGTTATACGAAAAAATGTGGAACCACACATCTCCCGTTTGGGGCTGCACAAATGTAACATTATTTACTTTTTGGTAATTTTGGATTGACCCCCCCCTTCTGATATCATACGTAATCACCCCTTCTTCCCTGTGTTGTCAAAGTGGAAAAATTTTGTGATTTCCCGAAGTTATTTCTTTTGTTCCATGTGATATACAGAACTGATTTCATTTATTTTTCGCATTCTTTTATGATTTAAATGAAGAGAAGTCAATAAAATATCACTTTGCATGGGAAAAAAATTAACAGTCAAGGATTGATAATCCGCAATTTTCTATAATTCGCGTTACTTTACGAATGTAAACAATGAAATAAACAGTTAAGAAAATTTACAAATTCGTTATCAGAAATGATTTTTTTAAGACAAATAATAAAAAAATTGAAAAAAAAAATCATAATAAAACATCTACTAAATATAACTCTTTTATTTTATGAACAGTAAAAAATAAACTGTATTCCTGAACATATGTAATTATCTTTACTTAAATGCACATCTATATATATTAATTTTTTTAAATAAAATAACTTTAAAAAGGCATTTTTTGAGATAGCCTATTAAATTAATTACTAGATTTCATATTTACTTTTACATATTATACTGATTATAGAATTGAATTCTGTCTGGGAATAATAAAGTGATATGTAATCCATTATATTCTATGATCCACATAACCTTTGGCCCTCAACTTGTGCGGATTATAGAACTTTGACTGTATATCAAATAACACTTAAAAGAAGTAGTTAGTATTTAAAAGCATTTTATAATAGTTTTTTTACACAATGCATTCAACTGTAATAAAGTCCTGGCTCACTTGTCATGAACAGAGGCAGAATGGTTGGCAGATAGAAATTCTTATCTAAACAAAACAAGTGGACAATATTCTTTCTGTATCTCTCTTATTTATTCATAAACACAATCTTCATTCCAAATATACTTCACAAAATATTTCTTTAACAGCGATTATATATGCACACATTTAACCTCTTCAGACCTGAGCATAAAATAACTCTACAAATATATATTTATTGCTTTTGCATAATCAAAATGTCACCATATATGACAAAAAGAGTCATTTTTATGAAATCAGTACTTTAGGGGACTGGTAATTTAGGTTTACAAATATGGATATAAAAGTACTAATCCCCTTAAAACATCAGTTTAACTATCAGTAATGTAAATTTTCGCAATAACAAAATAAAGGTCTTTAAACAAGTAAATAATCAGCAAATCCACGAAAATTTTTATTGTAAAGCATTTAAGTTAAATAATCATGAATATTTCTTACTTTCTTGGCCACAATGTCTTGAAGGTATTTTCGAAACTCGGATGAAAATAATATTTATTTTATGAGGTAATATTTTTCAGTGATGACATTTATTGGTTTTGTTTTAAAGCAAAAAACATTCAGCTGTATAGAAGTAGAGTAAAAATGCAAAAAATTCGAACAGTTTAGTTTTTATGGACAAAAGAATGGAGGTACACATTTGTATACCTCAGGTCTGAAGAGGATAAGAAAAAGAATAGGAAGCACTGGAGTATTCCTTATTTTAGAATTAAACAATTTTATAATAATTTAGTGATTTTAATAATCTTGTATTTTCATAAAACAGATAAAAGACCGGAAAAAGATAACATGTTTTATTTAACCAAAGACCATATTACAAATAACAAAGAGAAAATTTTGATTGGATCAAAAATGATATCAAAAGACAAACGCCCATACAGATATCTTACAATATCATATGCCAGATCCTAACCCACCCCCTCCCTAAAATAATAATATTATATTTGCACAGTTCCATGTGTGTACTTACTCGATAATATTTGTTAAATGTTGATTACCTAATGTGTTCATTGTGCCATATTCATACTGACATGAAACACAGCAATAAAACAACTTTTTGCTTCTAATAAAAAATTTATTTATACATTATTGTTTGTACTTCTACTTTTTTATGTATCTTTCAATTAATATTTTTTCTTATATATATATAATTCATAGTTAATTTCTCAAAGAATCACTTTAATTTTAGAGGTATTTAAATATTTTTTATAAAACAAAAAATATAAAAAAAAAAAATCATAAACGTATAACGTTTATTGTAAAAAGGAAATTTTCAAAAAAATTGTGACATAAATTAGTTAAAATTTAAGTTTACAGAATAAAATCTTGAGCTTTACACACTACTTAATGCATTTAGGGCCCTCATTAAGGGGATATGAGGGGGGGGGACCTTCCCCAAAGCTATTCATGAATGCTATTACCCTTGACAATTTTACCATCCCTGTCACTAAACTAGCCATCCGATTTTCATAAAGATTGAGATTACTCAACAAAATTTTACAATAATTATATATTTAAAATTTCAAAACATTCGGTTGCATAGTTTTTTCTTCGTTACATGCAGAAGGACAGACAGATGAACTCCAAAGATGCATAAGTCTATATACCGATGCTTCTTATGTGTAAACATTATTAATTTAAGAAGTCCAGATGTATTTTGAACAATTCTAGAAGCATTTAAATTAATTTATGGTAGTTTTTTAGTGTTGCCTGCAGGCGACATCAGGTCTGAGGAGGTTATATAATTACGAACGCACCTAAAAAGCGAGAAAATAAGACTGTTTTAAACTCCACAGTGTCACTGTCAGTTATGTGCCTCATCAAAGTTCTGGGGTGAATTTGCCTGCCATAGAAAAAGAAGAAAAAAATATTAAAATATACTTCAGATTTACCAGTCCTTTACTGAAGACAACAACTAATTTCCAAATAGGTAAAAAATTGTAATTCAACAAATTACAACGACTGTTTGGAAATTATATTTTCAAAGTCTAAAATTTTAGACTTATAAGTAATCTATATGTACAAAAAATAATAATAAACATTTTTATGATGATAAAAAAATGGCTTACGTAATAACAGAGTCCCACATTACATACGCCATGGATTAAAAATTATTATTTCTGTACCAATCATATACAAATTTTAAAAGTAATTTTAGTTTTGCAGTTTTCGGCACTGCAGATTTTTAAACTTCTAAACATCACATTTTTTTAATTTTTACTCCGTCGTATAGAGAAAAAAATGCACTTTTAAATGCAATTTGTTTGAAAGCTGTATCTCAATTCGTTTTTATGTTATTATTATTTTTTGTAGATTTTTCATAATTTTTTTTCATTGTGGCAACAGAAATATTTCATTTCTGGACATTAAACATGAAGCGTTACTTGCTATCATATAAACCTTTTTAAAGCGAAAATGTTAACGTTTTTGTGATTTCCTCTTAGAAATTTTCACTGTATCTCAGTTACACCACTGAAATGATGAGTCTAGATACGCTATTGAATTTCTTCACCCTCCTTAGGACCCAAACTTTACCATATCCTAAGTTCACATCAATAAAAAACCGTCTTATTTTCTCGCATTTTAGGTGCGTTCGTAATTATATAAATCCATAGCACCTATAGTCGTCATTCAGTCCGTCTGTCCGTTTGCATATAACAGAGCAAAAACGATACCACCAAATGCTCTGAAATTTTAAATACAGTCGAGTCTCTATATCACGAAATCCATCGTTCCAGTAAAAAATTCGTTATATAGAGAAATTCGATGTATAGATAATGCTGTTAAAAATCGTATTTAATGTGTAAATTTTGAACAAATATTATTTTTGATCTTTTTAATTAAGAATTTGAAATGTTTAATAGTAAATATTAACCTAACTTTTTATTTCTTAATTATTTAAGCTGTTTCAAAAAAGAGAACAGACATTTATTTGAAAGCTTAATGAAAACCAAATAAGAAAGACTTGCATTAATTTCAGACGAAGATATCTGTAATTTTTTGTTGGTTTGATTTTAAAATTGTTATGTTCTCAAAAAAAAATGTTCAAATTTAGCAAGGAATAAAAAATTGTAGTTAACATTTTCCTCGATTTGAAGGCCTCTCTTATGTGCCTCTCATTGATTCCTCTCTCATATGTGTAACAATCCAATTGACTCTGTTTTGAAAAGGATGTGGAAAGGTGTATGGTAGGTGGGATGAATTCGTTGGATTTAAAGAACAAGGAGAAAATTAATAAATATAAAAAAAACTCAGCACTGAACGATAAATCAAAAATAGGCGATGGAAAATTGATTCCATAGGATTTCGAAGTTTTTTTTTTTTAAGCTGAATAAATTAAGAACAATTTATGAAAAAATTCGTTATATGGAGATATATATTTCGCTATATAGAGACTGTTTTTAATGTAATCATACGAAAAGGGGACCGTTCCTAATAAAAATTCGTTATATAGAGAAATTCGATGTACGGAGTTTCGTTATAGAGAGACTCGACTGTATATAATTAGGGCAAAATTTTGTCGAGTCGTTTCAAATTTTATGAAAACTGGATGTATAGTTTAATGACAGGGACGGTCAAAATTTTTCCGTTACATGATGGCCAATGGGAAAAAATGTTTCAAGTTCATTTTTATAGTCTTACAACTTTTCAAATAGAATGAAATTGATATTCATTTACTGGATTATGCATTCTGTTACAATATGCTACTCAAAAATTGTTTATTATTCATTTACAAGGATGTACACTATCATCTGTCTCCTTTCGCACGCAAGCGAATTGGAAAGAAAAAAGATAGTTTTTTAGAATATTTTTGTTCTCAAAAAATTGGCACTACTGCAATTTTAATGTCATTTTCCTCGTTTAATGGAGCATATTTTCCCTTTTAATTCGAGGCTACAAAAATTCATCTGCTTGGGAATAATGGCCATAATCAAGCCATTGAAAAGCATTGTGATTAGAAAATTTATGCTGATATTTAATTTTATTTTTATATGAAGTTATAGACTTTTTCAGGGACAGGTTTCAGTTACACATGAATTTTTTTTCTCTATTTTAAATTAATTGCATACACTTTTTCATTTTATTTATCAAAAAAAAAAAAAAATAAATAAATAAATTTTAACTCATAAGTACATATGGATTTTAATTAGTAAATATGTAAATAATTGTCTAAAATAATTCATACAGAATAAATATGCAGTATTTTTCCCATGCATTTATCTGTATTTATGCTTCGTCAAATGGCACAGTAACAAAACGAATGCACTAGCAGTCACTTTTTTACCCTCATGATTCCCACTATGACGTCACTCGAACACTGCCCATAGAACGATTTACTTTACTGGATCACTTAAAAGTAGAAAATCAAAAATAGGACGAAGGGTTTAAACAAAATAATAAAACGAAGGTAATGATACCCTGATGATCTCCCTTCTGCCTACAACCTTTTGAGTTGACTTGAAATATAATTTTCGAGTTTGGACTGCGGACAATCCAACGCAATCAGGACTCTAATCCTTATTAAATTTAGGCAAATGAATTTTTCAACTGACCAGGGAATCTCCCCAGGTGTGAGTTGAGGATTTGGACAAATGTGATATTAAAAGAAAGATCTTGTCATGTACGTTAAAAAGTGCAGCGGAACTATCCTTCCGAATCCAACCGTTTTCGAGATATCAATACTTGAAATGTGAATGAATAAATAAAGAAATTGACAGGCAGGTATATAAATTGTTCGCAAGTTAAAAATTTCTTTGCATTGGTTTTAATTCTCCTGCCACTACCTTTTCCCGAGATACAAGCAAAATCCTTTATACCCACACATTGCCACTTATTTACCCTCTTTTAGACAGGCACTTTCGCATACTAAAAGTTTTCGCGTATGGCTGCGTTCGAAGAGTTTTTCCATCTGTTTTGTTATTTCCAGCACCTTGTTTAATGCATAATTTGCGGCTAATGAGTAGCATGACGTAATAGATAAACTGTATGTGTATGTAGTGTGTAAAATAGAATATTTTACTTAGGTTTGCTTAACTTGCGAACAATTTATATACCTGCCTGTCAATTTATTTATTTATTTATTCACACTTCAAATGCTGATGCCTTGAAAACGGTTGGGTTCGGACAGGTAGTTCCATTGCACTTTTTAACGTACATGACGAGATCTTCCTTTTGATACCACACTCGTCAAAATCCACGACTTACACCTGAGAGCGTTCCCTAGGGAGAATTGTAACCGTATGATTTACATCTTACGGTTAAATCTGTCTCATGCATCTTGTTTCATGCAAAAGTTTTGGCAAATGTGGGGTGTGATGTAATGGATAAACTGTATGTGTAAGGCTGGGATTACGGAGCCTCGCTATGTCTTATCTTACGCTTGATCGTAGGATAGGCGTTCCTGCGATCAATCGTAACTTCGTATCACGGTGCCTCAGTGTAAGTCCTCGCACTTAGGCGTAAGTCCTCTTGTTCTCAGCCAATCAGAGGCCGTAGTCACATTTGTTTTGATTGCGCGCGCATCTATTTTTCTTTAAACTTACGACTGCTTTCAAGGTGTCTTAAGTTACGCGACTACCGTTACACCGTTTACACTTTGTTTACATCGTAAGTCTACGTCGATCTTAAGTGAGGCAGCTCGAATACGTCATCTGGTGAAGAAAAGGTGTAACTTCTCCATTCAGGATAACGCCGTGTAAGCTGATTGCATTACATGCATTTTAAATTTGTGCAGAATAATTATTCTTTTGCACAATTTCAGATTTCCTGTGACATTTGTTTCCTGTCTTATATGACGAAGTAAATATTATACGAATTTGAATATCTAAAACTTTTAAATACATTTATAATAAAGAATTGTTTCAATGGGACATTAACATTAGTTAAAGGGACAGTTATCCTGTATGGAAGGCTGCGAGCAGCGCCTCTATAGGCTGTTTTATTTCCCAATAGCGTGTAAAATAGAATGTTTTTTTTAGACTGGCTTAACTTGTGAACAATTTATGCTCCTGCCTGTCAGTTTATTTTTTTCCTTTACACTTCAATTGGTGTCCTGAAAACGGTTGGATTCGGACAGGTAGTTCCATAGTACTTTTTTAACGTACATGACGAGATCTTCCTTTTAATACCACACTCGTCGAAATCTTCAACTTACACCTGGGAATGTTCCCTAGTGAGAATTGTAACTGTGTGATTTACATCTTATGGTTAAATCTGTCTCTAATAGTTGAGCATTTTGTTCATGCAAAATTATTTTTATTATATCAATCAGTGAAAATGGATCCTATATAAAGCGAAATCGTTCCTTATACAATAAAATGTTATATAATCACGTTTATATATGCTAAGATAACAATCTTTCTAAAACTAAACTTGTTTCCGATCCCGTGTTTATTTTTTTCCTTTTTGTGAAAACAGAACTAGTCAAAAGGACTCATTAAAACTTTGCACAAACAGAAAATGTAAGAAACGGAATACAGCTTGAATAGAAAGAAATCATGGTTATGACAAAAGGTTTCCCAACAATTATAGATGCTTTCAGTCGTGATGTCAAGATGACGTTTTGCTTGGATACTGACTCCAAACAAACCGTTGCTATGCTGTGTTTTCTATTTTTATTATATTTTATATCTATACCTTGCAGCTATATCTCATATATATATATGTATTAATATTTAAAAAGCAGTGGTAAAATTTTCTACGATTTATATTTAATAAGAAATGAAACATAGCAACCGTATGTTTAGAGTCAGTTTCCAAGCAAAACGTCATGAATGACGTCACTGCTGAAAACGTCTATTCCTGCTAAGCTGTAATCTCGCCTAAAACGGAAATTTCTTCCAGTACCTTTCGATCTAGTCTGGGTAGGTTTTACAGTGCTTTGGTTTTTAAATCATAAAATTAAAATTTTCAAACCTTACAACTGATTCATATCGAAAATAAGTTTGATTTTACCAAACCCCTCCACCCATATTGATGTTCTTGGGCCAGGTCTGGACACTACTTTTTCCTGAAGTCTCGGCCCGGCCCGGCCCTAGTTAAATATTCTGGGTTGAGCTTCTTATTCTGAAGGGCCGGACCAGGTATAAATTATTTTTTCCGTATCAAACAGAGACTGGTATCATTTTCCCTAGTCTTCAAGGGCCTTAATTAATTCCCGACTTTGACCGCCTCGAATGAAAATCATTCTGTCGGCATAGCCTGGTCCATTAAGATCTATAAAATCTGTCCTAGCAAAAAAAAAATCCGAATAATGTATGCATCTTAAAATTATCATTATTCTACATATAAACATTAAATTTTATTTTTTTATAAAGAATAATACATGTTTAAGCTTATTAAAATATAGCTAAATTTAAATATATAAAACATATGAAAACCTGCATATAACGGAATCTTGTCTTAAGAGGTCACTTCATTCAAATGAAAGGACAGATTCGCCTATGGAAGAAATTTATAAAGCTATCTCGGTTACATTTTAATACTTTTAAATGAAGTTTGTTTGCATTGGATAGCTGAGATTGATATGTATGCAGGACGCTTTTTTACACTTTTGATTTTTTTTATAAGGACGCCTTCTTTTTCGGAAGCGATTTGAAAAGAAAAGCACTCTCAAGTAGAATATCTGCAATCGAAATCGAAAAAGTAGAAAGTGGCCTGCATTTCGATCAAATTCAGCTATCCAGTGGGAAAAAAATCATTTAAAAATATTGAAATGCAACAGAGATATATTTATGCATTTCTTCCATTGGATTAACATTAGCGAAGGCGATTTTTTATTTGAATGAAGTGGCCTCTTAACCTGAAAAATATGTTATTCCATGAAAAATGAATGTATTAATACGAAAGAATGAACATGTCAACAATTATTTGTTTATTATCAAATAAGACACTAAACCATGGATGAAGGGCGAAATATTTCTTTTATTTATTACTAAAGGCTAAAACATAAAACGTAATAATAGTAAATATGACATACACAGGGTTTATACTCCATTTTTGAAATAAAAATATGGGAGATTTCCATGTATTGTCTATTTGAAATGAGAAAAATTTTACATTAAATAATGGTTATTAGATAGTCCATTGGAAAACAGGATATAAAAACAAAACAATTTCGCCTGTATCAATTACAAGGTGCCTAGTTCACAATGTCTAGAAAATCCTTTGGAGCACTTTTTAGAAACACAAGGATTTTATCCTGTATGTGTCAAGAGATGCCTGCTTAGATTACTACTCCGAGAAAATCTCTTGGAACATACTTCACAAGCAAAAGGTTTTTTGCCAGTATGTGTCAAGAGATGTTTTCTTAAATCACCATTCTGAGGAAATCCTCTCGAACATATTTCACAAACAAAAGGTTTTTCTCCTGTATGTGTCAAGAGATGTCTTCTAAGAGCACCATTATCACGAAATCCCTTTGAACATATTTCACAAACAAATGGTTTTTCTCCTGTATGAATGTTTCTTAGATGTCTTATGAGATCACTCTTCCGTGAAAAGCCCTTGGAACATACTTCACAAGCAAAAGGTTTTTCTCCTGTATGTGTCAAGAAATGGCTTCTTAGATCAGCATTCTGAGAAAATCCCCTGGAGCATAATTTACAAACAAAAGGTTTTTCTCCTGTATGCGTCATGAAATGGGTTCTTAGGCTACCATTCTGAGAAAATCTCTTGGAACATATTTCACAAACAAAAGGTTTTTCTCCTGTATGCATTAAGAGATGGGTTTTTAAATTACCATTCTGAGAAAATCCTTTGGAACATATTTGACAAACAAAACGCTTTTCTCCAGCATGCGTCAAGAGATGGGTTTTTAGATCACCATTCCGAGAAAATCCTTTAGAACATATTTCACAAATAAAAGGCTTTTCTCCTGTATGCATCAAGAGATGGGTTCTTAGAGTACCATTCTGAGAAAATTTCTTGAAACATATATCACAAACAAAAGGTTTTTCTCCTGTATGCATCAAGAGATGTGTTCTTAGATGACTCTTCTGAGAAAATCCTTTGGCACATATTTCACAAACAAAAGGTTTCTTTCTTGTATGAGTCAAGAGATGGGTTTTTAAACTACTGCTCTGAGAAAATTTCTTGGAACATACTTTACAAGCAAAAGGTTTTTCTCCTGTATGTGACAAGAGATGGTTTTTAAAAGTACTGTTATCACGATATCCCTTTGAACATACTTCACAAACAAATGGATTATCTCCTACATGAATGTTTTTCAGATGCCTTCTTAGAGTCTTCTTCTGAGAAAATCTTTTGGAACATACTTCACAAATAAATTCTTTTTCTCCTGGATCAATAGAGGAATGTTTTTCTTTATCCCCATTTCGAGGAACTATGTGCTGATGACTAAAACGAGAATTTTTGTCTGCAATCGACGACATTTTTCCAAGCAAAAAAGTTTTGTTTCGGATGTTAATAGAAACTTCTTCAAAGAATCAGTATTTATCAGATTTTTGCCATTTTCATTCAAGGAAATGACTTATTGAACTTCAAAAAAAAAAAAAAAAAAAAAATTCATATGACTTTGTATCTGAAAACAGAAAGAAAAATATAATAAACAAGACATTTTTAAACAAGCTGCATTAATTTTAACTCTTAATTAAGTAGCCGATTTTGCAATTTTCATTTTCTTAACAAGCACAAAATTCATTCATTAAATTATCACATAATACATTCTTAGGCATATGAGACTTGACTCGAGTGCAAATACACATGTGTTTATTATATGAAATGTTTACACTGCTCTTCCTACATCTTTCTCTAGAGTTTATGAGATATACGTTGTACATATAAAATATTATCATTTTAGGGGAGAAAAGGGAAAGGGCCGGCAATTGACACTGTGAGATATCTCTTGGGGGAGGGGCAATTCTTTTTTGATATAAATATCATTTTGGTCCAACCCATTTTGCGATATGACACACAAAGACTCTTAAAAGTTGTGGATATGAGTATGGAACTTTTAGAACTGCTTTTGAAGCGCAAATTACTGAACCATTCAACAAATTCTTGCAAAATTCACAAATGTTTCCAATATTTTCTATGCATACAATTAATATCATTTTGAATTGCTAGAAAACCTTATTAGCCAGCCAGCACAATGCAGTTGAAAATTGTTTTGACAAAATTTATGGAGCAAAAAAAGTTGGTTCCTGTTACTGCAGTGTATTTTCTTAACATATGTTTCTATAGCATTAAGAAATAGATACAAGGAAATAAAGTTTAGTACAGAATAGAACTTACATCAAAGTCATTTGAAAAGTTGCAATATAAGCTAGTAAAAAAAAGTTAACAGCCTATCTCTATATTTTGCGGTTTTGGAAGTCTACCAAAAAATTTACTCACCAGTAGCGAGAAAAATGATGCATTTCTCCAACCTTGGGTACATAAACTTTTAAAAGCAAGTTCCTTCCATTCTGTCGAATCAAAATATAATGTTACGTATCATTTCATTGTACTTTTCCTTTGTACATTACATGAAATTTGTGCCAGGTATATCTTTATTTGCAAAATGATAACACTGCCAGGGAGTGATTATGTGACTCTCGTAGGGTCTTTGTAAGCTCGCTTTAAAAACAAGTCTTTTGACAGTTCCTCTTAGATCACCACAAGAACTTCTCCCATCTGATGTGGCAAAAAAGTGCCACTCAGCATCAATGTCAGTTTTGTGCATGCATGTGTTTAAAAAGTTCTTTCTGTTTCTATACTGAACCGAACATACATCCGAAAAATAAAATATTTGATTGATTTTGAGGTTATTTTTGCTAATGCTGTAATAAGATGGGTTTGGAATAAATTAAAAGTTAAAATTTTGTGCATTAAACATTCTGAAATGAATATATAATGTAGATGCTCAAGAATGTTGCTACCTGTCTTAAAATGTACTATAAAATGAGGAATAGTAGCCTGAGTCCAATTATAAAATTGTACCTCATCTTGTAATACAAAAGCATAATTTTCAGAAAAATCGCAAATTATTAATATTTCTCCTCCTTTTAAACTGGAATTTCAAGTAAATAAAAACTGAAAAATTTTAATAAAACGCCATTATTTTTAAAATATTTATTTTTAAAAAAATTATGATATTTTAAGATGATATAGTTCTTATTGATTTGCACCAGTTTCAACTTATATTCTTTGTAATTACCTAAGAATAGAAATATAAAACTCCTTATTTCCAAATACGCAATTATTTTGCTATTTGGATTATTTATTGAATTATTTTTATTACGCTCCTTATTTCCAAAACCAGTTACTTGAAAAGTTTCAATTAGTGTTTTTCATTAACCTCTTCAGACCTGAGGTACACAAATGTGTTCCTCCATTCTTTTCCTCATAAAATTATACTAATCGAATTTTCTGCATTTTTGCTTTTCTTCTATACAGATGAAAGTTTTTGCTTTAAAACAAAACCAATTAATGTCAGCACTGATGAATATTACTTCATAAAATAAATATTTTCATCCGAGTTTCGAAAATACCTTCAAGACATTGTGGCCAAGAATGCAAGAAATATTCATGAGTACTTAATTTAAATGCTTTACAATAAAAAATGCTAAAGATTTCCTGATCATTTACTTGTTTAAAGACTTTAATTTGGTTATTGCGTAAATTTATGTTACTGTTAAGTAAACTGATGTTTTAAAGGCTTAGTACTTTTTTATATCCATATTTGTAAACCTAAATTATCAGTCCTCTAAGCTACTGATTTCATAAAAATGACTCTTTCTGTCATCTATTGTGTCTGCAAAACCAATAAATATACATTTGAAGAGTTATTTTATGCTCAAGTCTGAAGACCTTATAAAAGGAATAGCTCCAAAATCTCATATTTTCTCCATTTTAAAATTTTGCATATTTGTAGCCAAAAAGTCAAAGATTAATAATTATATATTTGAAAAAAAATTTAAATTGTGTTTAAGAAAAATTTAAATTCAAATATTCTGAGATTTGTCAAAATGATTCTTTTACTCAAAATAGTTAGTATTGCATACATATTATAACCTATAAAAAGGAGCTTTCAAATAGGATATAACTCAACTCTCTGGTGCAATTTGTTAAAAAATTGTGGAGGATTTTGTGATTGAGAATTTCATTAAATTTGGCCATATTTAAAGTTCTGTTAGGGAAAAAAAACACCAAGAAAAAAATTTAAAAATTAGATTTTTCATATGTTCTATGGATACATAAGTATAAATCAAAAATTATTGTCTGAGTGAAGCGAAGGCTAATACACAGTGCAGTATTACTTTCTGGACATAAAGAGATAGGAAACGATATTAAAAGTCAAACAAAATTCTTTCGTCAAGCAAATCTCAAAAAATACTTGTTGGATTTCGATACTGTTTATACCAGAAGGTACCTGTGAAAGTAACTTACTGAATGCATCTATACTACAAAAAATTAGTTCCAAATAGTTTTAAAATTATATTTAAAAAACTGATTAAAAAAGCACAATTTATTTACTTACGTCACAGAAATTGGTATGCGTCAGTTTCATCGATTGGATGTTTTTGTAGACAACCGAATTGGAATATATGGAGTAAATACAAAACCTTTAGGCACAGTGAAAGGAGGTGGACATTTACAACTTTTACGCACGCAGTTATACTAAAAACATTGCATAAAATTATATTACAATTCAATCAAGCAGAGGGAAAAATCTGATCTTTTTTTTTTTTCTCTTCAAAAAAAAAAAAGGCATAAAAAACTTTGATTTAGAGATAATCTTACAGTAGGTAATTCAATCGCCAAAAGAATATTTTATATTTTGTGGGTGAAAATTAGAAACAATTACAGAATAACTTATTTAATTTGGAATCGTCGCGATCACAGTGAGTTCAAATTATAGAAAATTCCAGGATTACAGAAGTTTTGTAGCTAAAATGCAAGAAGATAAATGATAATCCCAATATCTCTTATTAATATGGCAATACAAACAAATAAGGAACTGGATAATTGAAAACATTGGGAAAAATCAATTCAAAATGCTCAAAAACGAATGTTTTTTTAAATTTTATATTATGTATATTTTATGCAGTGAAGCCATCTGTTGTAAATTTTAAAAATAACATGTGTAGGATTTTTAAAAAAATTGCAATTTCTGATGCATGAATACTTAATAAATAATGCATATCACAAGAATAATAGACTTATCATGAAAAATATTAAAAAATTAAATAAAAAAAAAAATACACTCAGAAATTTAAGATTTAAAATTATAATTACAGTAACACATTTAAGACTGTGATATATAATGCTAATAATATAAAAAATTAAATATTAAGCACTTATAGATGTCAAAGTAAGTCTCAAGTTAAATACTTAAAACAAATAATAATTTAAAAAAATCCGATTTTGTGATATTTTTGCGCATTTTATTATCTTTGGAAAAGAAAAAGAAATTAAATTAATATTAATCATGAATTTCTATAACTTAATGTCTAAAAAGACACCTATATTAATTACAAATTTAATTTAGAGAGTTCTTACAGTTCTAAAATTGAAAAAAAAAAGTTGTGTTATTATGTAATCTTTCCATTTTCTTAATCATTTTCTGAAATTCATTTATATACGAGTTATGGCACCATCTATTATCTCTAACTCAAAATAAAAACGAATAAATGTACAGAAGTGTTTGGATTACAGAAGTTTCTAGGTTATAGAAGTCCAGATTAAAGATGTTATATTGTATAATTATACTAGTTTCATGAAAAACCATGAATTTAATCATAATCATATTAACATAAATTACAAATTAAAATATATATGGAAGTGATATAAAACTAAAAAAGTCAATTTTTTTCTCTTTTAACTTAACTGAATGTTTCATTGTTTACATCTGTAAATTATGTGTGGATTTTAGGGTTGCGGATTTGGGGGAGTCTACTGTATTTGTGATGATGTAAAGATTTCAGGGTTGCACTGTGATATATAACACTAACAATGTAAAAAAATTAAATGTTAAGCTATTATAAATATCAAAGTAAGTCACAAGTTAAATACTTAAAACAAATAATAATTAAAAAAAATCTGATTTTGTGATATTTTTGCGACACTTTATTATCTGTGGAAAAATAAAAATAAATTAAATTACTACTATTAATCATGAATTTTTATAATTTAATATCGAAAAAGACACCTATATTAATTACAAATGTAATTTAGAGAGTTCTTATGGAACAGATGTAGTATTCGCCCGGAATCCGCCATCTTGTTTCTTTGTATAAAGTGGTCACTTAATGACCACGTTATACTAAATTTTTGAATCATTCAGACATTAAATATAAACAACAGCAAATATTTAAACTCAAAATCAGCACTCCGAACATTATTTGTAAAAAAGAAAAAAAAAGGGGGGGAGGAGAAGGAATGCATAATTAGCAAAACGGTAAATACATATATTTTAAAAGAATTAAATAAGCAAATATTCATTAAAAAATATACCGTAATTTCTGGAAGAAACGCCGCGGCGTTTACGTGCTTTAAACTGAAATTTCAAGCGATGCGGCGTTTACGAGCATTTTTTTTTTCAAACAAGCGTGATATTTTTCTGAATTTTTCCGAAAATTTAAAAAAAAAATTGATCATAATTCCAAAATTTCGGACATAAAATGTATCGCGAATTCCGACAAATGGTTGCAAAAACAAATTAATTTCGATTTCGTCAAAATATCGCGAAAAATGTCAATTTTCATTAAAAGACCGCAAAAAGTTACACAAATTTCGCAATAGATTGCGAATAAACGAAAATTGCATTTTCGAATGAATTTCATGAATTTCCCCCTCCCCTTCTTTTATAACTTTCAGAAAATTTGTCCTGAATCCGATTTTTTTCCCCCGGTCCAAAGATTCAGTGATGAATCATGATGAAATGAATGAATCATGAATCTTTGATGAAATGTGCTTTTTTAAAAGATTTTTTTAATTGATTTCATGCTTTTTTTTTTTACAAATTTCTCCTTTTTTTCTGCGTTTTTCGACAGAATTTACGTTTTTTTAAACCAATTTTTTTTTCAAGTTTTGCTTCAATTATAAAAATTCATGATTCATTCAAAGATGCACGATTCATTACTGAAAATTTTGTGAAACGATCGTGAAAAAATCCCATGTAAGCGCCCCTCTCTAATTATTTTATGATTTTTCGTCACGTTTGGGGGGGGGGGGGCGGATTAACGGTATTTTACGGTACTGTTAGGAAAAAAAATCGCCGTATCCGCTGCGCCGCACTAAGCATATTTTTACTTTTAAACTCGTATGCGTCGCGGCGCTTATTTCCGAAAATACGGTATTTAAATAATATTATTAATTTTGTATTTATTTATTAATTTCTGATTAATAATTTCATTTTTATGATTTCTTAATACAGCTTATTAATGTGCTTCTGTTTAACATGTTAACCGCGATTACCACGGAAATTTTACCTGCGGCGTTTACGACCATTTTCTAAATTTTTTTGAGTGATTTTCCGCGATGCGGCGTTTCTTACAGAAATTACGGTATGCATTCCGAAATTACAATCAAAAAATTTTTAGAGAGATTGTACTTAAAAAATAAAAAATAAATAAAAAAAATAAAAATAAATAAAAAATAAATAAATCCAAATACAGAAATTTAAAATCGGCAAAAAAATGGCCGCCATCTATGGGCGAATACTACATGATAGCCATTCATTTTTATATGAGTTATGGCGCCATCTATTATCTCTAACTAAAAATAAAAATGAATAAATGTACAGAAGTGTCCGGATTACAGAAGTTTCTGGATTATAGAAGTCCAGATTAAAGATGTTATATTGTGAACTTATTCTATCTTCATGAAAAAACATGAATTTAATCATACTCATATTAACATAAATTACAAATTAAAATATATATGGAACAAAAATAAAACTAAAAAAGTCTTTTTTTTTTTAACTAAGCTGAATATTTTATTGTTTACATCTGTAAATAATGTGTGGATTTTAGGGTTATGGATTTGGGGGAGTCTACTGTATTTGTGATGAGGTAAAGATTTCAGGGTTGCATATTTGAGAAAGTTTAATATGCTTTAATTTTTTTAAATAGATTAAAAATCATAGGAACAATAATTTTACTATGATATAACGGAGGGTTGAGAAATGCTCTGCTAACCTCATATAATAAGAACTTTTAGTTGTACTTACTTGCACTATGAATCCAGATATGATAAATTATCAAAAATAAGTGTCTTTTGCCAATTTTGTTATCAATATCTAATCGTGTACCTTTAATAAATAGAAAATATGATTAAAAATGGCAAACAATATAAAATCAAACTAAAATAACAAAACCAGTTATTTAGCATATACACTTATTAAATACAGAAAAATTATTAATCAAAAAAATTATAAATATAAATTTATTAACTCCCTCAAATCCGCACAGCTTGGGGCCAGAGGTTTTGCGGATTTTAGAATTTTTCAGATTTCTAGTCGTTGCTTTATTTACATTCTTTAAGCAATAATTCAAATGTTATTAATAATGCAATTGAAAATATAATGAATGCTAAAAATATAAGAAAATATTAAAAAAGTAATGAAGTAAAATAATAAAAATTTAGGTATAATTTTTAAAATACAGTCAAGGATCTATAATCCGCGGACCCATAATCCGAAATTTTCCATAATCCGCATTACTTTACGAATGTAAACAATGAAATAAACAGTTAAGAAAATTTACAAATCCGTGATCCAAAAATGATTTTTTTTTTAAACAAATAATAAAAAATTTAACAAAAATCATAATAAAGCATGTATTTTTTTAATTAACTTTTTTTAATTTTATTAACAGTAAAAAAACTAAACTGTATTACGGAATGCATTACTGAACATCTTACTGAACGTTCGAAATGCCGACTTTTCATTCGTAGCTATTTCAGTTTGTGTAAGTTCAGATGAGTAAATAACCAATGAAAGCGCTCTATTTCGTGTGCGTCGCGCGTCCCAGCACTAAACACAGCACCAACTGAGAACTAGATATTATGGGTTGAAACGGTCGAATCAATGTAATCAATCATAGTGATACATTGCCGAGGTTTCGCGAACGTCACGAAATGCAAACGGGAACCTTCAACTACATGCAAACTCTGATTGATTTCTCAAGATCCGATCTTTCTGGAAACTAAACTTTAGCCGGGGAGCTCTTTTTTTCATTCTATTTATGTTCTTAATTTGGCAACAAGCACAGTTAATGAGTTGAAGTTTATGTATTACGACTCACGTGTCGTCTAGTATTGATTTTACTTTTTACTCTAATGCATATGCAAGGTGCAATATGTATAACGGAGAGCGTAGTAATGATGCTTCAAGTTCTTCAGCAGCTAAAAGATTCCACGTATTGCTCATCTACTTTTTTAATATAACTCTTTTATTTATTAACAGTAACAACAAACTGTATTACAGAACATATGTAATTATTTTTATTTAAGTGCACATGCATATCATTTTATAACAGTAAAATAACTTTAAAATGCATTTTTTCAGATTACTTATTAAATTAATTACTAGATTTCATATTTATCTTTCCATATTATACTCATTATAAAATTAAAATGCTGTCTAATAATAATAAAATGACGCATAATCCTATTTACTCTATAATCCGCAAAATTCCATAATCCGCACAACCTTTGGCCCCAGCTTGTGTGGATTATAGATCTTTGACTGTATTAAAAGCAGAGGTTAAGTTAATAATCAATAATGTATGATTATTATGATTCATTATAAAGATAAAAGGTATTTTTTCTAAATTATTCAATGCATTTTGCACCATAAAGGTTTGTTACTAATTCACATCAAAATTATAAAATAAGAAAGTTTTATTTCAGGTTTAACCAGACTTTATAACAAAAAGGTTTAATTTATACACATATATATTAAATTAGTTGTTGTATTGTTGTATTTTGTGTCGGCCGATTATCTACGCTAGGGATATAGGCCCAGGGGGAGGGATGCCCTTCATGGGGGGGGGGTCTTTCTAGAAGAACCTAACCCGTATTTATGCAAGGTTCGAAGAAAACCACGAAAACTCTGAACGGTTAGGCCGATGGCCGCGATTGGGTTCGAACCCAGCACCTGCCGTCTACCAGTTTGAAGGTCAGAACCTCGCAGCCACTGGTGGGGCTATATTTAATTAGAAGATTATCATTACTAAAAATATCAGCAATGTCTTGATTTTTTTTTTTTTTAATAAATTTATTCTATCTTCATGAACAAACATGAATTCTGTAACGATAACAAAAGTTACAAATTAAAATATGTATGGAATTTTTATGAACAAAAAAAGTCAAATTTTGTCCCTATATCTGAAGTGAATGATTCATTGTTTACATTAAATACATTACATTCATAAATTATTTGCGGATTTGAGGAAGTCTACTGTATGAATATACAGCACCATATACAGCAATAAAAAATACATGAGGTTTTTTTTTTTTTTTTTGAATTACAGATTTTTATGTCCTTCAGAATGATTATAAGTATAATGCAACATATATAAATATATTGTATCAAAGAATATACAAATGTTATACCTATAATTATTATTATTACATAACAATAACGATGCAAAAAAAAAGATGCAAATAAAAAAAGCAAAAAAGTCAATTAATATTATTGCTATAATTAGTTTTTTATGCCATTACTGACATTAAAATATGTACAGATAGATACAGCTGCCACAGAATTCATGAAACGCGGCATTTCATGTGTCTGTCAGAAATCAAAAATGAAAGTTTATTTTTTTCCCCAGATTTTTCGATTTTCACAAACTTTTTTCTTTAGATTTTTTATTTTTACAATTTTTTCGCTCAAGATTTTTAGATCTTTCTCAAATGTTTTGTTCCAGATCTTTAGATTTTTACAAATTTTTCCCTCTGAATTTTTAAATTTTTATGCATTTTTAATTTTAGATGTTTACAATTTTTTCGGTTCAGATTTTTAGACTTTTATAAATATTCAGCTCTGGATTTTAAGATTTACAATTTTTTTGCTCACTTTTGTAAATTTTACTTATCATTCTTATTAATATCATTAATTACAAATTTTTTGCTCCTGAATTTTAGATTAAAATTTTTATTTTTTACAAAATTTTCCTCTATTTTTTAATTTTTACTGTGCATATGAACTTCTGTATATACTACTTTCCAAACTGCATAAAATACAATACTTATCAAATAAAATCAATAAAAATTCATTTGCATTTATTTCTCACATGCATATAATTTTTTATGATGGACCATATTTATGCATATCATATTCATGCTTGTATCTTAGCAACACACAGAAATCACAAAAATCCTCTCATCTTCCCCGTACTTTAATTAACAAAAGAAAAAAAAAGTCCCTGATAACAGGACTGTTCACTCCACAGATCAAATATTAATCTTGCCTAAATATGTTTATTTGCAAATTACACCTATTCTCCAAACAAGCCATAGTGTTTGCAAAATACACAAAAAAAAAAAAAAAAAAAAAAATTCAACTACATCCATTTTCAATGATGAAACCACACAACTGCTGTTTATCAATCATCACTTTATAAAATAAACAAAACTCATGTCACAAACGAATTTTAAAAGAACTCAAGAAACAATTTTGCAATAAAAAAAAAATCCTTTATTGCTTATTTTAGAATTCAACAATAGTTTCTTATGTTTATATTTTTTTGTAGATTTCAATAAACTTTATAGAGCTACTTAACTAAGCGATAGATTATTTAAAAAATGAATACTTTCAATTGAACAGAATAGAATCAAATTCAGTTTATGAGCAACAGAATGTTTTAAATTTGGCATACATTTTTCTTCAAACAAATTAGCTGTATCTAAATTACAATTTCAATAATATTCGGTAAACTACTTAAAAATAAATAAATAATAATATAAGAAGCTATCTGCTACAAACAAAAAAAAAAATGATAATGCTTTAAATAACACAATGATAAATCAGCAAAAATGAAAGTTGCAATACATACAATTTTATACAATCATTATAAAATAGTAAATATTAGAATTTTTAGTTGAATAGTAATAAAAGAAACTACCCTACTTTAGCATGAATTTAGTTTGGTAAAGAACTTGGGTACAATAAATTTATGTTTTTACTTGAACAAACTACAGAAGAGACAAGACACCAATAAAAGAATGGCGCGACTGAGTTTTAACCCCCTTCTTGGCACGTTTTCAAAAGCGGAATAAACGCCGCCAAGCAGTGGGTTAAAACTCAGTTTACCCATAGTAATAATCAAGAAAATTACCAGCAATAAATAAAACATTTTATAATGCTTTTAATAACGCAATGATAAATCAACAAAAATGAAAGTTGCATCATGTAAAACGTTATACAATCAATATCAAATAACGAATTCTAAAATTACTATTTGAAAAATAATGAAAGAAACTACCTTACCTTAGCATTAACTTATTTTGGTAAAGAAGTTGGGTAAAGTAAATTTATGTTTAAAAATTACCAGAACAAATTGCGAAAGAAAAAAGACGCCATTAAGAAAATGAATCATGAATTGCATCATGATTCAATGAAAATGATTCTGCAAGAAAGACTGCAAGTCTTTCTAAAAATGATTCCAATATATGCTAATTATTAATATATATATATATATATTTAAGTAAATTACTGCAGTGGCAATATGACTAGTACTTTTTTTAATCTTGGTGCCAAACAGTTATTAAAAAAGCTTTTCCAAAGAATCTGGGAAAGATTTTCATGAGTCATCCAGAATCAAATTATGTCCAATTTTTAATCCAAATTGCACATTTAAGCTCTAGATTCAAAAATTTTGAAAATACTACCTCTTTTCTTTTAAAAATAAATCACTTATTTTGTTAATTAAAATTGAGTTGATTATTTCTATTTGAGCCGTTTTCTATTTATTGATTGAATCACTCATTATGAATGAACTTTTTACATAATTGATTCGTTGTGTTGGCGTCTGTAATAAAATGATAATAACTCTGATTGTAACAGTAGCTAATTATTATTCTTTTTTAAATTAATTTACTGAATCAAACTTCTTTACTAAAACAAATGAATGGTAAGATATGTTTCTTTAGTTATTCTTCTGCTGAAACTTCCATAACTTGGATTTGATCGTATGAGGACACAAAATTTTATGTGTCGCTTCGCCACATTTATTTTTTCTGACATTTGTAGTCATTTAAAACATTCCATACACAGGTAAACCAAATATTAGCCAATACCTTATTATTTTAGAACTTAATGGTATTAAAAAGTTAAAATTTGCATAATGTTAAAAACAAATACTTTCATTTACATAAATAAGATTTTCTTTTATAAGTAAAACACCCTATAAGTAACCAATATACACTGTAAATAAAATACTCTATGAAAACTATGCTTTGAGTTTTTAACTATGAAATCTTTTCCAATTAATAAAATTTTATTATTGTGAGCACAATTAACTTATAATCTAAAACATACATTTTAAAATTAAATAGAATTTTTGAAGGATTAAAAAAAAAAAAATTACCGTCTACTGTATGTTTGTAATACAAAATAAAACAGCACTGAAGTAAAAAATATCCTACAGTATCAAAAGTAAACCCCTTCCACCTCGCCCTCCCCCCTCCTAATATATGTGCAGTTTCCCTTTTTTTAATAAAATGCCACTTATAGGCCTTTCCCTTCAAAATACACTCCCTAACTGCTAATTCTTTTCATAAAAGTCTCATTTATAAATCTTTTTAAAAATCATTAGAGTTTTTGTGTGCTAAAGAGGGCTAATTTTTGATACATTATGGTATATAAATAATGCAATTTATTTAATTGCTGATAACTCATATTATCTGTGTGTTGTCAATTACAATTGTACCAAGCAGGACACCAATTACACTGATTACATTAACCGTTATTTCTTTTACAACTACATAGCATAGCAAAACTAACAAGAACTATAACAGTGGCGTAGCAATTTAAAAATTATGGGGGGGATCAAATAATTTCTAACTCAATACGCACAAAATAACTACAAAACTGAGAAAATCTATAAAGGATAAAATGTCTCAATTAGTAATTATGTAGAATAATATATATATTTATTCACAATTAAAAATATGTGTATGCACATTATTTAAAAGCAAACATTAAAGAATAGGCTAAATTTCACAATTTTGTAAATATGACACTACAATACGAAAGAAATTTTTCATAAATAGAACCAAATTTTATAAAAGAAACACCGCGGCGTTTACTAGTTTGAAAGTTTGTTTTATTTTTTTCCAAATGTGACGTTTACTTCTGCTTTTACTCGATCTTTTTAAGAAATCAGTCGTTTTTTTGCAATATTTGAAGAAATTGGTCGTTTTTTCTCGATCCTTTCGCGAAATTTGCCGTTTTTTCACGCTTTCTTGATAAAATTGATTTTTTGACTCATTTTATTACACAAATTAGCCGTTTTCTCGTAATCTTCTAAAAAAATGGCTGTTTTTTTGCACTTATAAGACAAAATTAGTTGCTTTTTTGCGATTTTTTGATGAAATTAATTGTTTTTTTACGATTTTTTGACGATATAGATTGTTTTTTCACGATTTTTTTTTTACAAAACTTGTGTTTTTACTACACGATTCTTTAGAGAAATTTGTTTTTTCGTTAATTTTTGAGCATTTTACGTTTTTCAGCGCTTTTTTCGAAATTCACGAACTTTTTATATATCTGAATTTTCCACTAAAAGTAACGATATTATAAACCTGGAAGATCGATCGAAAAACCCGGAATTCCAGGGAATACCCTGACCACAATCACCCTTGAATAAATTATTTATTGAGTTATATGCGATTCCAGCCACGTGATGACAAATTTTTCACCTTTCCTGGAATAGTTTGAATACCAACTGACGTCTAAAAATTACATTAAAAGCGATTACAATCGTTAAAGGTTATTGGGAAGGGGGTGTCAGTTTTGACGAGTACAGTGATTATGACGAATGCGGCATTTCTTCGATAAAATACAGTGCTTAGAAAAATAAATATATATGTATACTCACAAATTTTTCCGTCATAATACAAGGTAAGTGCAGTTCGAAGCCATTGTATTCAAAATGGATTCAGCATTTAGTTTTATTTCTTGATGAATGTTCATCAGTGCAAGTCCAGAAAGCCGAGAATTTGACATCCTAAGGTAAGTTTTTAACCGTCTCAATGTGGAAAATGTTCTTTCTGGAGTGGCTGTTGATACTGGAAGCGCTGATAATACTTTTAACAATTTTTTGATGTTGGGATAAACATTCGCATTACATTTTGATAATGACTCTATCGCAGTGCTTGGCCTTTCTTCTTTGTCTAACGACAACCATTTTTCGAGCCACATTTCAATTTCAGCTTGTAAAATATTCGGAAAACTTTTCATATCAGAAGAATAAAATTCAGCACATTGCATGATATTTTCTACTGAAGATTTTTCTATGTATTTTGGCAGTATTGCATATAAGCTAGTAACTATATTCTTATTATTTTCAAAACGGTCAATCATATTTTGAATAACAAAATCCATGAAAGGTATGAAAATTGTTTTTCTGTAATAATCTTCTGCAGATTCACTAGATTTATTATCCCTATGCATTTGCTTTTTTAGCAGTCTAGGTTTTTTAATTTCTAAATTTAAGTCTTTTGCGACTTCGGAAACTCGTTGAAATATAGCTGAAAATTTGGATTTAGAATTTTCATGCATTTTTCTAAAAATTTCTGTCACATCACTTATGGCTTCATAAGATGATATTAAATCAATATCCGGTTTCTGTAGGGCTATTGATAAGTTGTGTGTGATTGAGAAACATTTTTCTGCCACAAAAAGCGATACTAAAAAACTACTTTGGCATAAAGCATTGTAAAATAGCATAGCTTTCTTTGATGCCTCGGTTTTGGAAGTGGCGTCTTCAGTAATTTCCAGCAAGGTTGAAAGTATTGGTTCCAGACATTAACAAAATGAAAAAAATAGCTTCATGACGTTCTACCCAGCGAGTTTCACAAAATTTTTTAAGGCAAGTGATTTTTCTGGATGTGTTTTTACTGTTTAAAACTCTTCTTCTAGAAGCTTGCTCTTTAAAATTTTCCTTCTCTTTGGCGAAGCTCTAAAACAGGTGACTATTTCTTGAATAGTTGCAAGGGAATTTCTAATTGAAGGGACAACACATGATTTTGATAAAACTAAATTTAACACATGGTTGCAACAATGGACATACAATGCTGCTGGGTGCACCTGCAATATTTTTGCTTGAACTCCATTGAATTTTCCAGACATAGAAGCGGCCCCATCGTAACCTTGTCCCCGCAAGTAGGAAATATCGATCCCAAGTTTTTTGAGATTTGACAATATTGTATCAGCGATATTAGCCCCAGATAAATTTTCAATTTCTATTAAGTCTAAGAAGTCTTCTCTTATTATACAAGAAGAATCAGATTCCTCGATATAACGGACACAAAGTGTCAGAACTTCTTTTCTGGAAATATCGGTAGTCTCGTCTGCGAGAACTGCGAAACATCTCGCATTATTGACTTTTTCAACTATTTCATCTTGTATAGTCTTGCCACATATTTTGATGATTTCATTTTGTATGTCCGGACTTGTATATTTTTTAAAAATCATATCTGATTGAATTTCCTTTAAGTCCTCAGCTTTATTGGTAGCTTCCAAATGAAATCGAAGCAAAGCTCTGAAATTACCTTCATTTTTACCTGTTTCTTCAACAAAAATGTTTCCAGAATCTCTGTGACCACGTAATGCAAATCCTTGTCTTCTGTAAACAATAACTGTTTTAATTATGGAATGGAGCTTCAGCCTATTTTTACAGATTTCTGCATTTCTGTTATGATGAAGTTGTATTTCTATATTTTCATTTTGCCCTTTCATAATTTTCTTGAATTCTTCTGCCATAATAACATAATTCTTATGATATTGGCACATTTGATGAGATGTGAAGCATACTAAAGCATCTTTCCATTGTGAAAAAGGCAATAAAACTAATTTACCAATCGCTGGTTTCCTTGACCGCCTTGCCCATTTGAAAATACTACACAAATTTTGCAAAATGCTCCATCAAGTTTTGCAGAGTAACTTAACCATGGAAATTTTTTAAACCAGTGATATTGAAACTTTCTTTTTTTATGGTTTGCTGCGAAAGAAAAAGATGGATCTGGTTTCCACGAATTTTCTAAAACTTTTAATTTTTGGCAGTCATTGAGATAAATGCCATCACCAATAAATAGTCCTATATCCATATTACTTTCAGAGAATGATTTAGATAATGTATT
Organism: Maratus speculifer; assembly: GCA_964019185.1. Taxonomy (NCBI): domain Eukaryota; kingdom Metazoa; phylum Arthropoda; class Arachnida; order Araneae; family Salticidae; genus Maratus; species Maratus speculifer. Next base: position 778,488 of record CAXHSM010000423.1, on the reverse strand, counting down.
TACATCACTTTGTCCAATGCTAATAACTTCTCTCACTTTTTCAGTTTTTTCATCTTTAACTGCAGAACTTGATTCTTCACGTTTTTCTTCTATGACTTCAGAATCTTCCGTTCTTTTTGGAACTTTAGAGGAGAAAAAACTCAACAATGTTTTTTTTCGGTCTTTTACGGGAATTTATAGTGCTTAGTGCAATTTTATTTTTTTTATGTATTGTATATAACGTTCACATAAACTACTGCCTATGGCGATAAAATTCAACTAAACCTTAACAAATCATAACACGAAAGGCAAACACAAAATCAAAATGATTTTGAAAACAATCTTCTCAGAAGAAACCAGTTATATTCACAAAATATCAGGGTAATGAAGAGGGTTTGTAGTGATATGCTCTCTAGGACGCAATGTCGCAATCCACTGCTAGCAGTAAGTTTTAATTCAACCAATGACGTGCCACTAAAATCTCCCCCTCTTGCTGGACACGTGTTTTGTTCATGTGCTATACCAGTCGGATCTCTGAAGCTTTTCGTCGAGCGTGGACATTATTGTTAACAGAGACGGTATTTCTTTTTTCTTTTCTTTTTTTAAATAGAGAGATACAAAAATTTTGGAAATCCCCTTGAAAGCTTGATTTTGTATGGCAAGCTACACGCTGGGTCGCATATTTTTCTGGTGTCTGGCCTTACTGCTGTCATCAGTTATCCTCAAAAAAGGATTGCAAATCCTGAAGGAAATTTACTACATTTCTCCGGGAGTTTGAAGCACTGCCATTCCCAGAGGAGTAAAAAAAAAAAAAAAGCTTTATTTTTTCTTCTATTACAAATGTTGCTTCTAACAGTTCTATTATTCTACTATAATATGCTTTTAGCCCCCCCCCCTTTCCGCCTTCTTTAACATACTCAAGCTTACTGAAATTGATCTCTTTTGCAGATTAACTTGTTCGAACTTCCTAGAATGTTTCAGATTTATTATTTTTGTAAATTTTAACAAATTAACAATACAAATTAAAACCTATTTGAATTTTCAGATTATAGATGAGCTTAAGCATATTTATTATTTTACATAAGTTTAAGCAATAGAATTTGAAATATTTAAAATTTTCATTATCATGAAATAATTTGAATGCGTTTATTAAATGAAATTTTTTTGCCTAATTAAGCTTCTGATAAAATCCAATGGGGGGGGGGGCTTGAGCCCCCCCCTTTCCTATGCCCCTGAACTATAATGTATTAATAATAACTTGTAATATAATTTTTTGAATTTTTTAATAGTTCATTTTTATTTTTGTTGTATTTGTTCTAAATTATATGCTGTGATTTATTTTGTGTAGACAATAATTCTTTTATTTTATTTATTTATTTATTTATTTACTTTGTAAAGTTTTAAATTTTACAATTTTATCTGTTAATTAAGACAAATTTATAAAATTTTATTTTTGTAACACAAATATTTTATAATCAAACAGATATTTTGAAGAAATTGAAAGAAAAATTTGATAGCCATTGAATATTTAATAAGTGAATCATCATATTGCTAGATAAGCACAAAACCAACTGAGTAAAAAATGTCCAAGCCAAGGATCAAATCAAAAATCCTTGGAATAGCACTCCAAGTGCTGTACCATTTAAGCTACGAGGATGATGCCTAGGTTTGCATCTCTCACTCACATATGTTGGTAAGGCTACAACTGCAGCACAAGATCAAAATGTCTAAAATGAGCACACAAACTAGTAGCATAACACGAGACACAAATACAGTCAAAGATCGATAATCCATACTCCCATATTCCGCAATTTTCTATAATTTACATTACTTTACGAATGTAAACAATGAAATAAACAGCTAAGAAAATTTACAAATTTGTGATCCAAAAATGTTTATTTTATTAACAGTAAAAAATAAATTGTATTACAGAATATATATAATTATTTTTATTTAAATGCACATATATATTAATTTTTTAATAAAATAACTTTAAAAAGACATTTTTTGAGATACAAAATCTAATAATCAATTTATTATTCTATATTTATTTTTAAGTAGTTTACCGAATATTATTGAAATTGTAATTTAGATACAGCTAATTTGTTTGAAGAAAAATGTATGCCAAATTTAAAACATTCTGTTGCTCATAAACTGAATTTGATTCTATTCTGTTCAATTGAAAGTATATATTTTTTAAATAATCTATCGCTTAGTTAAGTAGCTCTATAAAGTTTATTGAAATCTACAAAAAAAATATAAACATAAGAAATTATAAGCAATAAAGGAGTTTTTTTATTGCAAAATTGTTTCTTGAATTCTTTTAAAATTCGTTTATGACATGAGTTTTGTTTATTTTATAAAGTGATGATTGATAAACAGCAGTTGTGTGGTTTCATCATTGAAAATGGATGTAGTTGAAATTTGTTTTTGTGTATTTTGCAAACACTGTGGCTTGTTTGGAGAATAGGTGTATTTTGCAAATAAACATATTTAGGCAAGATTAATATTTAATCTGTGGAGTGAACAGTCCTGTTATCAAGGACTTTTTTTTTCTTTTGTTAATTAAAGGACGGGGAAGATGAGAGGGAGGATTTTTGTGATGTCTGTGTGTTGCTAAGCTACAAGCATGAAGATGATATGCATAAATATGGTCCATCATAAAAAATTATATGCATGTGAGAAATAAATGCAAATGAATTTTTATTGATTTTATTTGATAAGTATTGTATTTTATGCATTTTGGAAAGTAGTACACACAGAAGTTCATATACACAGTAAAAATTAAAAAATAGAGGAAAATTTTGTAAAAAATAAAAATTTTAATCTAAAATTCAGGAGCAAAAAATTTTTAATTAATGATATTAATAAGAATGATAAGTAAAATTTACAAAAGTGAGCAAAAAAATTGTAAATCTTAAAGATTTAAAAATCTGGGTCAAAAAATTTACAAAAATCTTAAAATCCAGAGCTGAATATTTATAAAAGTCTAAAAATCTGAACCAAAAAAATTGTAAACATCTAAAATTAAAAATTTGTAAAAATGTATGATTCTTGAATGAAAAATTTATAAAAATCTAAAGATCTGGAACAAAACATTTGAGAAAGATCTAAAAATCTTGAGCAAAAAATTGTAAAAATAAAAAATCTAAAGCAAAAAAGTTTGTGAAAATCGAAAAATCTGGAGAAAAAAAAAAATTAAACTTGGCATTTGGGATTTTTGACAGACATATGAAATGCCGCGTTTCATGAATTCTGTGGCAGCTGCATCTATCTGTGCATATTTTAATGCCAGTAATGGCATAAAAAACTAATTACAGCGATAATATTAATTGACTTTTTTGCTTTTTTTATTTGCATCTTTCTTTTATTTTTTGCATCGTTATTGTTATGTAATAATAATAATTATAGGTATAACATTTGTATATTCATTGCTACAATGCATTTATATATATGTTGCATTATACTTATAATCATTCTGAAGGACATAAAAATCTGTAATTCAAAAAAAAAAAACAAAAAAAACATGTATTTTTTATTGCTGTATATGGTGCTGTATATTCATACAGTAGACTTCCTCAAATCCGCAAATAATTTATGAATGTAATGTATTTAATGTAAACAATGAATCATTCACTTCAGATATAGGGACAAAATTTGACTTTTTTTGTTCATAAAAATTCCATACATATTTTAATTTGTAACTTAAGTTATTGTTACAGAATTCATGTTTGTTCATGAAGAAAGAATAAATTTATTTAAAAAAAAATCAAGATATTGCTGATATCTTTAGTAATGATAATCTTCTAATTAAATATATTTGTGTATAAATTAAACCTTTTTGTTATAAAGTCTGGTTAAACCTGAAATAAAATTTTCTTATTTTATAATTTTGTTGTGAATTAGTAATATACCTTTATGAAGCAAGTTGCATTGAATAATGTAGGAAAAATGCTTTTTATCTTTATAATGAATCATAATAATCATACATTATTGATTTATTAATTTTGCTATTAATACTTTAAAAATTATACCTAAATTTTTATTATTTTACTTCATTACTTATTTTGATATTTTGTTATATTTTTAGCATTCATTATAGTTTCAATTGCATTATTAATAACATTTGAATTATTGCTTAAAAAATGTAAATAAAGCAATGACTAGAAATCTGCAAAACCTCTGGCCCCAAGCTGTGTGAATTTGAGGGAGTTAATAAATTTATATTTATAATTTTTTTATTAATAATTTTTCTGTATTTAATAAATGGTTACTAAATAACTGGTTTTATTATTTTAGTTTGCTTTCATATTGTTTGCCATTTTTAATGATATTTTCTTTTTATTAAAGGTACGTGATTAGAAATCGATTACAAAATTGGCAAAAGACACTCGTTTTTGATAATTTATCATATTTAGATTCAGAGTGTAGGTAAGTACAACTAAAAGTTCTTATTGGGTCATTCCATGTCAACTGGCCTAGAGGCTTCCACTCGACCCCCTTCGATTTTTATGAAATTGATACAGAATATACATGTGGGTATATGATGAACATTTGGAAACTGTTTAGTGCAAAAATTTGTATAGTTGGAGCACCAGGGGTCCATTTGTACCAATCGCTATTTCATGGTTGTAGAAAAAACGGCCAAATCATGAAGTTTAGCATCATATTGCTCATGATATATGAAACCTTACTTATTGAAAATAGGTGATCTAGTACAACTTTTTGTGCTAAAAAATGTAATTGCAGTATTAAAAATCACAACTCAAAACTATCGTGACTACTAGGCCTCAAAGTAGGCCGTACGGCCAATATGATTGAATTTTACCCTAATTTTAACAAGCTGTAACTACTGCAAATATTATTTTAAAAATTTGTCGCTTTACAAACTAATTACCTTTGAATATATCTTAAAGCCGCTGTAGTTGTTTTTTGATTGCTTAAATATTCATTAAATTATTGATGTTCAAAATCTAATAAAAAATTAAAATCGTCGATTTTGCCCCATATTCAAAAGCGTATATCTCAAAAGGGACACTTCTGATTTGGTTACAATTAGTACCACTGGAAAGAGCATGTCTTAATTTATAAAAAAAACTTTATTTCATTTTGGGCCTCTTAGATACAGAAGGAAAATAATAAAATTCAAAAACCTGTTGTACGAGATAATCCAGATACATACAAGAAAGGTATATATTACGACAAGGTCTTTCAACATATTTTGCACCATTCTTTTTTCTTACAACGATTAATGCATATAATAATAATCACTTTTCCTGGTCACAGTTACTTCCCCTTTACCATTATGAAGGATTTGTAACCTCATTGCCAATGAGTTATATCCAATAACCAGGCAAGACTATCTCCTGTTTGGGTGTATTGCATGTTTTAAATTTTGAATGCGGGTACCTAACGAGATCCATAGATTATTATAGACTAAATGTTTTGATTATTTCATGCTCCCATTATGTTGTTCCTGATCCTGAATCTATAAAAAACATTACTCATTGGTTCAATTTGTCAAATTTCTTACTGATTGCGATTACTACAGGTTCCGGTAAATTGTATTGCTAACTATAGATCCGTCGGAGTTAAAATTTGATCTTTAATTGACCTTTTGAAGACTTGCTCTTGCAGCTAACCATTTTACAATTTTCCCCTATTCCGTCACAGGGTGATTTCCCATGACTTGTGACAAAAAAGTTCCACTCTGCAGAAATTCCAAAGTCAGTTTAATGATAACAAGGATTTAGAATTTTTTAAAAATTCTTGTATTGCGCAGAAGATCCGTCGCTAAAATAATGTATATGCGTAATTTCGTCAAAGCTTTTTTTCAGATGCTCCATTAGTTTTATTAAAAATGTATGTGCAGCAACTGATTTATGTTTGAGACAATCAATAATTATGCAGTAACTCGCACTTTTAGTTTCCGAATTATCTTAAAAATAGAAAACAAATGGGTGCAATGTTGCTTGGCTCTTTTCCCAATGGAAACCGTAAATAGCATCCTGGATTACAAAGCTGTAATTTTCTGCGAAGTCTATCAATATGGTCAGTTCATCTGGCTTAAGAGTATCTTTGGTCATCCTCAGATGTTTGCTTTGATGCTTTGATGTGTAGAAAGTGCTGAGATTTTCAATAACAATTCTTCAATAAAATCTTCAATTGTCACCTGCTTCGTTTCTAATGTGTCATGATTTGTGTGAACCCATTGTTTAAATTCAACGGCATCTTCTGGATCACTATCTTCGAAAATACTTTCCAAAATTTTTTTTTAAATCATCTGTTAAAGGACATTCTTCGAGCGATGAAGCATAGAATCTTTAGTATTTAAGTCACAATAAGCTGTATTACTTATAAGGAATTTTTAATCTACATCAGTTGGGCAGCTTGCTAGCATCAACTTCACATTTTGATGCATTTTACGCACAGATTGGGAATGTGAACCTGATGCAACGACAGTCACACATCATTTTGGTTTTAACTCGCAAAATTTGGAGAATCCGATTTCCGGTCCATTACTACTTCTATAACTTTACGATTACTACTGCAAACATTTCTTTCAAATTGCTTAGTACTAGATGCTTCTGCATCTGAACTTTCCTTCCAACTATCCGAACAGAAACGAAATCTTTTATTCCTGGACATATTAGAAAAAATTCTTCATCTTGAAAAAAATTTAATACTCTTTCTTTTATGTTTTCTGGCAACTTTTTACCAAACTTTGCTCTAGGTAAAGCCAATATCCCGATGTCTGCTTTTAATTTTCCCGCTGCTTTTACCATTCTTTCTGAAACTTCAAACTCTTCCATAACTTTTTTTATTGTCCAACTTTGAGGTGCCATTGTTAACAGTGGCGCAGCCAAGGGGGTGGTTTTGAGGTTAAAACCCCTCCCAGAGCTAAGAAAGATTGCTATAATTGCCGCTTATATGAATCAAGACCAAACTTAATATTTACAAGTTTTGGCGTATTTCGGAATCCGTCGCTTTATAGAATCCCATTTCTTTTAATAAAGTGATTCAATTAAATGGCGAAAATTCAACTAAAACTGTGAAAGGTCATATTACATGGATTAGTTAAGTAAAAATTGTTTATTTGAACTAAATTACTTTTCTGAGACTTTACTTTTTTTAATATGCTAAAAGAATGATGATTTCCTGCCACACAGATACTCTTTGAGTTTAACTATTATACAGTGAATATTCTAATTAGTACTGATTCTATAAACCGGCAATCACCTTTATTAGAAACTCAAAATCCCCCTAGAACCGAATTCTGACTGCGCCACTGATTGTTAATATTTGTATTTGTTCGGGATGTTCTGACAACTGTAACATCTCCTTCAATTCTTTAATTAGCTGTTTGTAATCTAAACAGTCTAGGCATTGGTTGCATGTAGTAGGTTGTCTTAATTTACATGGATCTATACCAGCAACAATAGCTATTTTCTTTGAAATCACATCTTCAGTTTCATTTATCTTTCGCTTTTCATAGCTTTTAATATCTCTTGTTGATGTTAGTTGAATTTTTAAAGGAGATAAATCAATAGCTGTTAGACTTTTGTTCAACGTTTTTGTTACATCTAATTCATCTTGCTCTAATTCGCTTGAAGAAGAGGACCATGTTGTTCTTCTTTCATCGAATTCTTTTCTGCATGATCTACATATTTTTTGGCCTGGTTTGACATTTTTCTTAGTTAAATCTGTCAAATGATTAGAACTTTCTTAATTGATGGACCGCAAAGATTTTCGTACGCAATGATTGTCTATAGTGAAAGGATTACAGCATGTTTGCTGAAGAAGCTCAAATTTCTTCAAAATATGCAAAAGCAATGTTCCGTGATGAAAGCATACTTGTGAATTTTCTTTAAGATGCTATAAACTTCGGAGATTAATTAACTCCTGTTCTTCAGAGGAAAATTCTTTAAAAAGCTTAAAACCGTTATGTGCACAATAAGTCGTTAAATGGCACTGAGAATTATCAGCACAGCCATTGACTCTGATCATAATCATGAGAATCCCTATAGCTAAAATCTTGATACAGAGTGTTTTAACAGTAATGTAAAGCATAAACTGAAAGAGAAAAGGAATATTTTTGTATAAATCTTGTTAAACATGCAAAATCCAACAAGGAGCTAGTCTTGCCTGGTTATTGGATATAACTCATTGGCAATGCGGTTATAAATCACTCATAATGGTAAAGGGGAAGTAACTGTGACCAGAAAAATTGATAATTATTACATGTATTAATTATTGTAATAAAAAAAATGGTTCAAAATATGTTGAAAGACCCTGTCGTAATATATACCTTTCTTGTATGTATCTGGATTATCTCGTACAACAGGTTTTTGAATTTTATTATTTTCCTTCTGTATCTAAAAGGCCCAAAATGAAATAAAGTTTTTTTTATAAATTAAGACATGCTCTTTCTAGTGGTACTAATTGTAACCAAATCAGAAGTGTCCCTTTTGAGATATACGCTTTTGAATATGGAGCAAAATCAACGATTTTAATTTTTTATTAGATTTTGAACATCAATAATTTAATGAATATTTAAGCAATCAAAAAACAACTACAGCGGCTTTACGATATATCCATAGGTAATTAGTTTGTAAAGCGACAAATTTTTAAAATAATATTTGCAGTAGTTACAGCATGTTAAAATTAGGGTAAAATTCAACCAGATTGGCCGTACGGCCTACTTTGGGGCCTAGTAGTCACGATAGTTTTGATTTGTGATTTTTAATACTGCAATTACATTTTTTAGCACAAAAAGTTGTACTAGATCACCTATTTTCAATAAGTAAGGTTTCATATATCATGAGCAATATGATGCCAAACTTCATGATTTGGCCGTTTTTTCTACAACCATGAAATAGTGATTGGTACAAATGGACCCCTGGTGCTCCAACTATACAACTTTTTGCACTAAACAGTTTCCAAATGTTCATCATATACCTACATGTATATTCTGTATCAATTTCATAAAAATCGAAGGGGGTCGAGCGGGAACCATGCCAAAATTTAGGACACTTGACATGGAATGACCCTATTATATGAGGTTAGCAGAGCATTTCTCAACCCTCCGTTATATCATAATAAAATTATTGTTCCTATGATTTTTAATCTATTAAAAAAAATTAAAGTATTGTAAACTTTCTCAAATATGCAACCCTGAAATCTTTACATCATCACAAATAGAGTAGACTCCCCCAAATCCGCAACCCTAAAATCCACACATAATTCACAGATGTAAACAATGAAACATTCAGCTAAGTTAAAAAAGAAAAAAATTGACTTTATTAGTTTTATTTTAGTTCCATATATATTTTAATTTGTAATTTATGTTAATATGAGTATGCTTAAATTCATGTTTTTTCATGAAGATAGAATAAGTATACAATATAACATCTTTAATCCAGACTTCTGAAATCCAGAAACTTCTGTAATCCCGACATTTCTGTACATTCATTCGTTTTTATTTCGAGTTAAGAGATAATAGATGGCGCCATAACTCATATATAAATGAATTTCAAAAAATGGTTAATAAAATGAAAAGATTACATAGTAATAACACAACTTTTTTTTTTCAATTTTAAAACTGTAAGAACTCTCTAAATTACATTTGTAATTAATATAGGTGTCTTTTTTTATATTAAGATATAAAAATTCATGATTAATAGTAATTTAATTTCTTTTTCTTTTTCCAAAGATAATAAAATGTCACAAAAATATCACAAAATCGGATTTTTTTATTGTTATTTCTCTTAAGTATTTAACTTGTGACTTACTTTGACATTTATAATTGCTTAAAATTTATTTTTTTGTATTATTAGCGTTATATATCACAGTCTTAAATTCGTTATTGTAATTATAAGGTTGCTTTTTAAATTATAATTGTAAGTCTTAAATTTCTGAGTGTAATTTTTTTTTTTTTTTTTTTTTTTAATTTAGTTTTCAATATTTTTTATGATAAGTCTATTATTCTTGTGATATGCATTATTTATTAACTGTTCATACATCAGAAATCGCAATTAAAAAAAAATCCTACACATATTGTTTTTAAAATTTACATCAGGTGGCAACACTGCATAAAATATACATATTTTAAAAAAAAATCGTTTTTGGGCATTTTGAATTGATTTTTCTCAATGTTTTCAATTATCCAGTTCCTTATTTTTTGTATTACATTATTAATAAAAGATATTAGGATTAACATTTATCTTCTTGCATTTTAGCTGCAAAACTTCTGTAATCCTGGAATTTTCTATAGTTTGGACTCACTGTAATCGCGACGATTACAGATTAAAGAAGTTATTCTGTAATTGTTTCTAATTTTCACCCACGAAACATAAAATATTCTTTTGGCGATTACATTTTCTATTGTAAGATTATCTCTAAATCAAAGTTTTTTATGCCATTTTTTTTAAGAGAAAAAAATCAGATTTTTCTTTCTGCTTGATTTAATTGTAATATATTTTTATGCACTTAAGTATTACTGCGGGTGTAAAAGTTGTAAATGTCCAACTTTTTCACTGTGCCTAAATGTTTTGTATTTGCTCCATATATTCCAATTCGGTTGTCTACAAAAACATCCAATCGATGAAATTCATGCATACCAAATTTCTCTAACGTAAGCAAATAAATTGTGTCTTTTTATAAGTTCTTTTCTCATCTCTTCTTTTCTCTGTTTAATAATTTTTACGATTAACAAGTAAGAAAGTTTTCATACCAACTTGGACTCGTGGGAAAGAATTTAGAGGAGTACATGGGTCGTGGTCGAGCCAGTATTGCTTATCATACTATCTAGATCAGAGACGGACCGAATATTTAGCTTTTATTCTTGGCCGAGCCATGACCTGGAAATTTTGTTCAATAGTCCGTTTTCTAATTACATCCCGTGTGCAATTTTATGATTAAGTATAGTGAGTGGTCTCATTTTGTTCCTTATGTCTTGTAGACTAAGAAAAGCGATGGTGGACATCCGGGACCCGCGACTGGGGAGGGGGATGGGGAGGGGAAGGGTAAAAAAATGGAAGGGGAAAAAATTCCATTTCATAAATAATACAGAAATTTATCAATAAATATTAATGTTTAAAACATTTATAGATTAGGAAAAATATTTGTGGACATCTAGGACCCGCGATTGGGGAGGGAGAGGGGGAGGGGAAGGGTTGAAAAGTGCAAGGGAAAAAAATTCCATTTCTTAAAATATAAAGACAATTATGTATAAATATTAATGTTTAAAACATTTAAAGATTAGGAAAAACATTTGTGGACATCCAGGAGCCGCGACTGGGGAAAGGAATGGGCATGGGGAGGGGTGGGGGAGGGGAAGAGTTGCAAAGTGCAAGGAAAAAATTCCATTTCATAAAAAATAAAGAAAATTATGTATAAATATTAATGTTTAAAACATTTATAGATTAGGAAAAACATTTGTGGACATGCGGAACACGCAACTGGGAAGGGGGAGGGGGAGGGGAAGGGTTGAAAAGTGCAAGGAAAAAAATCCATTTCATAAAAAATAAAGAAAATTATGCATAAATATTAATGCTTAAAACATTTATAGATTAGGAAAAACATTTGTGGACATCCAGGAGACGCGACTGGGGAGGGGAAGGGGAAGGGTTGAAAATTGCAAGAGAGAAAAATTCCATTTCATAAAAAATAAAGAAAATTATGAATAAATATTAATGTTTAAAACATTTATAGATTAAGAAAAACATTTTTGGACATCCAGGAGCCGCGACTGGGGAGAGGGAGGAGAGGGGAAGAGTTGCAAAGTGCATGGTAAAAAATTCCATTTCATAAAAAATAAAGAAAATTATGTATAAATATTAATGTTTAAAACATGTATAGATTAGGAAAAACTTTTGTGGACATCCAGGACCCGCGACTGGAGAGGGGGAGAGGGAGGGGAAGGGTTGAAAAGTGCAAGGGAAAAAATAAGTAATAAAGGTAATTGAAAAGGAAGTGAGTGATGATAAATACTAATGATACAAATTCTGTAGCGCTAAATATTATTTGTTATCTTTGTATTGTTATTCTATATTATACATTGTGGCGACCATCTTGCGCGGTCAGTAAAACGAGTTTCTCGCAGGAAGCGATAGAGGTACCCTTTTGCTCGGCGGATAAGACGCTCGCTTACTGACCTTGGGATCTCCAGTTCGAACCCTGCCCGGACACCGTCACCTGCATTGGTGACCTCGGACAAACGAACACACTTCACCACCTTCGCTCTAGTCCAACAGATGGCAGCACTGAAAACACCCCCAGCATCCAAAGCCTGCGAAACGCTCGCAGCACGAAAGCCTCTGTAACGCTCAGAGCACACGACCAAAGCCTGTGTAACGCTCACAGCAGCAAAGCCTGCCACGCCGCGCATCATCGATGGGTCACACGTGCAATCGGCGGCAGAACGACAACGCATCTGGCACGCGCCAGCTCAACACGAGTGCATATCGCTCGTTCAACGTCAACGCGACGTTCTTCTCACTGGGGGTGGAGTACTGTGGCGACCATCTTGCGCGGTCAGTAAAACGAGTTTCTCGCAGGAAGCGATAGAGGTACCCTTTTGCTCGGCGGATAAGACGCTCGCTTACTGACCTTGGGATCTCCAGTTCGAACCCTGCCCGGACACCGTCACCTGCAACATCATATACCTAAATAGTAAAAACTTTCAAATTTTAAACTGCAAGTAAAAGTTTAACTTCAGAACAAAGTAGGATCATCGGTACCACTGTCATCATAATTTACATCATCAAGGCCTCCAACATTATCACATTTATTAGCCTCACCCGAGCATGAACACATTTCAGTTACAAGGTAATCCATTTTGTAAACATTTATAGGATGCTACACATCTTCACTTGGCACACGAACAACGCACCGATTAAACCAGTTCTTGAGGAGCACATGGCATGTTACACATGACAGGTAGGTATTATTTTTCCTTTATTATCCAACCAAAATCAGTTGGGGGTGGAATATTAGTTTTTAAAATGTGTGCTCTTTGCCATATTATTGCTTGGTAATGCACTCTTATGGCTGGGTAAAGGGCGGCTTGAGTTGGAGGCATATTTGTTCCTTCAACTTGCTTATTTGCAAATAACCACCATCTTAGTTCACTGAATGTTTTAATGTTTAATTTTGGCATGTACACTTAACATATGTATTCTTCAAGTGCAATATATCTTTCACTCTCAAGGATATCTGTTTGACCTTATGCGGCAAGTGCTTTCAGAATTCTGTCGTCAGCATTTATGAAGCTCTTCCAAAAACTGGTTTTTGATTTACCACTGAATGAACCAGTGCTGTCAGATCCAAAAAGAGAATGCAGTCCCACTAAAGCTTCAGATCTTTTTTTCTTGCCCTTTTCAATCCTTTCCCCTTTACTCCCCCTCCCCCTAGCCTAGTTGCGGATCCCGGATGCCCACTATTGCTTTTCTTATTTCTATAAAAGATTTAAATACTAATATATATATATATATATATATATATATACATACAATTAAGTGGCATTTTTTCTTGCCTCTTTCAACACTTTCCACTCCCCTCCCCTCCTCTTCCCTTACCTCCGTCTTCCTAATCACAAGTTCCGAGTATCCTTCAATGCCACTCTCATTCTATAGACGTTTTAAACTTTGATATTTATGCATATTTTTTAAACAGAATTTTTTTTATTGCCCCTTTCAAATTCCTCTCCTCCCCCTTTCTTCCTCCCCAGTCGCGAGTCCCGGATGTCCACAAATGTTTTTTTCTAATTTATAAATGTTTTAAACATTCATCTTTACACATAATTTTCTTTATTTTTTATGAAATGGAATTCTTGTCCCTTGCAATTTTTAACCCTTCCCCTCCCCCTCTCCCGTCGCGGGTCCTGGATATCCACAAATGTTTTTCCTAATCTATAAATATTTTAAATATTAATATTTATGCATAATTTTCTTTATTTTTTATGAAATGGAATTTTGTTCCCCTGCACTTTTCAACCCTACCTCTCCGCCTCCCCCTCTCCAATCGCTTGTCCCGAATGTCCACAAATGTTTTTTTAATCTATAATTGTTTCAAACATTATTATTTATACATAATTTTCTTTATTTTTTATGAAATAGAATTTTTTCACTTGCACTTTGCAACTCTTCCCCTCCCCCACCCCTCCCTCTCCCATCCCCCTCAATAGTCGCGGCTCCTGGATGTCCACAAATGTTTTTCCTAATCTATAAATGTTTTAAACATTAATATGTTTGCATAATTTTCTTAATTTTTATGAAATGGAATTTTTTTTGCCTTGCACTTTTCAACCCCTCCCCTTCCCCTCCCCCTCTCCAGTCGCGGATCCCGGATGTCCACAAATGTTTTTCCTAATCTATAAATGTTTTAAACATTAATATTTATCGATAATTTTCTTTATTTTTAATGAAATGGAATTTTTTTCCCTTGCATTTTTCAACCCTTCCCCTCCCCCTCCCCCTCCCCAGTCGCGGGTCCCAGATGTCCACCATCGCTTTTCTTAGTCTGCAATACATAAGGAACAAAATGAGACCACTCACGATACTTAATCATAAAATTGCACACGGACCTATGAAAAGCTGTAATTAGAAAACGGACTACAATGCAAACTTCTAGGAAAAATGAAATCCAGACCAGGCTCAGTCTGGAAGAAAAAGAAGCTTGTCCCTACCCGAATCTGCGAATAAAGTAAGATCAGGTCACGACCCATCTCAAAATGAGAGAAAACCTTACCCAGTCCGAGTCTTGTGGACTTAAACTGGTGCGACCCGTGTCCGGCCATGACGGGCTCGAGTTTCGCCCCAAGTTATTTCTCGTGAGGATGCATAATGTCACTGTGGAAATCCTTTATAAGCCCAAGGGGGGAGACAATTAACCCAAAAAGGGGGCTCGCCCCTTAGAGCCGCCACAGCATACGAACTGTGTCGATCCAGGATCGAGCGTTTAGTCTTTATACTGGACAGAACCTGGGCTTGAAAATTTTGGCCCGTATATACCTCTTGCAAGAAGGAAGTTCACGCCAGACCCGACCTGGAAAAAACGGTGTGACTCGGTCCAGCTCAGCAAAAAAAAATGAGACCCGAGCCGACCCGGTTCTGAAAGTGTGAAGACCTGACCCAGTCCCAGTACAATAAATTAAAGTTGGCGCGACCCGACCTGGGTCGCGCCGGTCTCGAGTTTAGGAACAATAACTTTTTCGTGCGGGCATCTAATGCCGTTCTGCAGATCTTTTATTGGACTCAAGGGGGGGGAGATCGCCCCATCGCCCCCCCCTTAGATCTGCCATTGATAATTTGACACACTTAAATTACAGAAATGAGAAAATATTATATTAGATTTTTTCTAAAAATTAAACTATGTCAACCCAGATAGTAACAGAATAAAATGATAATGCAAAATCCAGTAACTCAATAAAACAGAGAAAAAAAATTATTCATTAGCATACATAACAAAAAGAAATCAATGGAGAAAATTACTTAAGAATATCATATTCGAGGCCTTGAGGAATGATGAAATCCTTAGTACCGTATTTTCGGGTGTATAGCCCGCACCCTGTGTATAACCGGCATCTCTAAATCTAGCAGTGCAGTAAAAAAAGTTCATGTATAACCCGCGGAGATGCATCGGTGTATAGTCCGCGGGCTATACACCATTTACGAACGTATATTTCGACCAGGGTTCGAAATTAGAAGCCATTTGTCATAATTTTTAACACAAATTTACCAAATTTTTTCGTGATGCATATCTACAGTAATTGGGCTAAAAAATTAATATTATCAGTACCGTAATTTTCGGAAGAAACGCTGCAGCGTTTACGGGTTTTAAGATAAAATTTCAAGCGATGCGGCGTTTACGCGCATTTTTTTCAAACAAGCATGATATATTTTTTAAATTTTTCCGAAAATTAAAAAAATCGGTGATAAATTCAAAATTTCGGACATAAAATGTATACGTATCTTAGGCCATTAGTTCCCAAAAGGATCGAATCCTCGGAATCGATCCGAAATCACCAACTCCGAAAAGGAACGATTCCTCGGATTCTATCTGAAATGAAACAACTCCGGAAAAGTTTGATTCCTTGAACTCCTTCCGAAATAAAACGACTCTCTAAAGGAACGATTCCTCGGAATCGTTTTGAAAACGAACGACTACTCTGAATCGTTCCGAAATGATATAAATCACGCACTTTTTTTTGTTCTTTGCAACAGGGTTGGTAGATTATTTTTTTGAAAAATAAACTAAAAATGATCTTAAATTCAGATTTGTCGAGATTGGAAGGGTTCCGGATTTTGAACTCTACAAACACAATGGCTATTATACATCTATCAGTGCAATACTTGGCAATAGTTGCGACTGAGACTGTTCTTCCAAATCCAGAAATAACTGTATTTAAGCAGTAAAAAAAAAGCCTTTACAAACATGGGAGAACTCTCTAAATTTTGCGGCATAGCGAAAAGAATTTACAAATTTCGATGTTTTTTTTCAAAATTTTTTAAGGTTGAAAAATTGTAGAAAAAATATCACGATTTCCAATTTAAAAAAAAATCTTTGTATAACCCGCACCGTGTATAAGCCGCAGCGGCTTTTTTGGAAGGTTTTTTTTCTTGTATAAGCCGCGGAATATACACCCGAAAATACGGTAAAGCTTAACTAATCAAGTAATTTAAATAATACAAGTGCATTTTTAGCTCGAGTCTGCCCTTCTGGCTATAAATGTTAGATATATATAATGGTTATATATATAGAACCATTATACAATACCACAGTTAAACTCAAAATATGAAATAACCCATTAAATAACAAACTACAACAAAACAAAGGAGTTGGCAAACATTTTATCAAATACGAAGTATTGGAAATGCAGTATTTAGCTCGTTATCAAGGGCAATACTAAATAGACACATTAATTGCGATTAATTTCTGATAAGAAATCAGGCTAAAAATAAATGATATATATATTTAACGAGAACGGCGTCGACTGCGAGATTTCACAACACCGTACAAGCTCTAGTGCATCACCAGGGTTGATACAGCATCTTTATTAATATCTAATAATCAGCAGCAAGGTTCTGTAGCCGTAGTGTAAATTTTCAAGCAACGAAGGAGTTTTATTGGGAATTTCCCCGTAAAAAATCAAGTCAACCAGTCTTTGCAATTCATATTTATTATAAGTCATAAGGCAAACGAAGTCATCCCAGCATTAAGCATTGCATACATCGAGTATTCCAAACTTCGTGAAATAATCGACATCATTAGATATTCCAATTTATCGGACAAACCAAACAAACGTCTTAATAGTTTTAAAGACAAGTGCTCCCGCTCCTAAAAAACAAATGAAAAAGGAACAATTTCACGACAAACTAGCATTCTCTTACTCCGCGTCAATCAATTTAAAAATCCATTTAGGATTAACTCGAGTCTAAACGTCAAAAGATGATCAGCTCTGATTGGTCTAAGGAGGCGTGTCCTCGGGCAGGATCTATATTTTTCCTCGCAAATAACAAGCCCTTTAACAACGCGCATTAACACCGGTCACGCGATGTTAAAATAAAAATAAAATCCCGGGAATATTCCAGAAAGTAAAAAGGTTACGAAATACTTCCCGCCTTTTTGAGAAGCAAGCAATAATTTATTAATAAATAAAATAAGAAAAAGAATTTTAGCTGTTACAAGTTAATACATTACAAAACTAAGATTGAAATATGTTCCACAATTTTTAGAATTGAAGTTAAGGGAGAACAAAATGGCGCAAATTTTTTTATTTTATTACATATATACAGGATGTACCTAAACAAACGGTATATACGCTAGGGGGTGACAGAACACATCAAGACGAGTAATAGTAAATAGGAAACCAAGGGTCCCAAACGTTTTCCAAAGGAGATATCCCCCATTAAAGTTTGGGGTCCAAAATTTCAAATACACATAAAAAACGGAAAAATTGTTCGATTGATTTTCGGTTTTCACTAAAACTATTCTTTATGTTGGTATTTTCTTGAAAATTAATTATAAAGATAAATTTCGAAAAATGCCGATAGAGGGCGCTTTAGACTTTGTAGTAATGAAAAACTATTTTATGCCGTGATTTTTTGAATCTCATTAAATGGTTTCGTAAGCTTAGACTTAAACTTAAATTTTGAGCACAAAATCTGAATAGTTGGGAAGGTTATGTAGCACAAACTTAACTATGTTCAGAGGGTTTAAATTTCAAATGATTATAAAAAACGGAAAAATTGGTCGATTGATTTGCGGTCTTCACTAAAACTATTCTTTATGTCGGTATTTTATTGAAAATGAATTATAAAGATAAATTTCAAAAAATGCCGATAGAGGGAGCTTTAGACTTTGGAGTAACGAACAACTATTTTTTACGTATTTCTTGCATCTGATTAAATGTTTTCGTAAACTTAGACTTAAACTTAAATTTTGAGCTCAAAATCTGAATAGTCGGGAGTCGTTAAGTAGCACAAACTGAACTGTGTTCAGAGGGTTCAAATTTCAAATGATTATCAAAAACGGAAAAATTGGTCGATTCGTTTGCGGTTTAAAATAAAAATGCTAATTAAGTCAGTATCTTCTTGAAAATAAATTTTAAAGATAAATTTCAAAAAATTCCTTTAGAGGGCGCCTTCACCTTCCGAGTAACCAACAACTAATTTTAACCGTTATTTTTTATAACTAATTAAATGCTTTCCAAAACTTATTAAATGTTTTCGAAATCTTAGATTTAAACTTAAATTTTGAACTCAGATTCTGAATCGTTGGGAGGGGTTAAGAAGCGCAAACTGAAATGTGTTCAGGAGTTGAAATTTAACTCCCCCCCTCCCCATCGAACCCAGTTCACTTTTGCGCTACTTAAACACTCGCAACGATTCAGAATTTGATCTCAAAATTTAAATCTAAGCATTTGAAAGCATTTAATGAGATTAGAAAAAATAACGGTTAAAAATAGTTGTACGCTACTCCAACGTCTAAAGCGCCCTCTATCGGCATTTTATGAAATTTATCTTTAAAATTTATTTTCAAGAAAACACTGATTTAAAAGAGTAGTTTTAGCAAAAACGGCAAACGAATCGACTATTTTTCCATCTTTTTCAATAATCGTTTTAAATTTAAACCTTCTGACACAGTTCAGTTTGTGCTACTTAACCACTCCCAACTATTCAGATTTTGAACTCGAAATTTAAGTTTAAGTCTAAGTTTACGAAAACATTTAATCAGATGCAAAAAATAACGTAAAAAATAGTTGTTCGTTAATCCAAAGTCTAAAGCGCCCTCTATCGGCATTTTTTGAAATTTATCTTTATAATTCATTTTCAATAAAATACCAACATAAAGAATAGTTTTAGTGAAAACCGCAAATCAATCGACCAATTTTTCCGTTTTTTATGTGTATTTGGAATTTTGGACCCCAAACTTTACTGGCGGATATCTCCTTTGGAAAACTTTTGGGACCCTTGGTTTCCTATTTACTATTACTCGTTTTGATGTGTTCTATCACCCCCTAGCGTATATACCATTTGTTTAGGGACACCCTGTATATACAGGGTTGTTATAATTAAAGTTCGCCTATTCAGAAGGCTCTAGAGCCAGTTCTATGGCTCCAAACGAAGCAAAATTTCACTAGTACATAGTTAAAGAGATGCGCTCTGCGAAAATCGAAAAAAAATTAGTTAAAATTTTTATCAATAGGTGGCGCTGCACCAATATTTACGCCAATCACCTAATCTAACACCATGCGATTTTTGGTTGTGGGGATTTTTGAAAGATTCTGTATTTAAAGACAGACGTCCGTCAATCTCTGATCTGAAAGAGAGTATTGGGAACTAAAACGGCCTATAGAGGCGCTGCTCGCAGCCTTCGATACAGGATAACTGTCCCTTTAATTTCCCTTTAACTAATGTTAAAGTCCCATTGGAACAATTCTTTATTATAAATGTATTTAAAAGTTTTAGATATTCAAACACGTATAATATTTGCTTCGTCATATAAGACAGAAAACAAATGTCACAGGAAATCTAAAATTGTGCAAAAGAATAATTATTCTGAACAAATTTAAAACGCATGTAATGCAGTGAGCTTACACGGCGTTATCTTGAATGGAGAAGTTACATCTTTTCCCCACCAGATGGCGTATTCGAGCGCCTGAATCGCCAATTGGACTTCATATTCTCTCAATCTCACAGGACAGTTTGCGCAATGCTGTAGAAAGCACAATTCTGAGAATAGAATGCGTTATTGAAAATGGTGGAGGATTCATTGAGCACGCGCAATATTATTTTTCATTTCCTCGCTACCGAGCGATATGTTTTATTTTTGTTGATGCAGATTATATCAAATTAAATGATATCATTTTTCTGTATTGTTTGGAGTCGTAGGTCAGGCTCTAGAGCTGTGTGATTAGGTGAATTTAAACTATAACAATTCGATGTTCGTCTAAGTTTGTTAAACTTTTTAAATTTGTGTACTTCGTCTGGATTGATTGAAATTGATATAATGAATCTGCAAACATCGCCTTAAATATTGGCGCAGCGCCACCATTGACAAAAAACTGACTAATTTTTTTTCGATTTTCGCAAAGCGCATCTCTTCAACTACCTACTGGTGAATTTTTGTTTCATTTGGAGCCATAGTACCGGCTCTAGAGCCTTCTGAATAGACGAACTTTAATTATAACAACCCTGTATATATTTTTAAACCTTTAAAAAAAGGAAGAAAGAAAACTAATTTTTTTCTAACCTGCTAATTTTTAAAAAATTGGTTACTCAGCCATGTAGATATATAGCTTATACGAAAAGTTGGGTTGATTAAAAATATTTGTCATTTTAGAAATTTATTGATTCATCATTTTTCTACAACTTTGCTTGTAGCTTCTGCATAACTTGGATTTTGCATTTTCCGATGCGTAAAATAAAACACAAAAAACCCAGATGGAAAATTTAAACCAATGGTATTTAAAAAAAACATTCGTTTAAACCAAACAACCCTGACACAATGCTGTTTAAGGAAATGAAGCTTGTAAAATTGGCTACTTAATTCAGAGTTAAAATTTAGCACAGTTTATATAAAAATGTCTTGTTTATTTCTTTTTTCTCTATTTTCAGATTCAAAGGTATATAAAACTTTCTTGCTGAAGTCCAATAAGTCATTCCCAAGGATGAAAAGGGAACATCCGATATATACTGATTCTTTGAAGAAGTATTTCTGTTATCATCCGAAAGAAAACTTTTTCACATGCAATAATGTCATCAATTGCAGAAGAAAATTCTTGCTCTAGCAATCAGCGCTTTATTCCTCTAAAAAGGAATAAAGAAAAACATTCCTCCACTGATATGGGTGAAACATTTTTTATTTGTGAAGTATGTTCCAAAACATTTTCTCAGAGTTGTCATCTAAGAAGACATCTAAAAAACATTCATGTGGGAGAAAATCCATTTATATGTGAAATGTGTTCGAAGGAATTTCGTAATAACAGTACTTTGAGAAGACATCTCTTAACGCATACAGGGGAAAAACCTTTTATTTGTGAAATATGTTCCAAAGGATTTTCTCTGAATACTGATCTAAAAAGGCATCTATTGACGCATACAGGAGAAAAACCTTTTATTTGTGAAATATGTTCCAAAGGATTTTCTATCAGTAGTAATTTAAAAAATCATCTCTTAACGCATACAGGAGAAAAACCTTTTACTTGTGATATATGTTCTAAAGGATTTTCTCAAAGTAGTAAACTAAGAAGTCATCTCTTGATGCATACAAGAGAAAAACCTTTTGTTTGTGAAATATGTTCCAAAGGTTTTTCTCAGAATAATAATTTAAGAAGGCATCTCTTGACTCATACAGCAGAAAAACCCTTTGCTTGTGAAGTATGTTCCATGAAATTTTCTATGAGTAGTAGTTTAAGCAGGCACCTCTTGATTCATACAGGTGAAAAGCCTTTTATTTGTGAAATATGTTTCAAAGGATTTTCTCAAAGTAGTAATCTAAGAAAACATCTCTTGACTCATAAAGGTGAAAAACCCTTTGTTTGCGAAATATGTTCCAGAGGATTTTCTCAAAATTGTAATCTAAGAAGACATCTCTTGACGCATGCTGCATAAAAAACCTTTTATTTGTGATATATGTTCCAAAGGATTTTGTCAGAATGGTGACTTAAGAACACATTTCTTGATACATACATGTGAAAAACCTTTTGTATGTGAAATATGCTTTAAAGGATTTTCTAATAAAAGTATTTTGAGAAAACATGTTTTGACTCATAGAGGAGAAAAACCTTTTGCTTGTTAAGCATGTCCCAACAGATTTTCTCAGAATGGGCACCTATAAAGGCATCTCTTGACGTATGCAGGATAAAATCTTTGTGTTTATGAGATGTGTTTCAAAGAATTTTCTAGACATTGTTAACTAGAAAGACATTTCATGACTGATACAAGAGAAAATGTTTTGTTTGTGCAGTATGTTTTCCGAACGATTAATTGATAACCATTATTTTTAAAAACATTTGACTCATACTAAATAGATACCTCTTTAAAATCTTTTGTGTTTTTTTTTTTTGGTTAAAATTGAGCATGAACCCTGTACGTGATATTCCACTTAGTGTTACTACATCTCTTCTATTTTAGCATTTAGTAATAAAATAAAGAATTGTAAAATTTGTCCATAATCGTCACAGTCGTCATTTGTATAAAAAGCAAATAAAGCCTGGCCTGTCCATTAGTGTTCAATAAAATATTTTGATAGTTTTATTTTTGTTATTTTACTGTAAAGTAATTTTCTCCTAAAATTAAAATTAATCCCACCTGAAACAGATAAATTGTGCTTCAATATATTACGCTAAGGATGCAGAACCTGTGGCCCGCGACGGGTTAACGTTTTGCGCGCGAACTTCGTCAAGTTACTACTAGAAAAAATTTTAATTTTTGTGATAAAGTCGTAGAACAGTATCGTCAATTTACCGTTGGAAAATATAAAATTTGGTCAGTCACTTATTAATCGGAAATTTTGTAGATCGTGCATGGAAAAATCGTGAATTTCATTTATCAAGTGCGGAAAAATCGTACATTTCTTTCATTAGATATGAAAAAACCGCGAATTTCGCCAATGAGGCTCGGAAAAATAAGAGCAAATTTAGCTGACCGGACATGGAAAAATCGTTAATTTTTTTGGCACAGATGTCATATACGCACCATATTTGCACGTGTTTTTTCTCCCGCCAATTTGGCATAGCACATCTGTGCCAAGGATAAGATCCGTTAGTTATAAGTTCATAAAATTATTAGCGAAATAAGATGGGGAAAATTACAGATTTTAATGAGATGTGCTGATTAAATGATGCTACTGAATGCATTCAATATGGCTATAAATATTAATATTTACAATTCGTTGTGAAAATTATGTTTACTGTTTTCTTACTTATTAAGTTTATTATTTGTAACTGTTTATTTATCGTTTCCCTTTTTATTGAATTCATGTTTATTTACTGTTATTTTTTATTTTAATTTTTTAAATTATTTTTATTATAATGTACATCAATATTTATTTTTATGAAACTGTAATTTATTTATTTTTATTTCCTTTTTAAAATACTAGAATCTCTTTTATTTATTTAACTTTATTTTATTTTTATAGTGCAGTAAAGAATCACACGCTGTTATTTCATGCAATTTCCATATGCAATGCATTAAAAAACAAAATTTTCGCCTAATTGACAGGGGGGAAAACACGTGCAAATGTGGTGCGTATATGACATCTGTGCCGTTTTGTAGATCAAGCAAGGAAAAATCATGAATTTTGTCGGTCGGACTCGAAAAATCGTACATTTTGTTGATCGGGCAATAAGAAATCGCCAGATTTGTTGATGATATACGGAAATATTGCAAATTAAACTCATCCGCTGCGGAAAAATTGCATGTTTTCTCGGTTTATCACGTGACAAAAAGGTAAATTTAGTTGACCGGGCACGAAAAAGCCACGAATTTTACGATGATAAGCGGAAAAATTGAAAATTTCGTTGATCGGCTGCAAAAGAATCGTGAGTTTTGTAAATTTATCAAGAAAAGAAAATTGCGATTTTCATCTTGTCGAGCAAAAAAAATGCAGATTTCGTCAAAATTAGTTAGAAATCGCGAATTTTGTTGACAGGGTGCGGAAAACTGCAGATTTCGTCAGTTAAACGCGGAAAAAGTGCAAATTCCGTCGATGGAACACAGAAAAATGGCGAGTTTTATTGATCGAGTTCCGAAAAATCGCAAATTTTGTTAGTCGGACATGGGAATATCGCGAATTTTGTCGATTTCACGCGGAAAAATTGAAAATTTTGTAGCTCGATGAAATCGCAAATTTCGTCTATCCATTGCAAAAAAATCGAGACTTTCGTCGATCGTTTTTGCAAAAATTGCTACTTTTGTTGATCGGGCTCGTAAAAATTGCGAATTCCGTCAACTGGCTTCATAAAAATCGCGAAATTTATCGATATGGTATGGAAGAATCGCGAGTTTTATCAATCATGCAAGAACAAATGGAAAAAATTCGTCGATTTTCTGCGTAAAAATCACGAATTTCGTCGATTGGCTTCGTAGAAATCCATAATTTCGTCGATTGGCTTCGTAAAAATCGATAATTTCGTCGAAAAGCCGCAACAAATTCGCGAATTTTATCGGTCATGCGAAGAAAAATCCGGAATTTCGCCGATCAGTTTTGTAAAAATCGCAAATTCCGGCGATCGGCTTCGTAAAATTCACGAATTTTATTTATCAGGTGCGGAAAGATCATAAATTTTCTCTATCGGCTTCGAAAAAATCGCGAATTTTGTCGATCAGCCACAAAAAAAGAGAATTTCATCGATCAGCTTTGTAAAAATTGCGAATTTCCCCGATCAGCTTTGTAAAAATCGCGAATTTTTTCGATCAGCTACGTAAAAATCACGAATTTCGTCCATAGGCTTCGTAAGAAACGCGAATTTCGTCGATCAGTTTCCTAAAAATCCTTAATTTCGTCAACCAGGCGCAGAAAAATCGAAAATCTCTTTGATCAATCGCTGAAAAATCGTGAGTTTCATCGATTATATGAGGCGATTTTGTCAATATGAGCACATTTTGTCAATCAGCTAAATAAAAATTTCGAATTTCGTCCTCGGCTTTCTAAAAATCGTGAATTTCGTCGATCGGCTTCGTAAAAATCGCAAATTTCTTCGATCAGCTGCTGAAAAATCGCTAATTTTATCAATCATTTGAAGAAAAATCGCGAATTTCGCCAATAAGCTTTGAAAAAATTGCAAATATCGTCAATTGGCTTCGTAAAAATCGCGAATTTCGCCAATCGGCTTAGTAAAAGTTGTAAATTTTGTCGATCAGTTTCGTTGAAATCGCAAATTTTCACGATCGGTTTTGTTAAAATTGCAGACACGGAAAGATCGAATTTTCTCGATCAGTTTGGTAAAAACTGTTAATTTTGTCAATCACTTTCGTAAAAAGCCCAAGTTTAGTCGATCAGGCATAGAAAGCTGCAAATTTTGTTAATCGGGCGTTGAAAAATCGGAAATTTCTGTGATGAGACTCAGAAAAATCTTGTTGATCGGCTCCTTCCCTTTTCTTCGTTCATAAAGTTTACATTTCTTTTCGGCACCAGACATATTTGTTTTTTAGTACTTTTAATAAAACAAAATTTACTCACCTGAATAAAGTCAAGGAATATCATTGCATCTTGAGAATAATCCTTGGTATATCTGTTACATATACAAACGTAAAAACTGCTGATGTATCCTTACCAACTGAATTGGATATTTTGACTGGTTAAGCAAACCTAAAGGGATATCTACCCCCTACTTCCCTCTGAAGACATATTTTTTATCCTATTATAGGCCGCAAATTACCTTTTTAATCGAATTTTCTCCATGTTAATGATGTGGCCCTCGACCACCCAGACATATTTGTAAGTGGGCCTTCTCTTGAAAAGGTTGTGCACCCCTATATTACGCCATAGGAAAAACTTTATTGAAATAATACTCTTAAAAACATCAAAAATATGATAATAATATTTTTTGTGCAAATATATATATATATATATAATGCAGTATATATTGTAATGGTTAAATTTTCTTCTGGAAAAAACCTTCAAAGGATTTAGATAAAAAACTTCTCATTATCACGTATTATTTGAACCCAACATAAGGTGAGTATTTTTCTAAAATTATATAAATAATTATTAATTAAATATTTATTTGTCATGTTTAGTCAATTCATAAATAATAGTTTTATAAGCTAATCATACATGCACTTTTTTTTAAGATCTTGTTTCTTTTGCTTCTTGTTTGTGTTTTACACCATCAAATACAAAAGTTTTTTACGACATCGCAATATTGCTTCATATAGCTTTAAAATAACAGTCTAACCATGTGACTGTCATCAATAGTTCCAGGCTGATCTCTTGTTTTTTTTCCCTATATTAGTTGGATATTTTTGTATTATTGCCAAGCACAGGGTATAAATTCCAAATACTATTCCACCGTTACAAGTTAATTTATATTGCAACTTATAATTAGCAGGCTAAACCCGCTGCGCTGGTCTATTTTTCAAAACAAAACATGAATCAAACAAAAACTGCATTAGATTGTGTTTTTAAAGCAACTTCACCTCGAATGCTCTTTCACATTTCTGAAATTAATACAAACGCCATTGTGTTTAAAGATAGAAAACCAAGGTTATAGATGCACAAAAAATGCATGAAAAGGTAGCAAACAGCTGTTTCGAATCTACTATCGAGATTCTTCATCAGTGCAAAACTCATCAGTGCGAGCTAGAAAAAGCAAAACTGAGCCAAAAATAAAAGCAACAACAATGCAATCAAGGCCCGTTGGCGTCAAATATAATAAATAATATTAAAGTGTTGTGTTGTTGTATCAGCTTATGCATTCGACAAAATTCGGGCTTTTAAGAAAGAAATCTTTCAGTTGATCATTTATAGCACAGTTTGATAGATAAATGAGGCAATTATGAAAAACCAATTTAAACATTGTCTATTCACCATGCTTCTAAAATAGCGAGCATTATGATTGCAGAGATTGACCATTGAGTTTAACCCTTTGCGGAGCGGTGGTATACCACTTAATTACCACTTAATTTAAATTCCCAAACGCCAGATCAGCACCGGAATTTTCTTTTAAAAAATTACGGTTTATTGAATGCGTGAAATATACCGTTTTCTTATTTACAAATAAAGTTGGTTTCAAATTCCGGTGTCAGTCATTAATTTCAATAGCTAAGCAAAGAATTTGTCCTGCGCCGCAAAGGGTTAAACAATTTTCAAGTGATTCATTTTCATTTGACAGTTTTTGAAATCTCAACCTCTCAACTTGACGATATGGGTATCCGTGGAAACCTTAATTATTCTGTCGAGCAGAAAATTAATACCAGATTATAATAATAAATGCAAATAATCGATGATCGTAAGTGTCACACGAAATCGATATTACACGCGATACACGTATTTTTTACGTCATCAAGTGATTTTTAATTCGACTTTTAATTTGTATTTTTTTCTTATGTTTCACTGTTCTTTCTTTATTTAAAATTAATTTATGTAAATTTCTATAATTTGGCGAATAGTTAGGCAATTTTTAACGTTTGGCGAAACTGGCTGACGTGTTAATCAAGTAGCACTCAATTTACAGTTGAAAATATCATGTTTCAGATAAAACTACGGCACAAACATTATATACCGATTCCCTTCCAACAGCAATGCAGCAAAATCCTCGTTTTAGAATAGCGAAGAAATGTACATTCTAAAAATTATTTTCTGTTATTTTAAAACGAAAATACCAATAAATAAAAAAATAACAAAGCACAAAACAATTTATAGAATATCTAAGAAGAAATTGAAAGTAAATAAACAATTTATTAATACAGAAGCAACTATAGCTGGGTTACCATATCAGGCAAAGTAACACCGTTTTGGCGCCAATCAAATACCTCTGTGCGTATATAACATCTGTGCCGAAAATTCCATGTTTGTAAAGAACAATAATCGTTATTTATACGGCAAGTTTAAATGCTGTAGTATAGTGTATGAACGCACCACATTGGCGCTTTTTTTTCTGATGCCAACTTGGCGAAAACTTTGTTTTCAAATACCAGTTACACATTTAGTTTTCAAATATTTTTCATTATTTTAAAAGGAAAATAACAATAAATAAAAAAAGTTTTGTTTTAATAATTATATAACAAAACTATTTATATCCTTTAAAAAAATAAAATAAAAGTAAATAAACAACAACAACTGGGTTACCAAATGAGGAATAAAATCGCCATTTTATTGCAGTCGCGCAAATGTGGTGCATATATGACAAATGTGCTTTGATCAAGATAGTTTATATAATTGAAAAAAAATGAAATAAAAGTAAATAAACAATTTTTTAATAAATAAACAACAACATCCGGGTTGCCATATCAATCAAAATAATGACACTTTGGCGTCAGTTAAATACCCAGATGTATATATGACATTGGCGTCAGAATCAAATCTCGCAAATGATGCTCGCAAATGAATCTCGCTGCGTATATGACATCTTTGCCAAAAAACATTTTAAAAGTTGCAGTTACCCTAAATTTGAATACTATTCATTTTGTGGTATTAACTGCTATATATTATTTAAATTAAATGTAAAAATATTTCCTAAAAAGGCTCTCATACATTAAAAGAGAGAGAGAGAGCATAGTTCTTTCTAACATCGCTCCGTCTTGGGCTTTTTTTGGTTTAGAATCGCATTGTTTGGCAACAGAAGTAGATTGAAACACCCACTTGAACAAATAACATACAAATAACAATTAGAGCCATTTTTTAAAGTTAATTCTGTGAGTTTCTTCTGTAAAGCACATAATGGAAAAATTAGATTAAAAAATATTTTCAAAAAGAAAAAAAAAGAAATTACTTATGTTTTACCTAATGAAGTTTTTGAGATGTTTTCTTTTAACCTGATTTGAAAAAAAAAAAATAAATAGCCAAATATTGTGCCACTTCAAAACTTTCTTTCACATTGAATTACTTTTTAAATATTATGAATACACTTTTTTTTAAAGATAAATATTTTCCTTTTATAATATTATTTTGAATTAAACTGATTTTTTTCTTTTATCATTATTTATTTTAAATCAATGAATTAACAGGGGTTTTTCGAGATGTTTATGTTATTTTCCATTAGAGAAAGCTATTTCATTTCTTTTTTGAAATATAATTATCGTCAAAATAGTAATTGTTGCAATCTTTTCGTCGAAAAAATCCAAAGAATACGAAACGTATTACGAAAAATCAGAGTTATCCCTGTATATTTGAATCACAAACCTCCGCAAAAATATTTCCTATCGAATGATGCAATCTGAAAAAAAATCCGTCGGGTAGTTTTTGAAAACACTCGAGCCGAAGTTTCAGAACTTCTACTTTATAATATACTAGCTTTATAATATACTATGCCCGCTTCGCTGGTCCATTTTCCCAAACGAACCTGACTTAAACAAAATGGCGATTTAAAATTTTTATTTTAAAGCATTACAGACCATCACATGGAATTTACTTCCACATTGCTGAAAATGAATGCAACGCCATTGCGATATTGTACTATGTTGATTCCTTGGACAAAATTTGGGCAATTGAGAGCCGTCTCTTTTATTTGATCATTTATAGTAAAGTTTCGTATCAAAATGAGACAACAGGTTATGCGCCCAATCCAAAGTTGCGGGTGTGACATTTACACAACTTACATTAGTCACCAGCAAAAATATTTTTGAGCATTGGTTTCAATTTGCATGCATTTCAATGTAGACCACTTACATATACATTTATCCAAATCTGAAAATTGTCCGATGTATCATTTATTTATTAAAAAAAATAATTTCTACCTGCTGCGGGCGTGACACAAAAAGGACATGCATTTTCATCTTTCAGTGCAAAAACGCAACTCTGTGAATTATGACAACTGAGTGAATTGTTTTTTTTAAATATTAAACAGTAATACTTAAGTAATTATTCTATGAAAAAATTAAATTACTTACTCAATTCTTGCTTCTGTAGAAAATATTCAAAATTTTTGTTGCGGGTGTGACGCCCTGTTGCGGGTGTGACTTGTACAGCCAATAAAATAATGACATACACAAATATTTTCAAGGCAGATTTTTTTAATTGAAGAATTAATCAATGTTGCAATTATATTATCTAGAGAGGAAAATATCAAACAAATTTAATTTCCAATCTTGAATTTATAATTTCTGGTGGTGGTAGCTTTTTTTACAAAAATGCTCTTTTTTTCCCTAGGATACATCTGACTGACTGGGCCAAATATACACACTTTCTTAAATTTTTTTCAAACATTCTAATTCTATATCGTCACCATCCATTTGTTTTATTTGCCCATCAAAGTTTTCACTTTTTTAATGTCGAGAATAAAACAACTTCTACAAAATCTCCAGCTGCACATTCATTGTTGGATATTATATCCTTGTCAAAGTATGGATACATCTGACTGCCTGAGCCAAATATTACACATTTTCTTGATTTTTTTTTTTCAGATACT
The DNA here is from genome assembly GCA_964019185.1 of Maratus speculifer. Taxonomy (NCBI): domain Eukaryota; kingdom Metazoa; phylum Arthropoda; class Arachnida; order Araneae; family Salticidae; genus Maratus; species Maratus speculifer. Next base: position 747,935 of record CAXHSM010000423.1, on the reverse strand, counting down.
CTTATTCTCTTATTCTATATCATCTCCATTCATTTGTCTTATTTGTCCATCAAAGTTTTTACTCCCTTTTTTTTTTTAATGTGGAGAATAAAACAACTTCTACAAAATCTCCAACTGCACTCTTATCGTTGGATATTATATTTTTGACAAAATATGGTAACAAACAAATTCTCTTGTGATCACTTTCTGAAGTTATTGCGACATTAATTGTTCCTACGTTAATAGCAACAAACATGATGAATGTTGAGCTTCGATTGTGCTTGGTGCCAGCATGCATGAAGCATTTTCACAAAATCTTCTGAAATTTTACATTCAGCAGAGTTATTTTATTTTTTTAGGAATTTTTCTATACACATAGCAAAATCTGAAGCTGAATTTATAGTTGCAGAGTGTTGCTAGCGTTACCAATTTCTTGGCAACTGCACCAACCCCGTCGACAACTCCTTTACCATGAGATGAAATGCAAAAGGATTGCCATCCTTTACCATGATTTTTATAAATAGTCTCTTCTTTTCTCTCCTTGCTTTGTCTCTTTCCTTCTCTTTTTGTAGCTATGCTTCATATTTAAAAGGGTTTTCTTTAATCTTTTTTCGATGATATCGTGATCTTTCTGTACTCTTCATTCTCTGCAAAAGAGAAGAAATTAATGTGTAAACTTAATAAATATAGCACTTCAGTCCGAAAATATATGCTTAACAAATTGTTAATATTTATCCCTTGAAATTTTCAATCTTACATAAAGTTAATTATGTTGAATTTTGGTTAATTTCAGACTGACTATATACATTTTATGCTAACTTAATAAGCAATGTAACAGTTTCTGTTATTCTTACTTCTACTTTTTATTTAATTTGAATTAGAAGAGAAAAAAAATCTTCCTCTAATATTACTTTACTTATTTTAAAAAGCTAAAAATATATATATTAGATAAATACTATCAAATAACAAAATAAAAAATATATATATAAGATAAATACTATCAAATAACAAAATAAAATATATATATATATATAAAACAAAACAAAATTAACAAATTTAAAGAAAATTGCTAAAATATTTTTTCGTAATTTTCTTTTTTTTTTATTTCTATAAAAATCTTACCTTTTAAATTAATTTCTTAATCATATATCATTAATAAAATCATTTTCTTGTAGTAAAGCAACAATTTTATCAATCCAAACTGAATAAATCAACTGCACAGAGTCTCTCATGCTCAGATGATGCAAATTTTTATTTATTAACTGGAATTCACTCTATTAAATCAAAGGATATAGTTAAAGCTGCCAAGTAATGATTTCCAGCATATTATTCTTATATAAATTTACATATAATTTGTTCAAATATACACTTGTAATCAATTTTAAAAGATGTTGCGGGTGTGACTTTAATTAAATGTCATACCCGCAACAGGGACATGTCACGCCCGCAACGCTCAATAATTATAATTAAAATATTAATTAATTTTTTTTGTGTCTGTAATTTAAAGTATCTTAATAAACTATTTTTGAATATAAAGTTTCATAACTTTAAGTCAAAATTTTTTTTCAGTAGAGATATAAATGTAACTTTTTGTTGCGGGTGTGACACAGTAATTAAGAGTAATTAAATATGCTTACCTTTTGTAATGAAGATTAGTGAACACTTCTCTGCAGATGAAAACTCTTAATAATAGCTGTCAGATCATATATATGGAGATTTTCAGAATGTTTGTTCAGCTGTACAAGACCATGAAATGTAAAGATATTTGCTGCAGTCTATTTTACAAAGTCATAGTGTCACTTTATTAATTAAAATAAGTATGTTAATGACAAAAATGTAATTCTTTTTTGATAAAATATGAAATAGTACACTCTTAACAGTTATTATGCAAAATTTCAATCATATTTAAAAAAATTTAAATTTTCATCCTCATGTCCTTTTTTTTTGTGGATTGGACGTATGACAACAGACATCAAAATGCTCTCTAGTTATCACACTATTAAATTAGAGAGCATTGCAATGATTACTGAGTTTCGTTATCAAACTCTGTTTACCTTCGTATTATACCTTATCTTTTGATAATTCTTAAATTACCGGTTTCTGAATTGTTTGTGAAATATGCTCTAAAGGATTCTCTTAGAATAGTTCTCTAAGATGCCATCTCTTGACGCATACAGGAGAAAAACCTTTTATTTGTGAAACATGTTTCAAGGGATTTTCTCAGAATCGTGAACTAAATACCCATCTCTTGATACATACAGGTGAAAAACCTTTTGTTTGTGAAATATGTTCCAAAGGATTTTCTGACAACAGTAGACTAAGACAGCACCCCTTAACTCATACAGGTGAAAAACATTTCGTTTGTGAAGCATGTTGCAAAGGATTTTCTGATAATAGTAATCTAAGAAAGCATCGCTTGACGCATACAGGTGAAAAAACTTTTGCTTGTGAAATATGTTCCAAAGGATTTTCTGATAATAGTCATCTAAGAAGGCATCGCTTGACTCATACAGGTAAAAAACCCTTTGTTTGTGAAATATGTTCCAAAGGATTTTTTGACAATAGTAGTCTAAGAAAGCACCGCTTGACTCATACAGATGAAAAACCTTTTGTTTGTGAAGTATGTTCCAAAGGATTTTTTGACAGTAGTAGTCTAAGAAAGCACCGCTTGACTCATACAGGTAAAAAACCTTTCGTTTGTGAAGCATGTTGCAAAGGATTTTCTAATAATAGTAATCTAAGAATCCATCTCTTGACACATACAGGTGAAAAACCTTTTACTTGTTAAGTATGTTCCAAGGGATTTTCTGATAATAGTCATCTAAGAAGGCATCGCTTGACTCATACAGGTGAAAAATCTTTTGTTTGTGAAATATGTTCCAAAGGATTTTCTCGAAATAATGATTTAAGAAGGCATCGCCTGACTCATACAGGTGAAAAACCTTTTCTTTGTGAAATATGTTCCAAAGGATTTTCTCAAAATGGTGATCTAAGAAAGCATCTCTTGACTCATACAAAGTAAAATCCTTGTGTTTCTGGTTCTGCGAGGATTTTCTAGACATTGTGAACTAGAAAGCCATCTCATGACTGATACAGGAGAAAATGTTTTGTTTGTCTTATATGTTTCCGAAAGACTATCTGATAACCATTATTTAAAAAACTTTTGTCTCATATTATATAGATACCACTTAAAAATCTCTTGTATTTTTTTTGTTGTTGTTGTTAAAATTGTGTATGAACCCTGTATGTCTCATTGCATTTACTGTTATCGTATCGCTTACGTTTTAGCATTTAGTAATAAAATAATAAAAATTGTAAAATTTTTCCACAATTGTCACAGCTGTCATTTTGATAAAAAGGAAATAACTCCAGACCTGTTCATTAGTTTTCAGTAAAACTTTTTGATTGTTTTATTTTTTGTTATATTACAGTAAAGTGTCTTTCCCCTAAAATTAAAACTTAGACCTGAAAAGGATAAATCGTACCTCAATATGTTACCCTGGATAAGCTTTATTGCAGTAAAACTCTTAAAAATAGATGACAAATATGCTAAAAATTTTTTTTGGAGGGAAAATGTTGCTTATTTGTTTTTCTTTAAAAACTTTCAAAAGATTTTGATAAGGCATGTTTTATTTTATGTATTCTTTGCATCCAGCATAACCTGGGTATTTTTCTAAAATTATGTAAATGATTATTGTTTGGCATGTTTACTCAATTCATAAATAATAGTATTAAATACTAATCAGGCATGAATTGTACTTCTAAAGTCTTGTTGCTTTTGCGTGTCAACTGTGTGTTTCTGGTTTGTTTTTGTCAAATACATGTCAATATTTTCTCGTATCATCTCTACACTGATAGCCCAATCATGTGACTGTCATCAGTAGTTCTGGACTGACCTCTTAATTTTTTTCTATGTGGGTTGGGTATTTTTATATTCTAGCCAAGTGCAGGTTAAAAATCGGCAGTTACTATTCCATCGCTATCATTTCATTTATATTATAATAGTCCAAATTATGTTACTGTCATATAAATCTTTGATTTTCATGTGCAAAGCTTCCTTTTGATTAAAAAAAATCGAAATTCTTTTTTTAATAAAACTGCAGAAAAGTTCCCATGAACATAAAGAATTCTTGGTACTTTTATGTTAGACAAGAAAATTCTTGGTAAAATTACTTTGTAACTTGCCAATTTTTTTTTCCATGATGAATTAAAATAATGTTTAGATGTAAAATTAAGTGTCATGATTTACAGTATTATTTATTTTCCTTCTTTTTTTCTTTTAAGAAATATATCGAAACCACGAATTTTAATTATTTCAGTTTTAAATGCAAATCTTATATTTAAAACTAGTCATTGGGTGCCGGCTGGCCACCGTAATACTTACCCATCATGAATATGAATAATATAATATATAAAAATAAAACGTGTAAACTATTTATAAAATGTATTGCAATTCCAAAACACAATTTAAACGTATATTTGAATATTTTTAATATAGATAGTAATGCTCTATTAATGAATTGCTGATGAACCAGTTTCGACAAATTATATGAAACGCCAAACTACTCAAGTAGTACCGAAATGCGTAAAAGAAACATCCTTATAGCTCCAAAAATAATAGTCATATTAACTAGCAGTTTACTGCGTCAGATTAAGCGTCTCATTCCCAATTAAAATATATCTTTGAATTGAAATTTGAATGAAATACCGGAGCATGAAAATGTGGAAAACAGGATTACAAATATCTCGGAAACTATTAATCTGATTGACTTCATTCTTTATGCAAAACTTGTGTTATTTTATTGCCTTTTACACTTATTCCTTAAAATAAAAAAAATCGAAAATTTTTATATACTTTTCAACAGAACGAATTTTTCGAGAGCCAGAGAAAAAAATAGTTCTGAATAATCGAGGTTATTGATATTAAATTGGCTTTGTCCCATTCTTATTTACTAAGTACATACAAAATGTCAAGTCTCTATCTCAATTTATTTGGAAGATAGAGGGTTTACAGGCAGACAGACGGACGGAGGGTACATTTTTTTTAATGTTTTACGGAATCTCCAGTATCTGATACGTGCAAATCCGTCAAAAATTTTTTTTTGATTTTCAAAATTATTGCAAGAGTTACCCTATAGTACGTATGATGGGTAAGTAAAAATAAGTGAAAGGATTACATAAAATTTAAAACGAAAACATACGATAGGAATAATGCTTGGTAATCTATCCCCTGCCCCTGTCTAACACAAGAATATGCCATCGACTAATAACGCAAAATTATATAAATCTGCAAACTACTCACCATATTATATAAATTAACATATTTTTTAAAATCTGAACAACTGCAGAAAAATATATTAACAAAATAATAATACTATTATTATATCACCTGCGTTTTATTCTGCCGTGCTGTCTAAATGACAGACCAAATGTTATGACCAATAAGGTTATCCGAGCGAAAAATCCCAGCGGCTATTGCCCAGTTAGCTTAACAGGTAAAGCATTGGCATTGTAAGCCAAGTTTCTGGGTTCGATTCCCTACCTGGTCAATTTTTCGCTCAGCTGGAAATATTCAATTCGTAAAATACTAATAAAAATACAAATGAAATGTTGACTGAAAATATCACTTAATGACGCAACAAACATGAAGTGAATGTGACATTTATGATCAGCCGTTATTGGCATTTAATCTTATAGTTTGGTGATAATTTTTTGTTCGACGAGTTAATCAAATAGTACCAAATACCGAATTCTTAATTTCTCTGTCAGAATCTTCTGATACGGCAAAAGACTTAGTAAGTAAAATGCAAATTAAATTTTTAATTAAAGTAGTATGATATAATGCTTAGCAAGCATTTAACGGAGACCAAACTGGTTGACATGGGAAGAACGCACAGTAAAATTCTTACTATAGCAATTATGTTACTGCAAAGAAAGGGCAGTTGACGTCACTGTGGGCAAAATTACTGTGGATCCACAGTAATTTCCTTCCCGTCTTTGAGACTCCTACTGTACACAAGAAGTTAAGGCGATCTTATTGGTCCACGACTGGTTTGATTTGTCTGCGATTGAAAGCTCTGTTGTATGATTGGTCAACGTTGCCATGATGATTCCTGTAATGATAGCTAAAGCAAAAATATAATTGGTAGATTGGTTGAAGGAAGCGTTTGTTTGTAAACATGCCCTTACCTTATTGCAAGATTTGCACTGGAAAAAATGAAAGGAAATTCTAATAATAATCTAAAAAACATTTCCTCGGAGTGTAGCAAGAATATTTTCAACAAAATCACAGGGAACCTCCCCCCCTCCCCACTGAGAGGACTGAAAGCTGAGAAATGCTGTAAAAGCATCTATTTTCGGGAGTCGTAAATTTCACTAAAATGAAAATATTGGCGATTTCGCGAGCTGAAAATTTCGCGAATTTTATATGAAAGTTGAAAAATCCCAAAACACATTTAATGATGTTAAATCCAAACATGAGATAATTTTAAATGAGTTTACAGAAGTTGGTATAAATATTGTAACTAAAGGAGATGCACTTTATTAGTTGTATCGTTGTTTTTATTCAATATAGTTGTGTAACATTCAACACAATTTTGTACTTATTACTTATTTAACATTTTGAGTGACATTGTGACTGACACTGATCTTTTTATCTAGGCTTGGGCACCCGTGACTGACAGTGTAAAATATAATATAAAACTAAAAAAAATATTGTTTTAAATAATTATTAAGGAAGTATAATCCTGTAATAAACTAAAGTTAGTAAATGTTAAATAAATTTTTAGTAATTACTTAAAACAATATACATGTATTTTTAGTTTTTTATCATATGTTAGTCTGTTAGCCACCAATGACTGACGCAGCCTGAACGGAATGTTCAGTGTCAGTTATCGGTGGTCAACTTGTTAACACTAGAACTGCGGAACCAGGTCATTTTGACTCGTAACAAATGGATAGATGTCGATTCAAACCAGAAATTTTTTTAAAAATAAGTTATATATAAGATGAAAAAAAATTATTTAAAAAATAAATGATTTAGATTAAAATAAAAATTCTACTGTGGAATATTTTTAGGAATCACGAGAAAAAGTTTCCGCGGTTCTAGTATTAAGTAAGTGAAATCATTAAATTTTGGATAAGTGAAAACTTTCTCATGTTTTCTTATCATTTCAGGCAAAAATAAATAAATAAATATTTCGCGAGGCTTAAATTTTCGCTATTACTATGGGCTCGAGAAAATACACGTGCCTCTATAGTCCAAGAGCCGACAGCACAAAACTCTGTGTCATCGAGCACAAGAAAAATCCTTTATTTTATGGAATAGTAGTCATAGGGGAATCTAATGATCCATGTCTGCCGGAAGTGAAGTGGTGCACAAGCCAAAAATTAATACTATTAGTGGTTAACTCGTAGGCATAGCATTGTGTTTTCCTGCACGCAGTTTTCTGTGTTTTCATACTTTTAATTGTAGGACAAACCTAATGCTGAACCTACCAGTAAATCTCTAGTGGTATTCATCTTTGGCTTATGCACCACTTCGCTTCCTGCAGACATGTGTAGCGGTTAACTATAGCCTGAACAATACGATAAACTTTCAACTCCATGTTATACATGAACTCTGATAATGAAATGGACCTTATGCACACAAGCTGAGTTCGAGGCTAAAATTCGTCTGCTGGCGGTATTTACTGGCAGTGTTTAGCATAGTAGTCTATGGAGTGCAAATTATTAATGCTTGTTTGTTAGAAATACCGGAAAAAAATTCTTTGTTGAAGCAGCATATACTTAATATATTGTAATATAAATTCAAAATTGTTGTTCTGCTTGCAAGAAAATTCTTTAAATTTGTAAATTTTCTGTTAAAATGTATCAAGAAAGGATGAAGTCGTCTGCTAGCGATGTTTGCGCCTGCGCATTCAGGCATTCTGGCGGTGCAGTGACTAGAATAACAGGTTAGCATACCGCCAGCTCTGGCGTGTGACGTCACGTGCATAAGGTCCATTTAGCTTTATTCTACTTTTAACTGTAACCTGAGTTATATTGATGAAGGTTCAACTCCATGTTAAACATGAACTCTATTCTATTTTTATGTTTTCATACAACTCAACTCAATGTATGCAACTGAATTCTAACCTGTAATCGTAACGGCATTCTGTTTTGCCACTCACCTCTCTGTTGGTTAGAAATGCAGAGTCATGCATTTGAAATACTTTAATATAAATAGTGCTTTGATTATAATTGATCATCGTCCTTATTTCGTACATCATCATAAACACCTTCCTCATGTCCTGGGATTCGTCTGTTAAAATGTGTGACTTAGCCACCAAACATGGATCATTCGATTCCCCTGTTACTACTCTCCCATAAAATAGAGCTTTTTTGCTTGTGCTCGATGACATAGGGCTTTGTGCTGTCGGCTCTTGGACTATTACAGCTGTGGACAGAGTTACAAACATTTTCTGGTGTTTTCTTATTATAAACCAAATTCTCTGTAAAACTCAGGCCGAGGGCGCTAGTGTCGCGAGCTTGTATTTTTACTTCCGTTTTTCACTTGTATTTATTTCCGGTTGTACTGTGTTTATGTAAGCAAATTTTGATTTTTTTCTTAATAAAAGCTAAATATGAGCGCATTATTTAAGAAAAAAGCTAGCGGATGTTGTGTTGCTGTTGGATGTAGCATGAGAATGGGCACAAACCTTCTGTCAGAAAAGAAACTTTTTAAATTTCCGAAAGACCCTGATAGAAGGAATCGATGGGAAATAGCTGTCCATCGCGACAACTGGAAAGCTAGTAATAGCTCTCAGCTCTGCAATTTGCATTTTATTTCAGGTATGTTACAAATCCATAAGTATTTACGTATATTAGCATATTAAAATGGAAGCAAGCTTATTTATATGTATTAATAAAAACAAATTTGAATGTTTCAAATAGATTATATTAACCCTCATTTTTGGACTCCTTTGTTTGGCGACTTTTATATGTTTACAAATACAGTGCTGTCAAGTCTATTAAATCCTCACACATAAAATTAAAGGTTTTTTAAAAAATAAATTATTGATTTGTTTGCTTATTTTTATTTTATTTTTAGTACAACTTCATAATGCTTGTATGAAAATGCAAATCAAACATTCTTATTAAAAAGTTTTTCAAATAAAATTAACAGTAATAAAGTATGCATGAGAACTATTCAATGTTTAAATCAGTTCTTTAATTATTTTAGATACATAGATACTGATTTAGATACATGATTTAGTATACTCATGAATTTATACATATTTAAAAAAAAGATAAATACCAAATTTTTCTTGGTTATTTACTTTTTGTAAACAAAAAACTTTAAAAGATGTCACATTCTCTATATTATTTCAAAAATTCATGTAACTTAGCATATCATTAATTACATCCTGTTCAGTCTAAAGGTTATATTATGCCCTGCATTCTTGATATTTTTTTTTCTTTAGCTTAAGCTTTTTTAATTGTAATTAGAACTTGTTAATTGTTAGTAGAATTGTAAAATTGTGGAATAATTTATCTGGGTATTTTAAGCTGCATTATAGTGATGCAGATAATGTAATTAAGCATACTAAGTATTTTATACTACTTAATAAATGTAATAATATTAATTCTTTGCGTTTAAAATGAAAAAACTCACAAATGAAAAAATGAAAAGAAGCTAAGAAAATTATTATTAAGAATAAGACTTAAAAATCTGCACTGTTTATGATGTTTAGAATCCATGTATAATTGTAAAATAATGGATTAAGCATATTAAGAATAATATAAATCAATGATTCCCAGAATCAGGGACCGATTTACAAATTTGGGGGCCCTGGGCACAGATGCTTACCGGGGTTCCCCTTGGAAAGTTGCTTACAAAAAGATTAGGCTCCCTACCCCTCCCCCCCCCCTAAAAAATAAGTTACTTGTTAAGATAGCCACGATTGACTTCACAATTAAATTACTTTTAAATAACTATTTCACAATAATGAAATTCAAATAAGTAGACGTAGTGCAATGAATTGTGCAGTGATAATTATCTTGTCTTATGCAAGTTTATAGATCTGGAATGATAAAGTATGCAACAACTAATAATAAATTTTCCACAATACCGAGCTATAATTATTTAAAATATTATGGAACTCTGCCGCCTATTAACTGCATTCACCAACCCCAAATAATCTGACAAGAACAGGAACATGATTAAATAAGAATTAAAAATATAATATATTTTAAAAGTGATGAAGACGAAAAAAATATTTACTTTAATAAAGTGATTAAATGCGGATGTTTCAACCAAAATATACAATGTTGTAAAAATAAAATATGAACACAGTAGAATGCAGAATGAAATATAAAATTCCACTAGATTTTGTAAGCAGTTGTATTGATTTTGGGCAATAGTTGGAAACCCTTCAGTAGCATTTGGGGGCCCCTGAAAATTGGGGGCCCTGGGCCTGTGCCCCGAAGGCCCTGCCCTAAATCAGGCACTGCCCAGAATCTTTAAATTTCGATTAAATTTGCTGTTAGGGCAGAACATTGATATTTTCATGTAGTTGAATAATAATAAAAAATATATTTATTGCAGTCATTTGAATTAAATTACTTATGGTGTAAAAATAATAAAAATAGATTAATTATTCAAATCTCAAACTGCTTGCAGTCAAAATATTTAAAATTTCTTTCTTTTTTTTAACAAGTTGTAATAAATCTTTTCTTCTTTTTGTCTTTTCATTTGTGTGTTTATTTTATTTTATTTTATTTTTTTTTTAAATTAGGCAAACCATCACCAGGTCCTTTGCATCCTGATTATGTTCCATCCATTTTCAGCTTTAAAAGGGGAAATCCATCTTCTATTGATCGTTATGAAAGACATGGAAAGAGATTAAAGACTATGCATCCAATTCTGAAGGTAATTTCAATCTTGTGTCTTTCTTTCTGTTTTTTTCAAAAATAATGGCTTTGAACAATATCCAGAGGCGTGCGAAGAGAAAATTGTGCCCAGGGCAAAGTTAGAATTTGGCAGCCCTTTCCCAATTTTTTTATTGTGACAGACCAAAAATTATGTAGGTAGCATATAAATATCCATGCCCAGGACAATGCCCTCACCCCCTCTTTCGCACAGCGCTGACAATATCAAATTAAAGAGTCTGCACTTGTGTCTTTTATAAATCATGAAAAAACTTCTTATCAGATTTTTTTTATTCGAACTATAATCTCTTGTGTTGACACTTAAAAATCTTTTTTAAAACACAATTCACACCATTCTAGGGTAAACCAGGGTAATTACTGAAAATTATATATATATATATATATATATATATATATATATATATATATGTATATATATATATATATATATATATATATATATATGTATATATATATATATATATATATATATATATATATATATATATATATATATCTTCTCTACAATTGTCACAATCAATGTAATCAAATTTAACATTGTTAAAGCTACACCATGTGTCATCAAAATATAGAACTTGATTAAAATATTATTTAAAGTTTAATTAAAAAAAAATTAATGATCAATAATGACCCGAAAGTGGGATAAATTTGGATCATACCTGGTGCAATTACCTATCAAAACATTTTTTTGTTGTAATGACAGTGTGATTAATTTTGACTACAAATTATCAGTTTTAATGTAAATATGATTTTAAATATATATGTCATAAAGAAATGAGCCTAGTTAAGTTACCATTTTTATCAATCTTTAAATTGCATCCAAATTTCTTTGCAGAAAATTTTATAGCATTTAACAGCAGAATATATAGATTTACTGTCCTGAACAAAAGATTTTGAACCTTATAGTTTCATAGAACCATAAAAAAACCTATTTTGTGGACAAATTTTGCCCACGTCAGATTGGTCTATTTTCTTGTAATCGTCTGACGAAGTTATAATTTCGCATTCTGCCCCTAGTGTCTTTGAATCTTTTCTGGTTGTCCAGAGTTTTTTCTTAATAATTAACCAAACCACTTTAGGTAGCCGTAAAGGTCATGACTATATTGGTTTAAGCTGGCGATTATGTAGGCAGCTCTTGTATATGAGGATAGAAAGGCTTATTTCTTGTTAAAAGTATATTTGAGTTCTATTATTAGCATTATTTTATTTTCAGTTTTGTTATGTTCATTAGTATAAATAATTTTAGTTTAAATTTAATATAAATTAATTGTGAGCAGGGTTGCAAAAAACACACCTGCCCAAAAAAAAATCCGGGTGGGTTTTGTTGGGTAAAACCCACTCTAAAAAACTCCAATAAAACCCTCGTTAAAGCGGGTTTTATTGGGTTTTTTAATATCTGTGGTTAAAGTGTTTAATATTCAGCAGGTTTTCTACTAGTTTTTTTAACTTTTGTGTTTAAAAAGTTACAATATCCTATCAAAGTAGATTGTGAGTGTACTGCTAAATATGACAAAGCCAAAATTGTCAAAATAAAATTTTGTGCTTAATTCTTTTAAAAACTTGTTAATATTATGAAAAATGAGATTTATGAGAGCCAAAATCAATATATGTAACTAATTATAACATTTTCACCCAGATGAAAAATGACAAGATCTTTTATTTCAAGATTTAACATTGTAAAATTTTATAATGTCCCAACCAGATACAAATTTGACTAATTCCCTTTTAGATAGTATTGGTGAAAAGGGAAAAAAAAAGGAAAGGAGAGGACTTTTTTTAAAACACTCGAATATATATATATTTTGTTTATTTAAATCAGGATTTTTACCCAATATTTTATTTCCTAATACATATTGTACCAAACCGATCTGAATTATCCGGAGATCTGGATTAACAGGGTCCGGATTTGCAGAGTTCTACTGCAATTTATTAAAGTAGCTTTCATATGTGCTATGTGGTTATTATATTATATCATATAAGACCAGAAGTAAAAACATTTTTTGCAACTTTTTACATTGATTTATTTGTGTTATTTTGAAAAAAAATTATTGTATATTTAATTAATTAATACAAATATCTAAAGATTTAAAATATACATACTTTCTAGAAATAAGAGATTTCCCTGCCATCACCTCCTTAAAAAAACAAAAAACCCCAATGAAACCCGAAAAAGCCCAAAAAACCCAATAAAACCTACCTGGGTTGGATTTTTTTATAAAAAACCTGAGTTCTTTGCAACCCTGATTGTGAGTGAATTTAATTCCAAACTTGCAAACAGCACCAATAATATTTTAGTGAAATTTTGCTTTTAGAATAACAGCTTAAATTTAAAAAATCTTAATTTCTAAAAAAGTCATTTGTAAATTCCAGTGACAGTCGATAATTTCTCTTTTAAATAGCAGAATTTATCCGTGCCAGAAGGGGTTAATAGGACAAAAAAATTTCTTTTGACTACGGCATATACAATGGATGCAGCGATTATGCCAGTTTTTTCTCAATTTACATTACATATAAATTATCATTTAAACAATTTAATAACACTAATGATTGCTTAAAAAATGTGTATAAGGTTTTTGACCTCTCATATCAAATACCACTTTTTTTACACCAGAAACCTAACCCTGTTTAAATCGTGCTGACTTTGTATACATGCAAACAAACTAGCATGTATCATTAAAATTTTAAGTGAAATTTAAATTGCGCTGAATAATTTTTCAAATTCACAATGTCTTCATTTATTAGAAAGTTTATTATTCTACATTTTGTTATCACATTACTTCTCTGTCACTGGAAAGTAGAAACTTTCATATTTTATTTCTTTACAATTTTTTAATAACTGTATTTTTTCTTTTCTTCCAGTTTCTGGCATTATGTTTCTGATGTAGACACTGCAGCATCAGATAACTCAGTCATTGTGACATCAGATAACTCAGTCATTGAGAAAACCAATGAAATATCAACTATGACTGATCTAAGTATGGCTGATATAAAAGCACTTGAAGACAAAATTGAAGGTTATAAGTTTACAACAAACATCCTTCAAAACTCAGCAAAACGTTCTTTGGCATCAAGAATAATGAGCAGAGAGAAAATGTTCGATTTTTATACCAAGCTGCCATCGGTATCATATTTCAATGCCTTATTATCGTGGCTTATGTGTGATTGGAATCCAATAACTAAAACTGATTTAGATCCAGCTGAGCAACTTTTGGTAGTTCTCATGAAACTACGCTTAGATTTATGGAACCAGGACCTTGCCTACCGGTTTGGAATTGGGTCAGGAACTGTCAGTTCTCTATTTCGAGAATGTCTAGCAAGAATGGATTTGTGTTGGCTTCATGCATTACATGGCCTTCAAAGAAATTGATAAAAAAACACATACCACGATGTTTCATTCAGGCTGGTTTTCAAGATGTGTGTTCTATTATTAATTGTTCAGAAATTTTCATTAACAGACCATTTAATTTAGATGCCAGATCAGATACGTATTCGAATTGTAAACACCATAACACAGTAAAATTTTTGATAGGATGCACACCCAGCGGAGGAATTTCATTTATTTCTAAAGCATATGGTGGCAGATCCACCGGTAAAGAAGTTACTCAACTAAGTGGCTATTTAGAAACGATAGCAGAAAACGATGTAATCTTAGCTGATCGAGGATTTGGTGGCACAGAGAAGTGCTAGAGTCATCGTACCAGCATTCACAAGAGGATTGAAACAATTGCCACCAAAATCATTGATGTCATCCAGAAAGATATCAAGTGTCCGTATCAAAATTGAACAATGCATTGGGCAAATGAAGTCCTATGGCATCATGCAATATCAATGGCCCATTACATTTATGGATGACAATTGGATGGTCCTTAACAACAGAGCTACAACAGCAGATAACATTTTAACTGTTGTTGCAGCACTTTGTAATATTTCACGTAACAGCATTTCAAAAAATATGAAAAAAAAAAAAAATCCTGAATACTTTAAGTTATAAATGTGTGAAATGCAACCTACAGTGGTAACCAAAATTTTGGACACTTTTAGGTAGCTTTCATTACAAAAAGTAGAAAAAGTACCTACTGCAGCCATTCGGAGAAAGCCCATTGGTAAATTTTGCTATATTTTCGTCGATCATGACCCTTAGATCCCAAAATCACCCTCTGTTGAAATTTTGACTTACATATATATACTATATATAGATGTATCCATATGTATATAAATATATACATCTGAATTTTGTCATGCTATAACTCTCGAATTTATGAACCAATTTGGATGAAATTTTTTATGTGCTTAATAGGAGTACTAATGTCTTGGTATAGTTTGTTAGCCAGCTTCATCCACCATCTTGTTTCAAAATGGCGGCTATTTGATTTTTTTTTAAATTTTTATGTTTTTTAACTTTGTATACTTATAGAAAAAGTTTCGTTTACAAAATGCCAAATCTTATGTATCATTGTAAACAGAATATTCGAAACTTCAAAAGACATTTTAAACAGTCACACAATGTAAGTTGACAACTAGGTCATTTTAAGGAAAAATTTAGAAAATATAAAACTTTCCATAAGTTTCCACAAATTCAAATGGCCTCCATTTTGAAACAAAATGGTGGTTGAAGTTGGCCAACAAACTTGGTCGAGACATTAGTACTTCAACTATGCACATAAAGAATTTCTTCTAAATCACCTCATAAATTCAAGAGTTGAAGCACGAAAAAATTCAGATATCTGTATATATATATGAATATATATATATATATATATGGGTGATTCTCAAAATAGGGGACAATTTCAAAAGTGAAATCTTAAAAAAATTACTGTTAGCAAAATTTCTGAAAAAAATAGGTGTTGTTAATTTAGTATTAGGTATACTTTACATGTAGTCAGCAGAGCTAAATATTTAAAAATTAACTTAAAAAAATAATTAGTATTTTTTGAGCCATGCTAATGACAAATCAAATTGCATGGAATAAATATATTAAGAAATTTTTATTTTCTTCCTGTTTAAATATTTTTTTCTATATTTATTAGCCTTCCTTTTCTGCAAATGGTTTCCATTTTTACATATATACATATAAGGAGAATAAAAACATTACCAAAGAGCAAAATTTGATTACATGAGCAACATTCTGACACTAACAATGTAAGAAGCTGTCTTAGTGATTTTCTGACAGATTTAATGCATATTTTAGGGATAATAAATGTAATACCCAAATTTATATGTAAAATTAAACTTTGTAAAAGATACAATATAAGCAATGGTTACATTTATGCACATAGGAGGCTTTAGCATGGACAGAAAAACCATGCTAATGACACTGATATTTGTCCATGCTAATGACAAATTTTAATTTAAATAAGATTATGAGCCATAATATAATCACAATGCAATAGTCCTTTCTGAGGCTTTTTAAAACACAAAAGTCCTATGCAAATAAGTAAAATAAAAATTTTAATTATAAAATAAACATGAAAATTATTATACTATTATTTTTAACACAATCAAATTGATTGGTAAAGTTATCATACGAATTAATTATTTCCAGCTGAGCAAAAAATTGCCCAGGCCGGGAATCGAACCCGGATACTTGGCTTACAAGGCCAATGCTTTACCTGTTAAGCTATCTGGACGATAGCCGGCTAGGGTTTTTCGCTCAGATAACCTTATTGGTCGTAACATCTGGTGTGTTATTTGAAACAGCTCGCAGAATGAACTGCAGGTAATGGAACTCCATATAACGATGGATACGTAGATATACTATTATTTTTAATACAATCAAACTGATTGGTAAAGTTATCATACGAAGTAATTATTTCCAGCTGAGCGAAAAATTGCCCAGGCTGGGAATCGTGGAGTTCCATTACCTGCAGTTCATTCTGTGAGCTGTTTCAAATAACAGACCAGATGTTACGACCAATAAGGTTATCTGAGCGAAAAATCCCAGCCGGCTATCGCCCAGATAGCTTAACAGGTAAAGCATTGGCCTTGTAAGATAAGTATCCGGGTTCGATTCCCGGCCTGGGCAATTTTTCGCTCAGCTGGAAATAATTAATTCGTATGATAACTTTACCAATCAGTTTGATTGTGTTAAAAATAATAGTATATCTACGTATCCATCGTTATACGGAGTTCCATTACCTGCGGTTCATTCTGCGAGCTGTTTCAAATAACAGACCAGATGTTACGACCAATAAGGTTATCTGAGCGAAAAATCCCAGCCGGCTATCGCCCAGATAGCTTAACAGGTAAAGCATTGGCCTTGTAAGCCAAGTATCCGGGTTCGATTCCCGGCCTGGGCAAATTTTCGCTCAGCTGAAAATAATTAAATCGTATGAAAATTATTATCCATTCTAATGACATACAATTGATGTACGCCCCTAATATTCAATTTCTATTCTTAAAATACAATACATGCTTCTATTTTCAGGCTGGGATAAAATGGCTACTTGTGTCCACGGAGAAACTTTATATTATCAAACTATTGTCATATATGAAAATAAAATTTTGATTAATAACCAGCTGTTATAGTATGACCTTGTTTTGAAAATAGAATATGGAGGACAAACTTTAATTCTTTTTTTTATATACTATAATTTTACTTTTAAAAAGAAATTTATGGGATACATCCTCTCCTTGATTAATTTAAAGACAGAATAACATTTGTTTTATTTTATAAACATGATATTAACTCTTGAAAAAGCTAGTATATACAAGGCACAGCTGCTGTGGACATCCATGCTAATGACATTTTGAACATTTATTCTGTTATTTTAAGGTGTTTTTAACTAAAAAGTGAGTAATTCTTGAGTGCAAATAATGAATAACATTAAGACAAATATATCTAAATATAAAAACATGACAGAAAACCTCTCAATTTTTTTTGTATGCCGAAAGACATAAATTGTCCCCTATTTTGAGAATCACCCATATACGTAAGTCAAAATTTCAATGGAGGGTGGTTTTAGGAGCATGGGGTCATAATCGACGAAAATATAGCAAAATTTCCTGAAGTGCTTTTTGCTGGGCAGCTGTAAAAGATAGTTTTTTACTTTTCAGAATGAAAGCTACTTAAAAGTGTCCACATTTTTGACCACCAGTATATATATATATATATATATATATATATATATATATATATATATATATATGTACCTGATTATGTTATTTTAATACAAAATTGTACTAAACTGAATTTAAAGGCAATAAATTGCTATTTGTCATTTTTTGGTAGACGCAAATACAGTAGATTACCTTAAATCTGCACATCATCTGTGCATCCTCTGAAATTTGACTTGTTTAGTTTTACATAAATACCTACATATCTTAATTTGTAATTTTTGTTAATATTACTGAATTCCTGTTTTTTAATGAAGGAAAAATATATTAATTTCTGAAAAAAATCAAGATATTGTTGATATCACTAGTCATCACAATCTTCTTACCAAATATATTTATGTATTAATCAAGCTGTTTTGGTTATTAAATCTGGCTACACCTGAAATAAATCTTCCTTATTTTATGATTTTCATGCGAATTGGCAATGTGCCTTTATGAGGCAAGTTTCATTGAATAATTTAGGAAAAATACATTTCATCTTTACAATGAATATTTAATCAAATATTATTAATCTTTAGTTTTAATATTTTAATCATTTCAAAAAATGTCTATAATTTTTGTTATTTTTGTTTATTATTTGTTTTAATATTTATTATATATTGTAAGCAAGCATTATTGATTACATGCAAATTAATTTTTAAATAATATGAACAAAAAAAAAGACCAAAAATCTGCAAAATTTTAAAATCCGCATAACTTCTGGTCCCACGCTGTGCCAATTTGAGGGAGTCTACTGTATTGGTGAATTAATGTCTGTTGTTTTGATTATCCATTAAATGTTTTTTTTTTTGTTTTTTAACTGGAATATTACTATATATTATATTTCTATTTAACTGATTTATTTTAATATTATCATGTTTTTGGCTCTGAGTAACTGAAGGCCTCTGTTATTATTTTGTATAACTTGCCATCTTTCATACCACATTTATATATTTTTCATTCTTGTAAATACCTTGAGCATTACTGGTCAAATTTATCTTTGTTGTTGTTGTTGTTTAATGTAAACCATACATTGCTGGTAAACTGGGCGTTCCTCAGTTCTGAAACCATGATTAGTCAAACTTGTATAGTATTATGTTTAATCCTATCTAAAAAGCCACACAATGTATTTTTTCTGTAAATAGTTGCACAAACAATTTTAATTATGTTAAGCTCACGATTCATTTAATATTTTTATGCTTCTGTATATATAATTTCCTGATTGTGTTACTTTAAAGCAAAACTGTACTA
Source organism: Maratus speculifer (assembly GCA_964019185.1). Lineage (NCBI taxonomy): Eukaryota > Metazoa > Arthropoda > Arachnida > Araneae > Salticidae > Maratus > Maratus speculifer. The sequence goes on along the minus strand of CAXHSM010000423.1, from coordinate 728,681 downwards.
AACTGAATTTAAAGGCAATAAATTGCTATTTTTCATTCTCTGGTAGGTTTGATACAGCAGACTACCTTAAATCCACAACCCTAAAATTTGCAACTTTCTAAAATCTGCACATATTTTATGGATATAAACAATGAAACATTCTGTTGAGATATAGGGACGAAATTTGACTTGTTTAATTTGACATAAATACCTATTTATCTTAATTTGTAATTTTTGTTAATATTACTGAATTCGTGTTTTTAATGAAGGAAAAATGAATTAATTTCTGAAAAAAATCAAAATATTGTTGATATCACTAGTAATCACTATCTTCTTACCAAATATATTTATGTATTAATCAAGCTTTTTTGGTTATTAAGTCTGGCTACACCTGAAATAAATCTTCCTTATTTTATGATTTTGATGCGAATCGGCAATGTGCCTTTATGAGACAAGTTTCATTGAATAATTTAGGAAAAATACATATCATCTTGACAATGAATATTTAATCAAATATTATTAATCTTTACTTTTAATATTTTAATCATTTCAAAAATTATCAAAAATTTTTATTATTTTTGCTTATTATTTATTTCAATATTTATTATATTGTAAGAATGCATTATAATTTCATTTGCATTATTGATTACATTCAAATGAATGTTTAAAAAATATAAACAAAAAAATGACCAGAAATCTGCAAAGTTTTAAAATCCGCATAACCTCTGGTCCCACGCTGTGCAGATTTGAGGGAGTCTACTGTACTGCTGAATTAATGTCTGTTGTTATGATCATCCATTTTTTTTTTTTTGGAAATAAGTATGTACCAAGTTTTTGGCTCTGAGTAACTGAAGGCCTCCGTTATTATTTTGTATAACTTGCCATCTTTTATACTACATTTATATTTATATATTTTTCATTCTTGTAAATAGCTTGGTCAAATTTATCCTTTTTAGCTCACAGGCTATCATAGCCTGAGAGCTTATGTGCTCGCCCATTCTATATGTATGTACGTGCGTAACGCGATAACTCATGATAAAAATATCCAATCCACTTGAAATTTTGTATTTAGCTATATCCTGATAAGGCGCTTCCCTGATTAGTTTTTGGAGTTCATTCGATATGTATAAGAGGGGGAACGGGGGGGCACATGCCCCTGCCCTTAATTGATATAAATGGATTTTTCATGCAGAATTATCAGTTTTCTTTCAAAATTTAGATATTAGGATCATTTTGAATAGCCGTCTCCATGACTGGTATTAGATGTTTAATGGATAAGTATAAACAGGGGGAACGGGGTTTCTAATGTCCCTCCCCTTAATTTATATAAATGTATTTTTCATGCAGAATTATCAAATTTCGTTCAAATCTTTGAATAGTTTTGGATGTTTAATGGTTAAGTGTAAAAGAGGGGGGATAACTCCTCTTAAATGATATAAATTGGTTTTTATTAAGAATTTTCCGATTTCCTCTGAATTTTGGCTATAGATTTTTTATATGATAAAGCATGTCCCTGATTAATTTAAGGGGTTCAATGATTAAGTATAAAAAGGGGAAAGAGGGAGCTGTTTCCCCTCCTTTAATTTTTTTTTCAAATGAACCCTAGAAAATATACTGCTGTAGTGTGCACAATTAGTAAGCGTAGCCTGTGAGCTCAATGTCATCAGTTTAACTGGGCAATATTTTTTTTATTTTTTTTGTTGTTGTTATTGTTTAATGTAAACCATACATTGCTAGTAATTCCTCAGTTCTGAAACCATGATTAGTCAAACTTGTATAGTATTATGTTTAATCCTATCCAAAAAGCCACACAATGTATTTTTTCTGTAAATAGTTGCACAAACAATTTTAATTAATGTTAAGCTCAGAATTTACTTAATATTTTTCTTTGTATGCCTCTGTATATATAAATTCCCAATTGTGTGTTACTTTACTGCAAAAATGCACTAAGCTGAATTTAAAGGGAATAATTTTTTATTTGTCATTGTTGTATACTGTAGATGCAAATACTCAGAATTAATGTCTGTTCTTATGATCAGCCTTTAAACATTACCTTTTTTTCTCTCTTCTCTTTAAACTGTAAATAAGTGTATTAAATTAGTTTTGATTCAGAATAATTGAAGACCTCTATCACTGTTTTGTAAAACTTAACACCATTCATTTTTAATAGCATAGCATTTCATAAGAATGTGATGCATAGTACAGTACAAAGTCCGAAATCTGGAGCCTTCCAGACTTCAGCAATTCTGAATTTCAGATCATTTTCAGTTTATTTGTCAAAATAATAATAATAATAATAATAATAATAATAATAATAATAATAATAATAATAATAATAATCTATCTTCCCCACACGCAAAAAGGAGGGGGCATGATTTATGTCAAGAACGCAGTTTCAATATTAAAAAACGATATTAAAACAGATATTTTAATACATAGATAGTGAAAAAAAATATCTGTATTAAGCATCTCATTTCCCTAATTTCATCAAAAATGTAAAAAAATGAATCAATTGTTTTTAAGTTTAAATTAACAGAAAAGCACATGACTAGAAAATACTGCATGATTAGAAAGCACATCTATTTTTTAATTTAATGCATTGTCTCTTGCCCAACACCCCAAAACAAATTGAAGAACATAGTCACTTTTATACATAAGAATAATAAGGAATTTAAAGTTAAAGATGTCATTCAATTATAGAATAGGCCGTCTTCAGATAAAAATATCAACATACTAACTATTGATAAAATTTCATACATTAAAGACAATTTTGGGCAGAGAAGTTTCAAAATAATTTTCATTACATTCTGAATACTAAATTTTTGCTATGTCAATCTTTTTTAATATTTCCTTTTTTCTTTCACAATTTCTTATATTTTATAGAAATTTTATTTTTTCTTTAAAAAAAATTCCATCTTTTTGACAAACTGTACTCTGATGAGGCAATTTATTTTTCCAGTTTAATAAGTAAAGAAAAAAAATTGTTGGCTATGATTTGTTATCTAATATTTGTTTTCATATTCACTGAAGAGAGATACCTATTTTTTTTAAATCTGTCCTTGAAAGTTGAACAGTTTATGAACTTCCATTCTCTTTTACACTATCCCTTTCAACAGAGATAATTTATTTAATCCAGGGATGCAAAAATCTAGGCACCAGCAGGCATTCTCTCACCACTAAATTTATTTTTCGTCTGAAATTCTTGTTAGAAAGCTATTAAATTTTCAGCAAAGAAAGCTTTTAAATTTTATCAGTGATAAACCTATTGACACCCACATTTTTAACCCCTGATTTAAACATTTTAATTCAACTGAAATTTTTTCAATCATATGATTAATTAAAACTATGTGGACAGTTGTATAAATCAAAATAAATATGAAAGTTGAATAGAATTAAGAATAACCACACAAAAAAATTCTATTAAATTAAAACCTCACAACTTATTTATTCAAAAACAAAACAAAAATAGATACACAATTATAGGAATAAAAAACAAATAACATACTTAAAAAACCATAATTTTAGAAAGACTGGGCTCTAATTATTAGAAAGCTATTAAATTTTCAGCAAAGAAAGCTTTTAAATTTTATCAGTGATAAACCTATTGACACCCACATTTTTCACCCCTGATTTAAACATTTTAATTCAACTGAAATTTTTTCAATCATATGATTAATTAAAACTATGTGGACAGTTGTATAAATCAAAATAAATATGAAAGTTGAATAGAATTAAGAATAACCACACAAAAAAATTCTATTAAATTAAAACCTCACAACTTATTTATTCAAAAACAAAACAAAAATAGATACACAATTATAGGAATAAAAAACAAATAACATACTTAAAAAACCATAATTTTAGAAAGACTGGGCTCTAATTATTAGAAAGCTATTAAATTTTCAGCAAAGAAAGCTTTTAAATTTTATCAGTGATAAACCTATTGACACCCACATTTTTAACCCCTGATTTAAACATTTTAATTCAACTGAAATTTTTTCAATCATATGATTAATTAAAACTATGTGGACAGTTGTATAAGAAAAACAGTTGAGCTTAATTTCAATGAAATACTTTTGCCGGGAGGAATTATAGGAGGAAATAAGGTCATACATCTTTTTAGAAGATGGCAAACATTGGCCTGGTTGCTTTTGAGCTCAAATTCTGAATCGTTTGGGGGTTAAGAAAGCAAACTGAGCTGTGTTCAGGAGTTGAAATGTTACCCTCCCCACCCCTCGAACACAGTTCAATTTTGCGCTACTTAATTACTCCCAACAATTCAAATTTTGAGTTCAAAATTTAAGTCTAAGCTTTTACAAGCATTTAATTAGATACAAAAAATAACGGTTAAAAATAGTTGTTGGTTACTCTAAAGTTTAAGGCGCCCTCTAACGGAATTTTTTTGAAATTTATCTTTAAAATTCATTTTCAAGGAAATACTGACATAAAGAATGGTTTTAGAGAAAATCGCAAACGAATCGACTATTTTTTCCGTCTTTTATAGTCATTTGAAATTTGAACCTCCCCACCCCCATTGATCACAGTTCAGTTTGCGCTACTTAACCACTCCCAACGGATCAAATTTTCAGCTCAAAATGTAAGTTTATGTCTAAGTTTCTAAAACCGTTTAATGAGATGCAAAAAATAATGGTAAAAAATAGTTGAACATTAATCCAAAGTCTAAAGCGCCCTCTATCGGTATTTTTTGAAATTTATCTTTATAATTTATTTTCAAGACAATACTGACATAAAGAATAGTTTTAGTGAAATCCGCAAATCATTGACTAATTTTCTCGTTTTTTATAGTCATTTGAAATTTGAACCTCCCCGCCCCCATTAAATACAGTTCAGTTTGCACTACTTAAACACTCCTAACGGTTTAGATTTTCAGCTCAAAATTTAAGTTTATGTCTAAACTCTAAAAAAATTTAATGGGATAATAACTATAAAAAATAATTCTTCGTTGCTCCAAAGTCTAAAGCGCTTTCTATTAGCATTTTTTAAAATTTATCTTTATAATTTATTTTCAAGACAATACTGACATAAAGAATAGTTTTAGTGTAACAAATCGACGAATTTTTCAGTTTTTTTATAATCATTTGAAATTTTGGACCCCAAACTTTAATGCCGCCTATCTCCTTCGGAAGACGTTTGGGACCCTTAGTTTCCTATTTAATATTGTTTGTCTTGATGTGTACTATCACTCCTTAAAGTTTTGCCCAAGAGTTTAGATACACCCTGTATTAGGTATTTGTTTTTCCATCTGTGATGTACAGTCTAGCTAAATGAAGACTGTATGCTTTGCAGGTTATTATAAAAGACCTCAGTCAAGTCTGTTAGTTATACATAAAAAAGCTTTTTGTGATAAACACATAAAGGAAAAAGCATATAGCACAAATCATATAATTTTGTAATTGTACTGCACATTCATATCAATATCTATATTATAAGGAGGTAAAGTCTTTATTTGTAGGGGCTAACATCTGAAACTGCCGAGCAGATTTCAAAAGTAATGGTACCAAAATGATTGTGTTCACCTTAATTAAAAGACAGGCTATATCCTATGTTGATGCCACTAACACAAAGGGGGTGCAAGAACAAAAAACATTTTAAAAATGCAATTTTTGTGTTACTGAAGGATCTAGAAACATAAAATTTGGTATGCTAATTACTTATATAAATTATTTCTAAGAACATTTACTGAAAAATTCTAAATTTAAAAGTAGTAAAAATCCACGGAAAACAAAAATGTTCTACATAGCAATTTGTAAGCAATCTCAGAAGTTCGTATCAAATCGATTTAAAAATTGAATTGGTGATAATACAACCTATTAAACATAAACATAAGTTACATTTTATGTCAGTGAAACTATCAACAGAGGGTTGCAGAAGCAATATAGGTAAAAACTGGGAAATTTTATTAGTAGCCGTTATACGTAGACCCAGTTTCATTAGTGGCCACTTTTTAAAAGTTAGTAGCCACTTTTAAAATATAGGTAAAAATGATTTTTCTTTTCTTTTTTTAGTGACTAGTGAGTAACAAATTTACAAATATTTGATTAAAAATAAAACTGGCATTCCACTGAATGTAAAAATATGAATTTGTAATTAATACTGCAGATAAAATTATGGTAAACTATCTTTAAATATATATTAATGCATTGTATAAAACAAACAAGGGAATTGTATTTTTAATTTTAAATTTAAAAATAATTTCACATCTTTCTTGGAAATTTTTTTTTACTTAAAACTTCGTAGGATTTAATATCATCAGAATTGGCAAATGGAAATTATTAAGTTTGGTGAGTGTACAGATAAATATAAATATTCTTTCCTTTGGCTGAGATTTTAAAACTCCGGATTAAATTATTAAGGCAATCAGAGAGTGCCAGTGTGTTGGTGAAGTGGAGGAAGTCTGCTTGGTGGCAGTAAAGTCAGATGCTATACATGCAGTATTACTTGCCTCGTGGCGAGTGCTAATTTTGTCCGATTTTTTAAAGCAATTGGCTATGTTTCAATCTTTTATGACACCTCCTATATAAACTTTAATCACAAATATAAAAAAATTGTACCAGCCAACTATTACTGGTACAATTAGTGAGCATATGGCAAGAGAGAAATATATAAAATACAGCAATATCCTTAAAATTTCCTTACATCCAAAGATAAAAATGGTATAATTTTTATGAAATGCATGTGGGATTAAAATTGATGACTATATTTAGTAGAAAAAAAACTATTTCTTGAAAACATAATCCAAATAAAGAGTTAATGGTAAAAAGCAAAATGTAGAAAATACAATAGTTGCTACATCTGCTTGTATCTGATAGAAAGAAAGAATTAACCAATTCATTAATTAGATGTAAACAAAGTAGAGATACACATAGCCATGAAAAAAGATGTATTTCACAAAGGAAATTAATAAGATCTTTTAATCGCTGAGTGGCGACTAGGGTGGCGATCAATGGCCGTTTTTAATTGCCACGTGGCTAGTGATGACCGTTAGTTTACACCTATATTTCACAAACAAATGGTTATTTACTTATATAAGTCAAGAGATTTGTTAGGTTACTCCTATCAGAAAATTCTTTGGGACATGCCTCACATAAAAATGGTTTTTCACTTATGAGTCGAGAGATGGATTCATAGATGATGATTAAGAGAAAATGCTTTGAAACATATTTCACAAACAAATGTATTTTCCCCAGTATGCGTCAAGAGGTGAATTCTTACGTTATTCTTAGTAGAAAATCTTTTAGAACATATTACACAAGTAATGGATTTTTTCCTGTATGTGTCAAGAGATGTCTTATCAAACTACTATTCTGAGAAAATGCTTTGGAACATATTTCACAAACAAATTTTTTTTCTACTGAGTGGATAAAGAGATGCCTTCTTAGGTGGCCCTTATCAGAAAATGCTTTGGAACATATTTCACAAGCAAAAGGTTTTTCACCTGTATGTATCAAACGATGTCTTCTCAGACTACTATTGCGAGAAAATCCCTTGGAACATACATCACAAGCAAAAGATTTTTCTCCTGTATGGGACAAGAGATGGTTTTTCAAATTACTGATTTCATTAAATCCTTTCATACATACTTCACAATCAAAGGGTTTTTCATCTGTATGAATCGTACACATATGTTTTCTTAGATTACTATTCAGAGAAAACCTTTTCAAACAAATTTCACAAACAAAGGGTTTCTCTCCAGTATGAGTCAAGAGATGTCTTTTTAGATAACTATTCTTAGAAAATTTTTTAGAACATACTTCACAAATAAAAGGTTTTTCTCCTGTATCAATGGAGAAAAGTTTTTCCTTATCATCATTTTCAGGAACAATGTGCTGTTCATCAGAGGAAAAATTTTCTCCTATAATTGTTGACATGTTAGTGAGAATGTCTTGTTTTGAAATTCAGAAATTTCTCCAAAGCATCAGTATGAAGAGATTGTTGCCATTTTTATCCAAGGAAATGACTTATCGAGTTACTGCAAAAAAGTTTTATACATATTTGAATCTAAAAAGATAAAGAAAAATAAATAACTCACTGTTAATTAACCCACAGCATTAAATTTTTATTGTCAATTAAATATCAGATTAGACAAGATTTATTTCCTTATACAGTACAAAAGTCATGCATTAAATTATATTATCCATTCTTAGATATGACTTGAGTATAGATACAGATACATATATGTGTATTTAAGTAGAAATAAGGATCCTGTTCCACCTACATTTTTCTCTAAGGTTTATTAGATAGGGATTGTACATATACATAGGTGCCAACCTGACATTGATTATCGGTAATGCGTTAATTTAACCCTGGTTTAATGAGTTTCATACCAGAATTTTTTCAAAGAAATGATTTTAAGTACGTTCCAATAACAAACCTCAAATTAAATAAATAAAGATTCATAAAATATATTTTCTGGTTTGAAATGACGTTTACCTGGGTCAAATTAATCCAGGTATTACGGAAGATTAGTTGAAAGTTGACAGCTATGCATATACATTAGAGTGGAGTGAAAAAGTCCAAACATTTTTTTTTCGGAATTTTTTCTTTGGATAGGTCTAAAATGTTGCTTTTTGACACACTGAATATATTGTTAAAATTTCATTTTATTTGGAATTCATTTTAATTCCCTACCAGCTCTTAAAGATTATGCCCTTTTTATGTGAAAATCAAGATTTCACAATGGAGTGTAAATTAATCAACCTTTTTTTTTTCTCTAAACTAAATTTCTGATTTCAGTAAAATAACCCACAAAAATGACTTCTTAAAGTAATACTTGTGAACGATATAAGTGTATTTGCTTTTTAACTCTTTGAATTGCGAATAAAACCCTAGAATGAGAATCGTACTGTCGCAGAGAAGAGTAAACACAATAATTAGACATGCTTTCCCTTTTATTTTTCGAATGCACATGAAAGATAGTTCTCTAAACATAAAGGAAATGCAGTTTTCTGAATATATAGTAATAAAATGAAAAGAATATATACGATGTATTGCAAAACGATTGTTGCTTTGTCGTTAGCTCACAAAAGGACTTCTGAATATCTTGACTAATCGTAAGAATAACTGGATCACTTATTAACACAGAACAAAACTGTACAATTTATTTACAGAGTGCTACGTACGATTGGCAGCGGTTGATACGCTGCGCTTACATCCATTCAACTGGCGGAAAAGATTACCGTACATCAAGAACATTCTGCGCACATTTGCGCCCTCTAACGACAAATGCTATGTGCGGAAGAAACACTCCCCCAGCGATTGAAATGACAGTTTCAATATAATTAAACACATAATTTTGCAAAAATTATCATACAAGAAAATTATGAGACATAAACGTTACATACACAATAATAATAGGATAAATGCACTATAATACTAGGTTAAATACAAAAATAATATTTTTGAGAGTTTACTTAAGGTAAGAAAGGAAATTTGTTACTCAACTGGTAAGATACAGATATCTCTGACATTTCTCTTAAGAATTCGACGATCTGGTAACTGTAAATTTACCGTTCTCACTATATTATCCCGTCCCTTAAAAACTTCAACTATTCTACCAACTACCCATTAGGTAGAAGGTAAATGTTCCTGCCTTATTAGTACCAAAGTTTCTTTCTGTACATCATCCTTTTTAAACTTCCATTTGCTTCTTTCTTGGAGAGTGTTTAAATAGTCTCTTTTCCAAAGTTTTACAATTCTCTGGCTAAATTTGGCGATTTTTTCCCATTTTGACAGCCTGTTTTCATTAATATTTTCTAATTGTGGTTCGGGAATCGAAGTAATCGGTCTACCAATTAAAAAATGGGAAGGGGTCAGAGTTTCAAAATTTTCGAAATCTGTGGACAGCGGGGTAAGGGGGCGGGAGTGTAAGACGCCCTCAATTTCAGCTAGAGTCGTTAAAAACTCTTCCAAAGTTAATTTTTGATCACCTATTACCCGTTTTAAATGAAACTTAAATGATTTCACCCCCGCTTCCCAGATGCCATCAAAATTCGGAGATTTGGAGGGAATAAATTCTCATTTGATACCTTCATAGGTTAAAAAATTACATAATTCCTCATCTGGGAAGCAAACTAATTTATGCAATTTTTTCAACTCGATGTCAGCTCCAATAAAAGTTTTTGAACTGTCCGATAATATTTTTGCACATTTGCCTCTTTTCCCAAAGAAACGTTTTAGACTAGCTATAAAGGCCTGAGTAGTGAGATCTGAAACAAAGTCTAGGTGTATCGCCTTGGTAGACAAACATACATACACTACGACATAAATTTTATTCAATACACCTTTCCTTTGATTTTTAAATTTAACGGAAAATGGGCCACAATAATCTATACCGGTTACCCCAAATACATGATTAGGTGTTATACGTTCCCTTGGCAAATCAGCCATCATTTGGGAGCTGACTACAGATTTGTTTTTGAAACAATTCACACATTTATGCACGATTTTTCGGCAATTATTCCTGCCATTAAGCGTCCAAAACTTCTGTCTAACATGAAAAAGCAAGGCTTGTGGACCTAAGTGAAAATATTTCAGATGAAAATAATTCAGTATAATATCTGTTAACTTATGATTAGAGGGTAACACAATTGGAAATTTTGAGTTAAATGGCAATTCTGAATGACTTAAGCGCCCCCCAACTCTAATCAACCCATCTTCTCCTAAAAATACATTTAATGAAGCAAGTTTACTTTTACTATGAACTATCTTACCCTTTTCCAGACATTTTAATTCCTCTGGAAATTCTTGTCGTTGTGCTGAACGAATTATAAATAATTCAGCATATCTTACCTCATCCAGAGTTAATGGTCCACTTCTTCTCTTCTCGGGGTTGGAACAGTTAAAAAAGAATCTAAAAATAAAACTAATTATACGAATTAATTTAGTAAAATTGTTAGTTAGTAAAAAAATGTTATTAATAATAGAATGTTCAGCAGATAAATTTAGAGTTACCAAACTATCACTAATGTTGTTCTTTTTTAGTTCTTTAATGCAGATCTCTTGATCTGGTATGACTAAAGACTGTTTCTTTTTGCACATATCTAAGTCTTTCAGGAACTTTGGACCAGTCCACTATATAGGATTCTAAACAAGATTTTCGGACTTTTTGCTTCGTGTCAAAAGATCTGCTGGATTCTCGGATCCTGCGCAGTGAAACCACCTAGATGAATCTGTCAGTAACTGTATTTCTTTAACACGGTTTCCCACAAACGACATCCACTTATATGCAGATCCTTTGATCCAGTACAAGGTGATCTGCGAATCAGTCCATAAGTACACAGAAGAGGGTCCCTTACGATCTAATACCTCTTTGACTTGACAAGTCAAGCGCGCTGCGAGTAATGCACCCAAAAGTTCTAGTCGTGGAAGTGATACCTTTTTTAAGGGTGCAACTCTACTCTTAGACGTGATCATATTAATGAAGGATTCATTTCTTGAATTTACTTGTAAATATACGACAGCACAGTAAGCCTTTGGACTAGCATCAGAGAATGTGTGCAGTATTAATTCGTAATCAGAGTTATCAGGGAACTGAAAAACATTTATTTAAATTCTTAGATTTGCTAAATGAGGTAGTTCGGAACACCATTGTTCCCACGTCTTTATAATATCGGGGGGTAATTCTTCATCCCATGACAAATTGCTACTCCAAATTTCTTGTAGTAAACATTTAACTCTAATAGTAAATGGTAATATTAGATCCAGGGGGTCAAATATTTTGCCTACTACTTGTAAGACAAAATGTTTTGTATTTTTTGTCTTGCTCAAAAATTCTAATAAATTTTCAGTTTCCATCAAAAGTATTTCTTGTTTAGGTTGCCACGATAGGCCTAAAACTTTGTATGATTCATTGGGTTCAGAGGACTGAGGTAGAGTGCTAAACCCATTCTTTTCCCACGTTTCCATTACTAGTTCGTTATTCAAAACCCATTTCCTGAAATTCATACTCGTCTTCTTCATAATTTGGTTTGATTGTTGAGAAATTGTCAATGCATCTGAGACAGTGTCCGTCCCGGTCACTAAATCGTCAACATAAATGGAATTTTTTAGTATTTCAGTTACTATTGGATATTCTTTTTCAAATTTACTAAGATGTTGTTTAATTGTAGCTGATAATAAAAAAGGGCTTGAATTCAAACCAAAGGTTAGTCTTAGAAATCTATAAATAATAATTTTAAATGTATCACCTGTGACAGGATTATCGTCTACAAACATAAATCGTAAGACATCTCTGTCGTTTTCGTTTATACAAATCTGCAAAAAGGCCTTTTCTAAATCGGCCAAAACAGCAATTTTGTTGAAGCGAAAAAAAATCAATAAATGAAAAATATTTGGGTTAAGATTGATTTCGGCATCTAAACAGTCATTTAAAGATAACTGTCCCGCTTCATGTGAACTCGCATCGAAAACAATGCGACAGTTTGTGTATACACTGTCTTGTTTAAACACTGTATGGTGTGGTAGGTAGAAAATCGGATTGTTAGAAAATTCTTTGGATTCAGGAACAATTTCAATAAAGTTCATTTTTAAATATTCATCTAAAACTTTACGATAATTTCATGTTTTAAGTTTTACAATTTTAGCAATTGTTAATATAATTTACAAAAATAAATAATTTTAAAGTCATTGGCATGCTTTTAATTTATTATAATCCTACAGATGATGTATATAATCAACTGTAACAATTGGCATAGTAATATCTCTATGAAACTTGTAATATGATTCGACACAAGAAAATATGAGTGCGTCTAATAATCTGGCCAGGGACTGTATTTGTGGTGATGGAATTTTAGTATGCAAATGTGTTTAGTGAGAAATTCTTCGGATTTCAGAATTTTTTTTATCTAATGTTAATGTTTATTGCTAAAACATTCTGTATCACCTATATATTTTGCTTACGTATGTGGCATAAAAATCAGGATTATTTGTTAGTTGTTTAATGGAAACATGTAAATGAAACATATCTTATGGGTTACTATGGAAATTCCATTTGTAAGATTTATGCAGCAGTAAATTGGATTTTTTTATGTTTTGTTCATTTGCTGCAATTATAGAGATTCAAAATATCTTTATTTTTTCTGTTTTTTTTTTAACTTAAAAATAAATAAAATTCATGAATTTTTATCTTTTCAGTTTCAAATTAAAGTTATGTATTATAACTGGAATGAGCAAAAGGATTACATTTTTATATTTAAATAATTCATGAAATACGAAAAAATGCCATTGGTACAATATTTGGCGATCTGCGCTGAGCTTGCATAAAAATACTGAGTTCTTTATCTGTCAGCACAGATGACATATATGCACCACATTGGCGCGTTATTTTTCTGACGCCAATTTGGCGAAAATTTCGTTTTCAAACAACAGTTACATACATATTGTTTAACTTATAACTCTTATTTTAAAAAGGAAATAATAAAAAAAAGTAGTTAATAATTATAGAAGAAAAAAACTTATATAATTTAAACAAAGGAAATAAAAATAAACAAACAATTTATTAATAAATAAATGACAAGAGCCGGGTTACCATGTGCGGCATATATAATTGTCATTTTGTTGCAATCGCGCCAATGTGGTGCGTATATGACATTTGTGTCTGTTTCTCTAGCAGAATCTTCTAATTTGGGAAAAAACTGAGCTATAAAAATAAATTATGAATAAAAGCAACATGATTTAATGGTTAGTATACATTCAAGGGAGACCAAACTGGCCGCCAAAGGCGGCTAGTTTAATATAATTTACAATGTAATTAATTAGGTAACAAGTGACATCGACAAGCATATGCTGTGGACTTATCACCCCAAACGAATATCTGGGTTTCTGAATCATGCATTCCACAACACTCAAAACTAACAAGACGGAAACACAAAGAATCCATGAAAAACTCCTGTTTAAACAGGTGTTGAATGGTATACTCTTAAACGGTATAACTTAAAGTTACATCTTTTGCCAAGGCTATGAACTTTTCTGTTTTCGGCGAATTTTCAACATAAACATGTTCCGTTTTGACTGTATCCTTTGAAACTATTACAATGCACTCTCTCTGCAGTGCACCTGGGAAGAGTATAAGTACATTGCAATGAATTCTGTGACCTACCTTAAATGGTAAAGAAAATCAGGATTACACGAAAACAACATTACCTATTGACAGTTCCTAAAACTTGAAACCTATCTAAAATGAAACATTTTGCAATCGTGTATCCTTTTTGGTGAACACGGAATCATTCCGTAATTGAAAACATTTAGAATAAGTACACAAGTATACACCTGCTAAGATGGAAATGGGTTTTGATGAGACCAACTTTTATTGAGAATCAGAGCCGTCCTTAGATCCACTTAAAGCGAGGCCTGGTGTAATGATTTTGCGAGGCCCCTTCCTTTCACACTCTTAACATAATCTTATCTATTATACTATCAATGATAAAGAATGGTTTTCACCTATTTACTGTGAACCAGGGAGCCAGGGTTCGATCCCCTAGCAATTACAAAGAAGTAACGTTTGTTTGTGTGTTTGAAGGGGTAATTTAGAACTTATGGACCAATTTCAAAAGTACTGGCGCCAAATGGATGGTGAAAGTCTCTCTTCCTACATAGGCTATATTTTATGTCAAGACCACTATCTTTTCTTAATTATAATCATACATTTATATTATAGGTTTTCTATCATACCTTCTTCTTTATATTAAAAAAATATTTTGTGCCCAGGTGCGGCCCCTCTCTTTGCCTGAGGCCGTACGCGGCCGCATTTGTCGCACACCCCTTAGGACGGCTTTGCAGACAGTTAAGGGAAAAAAACAGTTTATACAAATGCAATAACGACATACTGAATTTCAAGACCCTTATCTTTGTTTATTTTGCAGTTTAATATCAAATACTATTAAAACTTAATGTTCTGGCTGGAATTAATAAAATAAAATCTTTCTTGAACTAGTTATCTTTGAACTTTTATTGACACTATCTAAATACCTCAAGACAGTGGTGTACAACCTTTTCAAGTGAAAGGCCACTTACAAATGTGCCTGTGTGATCGAAGGCCACATCCATAACATAGAGAGAACTCAAATTCGACAAAGTTATCTGTGGCCTATGATCGGATAAAAAATATGGTTTCAGATGAGAATGAGGGTTACCACTTTAAGTTTGCTTATCCAGTCGAAATATCCAAGTCACTTGCAGTCAGCAGTTTTTACGCTTGTATATTGCAAGGATTACTTTCAAGATAGAATAACATTCTTTGACTTTATTCAAGAGAGTAAATTTTGTTTTATTAAAAGTGCTAAAAAACAAACATAAATTGCTAATGTCGAAAATAAAAAGTGAACTTAATTGTCAAAAGAGAGAGAAGTAGCCGATCAACGAGATTTTTTTTCTGAACCTGAGCAATAAAATTCCCTATTTTTCTAAAATCGATCAGCAAAATTTTCAATATTTCCAATGTTGGTAGATGAAATTTGTACTTTTTATAAAACTATCGACGAAATTGGAAATTTTTATGTAGCTGATGGAGAAAATTCAAGATCGCTCCGTGCCTCATCTACAAAATTCACGATTTTTACGAAATTGATCGACGAAATTAGCGATTTTTACAAAGCTGATCGACGAAAATCGCAATTTTTACAACACTAATAAACGAAATTAGCGATTTTTACAAAGCTGATCGACAAAAACCGCAATTTTTACAAAATCAATCGACGAAATTCGCGATTTTTTCAAAGCCGATCAATGATATTCGTGATTTTTACAAAGCCAATCGATGAAAATTATGATTTTTTTCTCACATGATCGATAAAATTCGTGATTTTTCCACGCCTGATCGACGAAATTTTTGATTTTTTAAACGCCTGATCAACGAAATTGTCAATTTTTCCATTCCGGGTAAAAGAAATTATCTATTTTTTCAAACCCGATCAACGAAATTCTCGATTTTTTTTTCGTTTAATCGACAAGATTCGTGAATTTTATTCGTATGATCGACAAAATTCGCAATTTTTCCGCTCCTGATCGACGAAATTCGTGATTTTTTCAACTTTGATCGACAAAATTCGCGATTTTTATAAAGCTGATTAGCGAAATTCACAATTTTTACGACAGAAATCACCAAAATTCGGAATTTTTACGAAACCAATTGACGAAATTCGCAATTTTTATAAAGCTAATCGACATAATTCGCAATTTTTCTGCACATGATCGACGAAATTCGAGATGTTTCAGAGCTTGATCAAGAAAATTCACAGCTTTTAAGATGAAATGTTAAATTAAGTAATAAACTAAAATAATAAAAATTTAGATAATTTTTCAAATAACTAAAATATTAAAAGCAAAGGTCAGGTTAATTATTAATAATGTATGATTAAATATTCATTATGAAGGATGAAATGTATTTTTCCTAAATTATTCAATAAAACTTGCTTATAAATGTACATTACTAATTCATGTTGAAATATTAAAATAAGAAAATTTTATTTCAGGTTTAGCCAGACTTAATAAACAAAAAAGTTTGATTAATACATAAATATATTTGGTACGAAAATTGTGAATATCCTGAATTTTTTCAGAAATAAATTTATTCTTCCTTCATAAAAAAAACATGAATTTAGTAAAATAAAAAAAAATACAAATTAAAATATATATGGAATTGATATAAAATTAAAATAGTCAATTTTTGTTTCTGTATCTGAATTAAAAGTTTCATTGTTTACATTTGTAAATTATGCGAGATTTTAGAGAATTACAGATTTTAGAGTTGTGGATTTGAGAGAGTCTACTGTATAATAAATTAGGGATGCACCGAATATTCGGTATCTATTCGGTATTCGGCCATGTTACCGAATATTCGGTTAGACCGAATATCAAACTATTCGGTTTGGCCGAATATCAAAGTATTCGTCCAAATCCAATATACTTAATAAATACTTTTAAAACATATTTTTAAAAACTTTTCACAATTTTTATTTTTAACTGTCAATTTATAAATATTTAAAATATGATTTAAAATATTTAGAAATAAAATCATATTTAAATAAAATGGAATGCTTTAATATTAATTATTTGCTTTTTGTAAAGAATAACTTAAGAAAATTAACCATGAAAATGATTAAAATGGTGATTTATTAGGATTCTCCTTAGGAATAAATGATATGCAGATGCAAGTTCCTAAATTTTGTTTAGTAAATAATCTGTTTCTTGCTTTTCCCAAATAAAAGTCCTTAAACAAGGAAAAATTTGAGATTATTAGTAGCTATCAAGGCAGACAATTTTTTTTCTATGAAACCTTAATCATAATCAAACTTATTGAGTCATTATAAGTACATTGTATTTCATCTCACTCGTCAAACTTGTGCTTTCGTTTGTTGCATTAACGATAAATAAGATACCATATTTTCAACTCACATGCTTTGATTTCTGTAAAGTATGATACGATGAAAAAGGTGTAAAATGCCACCATTCATAAGAAAAAACTATGAGCTAGACATTTCTTTATTCAGAATTAAGTTGAAAGTATTTGTACTTTATATTGAAAAAAAAATCTGCCTTGAGTTATTTAAAAAGGACAATTATGAGACTGTAAAGTTTTTTTTTTTTTTTTTTTTTTTTTTTTTTACAATTTTTTCATTATTTCTCTTTGATTTTAAAATGTTTGCTTCAATTCATAGAAGAAATCATGAAATTTAAAGTTTTATTAATTAAAAAGGTCTCATAATTGTGCTTCTTAAATAACTCAAGGCAGATTTTTTTTCAATACTAATGCTCTTGTTTATCAAATTGTAAGTTTCTCTTATTAAATATTATGTAAAATTGTTTCAAAAAGTAACATTTTAATGCCTATAACTTTGAAATTTAAAAAGTATTTGGAAAGCCGAATATTCGGTATTCGGCCAAATAGTTACTATTCGGCTGGCCGAATATTCGGTATTCGGCCCAACAATTACTATTCAGCAAGCCGAATATTCGGTATTCGGTTCACTTGTCGGCCGAATATTCGACATTCGGTATTTGGCCAAAATCACTATTCGGTGCATCCCTATAATAAATACTAGCAATTACCCGGGACTTCGTTCACATAACATTTAAAGAAGAAATAATTGATCAATCAAGCAAAAAATTTCGATGATGAAAAGCATGTGTAATTAACTTTTTATCGCGAATTTATGGTAAAAAACTTCTGATAATCCCTATTTGCTAATTTGTTTGCTGGTTAAAATTTTCCTTTCAGCGAGTATTACTAATAGATAGAGACATTCTTGAATTCTTTTGTTCAGCCCTGTAGTTTTCCAAGTGCCTTTAATACACAAAAGTATCTTTCTAAAATTTAGTTCAAACAAAAATATTTCTTATTACTACCTAAATTACATTTTCAGAAATTAGCATCCGAAGACAACCTTGTATCCAGTTTTTTGCAGGACTCTGTATATCATTTTATATGTATACGACAAACATTTCTTAGTTTACTAAATGCAGTTCAAAATAAAAATGCATATTTTATTTAAAAACCATCTTTAAGTAAATTACGCTCATATTCAGTAACCTTTCTGAGATCTTAAGTGTTTTCGAGATATCAGAAATTGAAATATGAATGAATAAATAAATAAACTGACAGACAGGTATATAAATTGTTTGCAAATTAAAAATATCTTTGCATTGTTTTTTAATCCCCCTGCCAGAACATTTTACCGAGCTACAAGCAAAATGCTTTACACCCACACATTGCAAGTTATTTTTCCTGTTTTAGACAGGCACTTCACATTCATCGAAGTTTTTGCTAACAGCTGCATTCAAAGAGTTTTTCCATCTTTTTTTTTTTTTTTTTTTCAGCACCTTATTTTATGCAAGTTTTTCAGAAAAGGTGTGGTGTGACATAATGGATAAACTGTATATGTATATAGTGCGTAAAATAAAATGTTTTTCTTATGCTAGCTAAACTTACAAACAATTTATATACCTGCCTGTCAATTCATTTATTTATTTATTCCCATTTCAAGTGCTGATATCTCAAAAACACTTGTATTCAGATGGGTAGTTCCATTGCACTTTTTAATGTATATGGAAAGATCTTTTTTTTGATGCCTCACTCATCCAAATTTACAACATACACCTGGGAAAGTTTTTAGTTACATTCTATGGTGTATAGATACAGTCTAAGTTCTATAATCCACACAAGCTGGGGCCAAAGGTTGTGCAGATTATGGAATATTATGGATTATAGAATATTATGGAATATGCATAATTTTATTATTCCTAGACAGCATTTTAATTGTATAATCAGTATAATATGAAAAGATAAATATGAAATCTAATAATTATTTTAATATACTATTTGGAAATATGCCTTTTAAAAGTTATTTTATTAAAAAATTGATATATATGTGTGTTAAAATAAAAATAACTACATACACAAATTACATAAATCCATAATATAGTTTATTTTTTACTGTTAATAAAATAAAAAAGTTACATTAAAAATTAAATCTATTATTATGATTTTTTTTTTCAAATATTTTATTATTTGTGTTAAAAAATCATTTTTGGATCACTAATTTGTAAATTTCCTGAACTGTTTACATTCATAAATTAATGGGGATTATAGAAAATTGCGGATTATGGGTGCACAGATTATCGATCCCTGACTGATTACTTAATATTTGTTTTGTCTGTAACTAGCTAGATCAGGGCTGTCCAACGCGGCGCCCGCGGGCGCCATGGCGCCCTTTGCAGGTTTTCTTGGCGCCCTTTTCAAAGTTTCTCGTTACTAATCCTTTTTTCCCTTGTAAAGGATACTTTATTTAAAATGCTTGACATTTTCATGAGAAATTTTTAAAATCTCCACACGTGTATTTCACGTATCAACAATTATAACGTATTAAAAAAAGGCAACAACACATGACTATTGAAAAAAAAAGAATTTGATGGTGAATTTCTTTACTTATACTTTAGAAACTTACTTACTTATACTTACTTATACTTTAGAAATCTTATACTTATACTTTAGAAATTAGATATACTTTAGAAATTATTACTTACTTATACTTTAGAAATCGTTTTATGGAAATTATGCTGATAGTAATTATAAAATGTCGGTAATAACTTTTTTAATGCGTTAAGAAGTAATATGTAGAAAAAAAATAAGCGATCCTTCTTCTCCCTCTTGGCTAGTTCCATGGGTTTTGTAGTGTAAGTCACATTACTTTATAATTGCTGAGCTTGTTTGCCACCGTTATTTTCGAAAAGTCTGCTTGGCCTTATTCAATTAATGAGAATGTGCCGATAAAATTAATCACTTTTTTTTGTTCTATAATACTGGTAGCCAAAAATCGTAGCCTGTGACTTACACTACAAATACTCATGGAAATAACCTCTTGTAAATTTAGGCATTTTTTTTTAATCCATAAAATCGTGCGAAAATATTTCCATCAATGCAAGCTCTTTCAAGCTCTCTGTTTGGAATCGCCCATGACTTTGTTTCTGTAGTTTTTATAATGACAAATTTACACTTCCAAAAAATTGTAGTTCTTGCAGAGTATTTGCGTCCCCAAAAAACCTAACAATATCTCTGATTACTATATACATTTTTAAACAATAGATGATATTTCTTTTTCTGACTCCAATTCAAAAATGTTTGAGGTAACCTCTCTCAGAAAAATGTATTATTCGGAATTTATTACGATTTACTGTTTTTGCATGGCGTTTTATATTTATAGGGGCATTATGTCTCATTATATATATTGCTATTAATATTAAAGGAGGATTTCCTTGCACAATGAGCCATATTATAATGGCGCCCTTTATTGTTTGCCAAAAGCTGAAATGCGCCCCTGCTTAGTAAAAGGTTGGACAGGCCTGAGCTAGATACAGTTGAACTTCGAAAATCCGGACCTCCAAATTCTGGAAATCTCTAAAATCCGGACATTTTTCCGATTTCAGTTTTATTAATTTTTAAAATAAGACATAGCCGTAATTTTCATCAACTGCAGTTAAATTCTGATAACTATACTAAAAAAATATATATAGATATATTCTGGTTAATATTGTAATGACTTGCCGTTAATTAAAGACTTTATTATTACAAAAATTAAAAAGTTAAAAAGCGTTCAACAAAATTTACAGTAATGAATCATGACGAAATGAATGAATCGTTGAATTAATCATGAATTTTGATACTTGAAAAAAATTGGGTTAAAAAAAAAAACAAAAAAGTAAATTCTGTCGAAAAAATGCAGAAAAAACGGAGAAATTTGTAAAAAAAAGAAAGCCAAAACAAGCATGAAATCAATTAAAAAATCTTGAAAAAACGCACATTTCATCAAAGATTCATGATTCATTCATTTCATAATGATTCGTCTCACTCTCAATCGCCTTTGAGAATCGGGAGGGAGGGCGTTTTCTCGGGATTTTTAGAAAATTTCAAATTCTTTATAAAGTGGGGAGGGGCGTTTGATCGGGAAGAACGGATTAACGGGATTTTACGGTATTATATAGCCATAAAAAAAGATTTTTTAATAAACCTCCAAATTCCGGGAAAATCGAAAATCCGGAATCGCAGCGGTCCCGACGGTTCCGGATTTTCGAGGTTGAACTGTAGTTCAGTAATATCCCAAAACACAATATTCAGGCTTAAATTTTCACATGAAAATGGAAGAACGAAAACAGAAAACCTTTCTATTTTTCCTGGATTATTTTTTCACATAAGGTAATAAATGTGAATCCTCACTGGGAAGAATCTATAAAACTATGACAAAGATTAGAAATACAGTAGACTTCCTCAAATCCATTAACACCTAAACTCTATATGTCATTACAGATGTAACAAACAATGAAACTTACAGTTCAAATGCAAGGTAAAAATTACAGAAATTATACATATGTCTTTCCACATTTTAAAAATCAATCTTCTAAAAATAACATAATGCAAGGAAATTTTTAATGTAAAGTTTATTTGTAAAATTTTCGTAATCATGAGAAAAAACAGGAGTGTTATTCAGTAACTATAAAGTATCCGGGCCAGAAGATAATTTTCCAGAGATTGTTGCCAATCACTAGCAAAACAGTAATTTAACATTATTAAATATACATAAAATAGTTCAAAATTGTAAAAAATTAATTAATAAATAAAAAATTATAAATGAATATAATAAAAAGATAAAAACTATAAAGAAATAACTATCAAAAATAGGCCTTAAATTAGGATAACTAAATAAATTATATCATGTATTATAAATTATATCATGTATTATTATCATTACATTATAGCTCTTATTAGCTATGTTAGGCTATTAAGTTGTCAAAAATTAAGGTTTAATTTAATCAGTATAACTAGCATCATCCTTGGTGCATATGTACTTGATCTTGCTCGGATAATATACAAGTAAAGTACCCATTATTCTTGTAAGAGTTAATTTTGAGATTTTCTAAAAATAAACTGTTTATGAGGGTAAATTTTTCCTTCTAAGTCTTCTAAAATTGCTCTTTAAATTTAAAAAAATCGTTTCAGAATATAAGAAAATTATGTTCACAATCATGAAATTAAAGATTTTATTAATTAAAAAATCTTTCTCATAAAATAACTCAATACATAGTTTTTATAGCGTACTTTACTTACAGTGTATGTCAGCCGCTTACCTGATAGTATAATTGTCAGCAAAAATGAAAGTTCCGGCACAGAAGATACGTTTAATAAATTGATTAAAAAAAATAGCTATTGCGGTCAGAGTACAACGCCATTTCAACCATTTTACTACAGACGGAGACGCCGCCGATACAAAGAATGAATCACGAAAAAATAATTCATTCATTAATATTGAATCAATCAATAAATATCCTAGAATAGAAATTTGTAACTAATTTTCTACTAATAAAACAAAATGTTTATTTATAAAAAAAAATAACTACATTTGTGAATCTAGCACTTAAATATGCTCTTAATGTTCAAAATTTTCAGAATTCTATTTTGATATAAATCATGAAAATCAAGCTTAGTTTCTTTATTAAAGCTTGATTCTTTTAATAATTCTCTGATAACCTGTATTACAACTAGGGATTCAAAAAAGTATCAGTCATATTGACATTGCTGCAGATAATTAATAAATATTTTAATTCTTGAATCATTTTTATTGAATTACCATGCAATTCACGATTCATTCATTCTTTCAATGGCGTCTTGTCTATTTCGTTGTTTGTAGCATCTGGTAACTTTTAATATATACATTTATTGTACCCAACCATTTTACTAAAATCAGTTAATGTCAAGGTACGGTAGTTTCTTTAGTTACTCTTCAACTAAAAACTCTGCAATTTGCTATTTGACAATGGCCGCACGAATTATCATGTATCGTTTTTGAATTTTCAGATTTAACTGATTTATTCTTGAGTCATTTAACACTTTCAATACGGAAGTCTAAAAACACAATAGTGCTGAAAATACGAAACCGCCCGAAAATTGAAACGTAGCGGCAAGATTTTTTCACCCCCCCTTCGTCTGCCTGTCTACTTGTCAGAAGGATAATCAGCAGACAGCTACCTTCGAAGGTAGAACTCATTTTTTCCTAATATCCCTCCTAAGATCACTCACACTAAAGGATAATCCTACTCAAGGGATTTTTTGTATTTACTAAAGCCTGATATATTTGTGCAGGTTTTATCTTTCAGAATTTATTCCTGGCATGCTATTTCTGAAAGTTTCCAGAAATTAGCTTTTTATGTGTTAGAGTAATCTTTGTCCAATTATGAAATATATCACAGGATGAATAAATAGTTGATGACGGGGTGTCAATTTCTTGCTTTCCGTTTTATCGCATATTTTGTATATTTTCTCACTATAAATATTTGCGGTGAACTAAAAAAAACAGAGAAATAAAAAGAAAGATTCCATCCTACAAATTGAAGAAAATTTTATGATGTTTATTAAAGAAACTTGTGAAAAAATATCGCAATATTTCCACTGCATTTTTTTATTATTACTTAACTGATTTAACAGAGATTTTTTTATGCCATAAGATAAATCGTTAAAAGAGAAACATTAGAAGCCGAACTGAAAAATATTAACTAACAAACTATTTAATAAATCACATCATAAATAAAAATTCTATTCCTTCCAATATATTTGTAAATCCCATGTATAAAATTTTTAATACCTAATTTTAAAATATGCTATTAATAATTTCATTGTGATGAGAAAAAAATTATTGATTGATGGCGTTGAAAAAGTGATAGAAAATGATTTATTTTTTATTATTAACATTTTAAAAATTCATATTGATTTTCTATTAATTACTAAACGCATACTATTTGTGAAAACATAGCAGCCCCCCCCCCCCTAAAAAAAACCCGGTATATAAAATTTAATATCTCAGAAATCAAATTTAATATTTTTTGATAAATTTTTAACTTTTAAGAGCCTTTTTTTTTAAAAGAAGATAAAGCTTTAAAAATTAAAAAACACTTTTAACGCTAAATTAAAAAAAAAATCACTTGAATAAACAAATAATAAAAATTAATAGCTATTTGTCCCAAAATTTATTTAAATATAATGTAATACAGAGAAAATATATGTATGTTTCTCTACATATTATTTCATCTAGAAACTAGTAATAAAATAAAAATTGATTTTTTTAAAATTTCCTAACACACACACACACACACACAAAAAAAAAAAAAAAAAAAAAAAAAAAAAAAGCAAATAGAAAACAAAATTACCTACAATGATGTAAATTTTCTTTCTTTTCAATTATATATATTTCTAGAAAATGAAAATAGTCAATTTTTACCATTACTTTTACAGTTATAGATCCTCATTGGTGTAATGATTTTTTTTTAATTTTCCAAACATTTGGAAAACACAGTAACTAAGAAAAGGGAAACCATATAAAAAGGAATCAACAAAAATTATAATTTTCTTCACACCCCCTTCCCTTAAAAAATGAAGATGGACATTAATAATTTTATAAATTTGTAACAAATCAATCTAAGATTCACTATTATAGATCCTAATAAATGTAATGGATTTTCTTAAGTTTTCAAGCATATAAAAATTAAGAATTGTAGGGAAAAAAAACGCACCGAAAATAGTGCTTTACCTTAGGTACTTTTCTGTTTCCTTTGATCAAATACTTTTCTTTTCATAAATAATAGCTAAATTTATGTGAAAAAAAATGAAAATAATTGTGCTATTGTAAAATGAATTTAAGAAATGCCTTGAAATTATATTGTGCTATTTATCTGTGACTTTTTGAAAATCAGTATTGGAATATTCTCCGACTAATCTCAGAAGTAATCCAAATGCACGTGCAGGGCCCGACTTAGAGGGTGGGGGGCTCTGGGACAAACATTATTAGGGGACCCCCTTATATTTTAAATTTTTCTTATAAATTATACTGAAGTGACTAAAACTAAAATTCATATTGGAATGTGTACATAAATTTCAAGTGCTATTCACATCGATATATATAATAGCAGAAGAAAGATAACTTTAAGAAACTATAGAACGCATTTTTTTTTTTCGAAAGTATAAGGATAAATGTGAGACCTTGAGAGGGCATGGGGTACAAAAACAGAGGGGGTAGGAAAGGAAAGCTCCTTAAAACTGAAAAAAAAAAGAATTTGGTCACTTTTGTCCATTTTTTATCATTTGAAACTCTTTGAAAAACTTCTAAGCTTACATCTGTCCTTGGGGGTCCCTTCAAGCCGGGCGGTCCGAATTGCCTCGGATGCCCCTGCATTAGTCAGGCCCTGTGCACGTGGTAAATTTGTGCAGAATGGTATTGAAATATTTTTTTCAAAGAATAAGAGTGAAGTGTCTATTGTAAGAAGTAATTAAACTTAAGAATAAATATTTCAGAGTATTTATGAAACGGGGGATTTGTGTCTAAACTTCAACAGTTATAAACAAGATGTTTACAATTGATTGGCAGGAAGATTCTTTACTTGGAGTAGAAAAATAGCATTTAGTACTTTGTTGTTATTTTAAACCATGCGTAAAAAAGTCCTTATCTGGCAGGACACTATAATGTAAACAGTATAAAAAATAAGCTGTACTTCTATTCATGAGAGTAGAAACGTTTTTTGATACATGGAGGGGTGAGGGTACAATGATAAGCAGTTGTTAGGCGTTTTCGGCGGCAGAAATCAATTAATTCTGAGGGGGGAAAATCGTACCTTTTTTTTTAAATACCGTAAAATCCCATTAATCCGCCCTTCCCGATCAAACGCCCCTTCCCCACTTTATAAAGAATTTGAAGTTTTCAAAAAATCCCGAGAAAGCGCCCTCCCTCCCGATTCTCAAAGGCGATTGAGAGTGGGATCAATCATTTTGAAATGAATGAGTCATAAATCTTTGATCAAATGTGCGTTTTTTCAAGATTTTTTAATTGTTTTCTTGCTTGTTTTGGCTTTTTTTTACTAATTTCTCCTTTATTCTGCGTTTTTTCGACAGAATTTACGTTTTTAAATAAAGAAAACCCAAATTTTTTCAAGTATCAAAATTCATGAATCATTCATTGAATTATTCATTTCATGATGATTCATTCCTGTAAATTTTGTTGAACGATCGCGAAAAAATCCCGTGTAAGCGCCCTCCCCTAACTATTGTACGATTTTTCTTTTCGTTTAGGGGGGCGGATTAACGGTATTTTACGGTAAAATCTTTTCGGTAACTGGGAAAGAAATTTCAGATCCTTACTCTGAAATGAATGGAAAATGGTAAATTTGCTTTATAAGTATCATAAGATATTAAAAAGTGTTATATATACAATAAGCTCTCTCTTAGCAAACTCCATATAAGATGAAAATCTGTCTATTTCCGAAAGATTTTCAAGTCCCTGCGAATTTATAGGCATACAGTAAAATTTATCTAAGGCGAAATATTATCTATTACGTATTTTTTTTTTCAAAAATGAGATCAATACCGCCTTAGACAGAGTTTTTTTTAGAATGTATGTGTATACAGCATACTATCTATTTTATAACCCTTTGCGGCGCAGGACAAATTCATTGCTTCTATGTTGTAATTAATGACTGACACCGGAATTTGAAAACAACTTTATTTGTAAATAAGAAAGCACTATATTTCACGCATTCAATAAATCTTAATTTGTTTTAACAAAATTCTGGTGCCAATGTGGTGTTTGGGAATTAAAATTAAGTGGTATATCAATGAAACCACCGCACAGCAAAGGGTTAACTATTATTATTATTTAACTTTGTACAATAATATTGGTCGTATTATAGATTAAATCTTGACTATCTTATTGTTTCAACCTATGTGATCAGCCATTATTATCAGATGTAGTACTAATATTCAATGATAAATATGATTAACAACTATTAAAAATAAATCCCAAAATAAGTAGTTTGGATTGGAATACACCCTTAATAAAAATTTAGATTCTTCCAAATCGTTACATTGATATACTATAATAAACCATCGACGTTTACATACCGTATTTTATGGAAGAAATGCCGCGGCGTTTACGAGTTTGATTTTTTTTTTTTCAAATGCCCGCCTTTATGATTATTTTATTTCAAGCGCATATAATTGATCACGTGACAAACACGTTTTCGCCCCTCTTTGAGTGGTTATTCATCTTTCCCGCGAAAATTTAATTCAAAATACCCCTCCCCCCCCCCCCAAAAAAAAACCGGAAACATGAGTTTGTAATTTATGAGATAGTTTCTGAACATCAACACACACTTATTTCATGAATTTCCGAACAAAAACAACTTAAAACTTAATTAATAAATTTAATTACAAGATCACGAAAAATGGCAAATTTCATCTAAAGATCGCGAAAAAACGCACATTTCATCAAAAGATAATAATAATAAAAAAGAATATTTTTCGCAAAAAGATCACTAAAAACAAAAGAAAAAGTTATATGGTCACGAAAAAATAATGAATTTTGTTCAAAATTGCGACGTAATGACCATTTTCTTCAAAATATAGCGAAAAATGCTAATTTTGTTATAAGATAGCACAGGAAGTTAAATTTTGTCCGAAGATCCGAAAAAAACTGCATACCAGTCAAAGGGTCAAGAAAAATGGAAACGTACGTGAAAAGGTTACGAAAAAATGATAAATTTCTTTATAAAATCGTGAAAAAAACGACAAATTTCGTCAAAAAATCGCGAAAATTGACAGATTTTATCCAAAGATCTCAAAAAACGGCAAATTTTATTAAAAGATCGTGAAAATGCACATTTCCTCAAAAGATGGCAGAAAAAAAGAGATTTTTCGTCAAAAGATCACTAAAAATATTAGGAAAAATCAAAAACTTCCAAAAAAGCGGTAAATTTCGTTAAATAATCGGAAAATAACCAGAAGTTTCCTCAAAATATCGCGTAAAAATGCAAATTTCGTTAAATGAACACAAAAAACGGTGAATTTCATCAAAAGATTGCGGAAAAACAGCATATTTCGTCAAACAATCACAAAAAAAACTAAATTTTTCAAAAAAAAAATTATGAGTTGATTTTTTTCCAGACCTATTTTTTTGCAACCTTCTTTCATTCATTCTTTCTTTTTTGGCTGCAAAAGCATTTTTTTCTATCTCCAAAGACTGTTTTCCCTGTCCCAAAATTCCTCTTTTTTCAAAAATCAATTTTTTGCACTAAAATCCTTTTTTAAATGGTCCAAAACCTTCTGAATGACTGTGACCCTTGTATATGTTTTCAGAGTAATTTTTATATTTCGTTTTAATATATTTTATAACGTTGATTTAATAAGAAGGATACCATACCATGAACATTATTTAATGTATTTTTTTCATTTAATATTTTAAATTAGTACTGCAAATTTCAACAAAATTTTAGATATACATCAACTGTATCTAAAAATTTATCACTCAGAATTTATTTATTTTTCATAATATTTACTTAGTATTTCTAAGTATCACTGCTATAAAACTGTAGCATATATACTTTGTGGCAAAGAAATGGTGATCCCGAATTTTCACCACAAGCTTTTAGAATAATTTTTGAGATAGTAATATTTTAAATCATTCCCTCCGCCCTGTCTTTTGAAAAAAAAAGATCAAATTTGAACAATTTAAGGAAGCACTATAGCATATGCATTTCAAGTGGAATGGAGTTGGAATGGAATTGTTTTCTTCATTTCATCACCATTTGGTATTTGATAGTATAAATATTTCTTTTTCCTTCTTAATATTATTATATTTATTCCTTCTGCATATTTGAATATTTAGGCAAGATAAGGAACTATACACTGTGTTCAATAAATATACTCATTTTTAAATTTTAATTTTAAATAGATTAATTTCAGATTAAAAAACAACTTCGCATATTCATTATAATTTAATTCTTCAAAAGATATTAATTTTGCTCTTTACTTATTTAGGTGGTATTATAATTGTAATATAGTTGTATTTTATAATGTTAATCAGTGAGAACCATATTTATAATGTACATAAGGAAATAGCAAGCGGCTTCTCCCGCAGGCAATTTTCAACTCACTGCATTGCTATCGCAGACATAAACATAACTTTCTACTACTGGGATTAAAAAGTGAAAAGCACTTAGATAACAAAGTTATCTAAAGGAATTGATTATTTTTCCTTCTCCCTTAAAAAGAAAAAAAATGGAAATCGGGCATTGAATTAGAAATAGGAAATTATAATAAATGAAACATTTTTTGTAAAATTTTTATAAATGGATCTAAAACTCATTTTTATCAATTCTAAATGATGCATTGCATATTATAATTTTCTAAACATGTAGAAAATACAATAATTGAAAAAATACAGAAAACAATCGAGAGAAATTGTAATGATCTCTCCCCCCCGCACACACACACATTCATTTTTTTAGTTCAAGAAAATTGACAATGTCAATTTGTATAAAGATGAAATAAATGGATTTAACATCCATTATTAAATATCCTATTGAATTTTTTAAGTTTCTAAATCTATAGAAAATACGGTAATTTAAAAAAGAAAAAGTATTTAGAAAACAAAGTTATCTAGAGGAATTATTTTTCCCTTTAAAAATAAATAAATAAATCTGGAAATTGGGCATTGTAATTTTTTATAAATTTATAATAAATGGATTTAAGATTCATTATTATCAGACTTAAATGATATAAATAAACTTTCTAATTTTCCAGACATTTATAAAATATATATATATTACAGAAAACAACCCAGTGAAATTATAATTTTCTTCATCTGTCCGTTTTTTTTTTTTTTTTTTTTTTTTTTTTTTTTCTCCATTCTGGAAAATGGACATTATCAATTTTAGTAGATTGTTGTAAATGGATCTATCAGTCATTCTTGACGATCCTAATGGATCTTCAAGAGGAATTATTTTTTCCCCTTGAAAAAAAAAAAAAAAAAAAATAAATAAATAAATAAAAATAAAATAAATCTGGAAATTGGGCATTGTCATTTTTTATAAATTTATAATAAATGGATTTAAGATTCATTATTATTAAACATAAATGATGTAAGTGGATTTTCTAAGTTTCCAAACATTTATAAAACACAATAACTATTAAAAAAACATACAGAAAACAACCCAGAGAAATTATAATTTTCTCCACCTGTCCATTTTTTCCCACTATCAATTTTTGTAGATTTGTTGTAAATGGTTCTATCAGTCATTCTTGAAGATCCTAATGGATTTTCTAAGTTTCTACATATATAGAAAAAAAGTAATTTAAAAAGAAAATCATTTAGAAAACAAAGTTATCTAAAGGAATATTTTTTTTCTTCTCCCTTAATATATATATGGAAATTAGACATTAAATTTTTTTATCAATTTATAATAAATGGATCGAAAATTCATTATTATCAAACCTAATTCATGTAATGGATTTTTTAAGTTTCAAACATACATAAAATACAATAACTAAAAAAAGGAAAAAAAAATAGTTTAAACGAAAAAAAATAAAAAAGCCCTTCAAAGGAAATTAATTATAAGAGATGAAAACATTACTGGTAAAATTTATTTACACTAAAAAAAAAAGAAAAAACATTTAGATTGCATAGTACATTCAAATAAATACATTGATATCAAGAAATATTAATTTATAAATAGGCTCAGCATTAATCAAAACACTGTTTGCACAGGCATTGTTTACAAAATTCGCACTCCCATGAGCTTTCGATACTGCGACCACTTATTGTTTTATTATTCAGTTCTCGACATTTACCGCAAGTTCTTTTCCTGCCTTCGATTTTTGCTTTTTTATGTTTGTGACATTGAATCGGAGAAAAAAAATGGACTTGCCCGCTTCTTTATTAAATATGATTTTTCAATGTCTGCTATAAGCTCTAGCTTAAAATCATATAAGGTTACAGTTTTTTTTTTTTTTTTTTTTTTTTTTTTTTTTGTTACTTGGGCGATTTGTTGATGAATAAATTATAAATGCATTATCAACTGCAGTGTCAAGTAAAAAACAAAACAAATATTTCCACCATTTCGACGATTTTCTTGCAACAGTGTAATATTTACGCCTTTGGTCGGCTAAATCGACTCCATCCATATATTTATTGTAATTTGAAAAAGATGCTGGACAATTTACTGCATTAATTTCAGAACGTTTTTTCCTCTTCACATTCTCAATCTCATTTTTTGCGTTTGCTGATAACATAAAAATAGTTTTTTCATCTGACCAGGCAGTGCAAAGCAAATTTGGAAAATTTTTGCACTGCATTTTTTTGCTTGTGGATTGTTCTGTAAGACATAGCTTTTTCATGTCTGAGGGAATATATTTACGGTTGGGCATCAAAGTACCGCATGCATTATTTCCCAATCTTTGCAAGTCTGTCAATAAGCATACGCTGGTCAGGGGCGTAGCTTGAAATTTTTATTGGGGGGGGGGAGCCAAAATTTTGCGTCTTTTAATGTTTTGCCGCCCTTGAATTATTTGCACATTTTTTAGGAGAGGGGGGGGGTAGTTATGCTCCTTTTTATCTTTAATTATTTATTCATGGCTATGGCATCTATTTAGGTGATATAAGTGATGCAGCTATGGTTAAATTTCCATTTTAAGCGTGCCTGCACATGTGCTGATAAAATATCTCTCCCAGCTCTTGTTTTTTCAAGGTCTAAAAGGGCAATGTAGAATATTTGAAGAGAATCCGAATCCTGGATTCTTAAATTCATTTTCCTGATATGATAAGAACTATTGTATTTGGAAGAAAAATAAAAATATAGAACGCAAAGTTAATTACAGTAGAGTTATAGTGGTTTCAAAGCCGCAGCTCCCGCCCGAAACTTGCGGGTCAATATAATTGAATTTAGCCTTGAATTTTTTCTATTGAGATCCTCCGAGATCGGGCCCACTACTATCACTCCCACCAGTATAAAAAAGGAATGTTAAATCTCTCGATGAATATTCGACCCCTTTTCAAGGAAGTAACGGTGGTCTATATACTGAATATAAGAAAAAGGCAGCTGACGTCACTGTGGGCAAAATTACAGTGGATCCACAGTAATTTCCTGGCCATTTTTAAGACTCCTACTTTACACAAGAAGACAAGGCGATCTGATTGGTCTACGATTGGTCTAATGTCGCGATTTAAGGGTGTATTTGAAAAAACGCATTTCCACCTTCAGCAGCTCAAAATTTTCCGATACAATTTCAGACATATTTTTAAAAGTAGAAACATGAAATTTGCTGAAGGGTTTTTTGAAGGGACGTATAAGGTGCCGTGTGAAGTCTTTTTACGCTCAATTCATTAGAATTTGATTTGCAATTAACTTCTCAGGATGACCCTTTTTTCCGTTCCCGGATCTCTCACATCGGAAAAATCGGTTCAAATTGCCGTTTTTGATTGCTTTTTTGCAATATTTTGTGCACTTATCAAAGAATTGACCTTCACGGCACTTTGTGCACTTTCTAAATAAGAGAATCTGCGAGTTTTATGTGTTTGAGAGTAAAAGTGAATTCAAAAATAAAACGGAAAACAAGCAGTTTGAATCGAAATGCACCCTTAAAGCTCTGTTGTATGATTAGTCAACGTCGCCATGTTGATTCCTGTAATGATCGCTAAAGCAAAAATGTAATTGATAGATTGGTTGAAGGAAACGTTTGTTTGTAAACATGTACTTTCCTTATTCCAGTCTCTGTAAAATGGAATAACATATTTTTCCTTTTATTATCTTAGTTCCCCAGTAAATACATATAAGTAAAAAAGGCTGCAATTATAACACAAAATTTTAAAGTAGTTATTTTTTTCTGGTGTGCATTTTTTTAAATCGATCGCACGATTATTCTATTAATTATACAGTACATTAACGAATCCTTTTTTTTATTGTCACTTTTTAATATTAAAAGGCAGTCGTTCAAAGTAAATTTAATTTTCTCTTTTGACAATGGCTACTTTAAAAGCAAAAATCAATTATTTACAAATCCCTTTATCCAATCACTAGAATAAAAACTTATTTAACCCTTTAAGCAACATGTTCAATTTAGCAATAGTATGCTGAATAACGGATATCATTAAATTTCGTCAAAAGTAATTTATCACAATAGCAATTAGCGACGCAAAAACTCAGATGTATAGAACATTTCAATCTTGATTTAAAATAAAGACATATACACATATATTTTGGAATTTCAGATAGAAGAGTTCACTTTGCGCATCGGTACATAGTGATGTTTATGGAGTTGAATGAAAACTGTTATTTTTCAGATAAATCAAATTTAAGCTGTAATGTCCACCGCAAGGCAGAAAAAAAGACCCAGCAAACGAATGACAATAACTTGTAATGTATAAATTGTAATGTACAATTGATAAAATATAACAAAATTATATTTAGGAATTATATTATAAAACAAAAATAGAGCCCCAAAAAAATCTATTGCTCAGTTGAAAACCTTTTTGAAAAACCTTTTTTTTTTACCATTTGATCAGTAACCCTTGCAAGAATGGAATCAGCGCCACTTGATCAGTAACAATGCATTTTTAATAATAATGTTACAACTTTAAATGCAGTGTTTTATACAATAAAATCTGTAAAAATGCAATATGTGGATACCAAAAACCTAAATTAAAAAAAAAAAAATCATGTAAAACTGAATATTTGTTTGGTTCCATTCGATTGCATCTTACTATGTTTGATTGCTTTGAAGTAAGGGTGTATCCCGATCCAAACTGCTTATTTTCGCATTTAATTTTGATTTCATTTTTGCTCTCAAATGCATCAGACTGACAGATTCTCTTATTCAGAAACTATACAAGGTGTCGTAAAGCTCGATATTTTGATAAAGGCTGAAAAGGCTGTCAAAGTGGGTGTTGTGAGCCGAATTTTCTGAAGCGGAAGAGCTGCAGACGAAAAAAAGCACCATGCTGAAGCAATGATTGTTTATCAATCAAATTTTAATAAATAGAGCGAAAAATAAGATCATACGGCACCTTGTGCATTTCTTCGAAAATCACTCCAGCAAGTTTCATGTTCCTATTTTTAAAAATGAGTCTGAAAATTCTATCAGAAAAATTCGAGATGTTGAAGGTTGGAAAAGCATGTTTTCGAGAACACACTTAAACATATATTTCTTTTAATTTTGGGGGAAAGCTTCATTCCTGCCCATTCCTGGGCTAAAACTAGGTCGATTATTAATAATGTAAAAGTTTCAGAAATCATCATTAATCAAAAAATAGCTATCTGTTTAGGAAATAAATAATAAAAACCATTAAAACTTAAATTTACCGGAAAACTGAGAATGCTAATCGATTTTTTTTCCATTAATAATAGTAGTGATAAAAATGAACTCACAATTGCGTCAGAAAGATAAACATTGTACTTTAAGAACATGCTTAACTAAAGGAGAATATGTACATTTTTTACCTTCGACTGCATCAATGTTTTTCATCCACTTTTTCATAAATTTGCATCATTTCTCCGCTTCATAACTTCTTTTTCTGTTTTGTTCTCTTTAGCAAGATCCTGGTTTTTTGTTTTTATGTTTTATTTCAGTCATCACTCATGACTGAATTTCTTCTCTCTGGACGACTACGAATGACAGAGCTTTTTACTTTTATTTTAAAAATTGAACGAAAAAAATAGCTAGTTTTGAAAAGTCGCGTTATTAGCTTCAGTAAAATCTGAAAACACTAGACACTGGGCAACAAAGATGTATGTAGGTGATGCCCGGAAATTATTTAACCCTACGCGACGAAGGACATAAGAGGGGAGTTAAAATAGCTAAGGTCAGATGACCCTGTCTGAGACCACCAACCTTGGATTGGAATAAGGGGAGAGCTTTTCTCCGAAAGATCAAATTACACATAGGGTTCGAACAATGTTTATTTCCGGAATGTGTTCTTGTTTTCACACTGGGGATAGCGCCTGGTAGTAATCTTAAAATGTCTCAAATGTAATGGATCTCCAATATTTTTTTGAAACCATAATTTATTTTCTTCTAAATTTACAATAATATTAATTCCAAATCATGTTATTGTTATTTCATTATTTTTTCTTTTTTTTGTGTGTAAAAAATAATCTAAGAATGCCACATTAATAATAAAAGCTTTAGGTGCCTAACAGCGCCTTTAAACCTTCCATGGCGCCCTTTTTGAAACCCTCTTTTTTAGGTGCCTGGTTGCGCCTCTAAACCTTTTGTGCCGCCCTACTTCTAAAACATATTATAGAACCATTCAAACGCACTACAGTCGTTTCCACACTTCTTTTCCCTTTCTATCTATTTCTAAGGGTGACTAACAACTACTATAAGAAGGAAATAATTGTACATCTTTCCTGAAATTCATTACAAGTCTGTTTTTGAAATTTTTTATTTCCGATACATAAATTTTCTTTGGGATAAGAGTGAGAGAATAGAGGTAGTAACAAGTCTAAAATTAAGTGCCTTTTTCATGTTTTGTAAGTGAATAAGAACTCACTTTGTAATTTTACATTTAAAATTAAGTTATTTTATAATTGCTTGTTACTACTAACAAAGTATTTTTTTTCGGGCGCCTAACGGTGCCCTTAAACCTTCTTTGGCGCCCTACTATATGAACTTATTGGGAGGGGAGGCTCCACCCTCCCCCCCCCTAAAGCTACGTCCCTGACGCTGGTGAAAAATCTGTCAAAATAAATATGATGATATTTGTTTTGAATGGACTTTGTGAGGTGCATTACAACGTCATACCCTAAACCTTTTCCACTTCGCTCAGTGTTGTCAAATTTGCCGCTATATAAATCAAAATTTAACACATATCTGTATTCAGATGTGCAGAGCAACCATATTTTTAGCCCTCGTTTGGCAGGTTTCATTGGCATATACTGTAAGAACCCAACTCTTCCCTTAAACTTGATCATAGCTTCATCAATTGACAGATTTTTAAACGGATGAAAGTGATCTTGAAATTTCATTTTCAAATATTAATACATTCGTTCTAATTTTTGAAAATACTTGTATTCATCATCCGTTCTCTTGTATTCATTTTCCCGATCTGACACATGAAAATAATGGCTAATTTTTAAAAATCTGTCCCGCCTCATCAATTTTTTAACCATTGAGTTTCCAAGGATAGAGTTTTGTGACCGGTAGTCATGGATTCTTGGCATATGTACAATGCCCATAGTTAATAATACCCCATATTTCAGAAATGTCAGTAATTTCAGTCCAGTTTTCGTCTTTCTTAGTCTTCAAAGTATTACAAAATATTGCGTATTTATTTGTATTTGTGCGAATTATTTCGCAGAGTTCATCTGGAATTAAAAGTTTTAAATAATCCAACGCTGATGAACCAGGGGAAAGATGATGTACTGGGCCTGAATGGGAAGAAAATATACCCGTCTTTATTTTTTCGTTATCCGGACAGGGCTCCCAGTAATATTCACCATTATCTGGCCCATCAAAATCGATACTTGTACTCAAATCTTGCACATTATTTTCATGATCGATATCAGCATCCACTGATTCGTCATACGATAATTGCATCTTTTCATTGGAATCACATTCATCTTCTGATTTATCAGATTCAGATTCGTCTGTATCCTCGTTAAAAATTATTGCTAATGCTTCTTCTTGCGTAAGACTTTTCCCTCTACGATACATTTTATGTACCGTATGCAAATAACTGAATAAAATGCAGATAACTAATTTAAACTTATATACATATATTATTTTAAGATACAACTTTAAATAAGGATAATTTTTTTCAAACATTCATATCACCAGTAGTAGAAAAAGGGACAAGTGTTTTCCTTCGGAAATTCCCCATCCGTTGACTGTAATAATCTCCTCATCAATCACCCGACTTACTGTATGACAATACCTGGGTATTTTGGAGAGGGGTGGAAATGGAATCCTGTTATTCAGCCTTTTGGGCGGGTTGCTCGTATCTTGTACGAAGAGCCGTCTCGGGCGGCTTCCTAGTGAAAGGGTTAAACACAGTAGTTGTTTGTTTTAAGACTTTTTGTTTATATTGTTGAATTTTATCTTGAAACCAATAAACAGTCAAATGTTCGTTTTGAGTTACAAAGTTTTGTGGGTTTAACAGACATGCCAACCTCCGGCTTTTTAAAAATCAAACAATTATATTTAACCAGAAATTTATTGAGTCAACGAAATTAAATAAATTTCAAATGATCCTCTGAGTTAATGCTAGACACTTCTAATTAAATAAATTTTCTGGCTCAAAGTACGTTTTCATAATTTAAAAAAAGCCGGAGGTTGGCAACTCTGTAATAATAATAATAATAATAATTCTGGCCTGAGCAAATAAGCAATGACTTCCACACTGTAAAAAAAACTCCCTTACTTTACACCAAAAAGGTGTAAAGGTTCTTTAC
The DNA here is from genome assembly GCA_964019185.1 of Maratus speculifer. NCBI lineage: Eukaryota > Metazoa > Arthropoda > Arachnida > Araneae > Salticidae > Maratus > Maratus speculifer. The sequence continues at coordinate 690,935 of CAXHSM010000423.1, read as the reverse complement.
ACCAAGTGGTGTAATGAAATTCCACTTGTAAATTGGTGTAATGAGCCACCAACTATCAAATGGTAAACAAACACCATTTGTAGTGGCAACTTAGTTGCCACCATTTTCGGTGTGAAGTAAGTAATATGTTTAAAATGTATGTTATAATAAATTGTCTCAATTAAAGGGAAGTTTAGCACACTCTTTGCGTGAAGCTATTTTTTTTAAATTATGGCTGTATTAAATTTGAAATGTAATTTTTAAATTATTTTTTATTTTGCTACCATTTATTAAAGTGCACTATATATAAGTAGATGGTAAAAAAGGAAATTTTCTAATATTTACATGATTTTAACAGCAAAATAAAAAATAATTTAAAGATTACATTTTAAATTTAACACAGCCATATATTAAAATAATTAGTTTCAATCAAAAAGGCTGCTAAACTCCCTTTTAATTGAGGTAATTTATTATAACATGCATTTTAAACATAATACTCAGTTATTAAACAATGTAATTTAGTATATTTACTTACTTAAAAACATCGTAATATGGGTCACATAGTGAGTTTTGGGGTTAGTTGGGGGAGGGGGCAGAATGTATCTGCAGCACCTCTAAATTTCAGTATAGTTTCATTACTGTTTGTCACAGGTGTCAAAAAATTGAAAAGTTCAAAAGCACAAATAAATTCTATTAAATACATGTTTTTCGTTTATTTTGAAACTTTAAAAGATTTAATATTACAACTACATACTATAAAAGAACACTGCGCTTATATTTTGGCAAAGGTGATCTGGAAAACATATGCGAAAAAAATGTATCTAACAGTATTGTATGACCACTTTTGGATTTCAAGAATGAAGTAACATGCTATTTTGAAAATGTATGTTTTTTCACACAAAAAATCCCAATATGTTTATACATATAATTTTTTTACAAAAAAAGCGAAGAAACAAAAGACGATAATAACATAAATTTGGTGCCCCCTCAGTTTCCGCGCCCGGGGCTACCGCCCCCTTCGCCCCCCCCCCGTTTCACACCGCTCTGAATGAACATACCGGCAGCCCTCCCCCCTTTCATTGAAGTTTTAAGATTTTCCAGTAAATGTATTCAAATTCAAATAGGCATTAATGATGATTTTAATTATGTTTTACTAATTTAATAAATAGAAAAATAAAACCATGACAATCTCTTTAACTCTTTCAGTATCAACATATATATATGAAAAAAGAAAAAAAAACGAAATAAAAATAATGGAATTTTTGTTTCTAATAATCTAAAAACACATCAAAATACAAATATAACTTGAAAAAAATGAATGTTTAAAATAAGATATAACACTATGTTTATTTAATTTCGTGTTAGTTCAAGTTATGCGGAATTTAAAGCAGTAAAACACTATAAAATCAAAACTAAATATTTCAAAGCTCTGTACGAAAGTGACAATTTTATGACTTCTTTTATTATTAATTTTCATTTTAAAAATATCGAAATAGCTAGACTGCAAAATCACATATTGCAAGTATCATGCATTTATATATATACGTACAACAAATATAACACAAATACAAGCTTTTACAGAGAATTAAGAATTATTGTATACAAAACAGAAAGAAAATAAACGCCACTTACTTATTCGAAAAAATCCAAAAGAAAAACCAAAGCAACAACACTGTTTTGCAACTGTTTATGTTTACGGCTATCATAGAATAGACTCTAATTCATCGTACAATAGATTATTTCTGATTTCTTAAATTGTCCGAACTAATTGAATAAGTCGATAAAAGTTCTTAATATGAACTATGTCAGCAATTTCTTAATTATTCATTATTACCGCGAAATATAATCGAAATTCAAAGAACATTTTTCACGGAACACAACAGAATGTTTCAACAACAGCGCCATTTTGCATATTATCCAATAATCCCATCCCCCGCGCTGGTTGCATAATCGCACCGATTTGCTGTCGCTGGATTAAAAAAACACTTGCCGTTGTGTTGATGAATTGAATAAAGTCTTTCAAAGAGCAAATTATAACGATTTCGAGTGATTCAGAACGCCTATTTTTTTTTAAAGAGGTGGGATACGTCATTCAAAGTGTAACGTAACATTTATTTTGGTATTGGCACCCCAAAAATAATATATTTACACCTTATTTCACATCTCATACAGCCGAAGTAAACGTGATAAAACTCTACTTTTTTACATTGCATAGGATATTTTTTTGATTCAGTTTTCTTTCTAAATTAATATATACAACTATTGCAGTGTATTATTTTGTTATAATAAAAGAATAATTTTAAGCAATCTATTTATGAATAATTCTTAAAAAAGAAAAAAAAAACACTAGACAAAATTTTTTACTGTCAGTTCTTTCTATAATCAAATTTGGTATCCTAACTTGACTATCCCATCGATCCATTTCGCAAAACTATTCGCCAATTTATACAAATTAAATAATTTTTATTTTAAAGAAAAAAATAGCAAATAAATTAATAAACCATTAATTAAAATACAAATTAAAAATCGAATTAAAAATCACTTGATGGTGTAACATGTACAGTGAATGTGACATTTACGATCGATCATTATTGGCATTCTATCTTATAGTTTGGCGATAGTTGATTGGTCATTGGGATATCAAGTAGAATACAAAATCCGTGTAGCAGATGTATTGTTATTAAAGTCAGTTAACATTGTAGTTTACTTTTGAAGACTCCAATGGATTACAGACAAGGTTCTATAATCCGCGCACCCATAATCTGCAATTTTCTATAATTCGCGTTACTTTACGAATGTAAACAGTGAAATAAACAGTTAAGAAAATTTACAAATTTGTGATCCGAAAAAGATTTTTTAAAACAAAAAAAAATTGGAAAATAATCATAATAAAATATTTACTTTTTAAAATATAACCCTTTTATTTTATTAACAGTAAATAACAAACTGTATTACGCAACATATGTATATGTAATTATTTTTATTTAAATGCACATATATATAATTTTTTTAATAAAATAACTTTAAAAAGGCATTTTTTGAGATAGCATATTAAACTAATGACTGGATATCAAATTTATCTTTTTATATTATATTGACTATAAAGATAAAATTCTATCTAGAAATAATAAAATGACGTATAATATACATAATATTCTATAATCCACAATATTCCATAATCCGCACAAATTTTGGCCCCAACTTGTGCGGATTATAGAACTTTGACTGCACACAGCGAAATGGCTTCCATATCTATTCACCTATAACCTATTCTATTTAGGTTACACACACAAACACAACAAAAACAGGGCTGGTGACAAGGAAAAGGAGCCATTGCCTTGGGGTCCTGTTTCAGACCGAATACAGGAGATACTATACGATTCCAAATCCAAACTTGCTCATACTTTTTTTCCTTTCTAATCTGGAAGACGTTTCCTCGAAGCGTAGCTAGAAGATTTTCAACAGGAAAATCGCCCACTGAGAGGATTGAAAGCAGTGAAATAGTTGATGATGTTACAAATAACTCGAGACTTCTTGTCTCTTTACAAAAAAATCAGCAGATGTCAGGGAGCTATGCCTACGCCTCAAGCCATTGTCGCATGATGTGTTGCTTTCTGTTCCCTTGTGGCTGTTGCAGTTTTAGCAGATAGCAAACTTTCCGTATTTGTTGGGATATTTTTTTACATAATACTTATTCTACTTATACTTATTCCGTAGAAACTTTGTTTTTTTTTCTTTTTTTATTGTTATTGTATGAATTATATCTGCTACAAAGTATAGGAATAAACATAAACAAAGAAAACATGAATAAAAAAGTTGAAATTTTTTATTTTAATTGATTATGAGTACATATAAAGGAAATTACGGTACTACTTAACTATCCCGTGATCCCATTTTGCAAATTTACACAAATTTACATAATTTTTATTTTAATTAATGTAACAACAAATAAATGAGTAAAACAATAATAAAAATGCCGATAAAAAGTTGAATTAAGCATCAATTGATGACGTAACAAACACATATATTGTGTTTAATGTCAAATGAATGCTGCATTTATGATCTTCCAATATTGGCATTTAATCTCATAGGTTGATAATAGATTTTTGGTCGACTGGATATTCAGATAGTAACGAAATTTCGAAAGAAGTAAGAAAAAATAAAGATTTCTTATGTATACAAAACAGTTATCATATTTTCATTACCACATTAAAGTCTACAACGGAACTAATGGTGATCAAGATTTGATTGACAAGTTGAGCAAGTTTGATAGATTCTTGGGGACCTTTGTATGCAACATATAACTTAAAAAATCAGTTGACTCCTTACCACATAATTTAATTGTGACTTAATCTCAATAACATTTTATATTTGATTTCTGTTTAAAGATATACCAAATAATTTTTACTTAAACCTTAAGAGTTTTTATTTTTCTAGGAGTTTGAATTTCTATAAATAAGCACTAAGTGCTGTGTTGAATTAAACTGGTGGACTTTCATGTAAATTTATAGTTAATTTTCTCCTCCTCAATTTGTTTAAAACTTATAATTTTTGATAAATTAAGTTGATTCCTTTTAACTCAGACATTATTTTTAATAGAATTGCTATCTTAAATGTTACTAAAAGTTAACCTCAACGGATTTTTATTAAAGATATTTATTGGATTAATATTGTTTGGAAATTTATATAAAGATTCTAGCAGAGTGTGTAAAAATAGCTGGTTCTATTTCTGTTAATCTTGATGAAGTAAGGGATTGTGCAATATGTTTTAACCATACATTTTAATGAATTTTTAGCAAATAAATTTTAATGAGCTTTTACAGATATGTGTTTATTTGAAATAGCTATTTTTTTATTGAAGTAACCCTCTCTTTCAATGTTTATATCTGTTTAAGGTAATAAATGAGATATTTATAACGAAGTTAGATTAGTATACAGTAGACTCCCTTAAATCCGCGTCCCTAAAATCCGCGAACGCCAGAAATCCGCACTTTTTTTTCAGATGTAAACAATGAAATTAAAAATGGCGCTGAAGCCAGCAACTAACGCAATGCAAAAAATTCTATGACAATATCTTTTTTAAAATCACTTGCAATTTCTTCCTTTTTTTAAATGTCTTTCTATTTAAATTCTGCAGTAATAAATAATGTTTCTTAGATGTACTATGATCGATATTTAATTGAAATAATCATTATCGTATCGTAGTTGAGGCGTAATATAAATTTCAATGGCCGTTTGGTAGTATTTGTAATTCGTGTGGCAGGATAATTTTTGCTATATAAATTTATTATTTTATAGTTCTATTACTGTTTTCATATTTCTGATAGTTATGAAACAAATTTGGGATTTACATCAGGTTTACCAATTACGACAATAGATATTTAATCCAAATAATCATTATTGTATTGTAGTCACAGTGTACCGTAAAATACCGTTAATCCGCCCCCCCCCAAACGTGATGGAAAATCGTAAAATAATTGGAGGGGGGCACTTACACGAGATTTTTCCGCGTTCGTTTCACAAAATTTGCAGGGGTGAATCATGATGAAATGAATGCATCATGAATTTTGATACTTGAAGCAATACTTGAAAAACAAATTGCGTTTTTTTTAATTGTAAATTGCGTTTTTTTTTTTAAAAAAAACGTAAATTCTGTCGAAAAAACACAGAAAAAAAAAGAAATTTGTAAGAAAAAAGCATGAACTCAGTTAAAAAATCTCGGAAAAAAGCACATTTCATCAAAGATTCATGATTCATTCATTTCATCCTGATTCACCTCTTTCTCAAACGATAGGTTTTCAGCTATTTCAGCTGTTTTTTTTTTTTTTTTTTTTTTTTTTTTTTTTTTTCAGCATTAGGCGATATTTCCTTAATTTTTAGTGTTAGATTTTTTGAGGATAAATATATTGACCTAGAAAAACGCTGATTTGATCTTTAAATTTTGAATAGTGTAAAACAAGTGGAATTTTCTTAATGCTTAAGAAGAGGGGTTGCTTAATTCAGTTTTTGAAATTTTAGTTAAAAGTGCATCGGAATTTGTGGGTCCAGGTGATATAAACCTTTTTTTGTGCGTTTTTGGTCAATTTTTTGGGTCATGTTTTCAGTCATTTTTGGCCATTCTTAAGTCATGATTTTTGAGTGATCTGGGAAATTTTACCGATCATGTTGTAATTGATGTAAATTGGTTGACTGAGGTTATAGTCTGGATCCACATTCTGACCTACTAAAGAAATGTTTAATTTTAATGTATTAATATTGTTTAGTGTTACAATATGACCTGGATATTTTTGGTGTAAGCTATATGAGCAGATTTACTTGAAGCAATTAGAGTTGATGAAAAACATTTTGAGATCTAGAGCCTGAAGTTTTTTTAATGTAACTGTAATATTCAAATAATATCTAATTTGGCTTGATATGGAAACGGTTTTTAATTTACTTTTATGGTTTAATTTTTATTTATAAAGAATTGTTATATTAGGAAGAATTGTTATATTGAGAAAATGTTTTTTTAATTGGTTTATGTTCAGATTAAAAGTTCAAGATGTTTAAATTTTTAAGGGAAAATATTATTCAGAGAATGAACAATTTTTGAAGGAATTTTTAGATGCTTGGTGTAAAGAATTGCTTCAGAAGGTATAAATATTTCCTATGTGCATGTTGTAACTCTTGAGCTTGAAATTTTTTAATTTTTTTCATATGGATTTAGTTAATTTTTGAGAAAGTTAAATATTCTTTGGAATTTTATTTTGTTATAGAATGCTGTTATTAAAATTGAATGAAATATTTAAATATTAGTTTAAGATTTTTTTAGAGCTTTAGATCTACTTAAAAGGCAAAATGTATCAGTGTAAGAGAAGTGCTTTTAACTCTAATTTTTAATAAGAAGTTTTAGCTCATTAGTACAAGATTTTAAGTATAGGTGGTTCTTGTGGGGGGACTGTGTGGTTTGTTAATATAAGTTGAAATTTTTTGGACAGTTAAATTTTAAAGGTACTGGTGAAATAATTGTGAAATAATTTGTTCACGGTTTGTCTTGTCCTTGCGGAGTCATTGAATAGTTCATCATTTTATGCAGATTAGAGACCTATTGATCAACGGTTGCTAAATTTTTGTTGAGTAATTGTTGAAAATTTGTGGTCTAGTATTAGAAGTACTTTTTTGTGGCTGAGATTGTGGAGAGACTTCAGTCGTGATCTGCTGAGATTGATTTTTAAAGGAGAGCCGATATTTCAATTGTTATGGCCCCTGTGTTAATGGCTTCCGGGGATTTAGGACAATGGATGAATTTTTTTATTGTCTGGTCAAATCTGGATCTGGGCCTTGGTTCACTGACAGAATTTAGCTTTCCAGGGGAAGGAATTTTTTTAATTTTTAAGTCAATAATCTTGAGATAGTTAAGGGGATTGCTTATAAGATGGTGATCCTGGGATCTCGACGGTTGACAAAATTTTTTTGGAAGAACATTTTTCTATTGTTAGATATTGGAATCTAATGGACCTATGTAGAACATGCGATGTCTGTTGAGGGGACATTTTTCTTTAGTTGGCAACAAGAAATTTTTTTGAAGTTTTTAAGAAAGTGTTGTAAGTTTTAAAAGTAAGCAATTTTTAGGGAAACTTATAGTTTGGTCTTCTGAGGCCTGTATCTACGTAATTTTTTTATGAGAGCTTGGTATGGAATCTTTAGGACTAAAGTAATGGAGACGAAAGTATGCGTGCGTTTAGCATTGGTGCTGAAAGGATATGCTGGAACTTTTGGGTCAATTCTGGGGCAAAATTAATCCATGGGTTTCGGGATTGATCCTTGGGTTTCAGCATGGTGAATGTTGGTGAGTCTTCTGTACCACTATAAGTGATTTTCTTTTGATACCAATAGCGGGGTGTTTAGATTTAGTTTTGTGCTGTCCCGTATGTCAGGATTCTTAGATACAGGAGATGTTAGATGACATTAAAGAAGCAGTTAAATTTTTTGGAAATATCAATATTTAATTAAAATCATGAAACCTAGGCCGGCATGGGTTGTCATGTATAATTTTTTTGAGCAAATTAGGATGTAAATGGAAAAACAGATGTCGCACAAGATGTTTTAAATGAAATGGGTTGTTTGTCAGTTTTGGCTACGGATTAGATTGACCGGGGGAATTTGAGATCTATAAGAACAGGGATGTGAATTTTTGAGGACAATTGATTTTTAGTGTTAGGTGGAGGCATGTAGGCACATGGATTTCAGAAATAAATTTTTTAAGTGTTAAATAAAATGATATATTTTTACTAATGTTAAAGGTTTTAAGATACTGTGATAAAATTTGTTGAAAATTTTAAAGAATTATAAAATGTGATATTAATTTATAATCATGGATTTTGTGTGTTATGTAGAGAAGAAATAATGTTAAGCAATAAGAAATAACTCTAGACTGCGATATTTTAAAGATTTTATTGTTATGTGTATTTTTAATTGTGAATGTATAATGTATTTTTGTTTGGTATTCTGGAGCTCATCTTCACAGGATATTTTTTATAATTTTTTTTTTGCATATTTGGGGAGATGTATGTTTGGTAGGTAACAGAATTTTATTGTGGTTCTTGAGAGGCTGAAATGTTTTTGAAGAAATTTTTTTTGAGGTATTAACCATTGGAAATAAGAAGTGGACTTGTGTTGGATATGAAGTGACATTTAGTTTTAGCCAATTCATTGATGGAGAAAGTAGATCCCCTTAGGATTGCTTAGTGTCTCATCTTTTGGCATTGTCCTTCATAGAGCAAGGATGATAAGAGAAAGGGGGGGGCGTTTGTCAGGAATTAGAAGTACCCTGGTTCTTATCACCTTGCTTAAATTAACATTTGAATCATGTTTAATATACATGCTTGTTTTACTACTTCCATATAAATATTCCTCTGGTAAACATATACTTTATTTATTTAAATTTATTTAACAGGTTTGTTTTTTTATTCTTAAAGAAAAATAAAAACTTACCTTTTCATAATAGATATCCTCTTTTCTGTTTTTACCTTATTAATACACAAAATAGTCCTTTTATTTTTACTTTCGTTTGACAATAACTGAAATCGATAGTCTGCCGTATCATCGACCACATATCTAGCTCAGCATATGCTTTTCTAAATGGTTCCAGCCAATACTACTAAATGGCGTTCAGATGTGATCCACACCCCCTTTTTTCGTATTTGCATATTGAGCTCTAGAAGCTGGTGGACGAGAGTACGGACATGCGTACTGCCAAATATTCTAACATCAGCGGGAGATAAATAGTTCAGCTTCATGCTTTCTTTGACTCTTGTGGTGTTCTTCGTCCCAGCTGATATGTGACGCTGTGAAACGCAGTAAATGTTCTTTTAATGCTCAGTTAAGTTTATGTCGTAATATGTAGCGGCTTGTGGTCTTTTAACTGTTTAAGAAATGGAGTCTGTTTTTAATTTGAAGTCGTCTTTCATCGGTACAGCAAGTTCATTAGTGAAGTGTTTTTGATGAGAAATGCAATAAACATCTCGTCTTAGACTTTTTAGTGAAAGGATGCCATTTGGTCTTGACTGTTAGAAGTGGTATGAGGGATGAGTGTTTTGAGAGAAATGCAATAAACATCTCGTCTTAGACTTTTTAGTGAAAGGATGCCATTTGGTCTTGACTGTTAGAAGTGGTATGAGGGATGACTGACGAACGGACAATGACGTGATATCCTTTACTTTTCTACTTTTGTTGTTTCCTCAGAAACATCAGACCCAGCGAATTTATGAATGATGTTGATGAGCTCTAGAATCTTATTATATGCTTAGCTTCGTATCTATTTTTAGAAAGCATCATTTATTTGTGTCATGGGGATTTCATGTATTAGATAAGTAATTGTTATTTATATCTTTTATTTTTAATATGAAATACAATTTATTGAAATTAATGATCTCCTTTTAATGTATATTTATGTCATTTTAAATACTTCAATAAACGTTAGTGTTGTTTTTAATTTATGGCATCTTTATTTAAGAAACCACACTTATTTTTCATTCATATAAATAGTTTATAAACTTTTTGGGGTTTTAAAAATCAGCTAACGCTTCATCACTGCATTCTATGCCTCTGCTATATAAGCTTTCTTTAAACACCGTCGTCACTACGTTAGTAGTGATGACAGAAATAGCCCTTTAAATAGCAAACTGCTGGAATTATGTGTTTATATAATCTATTTAATTCCTATACTTTGTAATAAAATCTTAGCGTAACGTACTTATTTGTAAAATTGTTTTAGACAAATTTTATTTTAACGTATTAGTTGATCTTTAAGCATCTGTATTTCATATTTTTGCAAAGTTATGAAAATTATAATAATTTTAATAATAATTAAAAATATTTATGCTAATTAATTTTGTTCATTACATTATTGTAATTTGAAATTTACATGGAAACCTCAATGTATAACTTTAAATATTTCTTTAAAAACTCAGTTTAAAATGGGGGGGGGGGGGGGGCAAAATTTGTTTTTTGGGGGGGGCGCCTCTAAACACCTTGCTACGGCCCTGGTTTTAGATAGATTGTTACCCTAGCAGGTATATACGTGATTATAACATTTCATTGAATAAGGAAAAATTTCTTTATAAACAGGATCCATATTCACAGATTGTTGTAGTAAAAATAATTTTGCATGAACAAAATGCTCAAATATTAGAGACAGATTTAACTATAAGATGAAAATCATATAGTTACAATTCTCAGTTAAAAAAAATCATTTTCCCTGAATGTGTTGGGTTGTCCGCACCCAAATCTCGAAAATTATATTTGAAGTCAAATCAAAAAGCAATAGCCAATAGGGGATCAACAGGAATTGAACCTCTAACCCAAATTTTTTATCTGGGTGTATCAAAAATTGCATAAAATTAATAAGTTTCAATACAAGCATTTTCATTTTATTGTTTTGTTTAATATGTTTGTCCTATTTTTGCATGAATACTTTTAAGTGATCCAGTAAAGTAAATCGTTCTATGGCAGTATTCTCGTGGTGTCACAGTGGGAATCATGAAGGTAAAAAAGTGACTGTAGCACATTTGTTTTTTACGCCATTTGATGCAGCATAAATACAGATAAATGCGCGGGAAAATGCTGCAAATTTATTCTCTACGAATTATTTTCGACAATTTTTACATATATACTAATTAAAATCTATATATACTTATGAATTAAAATTAAAATTTTTTATTTTGTAAATAAAATTTAAATGTGTATGCAATTGCCTTAAAACAGAAAAAGAATTCATCTGTAACTCATACCTGTCCCTGAAAAAGTGTATAACTTCATATAAAATAAAATATCAGCTTAAATTTTCTAATCACAATGCTTTTCAATGTCATGATTATGACCATTATTCCCAAGCAGATGAATTTTTGTCGTCTCGAATTAAAAGGAAAAATATGCTTCATTAAACGAGGAAAAGAACATTAAAATTGCAGTAGTGCTAATTTTTTGAGAACAAAAATATTCTAAAACACTGTCTTATTTCTTTCCACTCCGCTTGCGTGCGAAAGGTGACAGATGTCAGTGTACATCCTTGTAAATGAATAAGAAACAATTTTGCGCACGATATTGTAACAGAATGCATAATCGAGTAAATGCATATCAATTTTATTCTGTTTGAGACACTATTACAATGAACTTGAAACATTTTTTCCCCATTGTCCGTACTGTAATGGAAAACTTTTATAAAACTTCCCTGTACTATACATCTAATTTTCATAAAATTTGAAACAACTCGACAAAGTCTTGCCATAATTATACATTTCAAATTTCAAAGCATTCGGTGGTATCGTTTTTGCTCTGCTATATATGCAGACAGACAGACGGACTGAATGACGACTGTAGGCGCTATCTATTTATATAGTTACGAACGCACCTAAAAAACGAGAAAATAAGGCTGTTTTCAACCTCAGTGTCAGTGATGTGAACTGAGGATATGGTCAAGCTTGGGTCCGAAGGAGGGTGAAGCTATTCAGTAGCGTATCTAGACTCATCATTTCAGTGGGGTAACTGAGATACAGTAAGAATTTTTTAGAGAAATCACAAAAACATCAACATTTTCGCTTTAAAAAAGTTTTTATATTAGCAGGTAACGCATTCGTTATACAACCGAACCTGCTAAGATGGAGTTGCATGGGGCTGGATTTTTGTTTTAACCAGGTTTTCGTCTTAACTTATATAACTTTTGCGGCGTGTAAAAAGTGCCTGTGTATGTCGGAAATTTACCTCAAGTTGTTGTTTTTGGCCTCTGCGAAATAACGCTTTTTTAAGAGAAAACCTGTCTAAAACAGAATGTTTTTCTAGTTTCTTTTAATTTCCATCTTAGCATATTTCATTACATTTCGATAAAGTTTCGTAATTAAATTTTGTTTTCTAGAAATTTCGGAAGGGGCTGTATCTCCATCAGTCCCCCCCCCCCCCCGAGTATGCCACCGGTTACATTGCATTATTTAGAACTGCGGATGATCCACTTCTGTTGGCTTAAGTTTAAAATATACAAAGTCTCAACTAAGTTTATCAGTATAAAAGTATTTATATATTTTCCCAGTTTCTCTGCTCAACAAATAAAACTTAATGTTTTTCAAAGAAACTGTATAATTTCAATGAGTTGTTTAAAGTGTTGAAAATGTTTGAAGTTTATTTAAATATGCATTTAAAGTTTCAATATATTGTTTTCTAATGTTAATCACTTACTGAAATTAAACTCGACATTATTTGCAGTAGTACAATGTGTGTACTTGAACTAGGCCTGCCTTGCAACATCACAGCTTGCTGTGTTGACATTGTAGAAATGGTTGGTTGGTTTCATGGTTGGATGAGTGAGTGGTATGAAAATCTTTTCATGTCATTTAACCTGCAGTTAATTGTTTTTGCAGCTTCTGCCTTGCCAATTAAATTTGCATATTAATCTTTAACTTGTGTACTCTAACCTCTTTTCTTTTTGTATTTAAGCCTGGAGATTTTGTAGGAAGGTAAGAAGTGAGTGCAGTAAAGTTGCACATTGCAGTCATTGGTAATGCCCTGAATTGGCAGTTTTGGTGTTCAATAAGTTTCTATTATGCTGTCAGGAACAGTAGTGATTTTAGCCACCTTTTTTAGCCATGTTTCCAGCTATGCCATGGAGAATTTGAAACCATTAGTAGATTGTTTTTAAATGATTTTACTAACCATTTTTTAGCATAAAATGAAGTTATTACGACAGTTTAATAAGAAACATTGTACCTACAATATGAATATGCACTTATTTATCTTTCTGCGTCAGAGATAGAGAAAAAAATATGAGCCTCCAATCTATATTTTCTTGATCCCCCTCCCCCTATTGTTCACTTCTAGCTAAGGCCCTGGACCCAATATTTTCAAGGTCAACTGAAATTTCACGGAAGCGGCCTATGTACTCCCTTTTCCCTTTCATTCTTCTTATTTTATGGCACACAAATTCACCCCAGAACTCTAATGAGGCATTTCACTGACACTGGGGTTGAAAACATTCTTATTTTCTCGCTATTCAGGTGCGTTCGTAATAATAGAACCAACTCAGACCTGATGTCGCCTAGAGGCAATACAGTCAAAGTTCTATAATCCGCACACGTTTCAACCAAAGGTTTTGCGGATATAAACAATTGTGGATTTTGAGTATTATGGATTATACCCATATTATTATTCCTAGATAGAAAATTCTTTAATCAGTATAATATGAAAAAATAAATATTAAATCTAATAATTAATTTAATATAATATCTCAAAAAATGCCTTTTTAAAGTTATTTTATTAAAGGATTTATATATATATGTATGTACATTTAAATAAAAATAATTACGTATGTTCCATAATGCTGTAATCCGTTTTTTACAGCTAATAAAATAAAAGAGTTATATTAACAAAAAAAATGTATGTTTTATTATGATTTTTTCCATTTTTTATTATTTGTTTAAAAAAGACATTTTTGGATCACGAATTTGTAAATTTTCTTAACCGTTTACTTCATTGTTTACATTCATAAAGTAACGTGAATTATAGAAAATTGCGGATTATCGATCGTTGACTGTACTAAAAAATACTCATAAAATTAATTTAAATGCTCCTAGAATTGTTCAAATTACATCTCGACTTCTTAAATTAATAATGTATACACATAAGAAGCATCGATATACAGGGTGTTTCTAAATTCATGGTACAAACTTTAAGGGGTGATAGTACACATCAAGGCAAACAATATTAAATAGGACATTAAGGGTCCCAAACGTTTTCCGAAGGAGATAGGCGTCTTTAAAGTTTAGGGTCCAAAAATTCAAATGATTATAAAAAACAGAAAAATTGTTCTATTCGTTTGCGGTTTTCACTAAAACTATTCTTTATATCAGTATTGTCTTGAAAATAAATTAAAAAGATAAATTTTAAAAAATGCCGATAGAGAGCGCTCTAGACTTTGGAGTAACAAAAAACTATTTTTTGCCATTAATTTTTTCATCTCATTAATTTTTTTAGAAGCTTAGACATAAACTTAAATTTTGTGCTCAAAATCTAAATCGTTGGGAGGGTTTAAGTAGCGCAAACTGAACTGTGGGGGAGGTTCGAATTTCAAATGATTATAAAAAACAGAAAAATTGGTCTATTCGTTTGCGGTTTTCAGTAAAACTATTCTTTATGTCTGTATTATCTTGAAAATAAATTATAAAGATGAAATTTTTTTAAAAATGCCGATAGAGGGCGCTTTAGACTTTAGAGTAATGTACAATTATTTTTTACCGTTATTTTTTGTATCTCATAAAAATTTTTCAGAAGCTTAGACATAAACTTAAATTTTGAGCTGAAAATCTAAATCGTTGGGAGTGGTTAAGTAGTGCAAACTGAGCTGGGTTCAATGGGGGTGGGGAGGTTCAAATTTCAAATGATTATAAAAAACGGAAAAATTGGTCGATTCGTTTGCGGTTTTCACTAAAACTATTCTTTATGTCAATATTTACTTGAAAATAAATTTTAAAAATGTCTTTCAAAAACATCCGTCAGAGGGCGCCTTAAACTTTAGAGTAACCAACAACTATTTTTAACTGCTATTTTTTGCATCTAATCAAATGCTTATAAAAGCTTAGACTTAAAATTTGAGCTCAAATTCTAAATCGATGGGAGGGTTAAGAATCGCAAACTAACTGTGTTCAGTAATTGAAATGATACCCTCCCCACCCCTCGAACACAGTTCAATTTTCCGCTACTTAATTACTTACAACGATGCAGATTTTGAGCTCAAAATATAATTTGAACTTTTACAAGCATTTAATTAGATACAAAAAATAACGGTTAAAAATAATTGTTGGTTACTCTAAAGTTTAAGGCGCCCTCTGACGGATGTTTTTGAAAGATATCTTTAAAATTTATTTTCAAGTAAATATTGACATAAAGAATAGTTTTAGCGAAAACCGCAAACGAATCGACCAATTTTTCCGTTTTTTATAATCTTTTGAAATTTGAACCTTCCCACCCCCTTTAAACACAGTTGAGTTTGCGCTACTTAACCTCTCCCAACGATTAAGATTGTCATCTCAAAATTTAAGTTTATGTCTAAGCTTCTAAAAAAATTTATGAGATGGAAAAAATAACTGTAAAAAATAGTTGTACGTTACTCCAAAGTCTAAAGCGCACTCTATCGGCATCTTTTTAAATTTTATCTTTATAATTTGTTTTCAAGATGATACTGACATAAAGAATAATTTTAGTGAAAATCGCAAATTAATTGACCAGTTTTTCCGTTTTTTATAATCATTTGAAATTTGAACATCCCTCCACAGTTCAGTTTCCGCTACTTAACCACACCCAACGATTAATATTTTCATCTCAAAATTTAAGTTTTTTGGCTAAGCTTCTAAAAAAATTAATGCGATGCAAAAAATAACGGTAAAAAGTAGCTGTTCGTCACTCCAAAGTCTAAAGCGTTTTCTATCGGCAATTTTTGAGATTTATCTTTATAATTTATTTTCAAGACAATAGTGACATAAAGAATATTTTTAGTGAAAACCTCAAACGAATCGATCAATTTTTCTGTTTTTTATAATCATTTGAATTTTTGGACCCTAAACTTTAATGGCGCCTGTCTCCTTCGGAAGACGTTTGGGACCCTTAATTTCCCATTTAATATTGTTTGTCTTGATGTGTACTATCACCCCTTAAAGTTTGTACAATGAATTTAGAATGACCCTGTATAGACTTATGCATCTTTGGAGTCCATCTGTCTGTCCGTCTGCATATAACAAAGAAAAAACTATGCAACCGAATGCTTTGAAATTTTAAATATGAAATTATTGTAAAATTTTGTTGAGTAATCTGAAATTTTATGAAAATCGGATGTCTAGTTTAATGACACAGACGGTAAAATTGTCAAGGGTAATAGCATTCATAAACGGTATTGGGGAAGGTCCCCCCACGTCCTCTTAGTGAGAGCCCTAAATGTATTAAGTAGTGTGTAAAGCTCAAGATTTTTTTCTATAAATTTAAATTTTGACAAATTTATGTCACAAATTTTTTGAAATTTTCCTTTTTACAATAAACGTTATATTTTTATGATTTTCTTTCTTTTGTTTTTTGTTTTATAAATAATATTCAAATGCCTCTAAAACTAAAGTGATTTTTTAAGAAATTAAAAATGAATTAAATTTATATAAGTAAAACTGTTAATTGAAAGATACATAAAAAATAGAACTACAAACAATAATATACAATAAAAATTTTTATTAGAAGCAAAAGGTTGTTTTATTCTTATATTCCATGTCAGTATGAATAAGGCACAATGAAGACGATAGGTAACTAACATTTAACAAATATTATCGAGTAAGTACATATATGGAACTGTGCAAATATAATGTTATCATTTTAGGGGGGGGGATAGGATCTGGCATATGATATTGATGGGGACTATGATACTTCTATGGGGACGGGCGTTTGTCTTTTGATATCATTTTAAATTCAATCAAAATTTTCTCTTTGTTATTTGTAATATGGACTTAGGTTCAAAATAGCATGTTATCTTTTCCGGCCTTTTATCTAATTTTATGAAAATACAAGATTATTAAAATCCCTAAATTATTATAAAATTGTTTAATTCTAAAATATAGAATACTCCGGTGCTTCCTAATCTTTTTCTTATATGTATGCATATATAATCGCTGTTCAAGGAATATTTTGTGTCGTATATTTGGAATGAAGCTTGTATTTATGAATAAATAAGAGAGATACAGAAGGAATATTGTCCACTTGTTTTGTTTTGATAAGAATTTCTATCTACGACACACTCCGCCTCTGTTCATGACAAGTGAACGAGGACTTTATTACAGTTTAATGCATCATGTAACAAAAAACTATTATAAAATGCTTTTAAGTACTAACTACTTCTTTTAAGTGTTTTTGATATAAAAAATTTTCACACACAAAGTGATATTTTATTGACTTCTTTTCATTTGAATTATAAAAGAATGCGAAAAATAAATGAAATCAGTTTTGTACATCACATGGAACAAAAGAAATAAATTCGAGAAATCAAAAAATTTTTGCACTTCGATAACGATATCATTAACAGGGAAGAGGGGGGTGATTACATATGATATCAGAAGGGGGGAGGGGGACCCAAAATTATCAAAAAGTTGATAATGTTATATTTGCACAGCCACTAAAGGGAGAAGTGTTTTGTGGTTGCACATTTTTTGTAAAACATTTTTATTAACACCCAGGTACAGTGCCGGAAAAAGAAGCAAACTGAAAGGTACTAAGGCTTCGACTGTTCACCTCTACTTTCTAAAATAGGATTAAGAAAATTATTTTGCATGAAAAGAGAAATCTACTTTTACAAGTACAGAAGAATTGAATGAATTTTACATTGAATCTTCTTTAAATGGTACTTAAAAGTACTGTCAGAATATAAAGGGTTAATTAACAAATCCAAAAAAATCAATTTATAATTATTAAAACCTTCATCTTTTTCATAAGACTATAGATGGCAGCATCATTAGATTTAATTTAAAAATTATTACAATTGAAAAATATTATTTTCAATTTACAAAATTTAGCAAAAAACATGAGTTATCTTTTGGAAAAAATTTGCATGCATGCACAAACATTTGCTTGTATCATAACAGAACAGGAAGAAAGACAGGACGTAGCTCAATCAAAGGTTAACATTGAGTTTAACCCTATAAAGCAACATCCTTCCGCATATTAACAATAGTATATTGCTGGTAAATTTGATTATGTTATTTCATGTGATGTCAAGCACTATTGGTATTTGTAAACTTGAAAATCGATTTTCCCGCCAAATCTGGTGATAAGTTTCCAGCTTTCCACTTTTGATTGCTGTAAACTCTTCAACAACTTATTAGCTGTTTCAATCTTTATTTCAATTAAAATACAATGATCCACTCATCAAATTTTCCAAACCATGTAACCTATCCCAAAGATCTTCTCGAACTCAAAATAGTAGGGCACAAAATTAAGTCAGAGACTATCCAAGATGGTTTTCAAATAAAATTTGCAAACACACACGATTTAGCCATATTATGATATATGACTATCCTCCCTTGGCGACCAATTTGGTCTTCTTTAAATGCGAGCTAAGAACTGCATCATACTACTTTTATTCCTAAATTAACTTACATTTTACTTGTTCAGTCCTTTGCCAAATCAGAAGATTTTGATAAGAGAAATTAAGAACTTATTATTTAATACAACTTGATTAACTCATCGACCGAAAAACTATCGCCAAACTATTAGATTAAATGCCAATAAGGGCTGATCATAAATGTCACGTTCACTTCATGTTTGTTGCATCATCAAGTGATTTTTAAGTGAACGTTTTATTTGTATTTTTATAAATATTTTGTTAATATAAATTTTTCTGCAGTTGTTCAGATAAAAAAATATGTTAATTTGTGTAATCTGGTGAGCAGTTTGACGATTTATACAAAATGGCGAAATTGGTCGATGGGATAACTTAGTATATTTATGTTAGACAGGCGCAGGTGATAAATCGCCAAGCTTTATTAATGTCGTATTTTTTCGTATTACATTATTTTTCTAATGTAATCCTTTCAAACATTTTAAAAAATATAAGACTTATATTTAAATTTCAAATACTTAAAATTCGTGGCTTGTGGTTATTTGTAAAAGAAAGAAAATAAATAATACTCTAAACCATGACACTTAATTTTACATCAAACCATTGTTTTAATTTACCATGCGAAAGATGAAAAAAATATTAAATGAAAGTTTAAAAATATAGTAATAGCAAGAATTATACTTGTCTGACATAAAAGTACCAAGAATTGATTAAGATCATGGGAATTTTTATGTAATTTTATTTAAAAAAAAATAATTTTGATATTTTTCAAAAGAAGCTTTGCATATGAAAATCGAAGATATATACATGTCACATGATTTGGACTATTATAATATAAGGGAAATGATAATGATGGAGCTGTATTTGGCGATTTATATCTTGTGCTAGGCAATAATACAAAAATGTCCAATTGACATAGAAAAAAACCATGATATCAGACCATAATTATTGACGACAGTCACATGACTTAGGCTATTACTATAGAGATGATAAAAGGCAATATTGGCGTGTGATCTTTTTTTATTATTTGGTGATGTAGGACACAAACGAGAAGCGAAAGAAACAAGATCTCAGAAAAAAGTGCATGTCTGATTAACTCTTAAAACTATTATTTATGAATCGACAAAACATGCCGAATCAATATCCAATTAATTGTTTATATATTTTTAGCAAAATGCGAAGTTCATGCTGGATTCAAAGAATACATGATAATGAGATGTGTTTCATCTAAATTCTTTAAATATCTTTTAAGACAAAAAATTTAGTCAATAAGATTAATTTTTCACAAAAAAAACTTTTAGCATATTTTTCTTCTGTTTCCAAAAGTGTTATTTCAATAAAGCCTTTGCTATCAGGTAACATATTGAGGTAAAATTTATGCTTTTCAGGTCAGATAGAGTTTTAAATTTAGGGGAAAGTTACTTTACAGTAAAATAACAAAAAAACAAAACTATCAAAAAGTTTCACTGAAAGCTAGTGAACAGGTCAAGAATTATTTACCGTATTTTCGAGCGTATGCGCCGCACACACTGTAAGTGCCGCATCTCCGAAAATGCATTAAAATAAAACAAATATTCATCAGAAGCGCCGCACCGCCGTATGCACCGCACTTACGAAAATACATCAAAATGTTAAAAATTGCGCTATATTCAGTGTTTTTTTTAACATTTGTAATGTAAATCAAATTTTAAATTTAGTATATTTTTTATGATAAAATTAAATTTGAATTCGTGCAACCTTTTTTCCCCTTTTTTTAATCCGTTTTTTAGTTTGTAACGAGGTTTGCAGGGTTTTATCGTGATTTTTGACAAAATTTACAGGGTTTTATCGCGATATTTGACGAATTTGAAGAGTTTTTTCGCGATACTTGGAAAAATTTGCGTTTTCTATGGGGATGAATCATGATGAATTGAATGAATCATGAATTTTGATACTTGAAGGAATACTTGAAAATATTGGCGTTTTTTCTTTAAAATAACGTAATTTCTGTCAAAAAAGCGCAGAAAAAAGGAGAAATTTATAAAAAAAAGCATAAAAAGAATGAAATCTGTTAAAAAAGTCTCGAAAAAACACACATTTCATCAAAGATCCATGATCCATTCATTCATTTCATCATAATTCATGCCGTGCTCATTTCGCCATTGAGAACGGTATAATTCATGATGAAATGAATGAATCATGAATCTTTGATGAAATGTTTATTTTTTCGAGATTTTTTAATAGGTTTCATGGTTTTTCACCTTTTTTCTGCGTTTTTTTTTGCCTGAATTTACGTTTTTTCTCGTTTTTTACCGTTTATTTATAGATACGACATATTTGCGTTTTTTCATCAATTTTTTCGACAATTCTTTTTGGCAATCCTTTGAGAAATTCACGATTTTTCCGCGATCTTTTGACATAATTTGTGTTTTTTAGAGATTTTTTGACATATTTCGCGTTTTTACTGCAATCTTTCGTCGAAATGATCTCATAAATTTCGCTTAAGTATCGCTAAAAAAAACCGGGACGGCGGATGCGATATATATTTTTTTGCCTTGCACCGACATTCATTACAGAAGTGATTCTGATCGGAATTTTTCTGAAAATTGTGAAAAGTCAATTATCAGGAAGAAAATGCGAAGCATAAAAAATATCGCGAATTTCGAGAAATGATAGCCTAATTTCTTTCAATCATTCGCAAAAAAGCGAGAATTTTATCAAAGGATTGGGAGAAAAAATCACCTCTGTAATGAATATCGCTGCAAGGGGAAAAATATATCATATCCGCCGCCCCGGTAGAAGCGCCGCAGTAAGCATAATTTTATTTTTTAAACTCGTATGCGCCGCGGCGCTTACGCCCGAAAATACGGTACTTTTTATCAAAATGACAACTGTGACAATTTTAGTAAGCATTTACAATTTTTTATGTTATTACTAAATGCTAAAACAGAAGAGATGTGATAACAGTAAATACACCAAAACACACAGGGTTTATACTCAATTTTAACGAAAAAGGACACGATCTTTTTAAGAGGTACCTATTTAGTAAGAGAAAAAAATATTTTTAAATGATTATCAGCTATTCTTTTAGAAAACACATTGTACGAACAAAACATTTTCCTCTATATCAATCACGAGTTGTCTTTCTAGTTGACAATGTCTAGAAAATTCTTTGAAGTACATTTCAGAAATACAAGGATTTTATACTGTATGTGTCAAGAGATGCCTTTGTAGATGATGATTACGAGAAAATCCTTTGGAACATATTTCACAAACAAAAGGTTTTTCACCAGTATGAGTCAAGAGATGGGTTCTTAGATGACTACTGTGAGAAAAATTTTTTGGACATAGTTCACAAGCAAAAGGTTTTTCACCTGTATGAGCCAAGCGATGCCTTTTTAGAGTACTATTGTCAGAAAATCCTTTGGAACATAGTTCACAAGCAAAAGGTTTTTCTCCTGTATGAGTCAAGCTATGCCTTCTTAGATGATCATTATGAGAAAATCCTTTGGAACATATTTCACAAATAAAGGGTTTTTCTTTTGTATGAGTCAAGAGATGGGTTCTTAGAGAACTATTCTGAGAAAATCCTTTTGAACATATTTCACAAACAAAAGGTTTTTCACCTGTATGTATCAAGAGATGGGTTCTTAAAGAACTACTCTGAGAAAATCCTTTAGAGCATATTTCGCAAACAAAGGGTTTTTCACCTTTATGAATCAAGAGATGGGTTCTTAGATGACTATTCATAGAAAATCCTTTGGAACATACTTCACAAATGAAAGGTTTCTTCCCTGTATGAGTCAAGAGATGTCTTCTTAATTTACTATTATCAGAAAATCTTTTGCAACATGTTTCACAAATGAAAGGTTTTTCACCTGTATGTATCAAGAGATGTCTTCTTAATTTACTATTATTAGAAAATCCTTTTGAACATACATCACAAATAAAAGAAAAATTCCCTGTATCATCGGAGGAATGCTTCCCCTTATCCCCATTTGGAGGAACAAACTGCTGTTCACTTCCAGAAGAATTTTCTTCTGTAATCGATGACATTTTCTTAAGTTAATTTTTTTTTCTGATGATAACAGAAACTTCTACAAATTTTCACCATGAAGAAATTTTTGTCATTTTCAGTTAAGAAATGACTTACTGAACTTCAGCAAAAACAGTTTTAGCCACCAGTGAATCTGAAAAACAAAATGAAAAATAGTAAACAAGACATTTTTTAATAAACTGCACAAAATTTTAACTGTTAATTAAGTTGCTGATTAGACAGTTTTCATTTCTTTGGGGGATAGTTACTCAGTCTCGGAAAACTCCTCCGTAATGTTTAACCTATGGACGTTGGATGCATTCATAATATTTAAAATATCTTCTCGAAAAATTCATATTTTTTATTTTTTTTCTGCCTTTTCTTCCTAAAAGATGTTTCCTTTATTCCTTGGTTTTTAGACTATTTCTAATATCTGGGCTTAGTTTAATATTTTATGTGTTAAAAGCAGGCGAACTGTGAATAAGACATTATTAGAATTTTTACATTAATATTAATTAATACAATTTTAACATTTCGCGTAAAATTAAGTCTATACTTTAGAGCAGCAGCTCCCAATCTGTGGGTCGCGACCCCTGTTGGGCGGCCTCAGTTGTTTTGTTGGGTCGCGGAACAATCGAGGTTTGTCATCAAAATATAGCTTTTATTTCATCTGTTTAAAAAGATATGACAATTATAACATTAAATAATATTTCAAAGGAAGATTCTTAATTTCTTTCTAGATTAATATACGAACAGAATATCCTGAAATATTTAAATTAGCTTTGAGGTCCTTGATGAAATTCAACGCTTCGTACTTATGAGAACATGCTTTTTCTACTTTGCTGTTTTCGAAAGACAAGTACTGAGACAAACTGAGTGTTAATATATGTTACCACATTGGTAAACACCAGTACTAGAAATCTCAAGGATTATGAAGTTATGTTTTCATAATAATTAAACATATTTTCAATAATCCTTGTAGTTCGCGTGATGTTTTAATTACTATTCATTTACACACATTGAGATTAATGATTCTTGTTTTTATTGCTAATGTATCTCCCGTACGAAAATTTTTGTTTTTTGTAGGACAGGATTGCTGAGCATATAGAGTCGTACAAAAATTGCTATACTAATATACAACTTTATCTTGGGTGGGTCGCGACTTTTTTTTTTTTTTTTTTTTTTTTTTGTTTTGTTTTGAAAGGTGGATCGCAAAAATTTTTTTCACTGAAAAATGGGTCGCGAATTTTTTTTTTTTTTTTTTTTTTTTTTTTTTTTTTTTTTTTTTTAACTGAAAAGTGGGTTGCATACCAAGAAAGTTTGGGAACCGCTGCTTTAGAGGCATTTTGAGAACTAAAAAAACAGAGATATCGTTTTAAAAATCTATAAAAAATAAAAGTTAAAAATATTAAATTCCTGAGGAGCTATGTTAAGTATACAACTGTACATAGTGCCCATAGCCTTTATATTGCTGAGGCCCCCTTGACATGAGGATAGTATTTTCCTGTATTTTAAATAATTTTTCCTGGATTAAATTGAAACTATTCTGTGATTAAATGTACGGAAGCACGTTGCTCAAAATTTGCTATAGATATTTTGAAAAAATCCTCTAAATTGACAACTTTAGTTCTTAAAACAGAATCATCTTTTATAAAAGCTCGCACGATAGAGTAGGACTCCATAGAAAGGAATGGGACACTTTTTACAAAAATCAAAAATTCATTTTTGACGTAAAACAAAAATTTTGAATGAAAGAAAACAAAATGAAACACATTCTAATGTCTTTGAATTTTATAGACATATAATTTTCAGGAACAATTTTATAATTTAAGAAAGTGTAAATTTCAAAATGTGTCCCAAAATTCCCCAATAACGGGGAGGTTATGGGACAACTATAAAACAAATGCATGATAAGGCACAAATAGTCTAGTGTCAGTTATGTAAACAATTAAACAAATATTGTAGGTTGAAAATGTCTGTGCCACAATATCAAATTCCGGTATCATCATCACTGGAAGGAAAGTTATAAACATGGATTCAAATATCCCTTATTGTAAGTTAATATGTTACAAAAAACAACAACACAGCAAACATATTTTTCCTGCTTGCCTCATTTTTTAAACACAAACCAAAAATATTTCATCTTTGCAGCACTGCTCAGTTATTAAATTCATATTTAGTACTTTTAATTTAATATTAAGTACTTTTATAGTCAGTTCTTATTTTTTATACAGTGAAACCTCCGAATAAGGGACACCTATGGGACCGGAACTTTTGTTCCTTAAATAGAGGTGTCCCTTATTCGGAGTTTTTGTTATTTTTTTAATGAATCGTCCTGAAGGATTTAAAAAGAACAAAACAACAAAGGTGAAGTGTAAATGTATTTGAAGTGTATAAATTACGTTAATCAGACACAAAAGGAATAGAGCATTAATTAATTAAAATTTTCAATTGATTATTAAATCATTAAAGGATTTATAGAATTATTGATTTGTGTTTTTCATGTAAACTTCATACATGCAAAAAGTATAAAAACATTTAAAAAATTACACTTGAAGTAATCAATCAAAAGTGATTGTTTTGCAAATTTTAATTTTTCACTATAAACTTTTTAAGTTTTCATTTGACAAATCTCTCAACTGCTCTGCTCAGCAAGCGGAAAACATTTTGACGCAACTACAAATTCATTTTTAATAGAAGGTTATGAAATTGAACGCCTCACTAGGAAAAATGATTTAGAATCAAATTTTCAAGTTTTGAATAAATTACCTGTTGAGTTATAAGCGATTTTGATCACATGATAGACGTTTTTCACTCTTTTCTGAGTACTTATTCTTCTTTCGCATATAAATTCGGTTCAAAACGTCTACAGTGACATTTTCTGAAAGATATATTGCGTTTCTTAAAAAAAAGAATAAAGAAAAGAAAAAACAATTCAATTACATAGATTCTGAACACAACGCTTGCTAGTTTTAGGCATTTCTGAATAAAAATATATTAAAACTTTTTTCATAAAATTTTTCCTCTTGGATTTGAAACTTAAAGCATCTGTAAAATTCTTAATTTCACAATTTTCTTTTTCCTCCATTTCCAGAATCATCCCCATAATTTTCAACATTATTTTCAATGGGCATAAACGCACTGAAGTCGAGTATGAATTGTGGGTAAATAAATGCTCGTCAATTGTGTTATATGCCTCTGTATCAACATGACTGTTTGTCAGTTTGATAAGCTCACAAAAATCTGTATTTTCGAATTCATCACAGGCTACTTCATTATCTGAAATTCAAAAGCTAGCCACTTTAATCTCATTTTAAAGTGTCTCTTATTCAGAGGTAAATACATTGCACGTCCTATACCAAGGGACTGGGACCAGAAGTTTTGTCCCTTAAATAGAGGTGTCCTTTATTTGGAGATTTCACTGTATAATAAAAAAAAGTCATGTAATACAAAAAGTTGTGTCATTCTTTGTGTAAAAAAAGGTATCATGTGGCAAAAAGAAACAAAATGTGTAAAATAGTAAGGAAATACCCAGACACTGTTGCATTTGTTCCACCTTCACAAATTCCAGGACTTGCTTTTTACCCCAGTCTTAATACAACACCTAAAAATTTATAAATATATACTGGACAATTGCACCATAAAATTTTACTACTAAGAATGTATTTATTAAAAATACAACACATTGCTCAATAGTGCACAAAACAAGAATTTTAATATCAACTTGTACAATTAAAATAAAATAAAAATATCAACGTTTCGCGCCGTCTTCTGCGGCCGTCTTCAGGAAAATATGATAATGGAAGGACTAAGTTTGCCTCTTAATCGAGAGATAATTTTTATAATAAATTAAAATCGAAATGAATTAAAAGTTTTAAAATGTTGCCACTTATGAGTAAAAATTAAAATATTGCAATGAGATAAACATTTAAGATTTTACGATGTTATGCCATATTTTTGGTATATTGTAGGACAAATTATCATTACAAGGTTTATTATCTCGTGCAATGATTTCAACAGATTCTCTTATTTTACCTTCAACTGGGTTATTGTACGGAACTATGATTTTGTCCTCATCAAAGTTA
This sequence comes from Maratus speculifer, assembly GCA_964019185.1. Lineage (NCBI taxonomy): Eukaryota > Metazoa > Arthropoda > Arachnida > Araneae > Salticidae > Maratus > Maratus speculifer. The sequence goes on along the minus strand of CAXHSM010000423.1, from coordinate 664,246 downwards.
ATATGGCAACCCTTGTTCGCCAAGTAGAAGCGAGAAAGAACAGTATTCTGTTTATACTGTTTAATATCTCTGTGATGCTCTTTAATTCTAATTAAATGTTTGCGTGTTGTCATGCCGATGTAGACTTTTTTAACATTATTTGATAAAGTGATGGGGATTTCATAAATACCAGATTTTTGATCAATTGGAATTTTGTCGATCTTATCTGTAACGATGTCAGTGAGATATGGAGGTGGAATGGCGACAAGTTTTATTTTTGTGCGATCTTTTTTACTTTTTCAAATATGTAAGGGATATAATGAAATTTTCTGTAAATCACAAGCTTATCCTGTCGTTGGCCAGATGTGGGAGGAGTATTGTACTGTTGAAGTATTTTATTTACAAATTTTGCTGGAAAACCGTGGTCAAAAGCTATTTTCTGTATAAATTCAATTTCTTTATTTAATTTGCAATCCGAACAAATCATAAAAGTTCTCATACGAAATGATTATTTCCAGCTCAGCGAAAAATTGCCCAGGCCGGGAATCGAACCCGGATACTTGGCTTACAAGGCCAATGCTTTACCTGTTAAGCTATCTGGGCGATAGCCGGCTGGGATTTTTAGCTCAGATAGCCCTATTGGTCGTAACATCTGGTCTGTCATTTGAAACAGCTCGCAGAATAAACCGCAGGTAATGGAACTCCATATAACGATGGATACGTAGATATACTATTATTTTTAACACAATCAAACTGATTGGTAAAGTTATCATACGAAATACATACATATAAATCATACGTTTCGTATGATAACTTTACCTTTTTTGATTGTGTTAAAAATAATAGCATAAAAGCTCTTTTAATAAATGACCTGAATGCAAGTATTTTGTTTTCGAAAAGCACATTGGCTGAAAACGGGATAACTGTATTTTATTTTATTACTTATTTTATTTTTTATTAATATTAAATAGGAGACCAAGGGTGCCAAACGTTTTCCAAAGGAGATAGCCGCCATTAAAGTTTAGGGACCAAAATTTCAAATAAACATAAAAAACGGAAAAATCGGTCGATTGATTTGCGGTTTTCACTCAAATTATTCTTTATGTAGGAATTTTCTTGAAATTAAATTATAAAGATAAATTTCAAAAAGTGCCAATAGAGGGCGCTTTACACTTTGGAGTATTTAACAACTATTTTTTGCCGGTATTTTTGGATCACATTAAATATTTTTGAAAGCTTAGACTCAAACTTAAATTTGTAGCTCAAAATCTGAACAGTTGGGAGTGGTTAAGTAGCACAAACTGAGCTGTGTTCAGAGGGTTCAACTTTGAGATAATAACAAAAACCGAAATAGTATTATTGCAGATTGTAAAAACGTCATTCAAGTCATCCCGGAAAGTAATAGAGATGAAGAGCTAGCAGCAATGTACAGATTAGTAAGACAAATATCGTATAAACAGAATAAAGAACAGAGCGTAATTTTGAGAACATTAAAGAAATTAAAAAAGGATCCCAATATTATTATTATCAAGACAGACAAATCAAACACAATAGCAGTTTTGGACAGATTAACTTACATTGATTAAAATGAATGCATGTATTGATGATATGGACTGTGAACTTCTGCAAGAAGATTTAAACAAGAAAATTTTCGTAAAGTTGAAGAGTTAGTTCACATTGGAAAATGGCCAGATAGTATGAAATCACTTATTAAGATCAATCATACTGGTGTTACTCCGATGTTGACTGGGAGACTGAAAGATCATAAGTCAGGCTTACCACTATGACCCATAGTTTCCCGCTGTGTTGTACCCACATACTTTTTTGAAAAGGCTTTCGTGATCTTCTTGAAGTCGATACTTCCTGGATCAGAATTTGCAATTTATTCTACAAGAGATTTTATTGATAAAGTTAAAGTAATTCCAGTTAATGCAAATACCATTATGGCAAGTTTAGACGTAGTTTCATTATATCCTTCCATCAATATGCACGAAGTCATAGAATATATTAATTTGGTAATAGATAAAAATTCAAATATATCTCAAGCTGTCAAAACCTCCCTTAAATCTGGCCTAAACCTAATAGTTTTCAGTAATAATTTCCTTTTTAATAAGAATATTTACAGACAGTTGCATGGTGCGCTGATGGGGTCACCAGTATCCGGTTTGTGTGATGCTAGCGGAGGCTGGTCCCACACCGTTGGTCCCTGGTTCGAGTCCAGCTAGCGGCATGGGTGTCTGTGTTGTCCCTGTGATAATGTATGTACTGGATATTCTGTAATAAAAAGAGTTCTGTATGGTTTCTTGTGATCATTGGAGGTTATGCCGGCGAATAGCTGTAGCGCCTACCTCAAAGCAAATAAATAATAGTAGAACCACTAAAACAAAAAAATTTTAATACGTTTAATTTTAAACCTGAATGTTGGTTCCGTTATGTTGATGATGTTTTCATCTTATGGAACCACAGTTCGGCTGAATTATCTGTTTTTCTACAAGATGTCAATATATTAAGCAATAGTATTAATTTCACCCTTGAAGTCGAAGAAAACGCCTCACTTCCATTTTTAGATGTTCAAATTAATAGATGCAATTCAAGTTTAAAATTTTCAGTCTATAGAAAACCAATAAAAGAAATTACAGCTATCCCGTTTTCTGCCAACATGCTTTTCGAATACAAAATATCTGCATTCAGGTTATTTATTAAAAGAGCTTTTACGATTTGTTCGGATGACAAATTAAATAAAGAAACTGAATTTATACAGAAAATAGCTTTTGACCATTGCTTTCCTGCAAAATTTGTAAATAAAATAGTTCAACAGTACAATACTCCTCCCATATCTAGCCAACGAGAGGATAAGCTTGCGATTTACAGAAAATTCCATTATATTCCTTACATATTTGAAAAAGTAAAAAAGATCGCACAAAAATATAACATAAGACTTGTCGCCATTCCACCTCCATATCTCACTGACATCGTTACAGATAAGATCGACAAAATTCTAATTGATCAAAAATCTGGTATTTATGAAATCCCCATCACTTTATCAAATAATGTTAAAAAAGTCTACATCGGCATGACAACATGCAAATTTTTAATTAGAATTAAAGAGCATAGCAGAGATATTAAACAGTATAAACAGAATACTGTTCTTTCTCGCTTCTACTTGGTGAACAAGGATTGCCATATTAACTTTGATGAGGACAAAATCATAGTTCCGTGGCATAACCCAGTTGAAGGTAAAATAAAAGAATCTGTCGAAATCATTGTACGAGATAATAAACGTTGTAATGATAATTTGTCCTACAATATACTGAAAATATGGCATAACATCATAAAATCTTAAATTTTTATCTCGTTGCAATATTTTAATTTTTACTCACGTGTAAGTGGCAACATTTTAAAACTTTTAATTCATTTCGATTTTAATTTATTAGAAATATTATCTCTCGATCAAGAGGCAAATTTAGTCCTTTCATTATCATATTTTCCTGAAGACGGTCGCAGAAGACGGAGCGAAACGTTGATATTTTTTATTTTATTTTAATTGTACAAGTTGATATTAAAATTCTTGTTTTCTGCACCATTGAGCAATGTGTTGTATTTTTAATAAATACATTCTTAGTAGTAACCTAATAATTTGTTCATCATGTTCTAGTTTAGCAGGCCTTTTTTCAACATCTGGTACTTTTTGGTTAGCCAGACGCCAGTATTATACATGCATACATATATATGTATTATATATATATTGTACATATACATAAATTGTATATATACACATATATACTATATATCTATATCTATGCATATATACATTACGTAGACAAATGTATTTATATATAATATTGGAGCCTTCTAAATTAAAATTACTCAATATGCGAATAGTAATTATCACTTTCCTGAAATTCAATAAATCACTTAAATATTATCGAACATTATAGAAGATATTTTAATTTTAAAAATCTTCTGAATTGGCGATTACTGGAGAAAAGTCTCTAAATTCGTATCTTAGGTGAGTTTTTCTTTTTCTTGCTTTCTTTTTTTTATTGCAAAAGAGAAAGAAATTTATAGCATATTAAGAAGGATCGCATCTTAACTCTGAGCAGATATTTTTTAATAATAATTGTACACCAAATGTAAAATATTTGCATATGTGTACAGTGGACTCTGTGGAATCCGCACACATAGGGACTATGGATTTTGTGGATAATACATTTTTTGCAGATTACAGATCATCCCTTCTTAAATGTTATTTAACATTTTATTTTAGTTAATCTGATCATAAATTGAGAACAACTGCACACAAACTACAATTATAATGGAAAAGAAAAACATAATGCTACATTGGTATGATGTGTTTAGTAAGTAAGATGTGAGAAAATTTATATGACATATAATAAAAATTTTTAATGATTATCCACTTTTGTAAACATTGATACAACACAATGGTAGTTCCAGTTATGGTTTGTAGTCAACATTTTTTTTTTCTGTTTTCATTGAACACTCTTCTTGCTTTGAAACAAAATTGGTTACTCAAGAAAATTTAAATATTTATATCCAATTTATATTTAAATATCTATTCACTAGAAAACTGATAGTTAATATATATTTAAATTGCCATAGTAACAGAAAAAAATTACAAAATTTAACTTTATATGTTTAATTGTAAGTGATAATTTTTATTGTTTACATTTCATTGTGTAGTGGAATTATACATCGGCAGATTTCAAAGAGTTGACAGTATTTTTTAATAAAATTACATAATGTACATTATATTTAAGAATTTTATTTATTTAGACTATTTAAAAGTAAGCTACTTTAATCATACACAATTTTCAATGTTGTTTGCTTCATCAGGATTGAAAAAGTAAGAAATTTTTTTTCAGGGTGTTTTACAACCGAAAGTGATTTTTGTGAAGATGGAACAAATGCAACAGTTTCTGGGTTATTTGTTTACTATTTTATACATTTTGTTTTCTTTTTGTCATATGACTTTTTTTTTTTACACTAAGAATCACTCAATTTTTCTTAGTACATGAATTTTTCTTATTATGTAAAAAAAAATAAAGAACTGATTATAAAAGTACTTACTATTAAATTAAAAGTACTAAATATGAATTTAATAACTGTGCAGTGCTGCAAAGATGAAGTATTTTTATTTTGCGTTGAAAAATGAGGCAAGCAAGAAAAATATTTTTGCTGTTTTGTTGTTATTTGTAACATACTAACTTACAATAAGGTGATATACGAATTCATGTTTATAATTTTCTTTACAGTGATGAAGGTACCGGAATTTGACACTGTGGCACAGACATTTCAACCTACTATATATGTTTTATTGTATCATATGTGAATCTGGTAGCAGGAAGTCCAAGGTCAGAGACAGGTACTGCAGATTTGCTTTTATCTTTTGCAATTTTTTTTTTAAATCGAACCTTAATTTAACTTCATATTTTGTTTACCTCTTTATAATTCAATACAAAGCTTAAAATTATTATTTTAAATCCCTAAAGACATCATAGGTAGTTATGTGGACCAATCCTTTATAAAATGAGCAATTGCCTGGGAATTTACCCAAACCACTTTTAATAAGTACTAGAACTTATAACATAGATACCATTACAGTTATTGTATGCAATTATTTTTTTCCTAAAATAAAAATAAAATCTAATAACTAATAAACAAAATATGTAAAATTATAGAAGAAGACATTTTTTAATAATTTATTTTGTTACAAATAAACTTGAAAGTAAAAATAACAAGAATACTAAATGATGTACAAATATGTTGCAAAGTTTAAAACTATACAAACGATAAAGTAAAGTTAAGATAATCAACATTTTTATCTTCATCAGGAAAACACTGTTATAAATATTACTTTCAAACAGAGTAAAACCATTTTGAAATTTAAAAGTTCATCTTATTACCAGTCAATTATTGCTTTAGCTAAACAAGTAAACATGCATTGCCACCATTTATCTAACAAAATTTAGAAAAAACATTTAAATAGTTTTTCGAAGGAGAATCACAAGGCATGATTTCACGTTGAAAAATAAAAGATGAATAAAACTGTATTGTAAAAGTTCATTTTAGCACATGCAATCAAAGTTTAGGGATATTGAATGAACTCTTTTCGTTGCAAACGTCATTTCTTCTAATAATAATTTTCAGTAGATTCTTTTTGTAGACCATCGATAGCAATATTATATGGAATTATTAAAGTCTAAGGAATTGTACGGGTTGTTGAAATGAAATCTAGTGAGTACTGTTAAGAAGCAATAGAGCAGCTTTTTCCTGATGAAGAACGAAACCTTGATTTCCTTAATTATGCTTTAATGTTTGTGAAATTTGTAAACTTTGCAACAAATTTGTACACCATTTAGTAATCTAGTTATTTTTATCTCCAAGTCTATTTGTAACAATTCATGGCATAAATGTCCAACTCTTTCACTTTATTTTGTTATTTATAAATATACACAATATTTTTTAGAATAAAAATGAAATCTAATCACTAATCCTCATATATATTATAAATGTGAAAGTGTGTCCGAAAAATTGGAATGAAATTGGCTTCAAAACGGATGTTTTTATGTCTTTGAATCTTTGCATATAGATAAGTTAAAACCTGGAGATGAACATAATTTAATTTTCAATTTAATTTATTCAAATATTTTCCTTAATAATTCAAAATTTCATTATTTTTCATACAGAATCAGCATTTTTCCAATAAAAAATAACCATTTTTATTTTTGTTGCCAAAAAAATCAAATCCTGGAGTATTTTTTTTCACGGCAATTAATTTTGAGTTGAACAATTTCCATGTGAAAAATTAAAATACAAGAATTCAAAGGGAAAAAAATATGACATCACACTTGAAAAAAAAATTAAATCTTTATATAAAAAGCATGAATATCGGTTACGTTAATAAAAGGTTTTCTGTGAAAAATGGCGACAAAATGAGAAGTAAAATGAATAAAAAAGAATTATATTATTCATAAAATATTTCATTTGGAAAAATATGACATCATACTTTAATTAACATAGGAATTTTGAAGTAATTGTTAAAAGTATAGGGGGCAAGGATATGTGTAACTAATAAAAATCGGTAAATAATGATGTCACATTTAAAAAAAAAAAAGAAAAATATTTTTTTATTAATACTGATTAACAAGTTTAATATGATTTACATACAAATGAAAGTTTTCATTCAAAGTTAATGTTATGATTCTCAGTGTTTTTTTCTCGCTTAAATAATAATAAAAAATAATTTGAATTTGTAGCGATGGCACAAAAATGATTAAAGTAAATTTCCTAAAACTGAAAATATGTATTCACACGTTGGAGTTTCATGTTTGAATTTATTTCACAGAAGTGAAAATCATCTGCAACAGATTGACATTTAAAACCAAGGATGTAGTTTAATCTTCCGTACATTTAAGTGGACAATTTTGCTACTAATTTATACGAAATGAATTTTTAAAAATAGTATACTATTTTCATTAATTATTTTTAAAAGATGGCAGTTAAAAGATGTCGCAAAGGCGTTTTTACTAAAAAGTTTTATCGAGTAAAAATGATGTAATATTTTTTCCATGTAAAGCAATCATTTTAATTAGAAAAACAAAAATATACTAGCCGCCCTTGACGACCAGTTTGGTCTCCCTTGAATGCATTAAATCATAAGCAATCCCTAAGCATCAAATCATATTGTTTTTATTCATAATTTATTTTAATTGCTCAGTTTTTTTGCCTAATTAGAAGACTGAGCTTAAGATATAGACATAGAAGTTGTATATGCACCACATTGGCGCGATTGCAACAAAATCGCAATTATATGTGCGTCGGATGGTAACTCGGCTATTGTTATTTATTTATTAATAAACTGTTTGTTTACTTTTATTTTCTTTTTTATAATTATGTAAATTGTTTTATTCTATGGTTATTAACTAAACTTTTTTTGGTACTACTTGGTTATCCCATTGTCTAATTTCGCCAAATTATTCAAATTGCAAACTGATAGCGAAAATATACACATTGACATGACTTCTATTTTAAATAATGGAAAAACAAATAATTAATAGAATACTAATAAACATACAAACAAAAAGTCGACATGAAAATCGCTTAATGGGGTTTTAAACACATGTATCGTATTTAAAGTCATTGAATGCTACATTCATGATCATCCATTATTGGCACTTAATCTGATAGTTTTGCGATGGTTTTTTGTCGATAGGGTAACTAAGTATCCTTTTATTTATTTATTATTATTTCCTTTTTAAAATAATAGAAATTAGTTAAAAAATTTGTATGTAACTGGTATCTGAGAACGAAGTTTTCCCCAAATGGGCCTCAGAAAAATAACGCACCAATATAGTTCATATGACATCTGTACTGATACTGATCAGTATTTTTATGATAGCATGGCGCAGAGAATAAATCGCCAAATATTGTACCCATGGCATTTTTTCATATTTGACTAAATTTTAAAAATATATTAATATAATCTTTTCACTCATTTCCTTTATATTGCACAACTTTAATTTGAAACTGAAAAATTAAAAATTCGTGAATTTTATTTAATTTTTTTAAGTAAAAATAACAAAAGAAATAAAAATAATGATATTTTTAGCATCCATAATTGCAGTGAAGGAACAAAACATAAATAAACCCACTTTACCACAGCCTAAATCTTACTAAAGGGCTTTTGCACAGTAACCAATAAGATGTGTTTCATTTGGACGTTGCCATTAAACAATTAACAAATAATCATGTTTTTTGTTCCACATACGTTAACATAATACATATAGATAAATATTTAATTTTGTCAAAGTGATGCCATTTTCATCTCAGTTGCTTCGAAATTAAAAACGAAATCTAAAAACAAAAATATACATTTCAGAAATTACGCTTTGCATTTCTTTAAATAATATTCTTTGTCAAGAAAACATAAACCAATATCCATGAACGGAATAAATAAAAAATAGAATAAATATAAACAGTGTTGAATCCAGACACTTTTCTCTGATGGTGGTGGATGGAGGGGACACAATAGAGTTCCGGGGGAAATTACACTTTTTTTAACCACTGAAAACAGAAAATCTCAAATTTTCCGGAAAGGGGGACATTAGATTGCTCCGGGGGGACCTCCTGAATTCAACACTGAATATAAATAATAAAATAGAATAACATAGATGTAAATTTATTTCAAATTTAACTTTAGAAAACAAGTATGAAATTTCATGCCCACGACAGAAAATTTAAATGATCCAATATATATAAACAAAAATAAACAAATTGTTACCATCAGAAGTCTTTCTGCTTTAAAATATGATAAAAGATTAATCACTCATGCTTTAAAAAATCGAAATTGTTTTCTTAATTGATGGATTTGAACTCTTTTAAAGGTTATGTGAACAAAGTCTTGGGTAACAGTTAGTAAACAATATATGTGAAGTTAAAGTAGAAGACATTTTTTTAGTAATTTTCTTTTTTATTTATAAATGTACACAATACTTTTTTCTAAAATAAAAATGAAATCTAACAGCTTAAACAATTTATTAAATGGTTCGGCTTAGTATAGGTTAACTAAGCCTACTTAATACAGAAATTAAAAAAAAAGGCACTCCGGGAGTACCGACAGAAGTGAAAACTTGAACAATTATGTGTGTATTTTTTTAGTCGTCTGGACATATTTTATTGTGCAGAAAATACTTTTAAGTGAAGTGTTTTTTATTCATTATTATAAACTACTGCTACAAAAATTATATTACAATTTTCATTTAATGCGCTATTGTACATGAAAAATAATGCATATTATTTTACATACAAAAATTGCAATCTATTGCTTAAAACATAAATTTACAAATGCATGAAATATGAAATATCGTCAGTTGGTATTCTTTGAAATAAATACCCATAAAACTTATGAATTTTCATCCCCATTTCAACAATTCTTCCATCATCATCATCATCATTATTATCATTATATTCTAGATTTGATATTATAGGTTTATGGTAACTAAAATATATAGCAAACAATTTTGATTCAATTCTATTTAAATATCTTGTAATGACTGCATCAATTGTAATTTTTTATCTCTCTGTGCTAAGATTGCGATGGTTGGTCATTGTTAAATCAAATTTTCTATTTAAAAATTCAATTAATTGTAGATTTTCATCATCCACAAAGTTGATGTTGAAATCCCTACTCAAAATCATCGGCAAATCATCAAATCTCTTTCCAATTCTATCTTGAAGTAATGCAGAAGCCTCTTTAGAACAAATAAATAAATTTTCATACAAAAATTCTCATTTGCACTTAAAGACTTATCCGGTGAAATATAAATGGCAACCAATACAATTAGTTTTTCATTTTCAGAGTGGCAACAACAAACACATATATCACTGATATCAAAAACATTTTTACTAAACATACTGGTGTACCTCACATGCACATTCATATGAATTGTGGAAATATATGCCCATTACATCAAACAACCTTTTATAAATAGCTACTCCTGCTGCTGGACGACCGTATCTTCTGAAACTTGCAACAAATTGAATAGTAATCAAACAATATAAGTTGTTAAACTTTAAATACAATTTTTAAAAAAATGGTTGGAAAGTGCAGCATAATCGATGCACAATATCATGATTTTTCTTTCTTAACTTTTTATTCCATCTGGTAACAGTATATTTTGTTAAACTTTAAATACAATTAAAATTTTTAAAAATGGTTTTGAAATGTAGCATAATTGATGTGCAATGTCATGTTTTTTCTTTCTTAACTTTTTATTCCATTTGGTATCAATTTATGTTGTTACTATTTAAATACAATCAAAAATTTAAAAAAAAAGAGAGAAAAATGGTTGGAAAGTGCAATGTAATCAATGCGCGATGTCATACTTTTTCTTTCTTAACATTTTATTCCCTCTGGTAACAGTATAAGTTGTTAAGGTTTAAATACAATTACAATTTTTAAAATTGGTTGGAAAGTACTGCATAATCAATGTACAATATCATGTCTTTTCTTTCTTATCATTTTATTCCATTTGATAACAATATAAGTTGTTAAACTTTAAAAACAATTGAAAATATATATATATATATATATATATATATATATATATATATAAAAGGTTTAAAAGTGCAGCATAATCGATGTGCAATGTCATGTTTTTCTTTCTTAACTTTTTATACCATTTGGTATCAATTTATGTTGTTACTATTTAAATACAATCAAAAATTTAAAAAACTGAAAAAAGTGGTTGGAAAGTGCAGCATAATTGATGCACAATGTCATATTTTTTCTTTCTTAACATTTTATTCCTTCTGGTAACAGTATATGTTGTTAAACTTTAAATACAATTATAATTTTAAAAATTGGTTGAAAAGTGTAGTATAATCGATGAGCAATGTCATGTCTTTTCTTTCTTAACTTTTTATTCAATTTGATAACAATGTAAGTTGTTAAACTTTAAATACAATTGAAAATTTAAGGAATTGAAAAAAATGGTTGGAAAGTGCAGCATAATTGATGTGCAATGTCATGTTTTTTCTTTCTTAACTTTTTATTCCATTTGGTATCAATTTATGCTGTTATTATTTAAATACAATAAAAAAAATGAAAAAAAGTAGTTGGAAACTGCAGCATAATCAATGCACAATGTCATACTTTTTCTTTCATAACATTTCATTCCATCTATTAACAGTATAAGTTGTTAAATACAATTATAACTTTAAAAAACACACACGGACATTCGCGCAAGCGCCCTGTGCCGCCTAAATGGAGCAGCACACTCAGGCACGGTAGAAAGAGTGAGAGATACTAGTTCCCCTCGATCTTACGCTTTTTCGATCAGCATCACGTGACCCTGACGCGAGTTAGGAAGTTTTTACCCACACAAAAAGTGCTCAGCGCCGCTAAAGAAGTTTTCACTTCAAAAATATTATGTGTATGTTAAATGCATTAGTATTCATTGTCAAATGATACCTTCATACCACAATGATGTTTCAGAAAACAATTGAACTATTCAATTTTTATTTTGTTCAAAACAAAAACTGTAATATCATTCATGAGACTGGAAAGCTGGATAAATAATGATTATACATAGCATTTAATTGATTCTATAAAAGATTTAATCAGTAAGTATTTTTGGGCGATTACTTTACCCATGCATTTTTGTATTTTGGGCATTTTGCCTTGGTATTTGTCTCAACTTATAAATGCCTGGGAATTTTACATCACTCACCACACTTAATTGATTGATTAATGAACATTTCAATTGTAAAATAATTTACCTGCAGATTCTTTTCTACTCCAGATGTATCGGTCACAGAAGCTTTGAGACTTTTCTGCTACTGGGCTTGTGAGTGATCACATGAAAGAAAAAGTCACGAATCAAAAATCACGAGCTTATCTTGGCTAAAAAAATGATAAAATACATAAGCACAAATGCATCAATACAGATAACAAATTCTCACATAATCAGTCAATTAATCATGAGGCTTAGTTCAGTAAAAGTTTGGTTTAAATAAAAGAAAAAAAACTAGAAACATTAGTTTTCAAAAAAAAAACTAAAAAAAAACACAGTACTAATTTTGCTCATTCAAAAATAAAAGCTATTTAGTGTCTCTCTTGATATAGTTTTGAATTTTTAAAAATGAATAGCTAGTCAGCCTTTTTCATATAAAATGAGCCAAATGTTACCTTGGCGTTGAAAAATTCTGGATTTTTGAGACACTTTTTCTTTTTTTCAAAAAAAATAATGGTTAAATATATACATTTATTATTTTTCTGTGTGTCTTTCTTAATTCAGTAATAGTATAGTAATTAAATTTTCAAAATATGTACAAAAAGCAGTCAGGTTCAATTTGACAATATGTTTCTCTGTACTACGAAAATTTCATACATCTACCAGATCTGAATTCCCCTCAATTCAATCAACAGAGTCTCTAATGTATTTTCTTTAAAACTTTTTTCCTCTCTCTAAAATCGCAAAATATCATGAGACTATTTTTATATGAAATACGATTATGACTTGTACACAATATAAGGGAAAAAATCATTAAATGAATCATTAATCACACTTTTTGTTTTTAGCTTCAATATTTTTGTTCATACATTTTTCTTTTTTAAATATAATAATCATTATTATTAAAAATACAGTCAAGAATCGATAATCCGCAATTTTCTGTAATTCGCGTTACTTTACGAATGTAAACAGTGAAATAAACAGTTAAGAAAATTTACGAATTCATCATTAAAAATGATTTTTTAAAACAAATAATAAAAATTTAAAAAAAAAATCATAATAACACAGTTATTTTTTAATATAACTCTTATTTTTTAACAGTAAAAGACAAACTGTATTACGGAACCTGTGTAATTATTTTTATTTAGAATCACATATATATATCGATTTTTTAATAAAATAACTTTAAAAAGGCATTTTTTGAAACAGGCTGTTAAATTAATTATTATATTTTATATTTATCCTTTCACATTTTATACTAATTATAGAATTAAAATGCTGCCTAGGAATAATAAAGTGATACATAATCCAAATAATTCGTAATCCGTAATATTCCATAATCTGCACAATTTTTGGCCCAACTAGTGTGGATTATAGAACTTTGACTCTATATTGCACATACAATTTTAGTTGAAAAAATAGAGCAATTTGTTTTAGAAGGGGAAAAATTTTAATTCCCCCCCCCCCACCACCACAATATATATATATATACCGTAATTTCTGGAAGAAACGCCGCATCGCGGAAAATCACTCAAAAAAATTTAGAAAATGGTCGTAAACGCCGCAGGTGAAATCTCCGCGGAAATCGCTGTTAACATGTTAAACAGAAACACATTAATAAGCTGTATTAATAAATCATAAAAATGAAATTATTAATCAAAAATAATTAAATAAATACAAAATGAATAATATTATTTAAATACCGTATTTTCGGGAATAAGCGCCGCGACGCATACGAGTTTAAAAGTAAAAATATGCTTAGTGCGGCCCAGCGGATACGGTGATTTTTTTCCTAACAGTATCGTAAAATACTGTTAATCCGCCCCCCCCCCCCCCAAACGTGACGAAAAATCATAAAATAATTAGAGAGGGGCGCTTACACGGGATTTTTCCACGATCGTTTCACAAAATTTGCAGGAATGAATCGTGAATCTTTGAATGAATCATGAATTTTGATAATTGAAGCAATACTTGAAAAAAAACGTAAATTCTGTCGAAAAACGCAGAAAAAAAGGAGAAATTTGTAAAAAAAGCATGAAATCAATTTAAAAAATCTTTTTAAAAAAAAGCACATTTCATCAAAGATTCATGATTCATTCATTTCATCATGATTCACCACTGAATCTTTGGAACGGGGGAAAAAATCGGATTCAAAACAAATTTTCTGAAAGTTATAAAAGAAGGGGAGGGGGATATTCAGGAAATTCATTCGAAAATGCAATTTTCGTTTATTCGTAATCTAATGCGAAATTTACGTAACTTTTTGCGGTCTTTTAATGAAAACTGACATTTTTTCGCGATATTTTGACGAAATCGAAATTCATTTGTTTTTGCAACCATTTGTTGGAATTCACGATACATTTTATGTCCGAAATTTTGGAATTATGATCGTTTTTTTTTTTTTTAATTTTCGGAAAAATTCAGAAAAATATCACGCTTGTTTGGAAAAAAAATGCTCGTAAATGCTCATCGCTTAAAATTTCAGTTTAAAACACGTAAACGCCGCAGCGTTTCTTCCAGAAATTATATATATATATATATATTTGAAGCACCTAGTATGTTATAATGATATTACTTACCATTATTGAATAATTATTAAATCATTTTACAAATCATTTTTTGTTTAAAAAAATAATTTGGCCCAATAGCATAAAGAAACTTTTTATGCAACATTAAAATAGTATATATAAATAAAAGCTATTGTGAAGACTTTTAGAACATTTCTACTTCCAATTAAAAATTCCGCTTCTGAATTAGTCAATTCCAGAATTCAATAAGATTCTGTGATAATTTCTGCCAAATTTTAATACGTTAATTACAGAAAAAAAAATTTAAAACTGCACTGGTTGGAAAATTTCCTAAATAAATAAATTTTAATGACTTTTTTATTTTATTTATATGTTTTATTTATATGTTAATTTTATTTAAGGTTCAGCCATTCTTAATAACCAAAACAGATTGATTAATGTATATACCTAAATTTGGTATCTTAATTACCAGTGATATCAGTATATCATGTTTTCTTTTTCACAAATAAATTTATATTTTCTTTGTAAATAACCATGAGTTGATTGATATTATTGAGAATTACATATTAAAATACAAATGATATAAAACTAAACAATTCTATAATTTTTGTCTCTAAATTTGATCTGAAAATTTTACTGTTTACAATTTGTCTTGATGTGCAGATTTTAGGCATTTGCGGATTTAAAGATTGCATATTTGGAGGAGTCTACTATAGCATTTAAAATCTTAATTACAGTTGAACCTCTCTAATCCGGCATTCTATAAACCGGAAAACTCTATTATCCGGCACATTTCTCCCTTTTTTTTTTTTTTTTTTTTTTGTCCTCTGTTATGTATTTTGTCATATATATACATATATCCTCCCATTTTATGTTTACCTACGTTTATTTATTTTACGTCAGCGAAGTGTGCTGGTATCTTTATAAAATATAAAATTTTGCGCTTTAACACTTTTGCAGCAAAAGCCCGAAAATTTAGCTGGACTCAGAATACCGGAAATGGCTGCTTTTTAAAAATTTGTTGTTAACATTCTTCTCCCTCGCCTTTGTATGCCCAATTGTCAGCAGTACAATACGTGGGTAGTTACTTCCTAATGTGAAACCTTTAATCCCTCAGATATCCCTCCTAAAGTTTATCTTCAATTCAGGTGTCTTGTACAAAGGGAAAGTAACAGTAAGCTGTGTGAAAGACTTCTGTAGTCTTCAGTAATTCTTTTTTTATTGGGTGATAATTTCCTGAGAAATTTGCCACCCCTTGATTGCAACAAATCTAGCATCAGTCACTTATTCAACAACAATAGAAAGATGTTGGGAATAAGACACTAAAGAGAGAGCTTTTTTCCGATTTGAATAACCTTCCCCGTATCTGATCTGTTAGCTATGGCAGGAGAAATTTTTCGTCTCAGGTCAAGGTCAAGTGGACGCAGGCACGAGTGTGCTGGAGGAATGCCATGAGGAGAAGGGTCCACGTCCCGCGCTCTGGATGGTTATGTACCAACAAACGTCTCCTTTTTTTTCTTATATTATCAGTAATTTTCTTTTTATTTCATTTAGTTTTTCAATCATAAATTTTCTTTAATCGATTTGGATGACGATTTACTTTAATTGCTGCAAACAAACTTAATACTTTTTTCAGAAATCCGTTTCTGATAAATACAAAACATATATTGCTTTATTTCTTGCATTGAATAGTTTTTTTTAAATTGATTTATATAATGCTCCTGACGATAGCGTTATATTTTTTAAATTTCGTTATTTAATTCCTAAAATACCCCCCCCCCCTCTGCCCACAAGAAAGGAAATTGACAAAAATTTCTGCAGTATCTTAGAATTTACGTAATCCGTAAAATTCCGTTATTCGGCATCGCCAGAGTCCCATACATGCCGGATTGGAGAGGTTCAACTGTATCATAAATTATAAGCATAAAACTAAACTTACTTGTTCATTAAAAATTCAGTTGATATAAACAATTTTGCAAATGCAGTGCTGTAGTTGGAAAAAACATATTTGTGGGAATTCACCTTTTCATAGAGTAGATGTTGATGCTACCGGATTTTTACTAAGCAAAAGCTAAATTTAAAATAGTTAGCCAAAAGCTGACTCTTTAATTAATAGTTATAATTATTGTATATTAGTTTTTATATTATTCTATTCGTATAGCATTTATCTAATAAATCTCATTATAAATTTTTCGATTATAAATCAAAATTCAATTGAAATTAAAAATCCAATGAGATAAAGAAGCTCACATCACTCACGGCAGAATGGTGACACAAGAGATATGATAGGTTGTTCCTATCTTGGTGAATGGAAACGGATCTTCTTAAAACTAGCAGAAATTATCATATCGCTTGCAAAAAAAAAGTTTATGCTTATACATGATATCTTTTTACAGCACCAAACTAAATGTTTCTGGGAGCGATGTTCCCACACATTCCCACCCAATTACTGCATAGAATTCTAAATATATATATATTTTTTTTAGTATTTATGCAGTTTAATATGTTTAAGGTGTGCTGACACTCCAGGTCCATTGTTTTATTACATTACATGGCAGCCATTTGGCCAGATTAAAACAGTCCGGTCTGAAATATGCTATAGCAGAGGTTCCCAACCTTTATTCATACCGACCCACCTTTAACCATTTCACCGGTGACAATTAGGGGGAAACAGTGCTTTTATTCCCGATTTATCTCAGGGGCAAACGGTTAAGTAAGAAAAAAAATCTATAACCCACCATTTATAAGAGTATATGTCACTATGGAAATGGTTGCATGACCTCTATAAGCGATTGACTATGCATTCCTATGAAAAAGGGCAAATATTCAAATGTAGGACACACAGTAGACTCCCTGAAATCTGCACAACCTGAAACTAGAGGTAGTGTGAATTTCATAATTTCGCAGATTTCTGATTATTGCATTGTTTACATATCTTAAACAGTAATTTGAATGTATAATTAATAAAAGAATCAAGACTATAATGAATGCTTACAATATAGTAAAACATTAAAATAAATAATAAACTAAAATAATAAAAATGTAGGTAATTTGTATAATGATTAAAAGGTACTACTTGGTTATCCCATTGACCAAATATTTGTCGCCAAATTCTAAGATTAAATGCCAATAATGGTGATTGCAAATACCACATTCACTTGACATTAAACATGATATATACATGTTTGTTACATCATCAAGTGATTTTTAATTTGCATTTTTATAAATGTTCTACAAGAAAAAAAAAAAAAAAAAATGTTTTTTCATTATGTAAAAAAAATTGTGTCAATTTGGCTAATAATTTGACAGTTTGTATAATTTGGCGAAATTGGACGACAGGATAAACAAGTAGTATGATTAAAATATTAAAAGTTAATAAATAATAACGTATGATTAAATATTAATTAAAAATATTAAATATATTTTTCCAAAATGATTTAATGAAACTTGCCTCATAAAGGAAAATTACTAATTCAAATAAATATCATAAAATAAGGAAGTTTTATTTCAGGTTTAGCCAGACATAATAACAAAAAAAAAAAAAAAAGATTGGTTAGTACATAAATATATTTGGTAAGAAAATTGTGATGACCAGTCATATCAGCAATATCTTGAATACTTTTCAGAAATAAATTTAATAAGTATAACTGTGGTCATGCTTGGTGCAATTCTACTAGACCTGACCTGAATAACACGTAAGGACTCTGTTATTCCTGGCAAGTTACCATCATTTGAATTTATTGAATTATTTATTACTTTAGTTTTTCTCTGATAAACATACAGTATATGTCTTTAAAATTTTTCTTCAAATCCAATTTCTCAAAATTTCTCTTTAATTTTAAAATATTTGTTTTCAAATGTAAGAAAATATGTTCACAAGTATGAAATTTAAAAATTTTTAATAAAAAAAATTCTTAAGTAATAACTCAAAGCACAGTTTTTATAGAGTACTTTACTTATCGCGTACTTACTTGGTAGTTGCAATTCCACAAGCCAAACATTCGGTTTATCTGTGTGCCGAATATTTTAAATGTCTAGAAATGTCAGCAGATATGAAGGTTGGAACACATAAAATTTTGTGTCCTCATATATCAAAACACAAGTTGTAAAATTTTTAATAGAAGAATAACTAAAAAAAATCTTGCCATTAATTTAATTTAGTAAAGAAGATAGATCGGAAAATTGATTTTAAAAATTAGCGATTCTTACTAAATACACTCATTACAAAAGTACAGACGCCAATACAATGAATGATTCACGACAGCGAATTTATTAATGAATATGAATCAGACAATATTTAATTTCAGTTTACAAAATAAAATACTTATTTATAAAAAAATAAGTAGAAATTAATAGTCAAAATTCTCGAATTGAAAAATTAATATTTTTTGGGTTATAAAATTTGACACTGTTTGATTTTGGGTAACTCTCGAAAATTAAGCTTAGATTCTTTTCCAAAGCTTGTTTCGTTTAGCGGCTGTCTGATAGCTAGTGTTACAGCCAGGCATAAAAAGAAGTACTAGTTCTATAACCATTGCAGCAGTTTTATTAATAAATAATATAAATAATTTGTTAACTGCACTAGAAGGAATCATTCTCGATACAGCTCATTTTCGAATGAATGAATGAATCATATTCGAGGCATGATGTAAAAATCAACGATTTATTCTTGGATCCATTGGCGTCTTGTCTTGTGTCTCGCCCTGCTCGTAATATTAAGTATTATAATTTATTTTTGACTTGATTATTAATTTTGTTGATTTTGAATGATTTGAGACAATAGCCTGCAGCTATAGCTTTCAGAAAAACCATCCCATTCAAAGTAATATTTGGTAGCTTTTAAAGCATCCGTTTATTAATCGTACTCTCTTTACTTAAATAAATGTTTCTTTGGTTAATCTTAAACTGAAATTATACAATTTGCTGTTTTTTAACCTGACTATACAAAACTCCATCTACACTATATTCATTTTTTAGACTGCCATTTAAAGTATAATTAAAATATTAAACTAATTTATTTGTAATTAGTTTAGGAAATATTATTCCGATGTAAATTTAAAAACAACATTTTTTTTTTTTTTTTTTTTTTTTTTTTTTAACATTTAAATTAAAAACATTGTAATGCTTGTAGAATGAATTTTGGTTTATTATGTTCTATTGAATATAAATATTTTTATATAACTGATGCCATACTGAAGTCCTATATAAATTTTATCATTATTTACATAATATACTAAAATAATTTAAGAAACCAGTCTTAGATTGATCTTAATCTAAAATTTCAATGTCTTCACAATATTTAATCTGTTGCTAATAAGTGCTGTGGTTGCACTAATATAAAAGAAAAAAAAGCGTTTTTTTAATAATTTTCTTACATTTAGAAAAAATGGCACTTGTCTATTCTCATGTAAGAAAAATACACTGTACCAACAATTTCACTTACAACATTTTGTTTTTCTAGCAATTGCATATTTAATTTTATATGTATGTAGTATTAAAGACAGTCAAAGAAATATTTATGCCATGTGACACAGATTATTTTATATCGTGTAGCATTCTATTTTTGCTTCGTTTTCTGTTGGATTAAACAAAATAATTATAAATTATAATGTATCTTGTTTCTGTGCTTAGTTATTTCATTACATTTACTAAGTAAAATTTCCTCTTGCAAAAATGTTGATAAACATGGAGGATTGGGTTAATAGTAATGGATTAAAAGGTAAACTTACAAGTCAACCGCTAAAATTAAGGGTACTACTAGATTATCCCGTTGACCAAAAAATTATCGCCAAATTATAAGATTAAATGCCAATAATGGATGATCGTGAATGTCACATTCAATAACATTAAGTACGATTCACGTGTTTAATATATCATTAAGTTATTTTTATTTTGCCTTTATATTAATATTCTACCAATTATTTGTTTCTTCGTTATTTAAAATAAAAATTATGTCACTATGTATAATTTGGCGATTTGTATAATTTGGAGAAATTGGTCTAGGGGATAACAGAGTAGTACCAAATTAAGTTTTCCATCAAGAGAGGACTTGGCAAACAAATTGCATTTTAATATGCAAATCAAGTTTTAACTCATTCTGAAATTTCAGTTGTGAACACACTGAGATGTTTGTTTGTTTTGCCACTTCGCATATCACCATACACCATCAGACATTTTTAGATTCCTGAACTTTGCAAAGTCATACTTTGTTATCAATTCAGTATCAATTATTGATACTTTTAAAGTTTTCCATTTCAATATGGTAATTTTAACCTTGGATAAAAAGGTAGTAAGTTAACATTTTAATGTTTGTATTTATTCACTGAATCAATCACTTCAAAAAATCACAGGTTCAGTAAATTTTTATTGATCTTATGACAAGATAGTCCAACTCACAAATGCTATAACTTTTTCAATTTTTTTTTTTTTTTTTTTTTTTTTTTTTTTTTGTACTTATTGTATTTTTTAGATCATGTAACTTAATATATTGCTTATAATTTATTTATTTTAAGGTATTTAAAAATAAATCAAAACAAAAAACTGTACTTCTATATTGTCTAATCTGTGTCGTATATGTCTGTGCCAAGCAATGTTCCAAAAATATTCATACACTCAACTTTTATTTTTTAAGTTTTATTTATTTATTGCACTGCTACAAGTTTTGAATGGGATGCTAAGCACTTAGTGAATGCATATTAAATTATGGTCTTAGAATTATACTGTTATATTTTTAACAATATACAAGAATATCAATTATACATATATACAGATAAATAAATATCATATAATCCTTTTTAGACCCAATGAGATTTATCCCTTCTGCTTGTTGTATCCGCTGAAAGTAAATATGTACCATTACTGCCATCTGTTGATAAAAAATAATACTTTACTCTTTCTGCAAACCAGAGCGATCATTTGATTCATGTTTTCATTACATTTCACTCAGAAGCAAAATTTTAAATGGATGTCTGACCCACACAATCTTGCGGATTGGGACTTACAGGGTTAGGAAAGATGGGATCTTGTGTAAACAGTATATATTTCAATAAGTTAATCTGAAGTTAAAAAGTTTAAAATATTGCTAATAAATGGCACTACTAGTACAATCTGTTTGCTGAATTTTGAAAACAATAAGCGATTTTGATTGCTGGTTGTTGTA
This sequence comes from Maratus speculifer, assembly GCA_964019185.1. Taxonomy (NCBI): domain Eukaryota; kingdom Metazoa; phylum Arthropoda; class Arachnida; order Araneae; family Salticidae; genus Maratus; species Maratus speculifer. Next base: position 642,326 of record CAXHSM010000423.1, on the reverse strand, counting down.
ATTTGTTTTAGAAGGTGTTAAGTGAAAATGTCTTCCAAAGGTATTAAAGTAAAAATTCATTCAAGACATTTCTTAAAGCAGAATATCAGCATTACATTCTATAGAGGCATTAATCGGGTAAGTTTACAAAGAGTTATTTTTCCTTATTTCAATTCAAAATATCTTATTTTATATATAAGTTAGGCGTAAATTAGTAGATGAAGCACTTGTGAACAAAACATCTGGTGGTAGATGTGAGCAGTTCACAAGTATATTTTTTAAGTCTGTGAATGTTTCTTTTTAGTTTAAAATTTAATTAACCTTGTCAAACATTTAGCTATCAATTCAATGTTTTTGGGATTTCTTCACAATTTTAATTTACTGGAAGTTAAATAATTATTAAAAGTAGTGGTTTTCTGTAAAATGTAAAAACCAGTATGCTTGTTATTTTTTAATGATTTCCAGTTTAAAACTTTTTTTTTTTACTCATATTAAAGTAATAGTAAAGATACTCTATTTTATAAAAGTAACATTTAATTGGCCAAAAAAAAATATAAAGTGTTTTGATAATAATCAAAATTTTTATATCACAATTTTTAAAACCACTCTACACAATTTTGTCATCCTCATTGCAAAACATTTACAAAAACGTAAAAACACAGTGAGAGAATTATTCAATAACTTATTTATAAAAGTAACACAGTTTTCCTATGCTTGATTTAAAAGGAGTAGGTATAAAATTAGTGTATAATTTTACAAAAAAATTTTTGTATCATGTTGAAATATTTATTGATTTATTCATGCAAATAGAAAGATGGACTAATAAGTTTTTATCACAGTTTTTATTCATAAAAATTAGTTTTGTTTTATAAATCTGTTCACATGTGCCGCGGCTATGTTCACAGCTATCCCTGCAGTGGGGCACACGGGAATAAATTTAGACGATTTCTATTTGGCATTAGACAATTTCATTTTGAAATTTAAAAGTTTCACCAAAAGAATAAACAAAGTGTCATATAAATTAATTTTTATTCCAATATCATAGCAATATTTTTGGAGAAATAGTCATAAATGTAAAAATTGTTCAGATGTTGCCTCCTTCTCTTTTCTACTTATATATATATTTATAATTGTATGTATTTCTTACAGTGTATATATTTGTTGTACTTGTGAAATTAAAACATAGCATTATATTGTATACACCTTTAAAAAATGCATGGAAAATATATTTACATAATATGCTATAGAAAATTTAATTTAAAAAGAAAATCCAAAAAATTGAAAATTATGCAAGAAATTAATTATAAAAAAATATGTATGCATAATTATTTTTCAACAATATTGTTAAATGTTGTTCTGAAAAATCCTTTCAAATGTGGCACTAAATTTATCATTAAAAAAATATTTCGCTGAACACTGATGGTCAAAACATATTTTGACCAAGAAGGTTAAAATAGGTATTTCCACTGAATTTGGTTAAAAAATATATAGCACCCAATTTTGGCAGTAATTGATATGCTGTGCTGGTTTTCAAGACAACTTTTATAAAAAAAAGGAATTCAAAATGTATAAAATTCAATTTCAGCATATTTGATTTAAAAAGTTATAAAAAATTATATATGTATAAGAAAAGGGGAAAAAATGCATATCTTGAATGCTTGACAATGTGAATGGGTAATGGAATGGGTAATGACAATGGTAATGGAAGTGGAATTGAGTTAGGGCTGAACGTGTGGACAGCAAATAAGTAAAAAAAAAAAACTTGTTTGGATATCATTTAGGAATATGCTAAGCAAAAAGATGTAATTAAAAAAAAAAAAAAAAAACTAGTTGGTTGTGGTAATCCTAAAACTTTCTTCTGTCTCATACACGTTAACATTTCCAGAACAATGAAATATTGAATTATAAATAAAGAATTCAAAATGTATAAAATTCAGTTTATCCCAATAGCTTTAAAAAGTTTTAAAAAAATTATGAAAAAAAACCCCTCAAAACCTTGACAATATGAATGTAAGAAACTATATGACAATTAGAAAAAGAGGTGAAATTGAGTTGGGGCTGAATATATGGACAGCAAAGAAGTAAAAAACTTGTTTGGATATCATTTGGGAATATGTTGAACAAATAGTCGTAACTTATATTGAAAATGTATATATATATATATATATATATATATATATATATATATATATATATATATACAGGGTGTTTCTAAATTCATGGTACAAACTTTAAGGGGTGATAGTACACAACAAGACAAACTATATTAAATCGGAAACTAAGGGTCCCAAACGTCTTCTGAAGGAGATAGGCGCTATTAAAGTTTAGGGTCCAAAAGTTCCATTGATTATAAAATACAGAAACATTGGTCGATTCGTTTGTGGTTTTCAATAAACTATTCTTTATGTCAGTTTTGTCTTGAAAATAAATTATAAAGATAAATTTCAAAAAATGCCGATAGAGGGCGCTTTAGACTTTGGAATAACGAACAACTATTTTTTACCGTTATTTTTGCATCTCAATACTTTCTTATAAAAGCTTAGGCATAAACTTAAATTTTGAGCTCAAAATCTAAATCGTTGGGAGTGGTTAAGTAATGCAAACTGAACTGTGGGGGGAGGTTAAAATTTTAAATGATTATAAAATACGGAAAAATTGGTCAATTGATTTGCGATTTTCACTAAAATTATTTACGTCTGTATTATCTTAAAAATAAATTTCAAAATAAAATTCAATTTTAAATAAAATTCAAAAATTGCCGATAGAGGGCTCTTTAGATTTTGGAGTAACGTACAACTATTTTTTACCGTTATTTTTTGCATCTCATAAATTTTTTTAGAAGCTTAGACATAAACTTAAATTTTGAGATGAAAATTCGAATCGTTGGGAGTGGTTAAGTAGCGCAAACTGAACTGTGTTCAATATGGGTGGAGAGGTTCAAATTTCAAATGATTATAAAAAACGGAAAAATTGCTCGATTCGTTTGTGGTTTTTGCTAAAACTATTCTTTATGTCAATATTTCCTTGAAAATAAATTTTAAAGATAAATTTTAAAAAATTCCGTTAGAGGGCGCCTTAAACTTTAGAGTAACTGACAAATATTTTTAACCGTTATTTTTTGTATCTGATTAAATGCTTGCAAAAGCTTAGACTTAGATTTTGAGCCCAAATTCTAAATCGATGGGAGGGGTTAAGAAACGCAAACTGAAATGTGTTCAGGAGTTGAAATGTTACACTCCCCACCCCTCGAACATAGTTCCATTTTCCGCTACTTAATTACTCACAACGATGCAGATTTTGAGCTCAAAATTTAAGTTTGAACTTTTACAAGCATTTAATTAGATATAACAAATAACGGTTATAAATAGTTGTTGGTTGCTCTAAAGTTTAAGGCGCACTCTGACGGAATTTTTTGAAAGATATCTTTAAAATTTATTTTCGAGGAAATATTGACATAAAGAATAGTTTTAGCGAAAACCGCAAACGAATCGACCAATTTTTCCGTTTTTTATAATCATTTGAAATTTGAACCTCCCAACCCCCATTGAACACAGTTCAGTTTGTGCTACATAACCACCCCCAACGATTCAGATTTTCATCTTAAAATTTAAGTTTATATCTAAGCTTCTAAAAAAATTTTATGAGATGCAAAAAATAACAATAAAAGATAGTTGTACGTTACCTCCAAACTCTAAAGCGCTCTCTATCGGCAATTTTTGAATTTTATCTTTATAATTTATTTTTAAGATAATACTGACATAAAGAATAGTTTTAGCGAAAACCGCAAATGAATCGACCAATTTTTCTGTTTTTTATAATCATTTGAATTTTTGGACCTCCCCCCACAGTTCAGTTCGCGCTACTTAACCACTCTCAACTATTTAGATTCTGAGCTCAAAATTTAAGTTTAGATCTAAGCTTCAAAAAATTTTTCATGAGATGCAAAAAATACCTGTAAAAAATAGTTGTTCGTTACTCCAAAGTCTAAAGCGCCCTCTATCGGCATTTTTTGAAATTTATCTTTATAATTTATTTTCAAGAAAATGCTGACATAAAGAATAGTTTTAGTGAAAACCGCAAACGAATCGACCAATTTTTCTGTATTTTATAATCATTTGACTTTTTGGACCCTAAACTTTAATGGCGCCTATCTCCTTCGGAAGACGTTAGGGACCCTTAGTTTCCTATTTGATATTATTTTTCTTGATATGTACTATCACCCCTTAAAGTTTGTACCATGAATTTAGAAACACCCTGTATATATATATATATACAGGGTGATCCAAAAGTCAGGACTAATTTTAAAAATGAATAATTCAAAAACGAATCAAGATACAAAGATACGGCTTGCACCGAATGGATATGTTACAGGCCAAACCGGTCTATCCTAACGCCCATCGGATAAACTAGTTTTTCCTAGGCCAAACCGGTCTATCCTAACACCCATCGGATAAACTAGTTTTTTCTAGGCCAAATCGGTCTATTCTAACGCCCATCGGATAAAGTAGTTTTTCCTAGGCCAAACTAGTCTATCCTAGGGCCCATTGGACAAACTAGATTTTCCTAGGTCAAACTAGTTTGGCCTAACTCTTATAGGATAAACTAGTTTAGATTGCTGTTTATTGGTCTGAACTAGTTTATCCTAGGCCAATTCAATTTAGCGTGATTTTATTGAATTCAATGACCGCCTCAACGCCAACATTCTTGTTTGTCCTAGGCTGATCTAGTTTATCCTAGGCCAATGTAGTTTTACGTGTTTTTAGCTCACGGCCGTCAAAACCAGAGAAATAATGGACTCACAGGTTCTGTATGTATGTATGTATGCATGTATGTGCGTACGTATGTACATAACACGATAACTCTTGATAGAGATATCCAATTTTGTTCAAATTTTGGATGTAGGTTCATTCTGATAAGGTACTTTTCTGATTAATTTTGAGAATTCATTGGGTAGGAATAAAGGGGGGGGCGAACGGGAGGCTATTCCTCCACCTTTAATTTAGAGAAATGGATTTATCATGCAGAATTATGAGTTTTCATTTTAAATATAGGATCATTGTGACAAGGCGCCTCCGTGATTAGTTGTGGATGTTTATTGTTTAAGTCTAAATTTTAGAATTAAACAATAAAAATCCTCAACTCTAAAATGAAGGGCAATGTAGTTAACACAACATAATTTAGAGGCCTGGCGGCCCGGTCAGGCAGGGCCCTGGTGGTCCCGCTGGAAATTCCGGCCCGTGCAAACCTCTGACAGTATTCTACAACTCTTCGAATAAAATACATTATATAAGGGTGATAACAAAACCACTTTGCACAAGGTTAGCTGTGGAGCAGTAGTCTGGATGATCAATATTAAAAAGAATATTGCCCAATTAAAGTGATGGCTTTGCTTTCACAGGCTGTTTACAATTATTGTGTATACAGCCTTATTTTTTTAAAGAATAACACCCTCGAAAAATAAAGTAAGTTGGATTAATTTTTCCTATTTCCCCTAACTATACTTAACCATTGAACCCCCAAAACTAATCACAGATACGCTATATAAAATTAAACAATTATCCAAAATTTTAAGCAAATCGGATAATTCTGCTCAAAAAACAATTCATCTGATTTAAGGAGAGTAATCTTCCATTCCTCCCTTTACACTTAATCATTAAACCCTCAAAACAATTCAGGGATTCGCCTTAAAAACTGTATTCAAAATTTACGGCAAATCGGATAAATTTGCATAAAAACCTATTTATCTAATTTAAGGAAGGCGATAAAACGTCCACTACCCCATTATACTGAAACAAAAGAACAACTCAAATTAATTAAAGCGCCTGATCAAATGAATTCATGTCCAAAACTTTAAGCAAATTGGATAATTCTGTATTATAACCAATTTATCTAATTTAAGGAAAGAAATAAATTGTAAGTTTCCCCCTTATATTTAACCGAAGAACCATGTAAATTAGTCAGTGAAGCGCTTCATTAGAATGAGCAAATCGGTTAATTCTGCATGAAAAACACATTTGCCAAAATTTGGCGGGACCCCCCCCCCCGTTATTCTCATTGTTTTTATTCAATTAATCCCCAAAACTAATTAGGAAAGCCCTTTACCAGAATGAATTTATTTCTAAAAATTGAAACAAATCAGTAAATTCAGCGTGAAAAAAGCATTTACATAAATTATGGGGCGTTACTCCTATCCCCCTTCCCTCTATACTTAAACAATGAACACTCACAACTAATCATGGAGAATGCTCCTATATCTAAAATTTGAATAAAATATGCTAATAATGCATGGAAATCCATTTATTTAAATCAAGGGAAGGGGTGAATCAGCCTCTCGTTTTCTCCCCCCCTCCACTTATTCTTCTCCAATGACCTCCAAAAGTAATCAAAAAAGCTCCTTATAAGAATAAACCTATATTGAAAGTTTGATGCAAATCGATTATTTCTATCAAGAATAATTGCGTTACGTACTTACATAGATACAGAACCTACAGGCACATTAGTTCTCAGGATTTGGTAGCCTTATGAATTAAAAACATGTCAAATTACATTATTTCTATGGAGAGTTATTGCGTTACGCACATACGTATGCACATACCTATATACATATTTATTCCTATACATTTTATTCCTATTACCCTTTATTCCTATCCAATGAATTTCCAAAATTAATCAGAAAAGTACCTTATCAGAATGAACCTACATCCAAAATTTGAACCAAATTGGATATCTCTATCAAGAGTTATCGCGTTACGTACATGCGTACGCACATACGTACATACATGCGTACATACATACATACAGAACCTGTGAGCCCATTATTTCTCTGGCTTTGACGCCCGTGAGCTAAAAACACTTAAAACCACATTGGCTTAGGATAAACTAGATCAGCCTAGGATAAACAAGAATGTTGGCGTTGAGGCGGTCATTGAATTCAATAAAATCATGCCAAATTGAATTGGCCTAGGATAAACTAGTTCAGACCAATAAACAGCAGTCTAAAATAGTTTATTCTATAAGAGTTAGGCCAAACTAGTTTGGCCTAGGAAAATCTAGTTTGTCCAATGGGCCTTAGGATAGACTACTTTGGCCTAGGAAAAACTTGTTTATCCGATGGGCGTTAGGATAAACCGGTTTGGCCTAGTAAAAACTAGTTTATCCGATGGGCCTTAGGATAGACCGGTTTGGCCTAGGAAAAACTAGTTTACCCGATGGGCATTAGGATAGACCGGTTTGGCCTAGGCCAATCTAGTTTGGCCTGTAACAGATATAAAAGAAACCGATTTTATGTGGCAATGAAAAAAAATAGTTCTGTCGGCAACCAACAGATGGCACTATAGTAATTAAAGTAATTAAAAACGTCAAAAGAGGATTAACAAATGTAAAAAAAAAAATGTTGACAACTTACAATTCAGTTTATTTAAAGTTAATTAGTACTACATTAAATGTTTAATGTGTTGTCCATCATTCAGAAGTACAGCTGTGAGATGAGAAACTTCACCATTTAAAGCATAGAGTAATATTTCATGCGATATGGCAGACACATTTTGACGAATGGCACCTTACAGTGCTGCTAGTGATGTCAGTTGGTCGTGGTACACTTTTTACTTCAATAATCCCCACAGCCAAAAAATTCCATGGTGTCAGATCAGGAGATCCTGTGTGATTTAAAAAGCTACTGATAATGCGATTCTCCCCCAAATATTGAGTGTAGCAGGTACTACACAGGCAGAACACTATGAGGTGGTGCTCTATCTCACATAAATGTGACTATTTCGATAGCCTGTCGTGCTTCCAATTCAGAAATTCGACGGCGCCATCTGTCGGTTGCCAACAGAACTAGTTTTTCGTAGACTCAAAAAATCTGGTTTCTTTTCCATCTGTTTGGTGCAAACCGAGACTTTGTATTATGATTTGTTTTCGAATTATTCGTTTTTAAAGTTCGTTTAGACTTTTGGACACCCGGTATAAAACCTTATTGGAAGTGGCAATCCCAAAACTCTCTTCTATCTCATAGACGTTAATATTTCCATACAAACGAAACATAGCAACATCACCAGTTTTAGTATATGAATCAACAACTAATCTTCAATAACTTGTTTCAAGTTCTAACTAAATCTGAAATTTGATAAAAATCTGTGTATTATTATTTGATATAGAATCTTCGCAGAAATCGTAATAAAACTGGACAGAAATGCCACCTGTTTAGCGATTTACTCCAAAAACTAAAGAATACTATTTTATATTAGGAACTAACAGAATTTAAAGTTTGGTGAAAATTTGTGCATTTGTTATTGAGATTGAGCTATTCCCATAATCATGAACAATGAATAATTGTGTACCTAATGAGCAATTTACTCTAAAAACTAAATAATATTAATTTTATATGAGAGACTAACAGAATCTGAAGTTTCGTGAAATTCGTGCATTAGTTCCTGAGATAGAGCTAGTGTGATAATCGTGAATAATGCTACATAGTAGGCCACCTTCTGACCAATTTACTCAGAAAATTAAACAATATTAATTTATATCAGAGACTAACTGAATCTGAAGTCTCATAAAACTCCCTGAGAAACAGCTATTGCGATAATCATGAATAATTTCGCATAGCAGTGTCACTTATTGGGAAATATAAATGAAAATATAATCAGAGCCATATTACATCAATGACTATCAGAATGTAAAGTTTTATGAAAATCCGACAAGTAATTCTTGAGATAAAGCTATTATGGAAATCGAGAAAAAAGCACATAGAAGGGCCACTTGTTACGCCAAAAACTATTCAGCATCAATCTATAACAGGAGCTACCTGAATATAAATTTTTATTAAACTTCGTGCATTAGTTCTTGACATAGAACACTCACAAAATGTAGTCACATACAAACAATTTGTGTCACAGACAGCCATTTTGCACAAACATCTTTTTTGGAAACTCTGACTCCTTAAACACATACATCCGTCGAAAACTGGAATTCATAATTTTTCATGAATCCATTATTTTCTTCTTCAAAGATAGTAAAAAACAAATTGCAAGCATTCAGTGAAATAAATTTTTAATTTTTATCAGTTCAGATATAGAAGTTTCTTGATATGAGCTACGGCAGTGTCTACTGTGTCATATGCACACCTACACACATGTACCTGCATGTATGAAAAAATATCGCGAGTTAAGTCATACCTAAGATTATATATTGTGAAAATTTAATGCATGAATTTTGTACAGTTTAAGAAAATGAAAATTGTAAAATCTGCTTCTTAATTTGTAGTTAAAACTCAGTGCAATTTGTTTTAAAATGTCTAGTTTATTATTTTTCTTTCTGTTTTTTTTTTTATTCACAGTTAGATAAAACAGTTTTTACTGAAATTCGGTAAGTGTCCTTGGATGAAAATGGCGACAATCTTTTTATATTCATGCTTTGAAAAAGAATCTATTGTCATTCGAAATTAAGCTTATTCATTTGAGAAAATGTCATCGAATGCAGAAGAAAATTCTTCCTCCAGTCAGCAGAAAGTTGTCTCTCAAAATGGGAATAAAGAAAAACATTCCTCAACTGATACAGCAAAGAAACCTTTTGTTTGTGAAGTATGTTCCAAGAGATTTTCTCAGAATATTGACCTGAAAAGGCATCTCTTGACACATACAGTTGAAAAACCTTTTGTTTGTGAAATATGTACTAAAGGATTTTCTCAGAATCATAATCTAAAAACCCATCTCTTGACGCATACTGGAGAGAAACCTTTTATATGTGAAGTATGTTCCAATGGATTTTCTCAGAATAGTTCTCTAAAAAGGCATCTCTTGACGCATACAGGTGAAAAACCTTTTGTTTGTGAAATATGCAATAAAGGATTTTCTAATAATGGTGATCTAAGAAGGCATATCTTGACTCACACTGGGGAAAAAACTTTTGTTTGTGAAGTATGTTCCAAGAGATTTTCTCGGAACGTTCATCTAAAAACCCATATTTTGACTCATACAAAAAAAAACCTTTTGTTTGTGAAATATGTTCCAAAGGACTTTCTCTTAATAGTAATCTAAGAAGGCATCTCTTGACACATACAGGAGAGAAACCTTTTATATGTGAAGTATGTTCCAAAGGATTTTTAAAGAGTGATAATTTAAAAAATCACCTCTTGACTCATACAGGAGAAAAACCTTTTGCTTGTGAAGTATGCTGCAAAAGATTTTCTAAAAATCAAAATCTAAGAACCCATCTCTTAGTGCATACAAGAGAAAAACCTATTAATTGTGAAATATGTTTCAAGAAATTTACTCAGAACAGTCATCTAAGAAGTCATCTCTTGACTCATACAGGCGAAAAGCCTTTTGTATGTGAAATATGTTCCAAAGGATTTTATCGTAATGGTGATCTAAGAAGGCATCTCTTGACACATGCAGGATAAAATCTTTGTGTTTCTGAAATGTGTTCCAAGGAGTTTTCTAGACATTGTCAACTAGAAGGACATCTTGTAATGGATATAAGAGAAAATGTTTTGTTTGTGTAAAATGTTGTCCAATTGATTGTATGATAACCATTATTAAAAACAAATTGTCTGATGCTAAATAGAAACCTCTAAAAAATTTTATATATATTTTTTGTTGTTGTAAAGTTGAGTATGAACCTTGTATGTGTCGTTGCATTTACTGTTATCACATCTTTTTCGTTTTAGCATTTAATCATTAAAAAAAATTAAATTTTTTGCATAATTATCACAGTTGTCATTATGAGCAAGCAAAATATTAAAAGCAAATAACTCTAGACCTGTTCCTTTGTTTTTAGTAAAACATTTGAAAATTTTAATTTTTGTTATTTTACTGCGAAGGAAATTTTTCCTAAAGATAAAAAATTAAGATGACCTGAAAAGGATAAATTTTACCTCAGTATGTTACATGATAGCAAAGGCTTCATTCATGTAACACTTTTAAAAATTGAAGAGAAATATGATAAAAGTATGTTTTGTGCAAAAATAGAAAAAATCTTATTTGTTAAATTTTCTTCTTAAAATTTTTTCAAAGAATTTAGATGAAGCATGTCTCATTATCATGCATTTGTTGCACCCATGTTGAGCTTGGTATTTTTTTTTTTTAAATACATAAATAATGAATTGAATTTTTATTCGGCACGTTAAGTCATTACATATAAACGATTAGTGTAAGCTAATCAGTTGTGCGCTTTCATTTCTGTCATAATGTACTTCAATCGTTATGGAATTAGTCAGATGTAGTAATCCCAAAACTTTCTGCTGTCTTAGGCACGTCAGTAATTCCTGAAAAGTGCAGCATAGCAGCGCCATCTGTTACATGATATGCAACAAAATTTAATCAGTACCAAATTATATCAAGTGCTAAATATAAAGTTTTATGAGAATCCTTGCACTAGTTCTTATAATATGGCTAACGTGAATAATGCAACATAGCAGCGCCACCTATCGAGCGATATACACATGAAACTAACCAGATTTAATTTATATCAAGGTCTAACAGAATCTGAAGTTTTGGAAAATTCCATGTGTTAGTTCATGAGATAGAGCGCCCACAAATTTTTGTCACAGACAGACATTTTGTAAAAATCTGTCTTTTGGGCTCTCTTACCCCTAAAACATGTATATCCAAATTGGATTTCGAAAATTTTCACGAATCCAATAACAAAGATTCATAATTATGTAACATTCCATAAAACACCATTTTACAATGAAAACGATGATATCAGAAAACGTTTCACTTAAACACCAAAGTTCGATTAACTTTTTTTATGTTGCTATCTATTTTGTGAAACAAACTTCAACACTATCTGTTTGCATATTTCCATGTTTTTGTTATTCCCTCCCATAAATCCTGAGTATAATCTCACTAAGAATTTTGTCAAAAGTAGATCATTTTAAATATAAATGGATTCTGTTAAAGTTACAATTTTCAATAGAGCTGAAGAAAGAGACATTTTAGTGGAACATAACATAGTTTATGACATAAAAAGTAAAAATTTAAGAAGTTGTTTGTCTCATAAAGTACATACTTTTGATATACATAGATTTTGATTTACTTCTCTCAACTTCGGTTATAAAATTAAAATTAATGAACAATAATAAAGACAAACATCTAACTATAATGTGTTACTTTTCAATTTATTCTTTAAAACTGTCTCAACTTGTAATATTATGTCTACTGTCTTCACTTTTCTTTTTTATAAAAATTTATCTAAAAGTTTTAGTTGCAGTGTTATTGAAATTGAGACACAGATCAGTATCACTCAATGAAACGAATTTATATCACATAGAATAAGTTAAATTCTACAACAGTGCTTCATTCTCAACATAACCATGGCATAATCAAAATATTTACTGCTTAATTTAATGGTTTCTTTAAAAAGAAACAAATATGGAGCAATCTTTTTAGAAAATCAATTTGTTAATAAAGTCTAGGTCATCTGTAAACTGTTTTTTATTGCAGTCGAAGTTCTATAATCTGCAAGTAGGGGCCAAAGGCTGTGCGGATAATGGAATATTGTGGATTATACATCATTTTATTATTTCTATATAGCATTTTAATTTTCTAATCAGTATAATATGAAAAGATGAATATGAAATCTAATAATTAATTTAACAGGCTATCTCAAAAATGCCTTTTTAAAGTTATAAAAAAATTTATATATATGTGCATTTAAATAAAAATAATTACATATATTCTGTAATACAATTTGTTTTTTATTGTTAATAAAATAAAAGAGTTATATTAACAAAAAATGAATGTTTCATTATGATTTTTTTATTTTTTTTATTATTTGTTTTAAAAAATCATTTTTGGATCACAAATATGTAAATTTTCTTAATTGTTTATTTCACTGTTTACATTCGTAAAGTAACGCGAATTATAGAAAATTGTAAATTATCGATCCTTGATTGTATATAGATTTTTCTTTTACTTTTCTCAACTGTGTTTATAAAATTAAAATTAATGAACGATAATAAAAACAAACATCCAAGTAAAATAATTTACATATAGTAGTGTGTTAATTTTGCCTTAATTTTCAATTTATTCCTGCAAAAAGAATGAACATGTAATATCACTGTCCTACTCTCCTGACTTATCTTTTTTATAAAAGTTTTAGTTACTGAAATTAAGACACAGAAAAAATATCACCAAACTGAAATGAATTTATAGCATTTTAGACTTGTTAAATTTTGGACCAATGCTTGATTCTCAACATAAATACAGCATAATAAAAAAAATACTGCTTAGTATAGGGGAGAGTGTTGTACCTTGGGACAGTTTTCACATTTTAATTCTTTACTTCAATAATTATAATTAGATTTTAAATTTAAAAGCAGCATTTCATACACCAATATTTCTCTCTATAATATATTCTTTAAAGCTTAGGCAGTCTGTAAATAAAGTGTTGCGTCTCATTTAAAGTAGTGATGGAAAAGTGTCCCAATGTACAACAAGGTGTTGCTGTACCTTGTGTCATACTATATTGTACCTTGGAACATACTACAAAATTTAAGCAATATTCATATATTCAAACTAATTTTCTGTCAACAAACTAGAAAAAACAGTAAAAAAAATTACTGCTTACTATAATGATTTCTTTAAAAGAAACAGATATAAAGCAATCTTTCAGGAAATCAATTTTTCAATAGGGTCTAGGTGACCTCCTATTAACAGTTTTTCCATTATTTGAATATTTTAATATACAGTAAGAGATCTATATATGCAAACATAAAAACCCAAGGTTGTGCATTATATCGATCACTTTTCACACATCTATAAATCTACCTCAGTGACATAGAAATCTATCTGAAACATATCAAAATACATTACATTATCTCTGTACTGCATTCTTACAATTGAATATAATTTTTTTTATTATATAGTTGATTCCACATTTTGTAAAAGTATTCTTTTTAAAAATTATCCAAATATACCTGGATTCAAATCATTCATATTATTGCTCATTTTCAGAAACATTTAACATAATAGTATATAGTAGTATATACATTTTTTTTGTTAAAAAGTTCTAAATTAAGCAGATAAAACTGAACTAATGCATTAAATATAGTTTTCTAAACAGTAGCAATTTTTTACAATCTGGAAATAAAGGTTTTTCTTTATTTTAAAATTCATTCTTTACATCTGAGAAGTTGTGTGTTACAGTCAAAGTTCTATAATCCACACAAGTTGGGGCCAAAGGCTGTGCAGATTATGGAATATTGTGGATTAAGTAGTATCATGGACTGCATACGCAAATTTATTATTCCTAGACCGCATTTTAGCTCTATAATCAGTATATTATGAGAGATAAATATGAAATCTAATAATCCATTTTAATATACTACCTCAAAAAATGCCTTTTTATAGTTATTTTATTAAAAAATTAATATATATTTGCAATCAAATATAAATAATTGCATATGTACCATAATACAGTTTATTTTTTATTGTTAATAATATAAAAGAATTCAATTAATAAAGAATTCCAATTTTTTATTATTTGTTTTAAAAAAATCTTTTTCGGATCACGAATTTGTAAAATTATTAAGTGTTTATTTTACTGTTTACATTCGTAAAGTAACGCGAATCATAGAAAATTGCAGATCATGGATGCGGGAATTATCAATCTTTGACTGTATATGGAGAATTGCATTTGATGGAATTTCACTATAAAGATCTTCTACTTTATTTCATTGACAAAAATTAATCTAAATTGTATTATTTTTATATAAATTTTGTATTTATTACTTCCATTGTCGAAAACTTTATGGGGTTAAGGTGTAGTTCAGTGCCTTTTTTGAGGCTAAAAGATCCGAGCTCAACTTGAAAGATTTCGGAAGTAGCAAGGAATGGACTCCAGATTGTAAATCATTTTATTCTCTTTAGTGTTAAGCAATTCAGTCTGTGTATTTTTATTTTAAGTGTAAATTCTGATCTTTAATTGACAAATCCATTATACAGCAGACTCCCTCAAAACCACATAGTTTGGAATCAAAGGTTGTGCAGATTTTAGAATGTAGCAGATTTCTGGTCAATGCCTTGTTTACACTTTTCAAACAGTAATTGGAATGCGATTAATAATGCAATTGAAATTGCAATGCATACTTATAACATAATAAAATATTAAAATAAGTAATAAGCTAAAGTACAGGAGAGTCCCTCAAATCCGCACAGCTTGGGACATGAGGTTATGCAGGTTTTACAATTTTGCAGATTTCTGGTCATTGCTTTGTTAACATATTTTAAACAGTAATTTGAATGTAATTAATAATGCAAGCAAAACTATAATGGATGCTTACATTGTAAAAAAATGTTAAGATAATAAAAATTTAGATAATTTTAAAATAATTAAAATATTAAAAGAAAAGTTCTAGATAATAATCAATAGAGTATGATTAAACATTCATTATAAAGGTGAAATGTATTTTTCCTAAATTATTCAATAAAAATTACCTCATAATGGTACATTACTTATTCACATTAAATCATAAAATAAGGAAGTTTTATTTCAGGTTTAGCCACACTTAATAACCAAAAAAGCTTGATTAATACATAAATATGTTTGGTAAGATGATTCTGATTACCAATGTTAAGAACAATATTTTGAATTTTTCCAGAAATAAATTTATTCTTCCTTCGTGAAAAAACATGAATTCAGTAATATCAACAATACCAATTAAAAAATATATAGAAATGATATAAAATTAAAAAAGTCAAATTTTGTCCCTATATCTTAACTGAAAATTTCATTGTTTACATCCGTAAATTATGAGTGAATTTTAGAAAGTTGCGGATTTCAGGGAATCTACTGTAAGAAAAATTCAGATAATTAAAATAATTTAAAAATAGAATTTTTTTCTTGAAATTTTTAAAAGAAAAAGGTCAAATTTATAATCAATAATATATGTATAAATATTTATAATAAAAAAGTAATGTATTTTTCCTAAAGTATTCAATGAAATTTGTCTCATAAAGATATATAATTTATTTCACATTAAAACCACAAAATAAGGAAGTTATTTTCCTGGTTTAGCTAGATTTAATAACTAAAAAAAACTTGATTAATACATAAATATATTTGATAAGAAGATTCTGATGACAAGTGATATCAGCAATACCTTAAATTGTTTCAGAAATAAATTTATTCCTCCTTCATGGAAAAAATGAATTCAGTAATATTAACATAAATAGCAATATAAAAATAAAAAAGTCAAATTTTGTCCCTACATCAGAACTGAAAATTTTACTGCTTACATCCATAAATTATGTGTGGATTTTAGAGAGTTGTGGACTTCAGGTTTGCAGATTTGAGAGAGTCTACTGTACTATTCAGTATGTTAAATTGTTCTTCTCTGATTGAAGGCATTGAAAAAAATTTTAAATAATGCACAATAGTTATGCGTAACCAAAAATGGATCTTTTTTCTTGCGTTTTATATTTTAATAAACCTAATGAAGGAATATTGGAAATAAGTGAGTAATTTGCAATTTCTTTGAGTATTTCACTTTATCTTAATGACACATTATTGGATGGCTTTATGAAAAAGAAAAAAAGATTTATTAGAGCAAAATCTCAAGTTTTGGCGTAAAGGTGAAGAATTTAATTAAAAAAGCTTGTACCAGTTATTTTTCCTAAATTTTGAAACAGCTTTTGATGCCTTTTTTTCTGATTTATACATTTTCTCAAATATATTGTAAAATTTGAAAAGCAGCTAAACAAATTTATGTACAATCTATTGTTTATGCTCAAAATTTTTATTTGCTATAATTTAATACAGTAGAGCACCTGTTACACGGAATCATTGGGACAGAGGGTTTTCCATATTTTGGAATTTACTGCATTTTAGGTCCTTCTGAATTTCGCAACCCCCCTCCCCCCTTCTTGCGAAATTCATAATTTTTAAAAAACATAAAAATAACAAAATTAAAATAATCCCATGTAGAATATGAATAAAACTTACATTTCGGATGTTTTGAAATTATGTAAACAAAATAAACTGCATTATTCAATGATAACAATGAAAAAATAATGAAATGGGTAACTAATATTCTCTCTCCATGCTCTACCTTTTTTTTCTTCTTTACAACTACATAGTAATTCACATAAAAAAAAATGATAGATCATTTTTAATAATTTTTTTTTAATAATTTCGCTTGATGACCATGCAGGAAATCTTTTTCCACGACGGTTTTTAACTATTTTCATTAATTGCCGTGAAATATAATTATTACAATAATATATGCGAGACTAATAATAATATTTGTGGGAGCGATTCTTTCTCCAACAGCCAAGTATCATGTCTTGTAAGGTTCTTCATATCGCAACTCTGATAGAAAAGGTCTTTAGAAAGCAGACGATTTTCTGAAAAAACTCCATTCAGACGAAAAGCCGAAGAAAAAGAAATGAACGGAAGAGATCGTTGGATGGAATGTTTGGAGAGTTGGTGTTGACTTTAGAAGAATGTTGATTAAGATGACGCGATTAAGATGTTTTAATTAAAGTTTCCTTTTGAATGTTCGAATTGTAAATATTAATATGTAAATATCTTTTTTGTAAATATTAACGTTTAATATAAGTCATTTAAAAGTTTAAAAACGGTGTCAGAATTTAATTTACGTCCGAGTTTATTTACTTATGTGTTCGAAAGAACTTTTAAGAAGAAGAATCTCCATAAATTATGGTGCACAGAAGTTGGGATAAATGACGAACGCCCACAGAAGAGGAAATATTTTTTGAACATCTTGGAAGCCGTTATTATTTAGAATTGTGATGGAATCCTTGCTGGAAATTATTATGAGGAAAACGAGGAAATCTTTTTTGAATATATGTTTAATGATATGAAGCTGTTGGATACTGCGACAATAATGCTGTTTAAATGTGTGAAGCTGAGCATCTGATTATGAAGTGAGTTTATTATTTCATTTTTTCTTTTCAATAATGGAAAAATTAGTTGATTTAAAGGAATTAGAGTTTTTTTTGAAAACTGAAAAATCAGCTAGTATTAAGACATTGCACAAATTAATTTTTGGAGAAATCGGTGACAGAAATAATCGACGAAGAATTCGGAATTTTACTGGGTTTACGTTTGAAGTAGATTCCGATGAATATCAAACTAAATTCAAAGAAATTAAAGATAATTTTTCTGTTAACGACTTAATTACCATTTGCAATGTTTTGTGTATAAATAATTCGGGAACTTTTGATGAAATTGCTGCCAGAATAATTTCTAGTTTATGTGATTTTAATATTTTAAAAATTAATATGATAGCCGATGTAGGTACTCTTAGTGATGACGAAAGTGTCGATGAATTTAATGATGATTTACAAGATAAAACTAAAAATATTTCAACTGTTTTTGAGAATAATATGAGAAATGATTCTGGTAGTTCTAACTGTGAAAGTAATGAAAATCAGAAAATTCTAATTCCTGATTATGTTATTAAACCAAGCATTTCTATTAATGATATTTAAAGTATGATTACAATGTTTGAAGGTACTCAAGTACAAAATATTAATAAATGGATTGCCGATTTTGAAGATATTGTTTCATTATTTAACGTTAGTGATTTGCACAAATTGATTTTGGCTAAACGCCGTATGACAGGCAAAGCAAAATTATTTCTTGAAAGTGAAACAAATATTAATTCGTGGTCTAAATTAAAAGCCCTACTCATATCTGAATTTGGTCAAACGTGCAATTCAGCTGAATTACACGAATTGCTGTCCAAAAGAAAAATTAGACCACATGAATCGTTAGATGAATATTTTTTAAATATGAAACAATTATGCTCAAAAGGCAATATTGAAGATTCTGCCCTTATTCAGTATGTAATAAATGGAATTAATGACCCCATTTCTAAAAATTCTTTTTTGTATGGTTGTCCCAATATTGCTGAATTTAAACAAAAATTAAAGATTTATGAAAAAATAAGATCGGAGTATGAAAATGCAAAATTTCATAAATATGAAGGAGCTAAGCCTAAAATTAAATCCGAAGTTGAAGTTAAGAACAAATTTAAGCCTGTAAAGCCAAATATGCGTTGTTTTAATTGTGGCGGGAATAATCATAAGAGTATTAACTGTGTAAATAAAGATAAAGGGCCGCTTTGTTTTGCTTGTAACGCTTATGGTCATAAATCATTTCAATGTAATAAATCTAAAGATACAAGTGTTAAAAATGCTCAGTCACAAGTAAACATTATTACATCCCAAGATTTAATTCTGAAAGAGATAAAGCTTTATTCTTTGCGTTTAATCTCTTTAATAGATACTGGTAGCCAAAAGACTTTGTTAAAGAAAAGTATTTATGATAATTTGAAGAACTTTGTAGAATTAAAACCTACGAGTATCTCTTTGACCGGTCTAGGAAAAGCCTCAATTAAACCAGAAGGTTGTTTCAATTCAGAAATCGAAGTAGATGGTTCAAAATTTAAAGTTACTATTTTTGTCGTTAAGGACAGTTGCATTAATTTCGATTTAATTATTGGCACTGATGTTATTCATCAAGGTACATTAACTATTTCTGAGAATAAAGTGAAACTGTTTAAAGCTGAAGTTCAGTCTAATGACTTTTTAGTTAATATTGTAAATGTTTTGGATGAGCCTAAAATTGATTTAACTCACATTGCTGACAAAAAATTACGTTCAGAGTTATACTCTTTAATTGAAAATTATGTACATCCAATTAAAACTAAAACAGTAGATGTTAAAATGAAAATTAATTTAACTGACGAAATCCCAGTTTGTTCTTCTCCTCGAAGATTACCGCCATGCGAGAAAAAAATAGTCGAAAACCAAATTGAGGAGTGGTTAGCTCAGGGAATAATTCGAGAAAGTTCTTCTAATTTTTCTTCGCCGGTTGTGTTAGTCAAGAAAAAGGATAACACAATGAGACTTTGTGTTGATTACATATGTCTTAACAAAAAGACAGTACGTGAGCATTTCCCCTTGCCAGTTATTGATGATGTAATAGACCAATTACATTCTGCCGAAGTATTTACCACCATAGATTTGAAAAACGGTTTCTTTCATGTAGATGTTGAAGAAGACTCGCGGAAATACACCTCGTTTGTTTCTCATGAAGGACAATACGAATTTTTGAAATGTCCATTCGGGTTGACCAATAGCCCTAGTGTTTTTCAAAAGTATATTTATAATGTATTTCGAAACCTATTAAAAGATCACATTGTTGTCATTTATATGGATGATTTAATAATACCTGCTAAAAACGAAGCTGAAGGTCTAGAAAAATTAAAACTTGTACTCGAAACTGCATCGGAATATGGATTAGAATTAAATCTTAAAAAATGCAATTTTTTGAAGCGTGAAATTGATTTCTTGGGGTATAGAATCATAAATGGTAAATTGTATCCCTCTCCACTGAAGACTAAAGCCGTAATAAATTTTCCCGAACCAAAGAGTACCAAAGATGTTCAAAGTTATTTAGGATTGACAGGATACTTTCGAAAATTTATAAGAAATTATTCGGTTATAGCTAAACCGTTAAGTGACCTGCTAAGAAAAGATTCAAAATTTAAATTCGATATAGAAGAACAAAGAGCTTTTAATGAACTCAAACGTATTTTGTCGTCAGAACCAGTACTTTTAATTTACAATCTCAAAAGTGCGACCGAAATCCATTGTGATGCCAGTATTGATGGCTATGGAGCTGTTTTAATGCAACAATCTCCAGTAGATAATCAATTTCATCCAGTTTATTTCGCAAGTAAAAAAACCACCGAAGCTGAACGGAAGTACACTAGTTACGAATTAGAAGTTTTAGCTGTAATTGAAGCCCTGAAAAAGTTTAGAGTATATGTGCTAGGTATCCCATTTAAAATTGTAACCGATTGTAATGCATTTAAAATGACTATGGATAAAAAAGAAATGAGTACAAAAATAGCTAGATGGGCAATAATGTTATCCGATTTTGATTATGTTATTGAACATAGACAGGGTAGCAGTATGAGACATGTCGATGCATTAAGTAGGTATCCTATTTGTATGGTAATCCAAGATAGCTTAACTTTAAAAATTATCCAAGCTCAAGAAACCGATGACCATATTAAAACAATAAAAGAAATCCTAAAGATGAAATCTTATGATGATTATCTAGTTAAAAATGATGTTCTTTATAAATGTGTTAATGGTAATGATTTATTAGTTGTACCGGAAGACATGCAAATGAATATAATCAAGGCCGCTCACGAAAAAGGTCATTACGCAGTTGCAAAAACAGAGAAAAGTTTAGAAAATGATTTTTACATCCCTAAAGTTAAACAAAAAATTGAGAAATGTGTAGCAAATTGTGTTCCCTGTATTTTAGTTAATAGAAAATGTGGTAAACAAGAAGGCTTACTTCACCCAATAGAAAAAGAAGAAACTCCATTACATACGTACCATGTTGATCACTTAGGTCCATTAGAAAGCACTAATAAAAATTACAAACATATCCTTTCGGTCATTGACGCATTCACAAAATTTGTTTGGTTGTATCCCACAAAATCTACCGATGCTGCCGAAGTAATTTCTAAATTAGAAATCCAAAAATCTATCTTTGGAAATCCAGTTCGAATTATATCAGATAAAGGTCCTGCATTTACCTCTAAAGCTTTTGAAGATTATTGCATCAATGAAAATATTAAACATATCCCGATTACCACTAGATTACCCAGGTCTAACGGCCAAGTTGATCGTCTAAATTCTGTCATAATATCTGTTCTGTCTAAATTGTCTGTCGATAATCCTAAAAAATGGTATACACATGTAAGCAACGTTCAACAGGTGATAAATTCGACTTTTCAGAGAAGTATAAGCACAACTCCTTTTGAATTGATGTTTGGTACTAAAATGAAACTAAAAAATAACATTGAAATTACTAGTCTTCTGAATGCTGAAATACAATCTGATTTTACAAATAATCGCGAAGATATGAGAAAAAATGCTAAAAAACAGATTTTAAAAGTCCAAGAAGAGAACCGTAAAACTTACAACCTCAGACGAAAGAAAGCTAACAAAGTTAAGATTAATGATGTGGTTGCTATAAAACGCACACAACAAGGTCCAGGTTTGAAGTTAAAACCAAAATATTTAGGTCCGTACAAAGTCATAAAAGTAAAAAATAATGACACCTACGATGTAAAGAAACTTGGATTCAACGAAGGACCCATGGTCACCAGTACATGTGCAGAGTACATGAAGCCGTGGACGGACGAAGCTTGAAAAAAAAAAGAATTTCACCGATTGTGACACTATACCAACTATGACAAACCTCTGGACTGACAACTAATAGAATTTTAACTTTATTCTCGAAAAGACGAAAAGACGTAAGGTAAGAGAAGAGGAAAAGACGTATGAAAGAAGAAGACGAAAAGACGTAAGATAAAAGAAGATGAAAGGACGTAAGAAAGAGAAGACGAAAAGACGTGAAAAAAAAATATATGAATTTTTTCAAGAAATAATCTAAGCTTTGATAAACAATTTGAATAATGACTTCTTTTTTTCAATTAAGACTTTGGATGCTGCTGTGTTTTTTTTTCTTTATCTTTCCAGATGATCCAACTGCTGCTGCCTCCAAAGGGACGAGCATTCGAGGACGAAAGCCTAGTCAGGACGGCCGTTGTGGGAGCGATTCTTTCTCCAACAGCCAAGTATCATGTCTTGTAAGGTTCTTCATATCGCAACTCTGATAGAAAAGGTCTTTAGAAAGCAGACGATTTTCTGAAAAAACTCCATTCAGACGAAAAGCCGAAGAAAAAGAAATGAACGGAAGAGATCGTTGGATGGAATGTTTGGAGAGTTGGTGTTGACTTTAGAAGAATGTTGATTAAGATGACGCGATTAAGATGTTTTAATTAAAGTTTCCTTTTGAATGTTCGAATTTTATGTAAATATCTTTTTTGTAAATATAGACGTTTAATATAAGTCATTTAAAAGTTTAAAAACGGTGTCAGAATTTAATTTACCTCCGAGTTTATTTACTTATGTGTTCGAAAGAACTTTTAAGAAGAAGAATCTCCATATATTTGTATAATTGATTATAATGTCGCTTATAATCATGTAATAATAATAGTAATTCTGCTGATGTCTAATTATAGTGGCAATATGTATATAACCACTATGATTGGACTATAATAATTATACAGTCAAAGCTCTATAATCCATACAAGTTGGGGCCCAAAGATTGTGCGGATTATAGAATATTGTGGATTATAGAGTATTATGGATTTTATTGAGTATATGGTCATTTTATTAACCCTAGATAAAATTTTATCTTTATAGTCAACATAATATGAAAATATGATATCTAATAATTAGATTAATATGCTATCTCAGAAAATGTCTTTTTAAAGTTAATTTATTAAAAAAAATTATATATATGTGCATTTAAATAAAAATAATTACACATGTTAAGTAGTACAGTTTGTTATTTACTGTTAATAAAATAAAAGGGTTATATTTAAAAAAGTGAATATTCTATTATGATTTTTTTCCTTTTTTTTTTTAAATTATTTTTGGATCACAAATTTGTAAATTTTCTTAACTGTTTATTTCACTGTTTACGTTCGTAAAGTAACGCGAATTATAGAAACTTATGGATTATGGGTGCACTGATTATAAAGCCTCGACTGTATAATCACCTTATATTACCACTATAATTTTAATTATAATGTAATAATATTATAGTAGTCGTATAATATAATAATAATACATTATAATGTTGCTAATAATGTAATAATAATAGTCAGTAATATTACTAATTAATATTACTGATGTCTATTTATACCAGTAATATGTAAATTACCACTACTGAAACCGTGAGTAAACAGACTGTTCTGGAATGCCTGAGAAGGGAGGGCGGATACAAGAAAATAAACAGAACTCTCTTGTTATATGTGTATTCAAATAATACAATAGCATAGTCATAATATTTCTTCAGGGGAGCGGGAGGGTTGGATATGTGATGATTCTTTTGAATGTATGCTATAACAAAATTTTAAACTAAAATTTGTCAAAAAAAAAACAAATTTTTTCCTAACTTCAGCAATGGGAAGTTGGTGTCTATGTTCCCTCGACCTTAAAATAACTTGTTGCACATTGAAATAATAGGCTGGAAAAAAAAATATGAAACAGTTTTTTTTTCAGAAATTTCAATATTTAAGTAAAAATTTACAAAGTTAGAAAGTTTTTAAATGTATAAT
Organism: Maratus speculifer; assembly: GCA_964019185.1. NCBI lineage: Eukaryota > Metazoa > Arthropoda > Arachnida > Araneae > Salticidae > Maratus > Maratus speculifer. The sequence goes on along the minus strand of CAXHSM010000423.1, from coordinate 618,160 downwards.
TAATGTTCTGTAATCCCTACAAGTTGGGGCCAAATGTTGAGCGCATTATAGAGTATTTTGGATTATATTTTCATTTTATTATTCCTAGGCAGCATTTTAATTCTATTAATATAATTAATTCTACGGAAAGATAAATATGAAATCTAATAATTGGCTATCTCAAAAATGCCCTTTTAAAGTTTTTTTGTAAATTAAAAAACTGATATGAATATGTGCATTTAAATAAAAATAATTATATAGGTTCCTTAATACAGTTTGTTTTTTACTGTCAATAAAATAAAAGAGTTATATTAAAATAATTAAAATTAAATGCTTTATTATGAATTTTTTTATTATTTATTTTAGTTATTTTTAATTGTTTGAAAAAAAAGGTCTTAACAATGGCCTTGAATAAAAGATTGCTACAAAGAGTTTTGCAGTCATAACAAAACCAGAATGTATACACTAAACTCATGACTGTCACACCTTATAGCTATAGCTTCAATAAAGAAACAAAGAGTATACAGAGATTTTTTTTAAAAAATCCAGAAGGAATGCAGTATATACCTGTATATACCCTCCACTACACCCTTTGGTACAAATCAAGCATGATGAATTCTATTTTTGTGAACATTTGATACATGTTTAGATGTATTATTCATATTTATTGTTATGGGTTTTTTTTCAATAAATGCAAATTATTTGGCATTTCATTTCGTATTTTTCTTTTTTTTTTTTTTTTTGCAATGTACAATTTTTCCGTTATAAAAAATATTCCGTTTAAGAAGGTTTTCACTTTAAAAAGTGTTTTTTCACAGAGAACACAAAATAACCATTTCAGCCAAGTTTTCAACATAAGCAGACTCTCTTTACATGCCGTAAAAGTTGTATTAGTTAAGACGGAAACGTGCTTAAAACGAAAATCCAGCACCATGCAACTCCATCTTAACAGGTTCGGTTGTATAATGTATTCGTTACCTGATAATATAAAAACCTTTTTAAAGCGAAAATATTAACGTTCTTGTGAATCTCCTCTCAGAAATTTTTATTGTATTTCAGCCCCCTCCGCTACTGAAAATCTACACCCTCCTTCGGACCCAAGCTTGACCACAACCTCAGGTCACATCAATGGCACTGGGGTTGAAAACAGTCTTATTTTCTCGCTTTTTAGGTGCGTTCGTAACTATATAAATAGGTAGCACCTACTAGTCGGTATTCAGCTCGTCTGTCTGTCCGCAGACAACAGAGCAAAAATGGTCAAACCGAATGATCTGAAATTTTAAATATATACTTATGTCAAAATTTTGTCAAGTCGTTTCAAATTTTATAAAAATTGGATGTATAGTTTAATTACAATGAAGTTTTGAAGTTTGTTTTCCATTACAATATGGACAATGGTAAAAAATGTTTCAATTTCATTTTAATAGTGTTACAGCCTTTCAGATAGAATGAAATTGATATGTATTTACTCGAGCATAGATTCTGTTACAATATGCCTCGTAATTTTTTTTTTATTATCCATTTACAAGGATGTACACTGATATCTGTCTCCTTTTGCACACAAGGGCACTGCAAGGAAACGAGAAATTTTTTGAGAATATCTTCGTTCCCCCAAAAATTGGCACTACTGCAATGCCATTTTCTTTGTTTAATAGAACGATTTACGCTACTGGATTGCTTAAAAGTGCAAATGCAAAAATAGGATGAAGAGATGAAACAAAATGATAAAATGAATATACTTGATTTGTAACTTATTTTCTAGCATGCATTTTAGAAACAACTAGATAAAAATTTGAGAAAGGGGGTTGCTGGCCTTTTGGGTTGACTTCAAGTGTGATTTTCGAGTTTGGGCTGCGCGCATTCCCCAACGCATTCAGGATTCAAATCCTTAATAATTTCAGGAAAATGACATTTCAACTGATTAGAGAACTTTCCTAAGTGTAAGTTGAGGGTTTGGAGGTACTACTAGGTTGTCCCGTCGACCAAAAAATTATCGTGAAACTATAATATTAAATGCCAATAATGGATGATCCTGAATGTCACATTCAATGACAATAAATACGATTCACGTTTTTAAAATGTCATTAATGGATTTTTATTTTTGCTTTTTATTAATATTTTACTAATTATTTATTTTTTCGTTATTTAAAATAAAATTTATGTGAATATGTATAATTTGGCGAAATTGGTCGACGGGATAACAGAGTAGTACTGATTTGGAGAAATATGATATTAAAAGAAAGCTCTCGGAATGTACGTTAAAATTGCAATGGAACTAACCGTCCGAATCCAAATGTTTTTAATATCAGTACTTGAAATGTGAATGAATAAATAAAAAAAATTGACATGCAGATATATAAATAGTTCGCAAGTTAAAAAGTTCTTGGCATTGTTTTTAATCCTCCTGCTAATACCTTTTACCGAGCTACAAGCAAAATCTTTTATACCCACACATTGCCACTTATTTATCTAGGCAGGCACTTTGCATTCTACGAAGTTTTTGCATATGGCTGCATTGGAGGAGTTAAAATCATTCTGTTTTCATGTCCATTCAAAGATCAGTAAGTTTGTACTAGCAAAAAAATCTTTCCAAAAAATGCAAAATCTTTAAATTATCATTATTTTACAACTAAATATTAAATTTTATTTTTACAAAGTATAGTGCATGTCTAGACTTATTAAAATATAGTAAAAGTAAGAAAAAGAACCTGCCTATAACGGAATACTGTCTTAGGAGGCTACTTCATTCAAATGAAAAGACCTGTGGGAGAAATTTATAAATAAATCTCAGAAACATTTAATATTTTTTGTTTGCATAGGATAGCTGAAATCGATCTGTATACAGGACGCTTTTTACTTTTTTTATTTTATTTACAGGTATTTTTTATGAGGACGCTTTTTTTTCGGAATCAGTTTGAAAAGCAAAAGCACTCTCATGTAAAATATATGCAACCGAAATTCAAAAAGTGAAAAACGGCCTGCATTCAGATCAATCTCAGCTGTCCAATGGAAAAAAAAATCAATTAAAAATATTGAAATGCAACCGAGATATCTTTATACATTTCTTCCATTGGATTAGCATTAGTGTACGGGTCTTTTCATTTGACTGAAATGGCCTGTGTGATAAAAATTTAATTAAATCCAACTGATTTTTTAAATCATCAGATTTTAAAACATTCACCTTTTCTATAAACATTTTAATTAAAATTTTAATTTTACTTAAGAAAGGTGTTATAATAAAAATAAAATACATTGACATGCTTCGGAACCGTCAAATAAGTTCCATATTCATAATATAAATAAAACAAAATTTCAAATATTTCTCGGTCAATACAAATGACACGCGACAATGAGATATAAATAACAAAAACACGCGCTCTATTGCAAAAAATTAAATTAAAATATAGACCATGATCTAAAATATAAATAAAAATAAAATTTCAAAATATTTCACGGTCAATACAAAAGACTTTAATTTTACTTAAGAAAGGTGTTGTAATAAAAATATAATACATTGACATGTTTCGGAACCGTCAAATAAATTCCATAGTCATAAATAAAAAAAAAAATTCAAAATATTTCTCGGTCAGTACAAATGACACACGACAATGAGATATAAATAACAAAAAACACGCGCTCTATTGTTGCATGCCTTTTGTATTGACCGTGAAATATTTTGAAATTTTATTTTTATTTATATTTTAGATCATGGTCTATATTTTAATTTTTTGCAATAGAGCGCGTGTTTTTTGTTATTTATATCTCATTGTCGCGTGTCATTTATATTGACAGAGAAATATTTTGAAATTTTGTTTTATTTATATTTTGACTATGGAACTTATTTGACGGTTCCGAAACATGCCAATGTATTTTATTTTTATTATAACACCTTTCTTAAGTAAAATTAAATTTTTTATTAAAATGAAATAGCCTCTTAACCTGAAAAATATGTTATTCCATGCAAAATGAATGTACTAATATGTAAGAATGAATATGTCACCAATTATTTGTGTATCATCAAATAAGACACTAAACCATGGAAGAAGTGTCAAATATTTTTTTCTTTATTACTAAAGGCTAAAACATAAAAAGTAAAAATAGTAAATATAATGACATATACAGGGATCATATCCCATTTTGGAAATAAAAATATGGGATATTTACATGTATTCTCTATTTGGAATGAGACAAATTTTACCTTAAATAATGGTTATCAGATAGTCTATTGGAAAAAAGCGAGGTGTCTACTTGACAATGTAAAAAAAAATCCTTTGGAGAACATTTTAGAAACACAAGGATTTTATCCTGTATGCATTAAAAGATGGGTTCTTAGATTACTATTCTGAGAAAATCTCTTGGAACATATTTCACAAGTAAAAGGTTTTTTGCCAGTATGTGTCAAGAGATGTTTTCGTAAATCACCATTCTGAGAAAATCCTTTGGAACATATTTCACAAACAAAAGGTTTTTCTCCTGTATGTATCAAGAGATGCCTTCTTAGACTATTACACTGAGAAAATCTCTTGGAACATATTTCACAAACATATCTTTTTTCTCCTGTATGAATGTTTCTTACATGTTTTATGAGATCACTGTTCCGAGAAAAGCCCTTGGAACATACTTCACAAGCAAAAGGTTTTTCTCCTGTATGTGTCATGAGATGACTTCTTAGATCACCATTCTGAGAAAATCCCCTGGAGCATAATTCACAAACAAAAGGTTTTTCTCCTGTATGCCTCATGAGATGAGTTCTTAGGTTACCATTCAAAGAAAATCTCTTGGAACATATTTCACAAATAAAAGGTTTTTCTCCTGTATGCATTAAAAGATGGGTTCTTAAATTACTATTCTGAGAAAATCCCTTGGAACATATTTCACAAACAAATGGTTTTTCTCCTGTATGCGTCAAGAGATGGCTTCTTAGACAATGATTCTGAGAAAATCCTTTGGAACATATTTGACAAACGAAATGCTTTTCTCCAGCATGCGTCAAGAGATGGGTTTTTAGATGACCATTCCGAGAAAATCCTTTGGTACATATATCACAAACGAAAGGTTTTTCTCCTGTATGAGCCAATAGATGGCTTCTTAGAGTACTATTCTGAGAAAATCCTTTGGAACATATTTCACAAATGAAAGGTTTTTCACCTGAATGGGTCAAGAGATGTCTTCTTATATTACTATTGAGAGAAAATTGTTTGGAACATGTTTCACAAACAAAGGGTTTCTCTCCAGTATGAGTCAAGAGATGTCTTCTTAGATTACTGTAGAAGTACTGTACTTAGAATTAAGGGCTGTTCACTGGAGGAAGATTTTTCTTCTGTAATCGATGACATTTTCTTAAATGAATAAGCCAAATTTCATGCGATAACAGGAATTTCTTAAAATTACTAGTATGAAGAGATTGATGCCATTTTTATCGAAGGGAATGACTTATTGAACTTATACGAAAGCAGTTTTATCTTCCATTGAATCTAAAAAACATAATGAAAAATAAATTTCAAGACATTTAAAAAAAACTGCAGAAAATTTTACCCGTCAATTAAATACTAGATTTGGCAAGTTTAATTTCCTTAAAGAGTATAAAATTCAAACATTAAATTTATCACATAATACATTGTTGGATGTATGAGTGTAAATACCCATACATACAGGGCTCGAAATGTACTTGAGCAACCTGGAACATCATTACGGTTTGTGAAATTTTAAAAACATATTTTTTCAATTTTACGTACATAACTAATTGTACTCTCAGTTAATGTGCAGTAGAATAATGAAAAATTATTGATTTGAATAAATATCATGATCCACGTTAACTTTTTTTTTATATAAAGATGAATTGAATGAATCTGAAATTTAAGATAAAAATTAATGTTGATATAGTATCTGATGGTATTTAAATACTGAACTAACAGTATTGAACCATGAACACTTGTATTATTTTCCGAATTATAATTACATTTTGAAACATTGAGACAGTACGACATGGAATAAACGAGATGGATTTAGGTTTTGGCACATTCAACTAGTTAGATTATCCTATTAAAATTTTTATAAAAATAGTCCTAAATTTTTCCAAGTTTTTTGCTTATAATTTACTGAGTTCTTAATTTTAAATAATGTTATTTTCCGAAAAAATGATCAACAGCATTGTACAGAATAACCTGTTTTCAGAATTAAAAAATAAGAAAAATTATAAGAAAAATGAGCAGGTTTACTAAATAATTTTTCATTGCACATGTGTAAAAGCTAGAAAAAATTTCATTTGCATATTGTGTTAGCTAGATACATAGAACAACTTTTGTAGAAGTTTCAAAAACATAGCTTGAAAATTCTGAAAGTGATCGTCAACAAAATAAGCTAAAAATCCATTATTTCCAAAATGAAGTAAAATGATGAGGGCTGTATCCATTTTTCCATTGATTAGTGTCAATTTAGAATACACAATATGGCACATACTAATATATTAGGATACAAACCCTCATTTTTTTTTTTTTTTGCTTCATTTTGGGAACAACAGATTTAAAGCTTATTCTATTGATCATTTTCAGAATTTTCAAGCTACGTTTTTTAAACTTTCACTAAAGTTGCTTTATACATCTAGCTAATACAATATGGAAATGAAAATTTACTAGCATTTACACATCCACAATGAAAAATTATTTAGTAAAACTACACATTTTTCATAGTTTTGGAAAAAAATATTATTTTATGTTAAGAACTCAACAAATTATGAGCAAAAAAAACCTGGAAAAATTAGGGACTGTTTTTATAAAAACCATAAATTCTAGTCGAATGTACATCCTAACAGCATGAATACAAATTATTACATTAAGCCACTTAATCATAATTTACAGTTTGAACACTTTAGCTACATTAATTTTTACAGATTTATCCAAAAGATGTTCGTTCCTTTTCAATTTGTTGGTGATCCCCTATGGAGTTTCGGGAAACAAATCTTCACAGAAATGTATAACTTTTACTATTGTCTTTACATACTTAGAGTTTTAGGTTAATTCCTCATGTATTGCTCTAGGCTCTAGATATTTAACAAAGTGTCTAAAATTGCAAATAGCTGGTCACCTCTGGCCATATAATGCATGTGCCTATTATATAATTTTTTTTTTTTTTTTTAATTGTATAGTTATTGTATTTTGTAATTTACAACATTTAATGGCGACAATGCATAAAAAACATAGTTATATTTTTAAAAATATATATATTAGAGCATTTGAATTGATTTTTCTTGATGGCTTTCAATTCTTTCTAATTTCAAGTCCTTTGCATCTTTCTATTATCATATTAATGAGAGATATTAGCCTTATTATTTATCTAAATGCATTCTAGTTTAAAAAAGTCTGTAAACTGGAATGACCATGATCGTGATAATTCCAGATTAAAGAAGTTATATTATATATTTAAATTATCTCCTGAAGATGGAATGATACTTTTTGGTTAGCAAGGTGCCAGTGTTAAATATAAATATATGGGTGATTCTCAAAATAGGGGACAATTTATGTCTTTCGGCATACAAAAAAAAAAAAAAAAAATAAATAAATAAATAAATAAAAAAAAATAGAGGTTTTCTGTCATGTTTTTATATTTAGATATGTTAGTCTTAATATCATTCATTATTTGCACTCAAGAATTACACACTTTTTAGTTAAGAACACCTTAAAATAACAGAATAAATGTTCAAAATGTCATTAGCATGGATGTCCACAGCAGCTGTGCCTTGTATATACTAGCTTTTTAAAGAGTTAATATCATGTTTATAAAATAAAACAAATGTTATTCTTTCTTTAAATCAATCAAGGAGACGATTTATCCAATAAATTTCTTTTTAAAAATAAAATTATAGTATATAAAAAAAGAATTAAAGATTGTCCTCCATATTCTATTTTCAAAACAAGGTCATACTATAACAGCTGGTTATTAATCAAAATTTCATTTTCACATATGAAAATAGTTTGAAAATATAAAGTTTCTCCATGGCAACAAGTAGCCATTTTATCCCAGCCTGAAAATGGAAGCACGTATATTGTATTTTAAGAATAGAAGTTGAATATTAGGGGCGTACATCAATTGTATGTCATTAGAATGGATAATAGTTTTCATCTTTATTTTATAATTAAAATTTTTATTTTACTTATTTGCATAGGGCTTTTGTGTTTTAAAAAGCCCCAGAAAGGACTATTGCATTGTGATTATATTATGGCTCATAATCTTATTTAAATTAAAATTTGTCATTAGCATGATTTTTCTGTACATGCTAAAGACTCCTATGTGCATAAATGTAACCATTGCTTATATTGTATCTTTTACAAAGTTTAATTTTACATATAAATTTAGGTATTACATTTATTATCCGTAAAATATGCATTAAATCTGTCAGAAAATCACTAAGACAGCTTCTTACATTGTTAGTGTCAGAATGTTGCTCATGTAAACAAAGTTTGCTCTTTGGTAATGTTTTTATTCTCCTTATATGTATATATATAAAAATGGAAACCATTTGCTGAAAAGGAAGGCTATTAACTATAGAAAAAATATTTAAACAGGAAGAAAATAAAAATTTCTTAATATATTTATTCCATGCAATTTGTTTTGTCATTAGCATGGCTCAAAAAATACTAATTATTTTTTTTTAAAGTTAATTTTTAAATATTTAGCTCTGCTGACTACATGTAAAGTATACCTAATACTATATTAACAACACCTATTTTTTTCAGAAATTTTGCTAACAGTAATTTTTTTAAGATTTCACTTTTGAAATTGTCCCCTATTTTGAGAATCACCCATATATCTATACATATATATTTGTATATATGCAGTCCCTTCCCTCTAATCCACAACACTATAATCTGCACTATATTTCAGATGTAAACAAAGTTTTTTTTAAGCAAGATTTTGTGCAATTTAATCACAAAAATATGTAATTTGATGAATTTAATTAGAAATTTTTAATGGATTCTGCATTTATTAGGAAGAAATGTTTTATTTATCTTGGAAATAAATATTAGACTTTTATATTCTGAACACTTTGTTAGCTATATAAAAGATAAAAGGCATTCGTGCTAAGGGATAAGTATCAGTTTTTTTTTTTTTTTTTTTTGAAAAAAAAAAAAATTGTTATTGATCAAGAAATTCTAGCTTTTAAAAGACTTCAAGGTTAAATTGTAGAGCAAAAAGTAAAAACTTTAAAGCAGACCACTATCGCTCAATATTTGATAGATTTAAAAAAGAGTAGAAATGTTTCCTTTATTATTATTACATTACCGTGAAATACCGTTAATCCGCCCTTCCCGATCAAACGCCCCCTCCCCACTTTATAAAGATTGATTGTATGTATGTCGGCCGATTATCTACGCTATGGGATATAGGCCCTATGGGGTGGGATGCCCTCCGTGGGGGTCTTTCTAAGGGAACCTAACCCGTATTTACGCAAGGCTCGAAGAAAACCACGGAAAACTCCGAACGGTTAGGCCGACGGTCGCGATTGGGTTCGAACCCAGCACCTACCGTCTACCAGTTTGAGGTCAGAACCTCTCGGCCACTGGTGGGGCCACTTTATAAAGAATTTGAAATTTTCAAAAAATCCCGAGAAAGCGCCCTCCCTCTCGATTCTCAAAGGCGGTTGAGAGTGGGATCAATCATTTTGAAATGAATGAATCTTGAATCGTTGATGAAATGCACGTTTTTTTCAAGATTTTTTAATTGATTTCATGTTTGTTTTGGCTTTTTTTTACTAATTTCTGCTTTTTTCTTCGTTTTTTCGACAGAATTTACGTTTAAAAAAGAAAAAAAAACAATTTTTTTAAGGTATAAAAATTCAAGATTCATTCATTTCTTAATGAATCATTCCTGTAAATTTTGTTGAGCGATCGCGAAAAAATCCCGTGTAAGCGCCCTCCCCTAACTATTGTACGATTTTTCTTTTCGTTTGGGGGGGCGGATTAACGGTATTTAAATGTATCTCTTATATTAAGTAAAGTATTGTTTTTTAATTAAAAAAAGCATTTTCATTCATTTCTATTACAGTGTGATTAATATATTTGGGGATAATTTCCAAACATTAAAATATAAACAAACAAATGACTAATACTTTGCAAAATTCTATAATCTGCAAACCCCTTTGTCTCGGCATTTGCAGACTAGAGTAAACATACTGTTTATGTACACAAGGATGCAAAAAGATAGAAATATCCCTCTAATTGTTGAAATAAAAAATCTAATTATGTTAACCACATATAAATTTAATTTTTGAAACTAATTAGTCAGTATAAACATACTTAAAACAATTCAAAGCAATTGTTATAAATATAATAAGCATGTTGTGTTTTCTCTCAATATTGACTAAGAGAAAAATAATAAAAGAAAACAAATATTTTTAAATTACAGAAATATTACATATTAACTGAGTTACTTTTATGATCAACAGTTTCATTGTAATGTCCTAGCATAGAGTTAACATAGTTTCAAATGTGTTGAGTAGCTAAAAGATGTCATATCTTTCAAATTACGGATTTTAATTCTGTAATCAATTTATACCACATATTTTGACCCTTTATCAATACATATTGTGCACTGTAATATCCCAAACATTCTTCATGGTATTTACGTTTTGATGACCGAATCCCCAATCAAGTTTGAAAGTCTTATTTAACTTCAAATCACTTCTTTGTGTCCTTTTCATAGAGAATTTGGGAATTGTCTTGTTAAAAAAAATTGTTAAAGCTGTTAATGTTTTCACTCAGGTTCAAAAAAAAAGTTTAAACTCATGTTAATCAATCGAAGATCTTTATTTTTTTGCAAGATCTTTTTTTAAAAAAAGGACTCCTTTCAAAAGACCTTGCGTATTTTAAGATTTTATGTGATGTTTTAAAGAAGTTACTACACTTCAAGAAATAGCATTCTACCATGTGAATATAAGTATGATTATTTCCTTTATCCATCTAGAAAAGCAGTTTTAAGCACACCTTTCAAGAAAAAACAGCATAAATCATTAGAAAACCTTCTCTTATTAACTCTTCGAAACAACACACTTTTCTTCAGAATTCCATGCTAATATGAATGAATAGACTCTTAATTATCGAAATTATTTAAATTTTTTAATATGCTAATGTTAAAATATTTACATATACAGTAGACGCCCTCAATTCTGCAATCTTAAAATCTGTAACTATCTAAAATCTGCACATAATTTACAGATGTAAACAATGAAACATTCAGTTCAGATAGAGGGACAAAATTTAATTTTATATTTTATTTATATCAATTCCATATATACAGTCAAAGATCTATAATCCGCACAAGTTGAGGCCAAAGGTTGTGCGGATTATGGAATTTTGCGGATTATAGAGTATAATGGATTATGCGTCATTTTATCATTCTTAGACAGCATTTTAATTCTATAATCAGTATAATATGGAAAAATAAATATGAAATCTAGTAATTAATTTAATAAGTAATCTAAAAAAATGCATTTTTAAAGTTATTTTATTTTTTTTAAATGATATATATATATGTATTTAAAGAACAATAATTACATATTAATAATGAGATTTATTTTTAAGGAATATTTTATGGAAGAAAGTATAAAAAAAATGAGAACAAATTATGCACAAAAAATAACCAATACAAAGTAAAATAAATGGTAATTACTTCAGTATACTGTAATGAAATAGTACTATGAATATTATTTAAGAAATCTTTTGTTTAACAAAAATAAGAGTGTTGTTTGTTTCAAAACCTGAAATGAATGAATCATGAATCTTTGATGAAATGTGCGTTTTTTCGAGATTTTTTAATTGATTTCATGCTTGTTTTGGCTTTTTTTTTTTTTTTTTTTTTTTTTTTTTTTTTTTTACAAATTTCTCCTTTTTTGCGTTTTTTCAAGAGATTTTACGTTTAAAAAAAAAAAAAAAATTTTTCAAGTATCAAAATTCATGATTCATTCATTTCATCATGATTCATTCCTGTAAATTTTGTTGAACGAACGCAGAAAATCCCGTGTAAGCGCCCCCCTCTAACTATTGTACGATTTTTCGCCACGTTTGGGGGGGCGGATTAACGGTATTTTACGGTATAATATTTAGTTCTCAGCTGGTGCTGTGTTTATTGTTATTCTCCTGAACTTGCACAAACTGAAATAGCTACGACTGAACAGTTGTCAATTCGAACGTTCAGTAAGCTTAGGCACGTTACGTAATACAGTTTAGTTTTTTACTGTCAATAAAATAAAAGAGTAAATTTAAAAAAAATACATGTTTTATTATGATTTTTATTAAATTTTTTATTATTTGTTAAAAAAAAATCATTTTTGGATCACGGATTTGTAATTTTTTTTAACTGTTTATTTCATTGTTTACATTCGTAAAGTAACGCGGATTATGGGAAATTGCGGATTATGGGTCCGCGGATTATAAATCCTCGACTGTATTTTAATTTATAATTTTCGTTACAATTACTGAATTTATGTGTTTTCATGAAGGAAGAATAAAATTATTTCTGAAAAAATTCATGATATTGCTGATATCACTGGTAATCCCAATCTTCCTACCAAATACATTCATGTATTAATAAATTTTGTTTGGTTATTAAGTTTGGCCAAACCCTAACCTGAAATAAAACTTCCTTACTTTATGGCTTTGATGTGAATTAGTAATATATATTTATAAGTCAAGTTTCATAGTAAAAATACATCTCATCTTTATAGTAAATATTTAATTATACATGTAATTTGATATTTTTAATATTTTAATCATTTTAAAAATTATCTAAAATATTTATTATTTTAGTTTATTACTTATTTTATATTTTATTATATCGTTAGTATTCATTATAATCTTGATTGCATTAATGATTACATTCAAATTACTATTTAAAGGATGTAAACAAAGCAAAGATCAGAAATCTGCAAAACCTCTGGTCCCAAGCTGTGCGGATTTGAGGGAGTCTACTGTACAATATGAATAAATCCTTAATTTCATTCATACAATTTACTGAAGGATACTACCAAACAGATTGAATAAATTATAGAGCATGCAAAAAATTAATATACAGTAGACTCCCTCAAATTTGCACAGCTTGGGACCAGAGGTTTTGTGGATTTTAGAATTTTGCGGATTTCTGGTCATTGCTTTGTCTAGATTTTTTAAAAAGTAATTTGAATGCAATTAATAATGAAATCAAAAGTATAAGGAACGCTTAAATATGCTAAAATATTAAAATAAGTAATAAAATAAAATAAAAAATTATAAGTTAAATCGCTTTCAAATTTATAAGCAAAAACAAAACTTTTAATTTTAAATATTTATAATGAAATTATGAAAATAACTAGTTGGATGCATCAATCCCAAAACTCTCTTCTATTCCATATATCTGAATGTTTCAAAAAATATTTACAAATACAGTCGAGTCTCTATATAACGAAAACCATCGTTCAGTCAAAAAATTCGTTGAATAGAAAACGGCAAAAAATTTTGAACTTTATAAGAAAGCATTATGCCTATTCCAAAGGAGTTTTTATACGAATGCAGTAGAAGATAACACCAGCATAGATGACGTTTAGTAACAATTCTTCATTCAAATGATCTCTCACAACAAAAAATGTTCCAAGTTGCCGCAAACAACAAACATAAACTCTAAAAGTAATGAGAGTTAGTTTAAATAGATGAAAGCCTGCTGAAAAAAACAACCTTTTCTGCAATTGCCCCCTCACCCCTTCCTTATTGCTGACTTACTATCCAAACCAAGAAATAAACACCATTTTCAAGACGATAATGGAATAGTTTTATCTTTTAGGATGCTTTGTGATTATTACAAATCATTCCAATAGCAAGCAAATGTTTCACTCTTTTCCAAGAACGCAAGCTCACCTTGGCTAAAACAAAGTCAAGTATAACCATGCAAAAATATTGTTGTTTTTTTGGGGGGGGGGGGGGGGTTAAATGCCTTTTTTTTTAGACATAAGGAATAAGGTAGAGGATGCTATGTAGCTATGACTTATAAACGAGAAATCAATGAAAAAAATTTACTCTACAAATAATTTGAAGCGTTTTCAGAACATATAAAAGAACATTTTTGAAAAAATTCGTTAAATGGAGATATATATTTCCTTATATGTAGATTTTTAATGTAATCATGAAAAAAATTGACCGTTCCTACAAAAAATTCTTTAAATAGAGAAATTCGCTGAATAGAATTTCGTTGTAGAGAGAGTCAACTGTATTAATACTACTTCAATATTGTTAGTTCAGTACTATACCAACTTTTATTTTCATCTAGAATTTTTGCTGCAGTCAGTTAATTAGATTAAGAAAGAGTTAATCTCGATCATGATATTTATTAAAATCAATATTCTTTTCTGTTCTGCTATACATCAGTTGTTTGCGAATAGACAATTTTAGAAAGATACGAAGTTCGCATCGCTGCAAGAACCACCAATTCTCTGTAAGGATTATGAAAAATCAAAATTATTTTACAAAAATCATTATTACAGTACCATCTTTGGGCAAACTATTTTCAAATGGAAGAAAGACCAGACAGTCATTCCCAGAAATGTATCCAAAGAAATTTGGTTCAATTCTATGCATAACTTCATACAGTATTTGATGGTAGAACAAAGAAAATGGCACAAAAATTGCAATTACAGCACCGCCTTACAGCGAAATGTTTCCATATTGAAGAAGAATCTGCTGATTACAGTCAAAAATATGCACAAAATATTTGGATCATTCTATGCATAACTTCAAACACTTTTTGATAGTATGATGGCGACACTGGGCAGACAGATGTTTTGAATAAACATGTTTTTGGGGATATTTGATCCCTAAAACACGCAAATTCCTCAAAAAAATAATTGATTACAATAATTTCTTCTTTGAAAGATAGAAGAAATTAAAAATAGGTTTGTTTAGTTGTGTAACTTAAAAACCAATTAACCCATTGTTTAAATTAAAAGAAAGAAAGAAAATTAGTAAAATCACAGTTAAATAAACAACTCCAAATTTTATGAAGATAAAAAACCAACATTTAGAAATGCTTGTAAGGTAGCAAACAGCTGTTTCGAATCTATTACCATTCGCTCCCGTAATAGCCATATAAGACTGTGCTTCCCTGTCGCTTTGCTCAGCTTAGCTTTTTCTAGCATGCTGAGTCTTATACTGATGAAGAATCTCGATAGTAGATTCGAAACGGCTGCTTTCTATTCTTTTCATGCATTATTTGTGCATTTCTCAATGTTGGTTTTTTATCTTTATACATTTTTGCACAAAAGCTTCATTTGCTGTTTTGACTTCAAATTTTGTTTTACAATCTGAAAGTAGATACAATTTTCTAAAAGATGTAAACGTAAACTTTTAAATTTGTTACAGAGTTTAAATATAAATAGTTGGAAAGCTGTCAATTGTTTAAACTTTTGAGAATTACCTTTTATTCATCGATAGGGAACTTATAATAATATTTCATCTTTTGCATTATAAACAAAAGTTTTTCGCATTGTTTGGGATCAAACGATTACTGTTATTAATATATATTTGGTTTGTTGCATTCTGCCGGATATCCGATAGAGAAGTCGGATATCCGGTGATTGTGATTCGGATATCCGATGATATTTCGGATATTGAAAAATCAGTCGGATATTGGCCGAATATCCGTTGCATCCCTAAGACTGATTTATGCAACAGCAATTAGAATTTATGCAACAGCAAAAAATAGCTGATTATTATTATTACAGTCCATTTTCGGAATTTTGTCAAAAATTAAATTAAGAAATATGTATAAAATAAGAAAATTTAATATGAAAAATAACTTAACACAATGCTTCAATCGCAGTAATTTAGAAAGTTGAAAAATATGCTAACTTAAAAAAATGTTTTTGGCGTAGCTCTACTTAGTTTATACAAAGTACTTGAAATTTGTGCATTCTTCAGAAATTTATATTTTTAAAAAACTCACTGTATTGAAACTGTCCCTGCAAGAAAAAGTGAAAAAAAAAGTAGAAATACTAATTTTTGAAACTCTCTTGAGCCAGTTTATTCTATGTTGAAAGATATTTCTTAAACAAATAGATTTATATATATACATATATATACAGTAAAACCTCCATTAACGGCCACCTCCGAAGAGCGGTCACCTCTAACAACCGGCCACTTTTTCATAGAACGGAATGAATCGTATTGAAATAATATTAGATCGAACCTCCGAATACCATCACCTCTGAAAACCGGCCACGGCCAGGGAAATCCACTCCGATACGGCCACCAAAACAAGCCGAGACCATTGCAAATCGCGACATTTTAAAAAAATCTTTTGTTTTAGACACCTGTTTTGTCCTCCCCCCTTCTCTCCATTGCTGCTACAATTATAGTGAGGAGCACTTTTTATTTCGTCCAATAGTGTGCTCGCCTTTTTACTCCCCTCTCCCCCAGGACACACTTCTGTGGAGTAGTATCGGAGAAACTCTGTGTATACGTGTATTTATTCTCGCAGTGACACAAGCCAATTGCGAAAGTAACATAAACAAATTAAAGTACGTTAAATTGAAGTGAGAAACTTCTTTCACTAATTTAAAATATAGTTTGAGAGTTAACTTTGTTTCTTCGTTTACATTTTTGCACTAGTTCACACGCAGAATGTGGACAGCGCCGTGCGAAATGGGCGGTCTGTCCAGGCGCGAAAATTTATACTACCAGCATCATTTTGGGGTTACAAGAAAAAGTTGGGGGGAGATGGGGCGTCAAATTGACACTTTGCCCCGCATTTTCTCTTCACACGCCTTTGAATGTGGATATTCAATATTTTTTTACATTTTATTTTTTCACAACTGGCAATAATTTTGAGACTGGCAGTGAAAACGCATCAAATTTGAAAACCTTTATTTAATACGGTCATGTTGATGCCCTCACCCCCTACCTTTTTTATATGGTTCCTCCCTGTTTACGCAGAGAAAAAAAGCGGTAACTATTTCTGCCTTCGCCAGCCATTTGTCTCTAGTTTTCTAAATCGAACATGAGTAAAATTTATAAAAAGAAATTTTTATCACTCAGTGAAAAATTGAAGATAATTGATGATAGTAAGATGGGCATTAGAGCACGGAAATTAGCAGAAAAATATGGATGCGGAAGAACGTAAATAAATGAAATTTTAAAGAATAAAGAAGTGCTCACTGAGAAACATCTTAGAAGCGAAAGCCTAGAAAACAATGTCAAATATCGCAAAACTGAGAATGAAGTAATTAATGAAATGCTATTAGAATAGTTTAGAAATTGCAGATCTAAAAATTTACCGATTTCAAGACCCATTTTTCAAAAAACATTGAAAATTGTCAAACAACTTGGTATTAATGATTTCAAAGATTCAAACGGTTGGTTAGAAAAATTTTGTTTGAATTATACATTTTTTGAAGCATTTTATTTAATTAAATAGTTTTTGTTATTCTTCTAATCAGTTGAAGCAAAACCTCCATATACCGGTCACCTCTAACAAGCGGCCACTTTTGCACAGTCCCATCGCTGGCCGCTCTTCGGAGGTTTTACTGTATATATATATATATATATATATATATTGACTGTATATATAACTATAATGTTTTTATAGGATTTCATTTTTGACTTTTAAAGAAATTCCTATTTTGTATTGTACTCAAATTTTTTTTAGTATTTTATTGACAATTTTTTTTTTTTTTTTTTTTTTTTGCATCTATCTCCTTTTTCATTAAACAAACTGGTTGGATAAAAATTGCTTCCATCATTTGCTTTTATCCCATTAATGTGTTTCATTGCTCCCCAGAATGTTTTTCACTGTACCCTGGCATACGGAGTACAATGAAACACTGTAAAACGTTTACTTTTTGTGATTTTTCAGTCAAAGTTATTGTTTAGAACCTAATAAAAATTTGTTTAGATTGGGAAAATACAAAATTAAAAGTATGTATTAATTACAATTTTTCTACATGCAAAATTGTAGATGGAAAAAAAAATGCTTAAACTTTGTTTCAATGTACCCCATCTTCCCCTATATGTAGCCAAGAATAGACTATATATACAGTAGACTCCCTCAAATCCACAAAGATTGGGATCAAAGGTTTTGCAGATTTCAAAATTTTGAGGTTTTCTGGTGATTACTTTTTTTTACATTTTCAAACAGACATTTGAGTGCAATTAATAATACAATCAAAACTATAATGGATGCTTAAAATATAATAAAATAATGAAATAAGTAGTAACTAAATTAAAATAATAAAAATTTAGATAATTTTTAAAATGATAGAAATATTAAAAACAAAGATAAATTAATAATGGAAAATGTACGATGAAATACTCATTATAAAGATGAAATGTATTTTGTCTAAATTATTCAACAAAACATTACTATTTTGCATCAAAATCATAAAATAAGGAAGGTTTATTTCCGTTTTAGCCAGATTTAATAAACATTTCTTGTTATTAAATATGGCTAAAGAGGAATAGCTTGATTAATACATAAATATATTTGGTAAGAAGGTTATGATGACAAATGATATCAGTGATATTTTGAATTTTTTTTACAAATAAATTTATTCTTCCTTCATGTAAAAAACATGAATTCAGTAATATTAAATTAAATTCCATATACAAAATATGTATGGAATTGGTGTAGTAATAAAGATACAAATAAAAATCACTTGATGTTTTAAACACGTGAATCGTATTTAATGTCATTGAATGTGACATTCACGATCATCCATTATTGGCATTTAATCTTACAGTTTGGCGATAATTTTTTGGTTGATGGGATAACCTAGTAGTACCTTAAAATGACTGAATTGTGATCAGTGATCAAGGCCTTCGTGAAGAATTTTCATTGGTGGGGGAGATAGCCTGAAATTGCCAAGTCAAAATTCAGCATTTGCTAACTCAATAAAAAGCAAACATGAATTAGTTCTCGGCATTTGTCAACTAGTTTTATAATTTTACCAAGTTATCACGATTACAAAATATAATGTAGTTTTTAATTGAAAAAATCTTAATAATATTTCTAATTACATTGGTAACTTTCATTAAATCTATCAGAAATAGAAGGTATAGTGAAGTTTTTTATTAAAGTTTTGAACTAATTTGCAGTTAAGTTTATAAATTTGCCAACGTTAACAGCATATGTAAATGTTTGTAGGGGAGGCTCCCCCTCTGCCCCCCCCCTTAGCAAGGACCCTGTACATGAGATTAATTGTTTGCCAAGGAAGTAATATTTAAATGTTGGATTTTCAATTGAAAATGTAGAAGATAAAGTTATCTAATATTTATTCCTTTTGACATAAAAGATGTTAGATTACATTTATGTGTACTTGCATTTTGTGGAATTAAGCTAGAAATTATACCTTGTAAGTACAGTAGACTCCCTTAAATCCGCACAGCTTGGGACCAGAGGTTTTGCGGATTTTAGAATTTTGCGGATTTCTGGTCATTGCTTTATTTACATTTTTAAACAGTAATTTGAGTGCAGTTAATAATGCAATCAGAACTATAATGAATGCTTACAATATAATAAAATATTAAAATAAGTAATAAACTAAAATAATAAAAATTTAGATAATTTTTAAAATGATTAAAGTACTAATAATAGCAAAGGCCAAGTTAATAATAGTGTATGATTAAATATACTTATAAAGATTAAATGTATTTTTCCAAAATTATTCAACAACACTTGTCTCATAAATATACATTACTAATTCATATCAAAATCATAAAATAAGGATTTCCTTTTTCAAGTTTAGCCAGGCTTATTAACCAAAAAATCTTGATTGATGCATAAATATATTGGTATGAAGATTGTATTACCAGTGATATCAGAAATATTTTGAATTTTTTCCCCAAAAAAATATTCTTCCTTCATGAAAAAAACATGAACAGAGTATTATTAAGAAAATTACAAATTAAAAAAAATACATGGAATTGATACAAAACTAAAAAAAATCAAATTTTATCCTCATTTCCAAACTGAAAGTTTCATTGTTTACATCCATAAAATATGTGCGGATTTTAGAGAGTTGCGGATTTAAGGGAGTCTACTGTAATCTGTTTGAAATTAAATACTAATTAAATATTCTCTAATAAATACATATCAATGTGTAAATGTCTTACTCAGATTATCTATACAGTAGACTCCCTCAAATCCGCAAAGCTTGGGACCAGGGGTTGTGAAGATTTTAGAATTTTGTGGATTTATGGTCATTGATTTGTTTACATTTTTGAAATATTAATTTGATTGGTAGTTAAGCATTGTAATCAATGGATATAATAAATTGAAATGTTAAAATAATTTAGTAAAATATTTAAATAAATAAATAATTAAAAAACAAGTTATTATTACAAAAAAAATATTAAAAATTAAAATAAAATTTTAGAAAAATATTAAAGTAAATAATTTAGATGCAATACTAAATATAAAGAATGATGAGGAAAAATCAATCTTTTTTATAAAGAAAAATATTTGCTTTTGTTAATAAACAAAAACAGCTTGATTAATTAAAAAAATATTCATTTTATAAAGCAAAAATTATGCTGCAACTACGATACGATAATGATTGTTCAATTAAATATCGATCATCGTAATTAATAAACCGGCTGTAAATCTCAAATTCATTTCGTCACTAGCAGGGATACAAAAATAGTTATAGAACTATTGAAATAATAAATTTTATATAGCAAAATTTATCCTGCCACGCGAATTGCAAACTCTACCAAAGGGTCATTGAAAGTTATATTACTCTGCAACTACAATACAATAATGATTAATTCGATTAAATATCGATCATCGTAAGTCTAGGAAACATTATTTAACACTGCAGAATTTAAATTCAAGGACATTCATTTGAATAGCACATTGAATTTTAATTGACATTTAAAAAGGAAGAAGTTGAAAAGGATTTAAATATATATATAGTTAAAGAATTATTGGTATTGCAATAGCTGCTGACTTCAGCGCCATCTTTAATTCCATTGTTTACATCTAAAAAAATGCACAGATTTCTGGCGTTCGCGGATTTAAGGGAGTCTACTGTATTTAAATGGTAATTAGAAATCCCAACAATTTTGGTATTTATTTGCAATTAAACACAAAAGTGCTAAAAGTTATCTTTTGGTTGCACAGTAGACTCCTTCAAATCTGCACATAAATTAGGGATGTAAACAATGAAAAAAGCAATTCAGATATGGGGAAAAAATTGACTTTATTAGTTTTATATCAATTTCTTATAAACTATAATTTGTAACTTTTATTAATATTACTGAATTCATGTTTTTCATTAAAAAATGATTAATTTATTTTTGAAAAAATTAAAGATATTGCTGATATGATTGGTCATCACAGTCTTCTTACCAAATATATTTATGTATTAATCAAGCTTTTTTGGTTATTATTTCTGATTAAGCCTGAAATAAAATTTCCCCATTTTATGGTTTTGATGTGAATTAGTAATATATATTTATGAAGCAAGTTACTTTGAATAATTTTGGAAAAATACATTCCATCTTTATAATGGATATTTGATCTTACATTATTGATTATCAACTTGAATTTTGCTTTAAATAATTTTAAAAATTATCTAATTTTTTATTATGTTCATATATTACTTATTTTATTATATTGT
The DNA here is from genome assembly GCA_964019185.1 of Maratus speculifer. NCBI lineage: Eukaryota > Metazoa > Arthropoda > Arachnida > Araneae > Salticidae > Maratus > Maratus speculifer. The sequence continues at coordinate 596,550 of CAXHSM010000423.1, read as the reverse complement.
AAGCATTCATTATAGTTTTGACTGCATAAGAGTACATTCAAATTACTCTTTAAAAAATGTAAACAAAGCAATAACCCCAAATCTGCTAAATTCTAAAATCCACACAACCTCTGGTCCCAAGCTTTGGAGATTTGAGAGAGTCTACTGTATTAAACTTCCTTCTGTAGCGAATAGAGGTAAGGTAACTCTTTTTTATTTCTCAGTAATGTATGTATTTACTTTTATTTGAATAAAATATTTGAAAAATTGAGCAAAGACTTATGAATTAAATGCCTTTTTGGACTTTTTGCCAGACATATTGCTTTTTTTTTTTTTTGTTCTAATTTAGTGCTGCAAGGTACTTTCAAACTTCATAACTAATATTACCTAAAGGAGAAATTATTTCTGTTTAAGATCTTAAAATGTAGTTTATTTATTAAATGTTGTATAAAAATGAAAGTTGAATATATGGTAGCCTCATAACTAATATGGTAGCAGTTTACTTCACATACTTAATAATATGGTATCACCATATCTCATAACTAATGCCGTAGAACAATACTTTACATACTTAATAAGGTAGCACTATGCCTTGTACAGTTGAAGTTCTATAATCCGCACATGCTACGGCCAAAGGTTGTGTGGATTATGGAATTTTGTGGATTGTAGAGTAGGGTGGAGCGAAAAAAATTTTTTTTTGAAAATCAAAAACGGGTAGGTGCCAAAAGTTGCCTTCATACTAGTACATCAACTGCGTGAAATTTTACCGCTGAAAAAAAAATGGCTTGAGTCTGCGCTTTTGCTCCAAAAATCGAAAATTTGGGTAAAATTTGTCATTTTTTGACATTTTTTCAAAAAAATTAAAAAATTTCTACAGAGCTGGTTAGTATTTAAAAGTGTTGCTTAGACCTTTATATTTATTTGCTTAACATATTTAAACTATAAAACAATATGTTTATTCCCTATAGCTGGAGCAAAACAGGCAACTTTTAGTAAGAAAACAGCATTACCACTGTATTGGGTCATACAACGAATTGTTGTTTTTAATGAAGCTCTTGTTTTCAAAACTACCTTGGACATGCGTCGTGGAGGTGGCTATATTTCATATACCACCCGGCCCAACTATTCGATCATCTTAGTACAGTGTTTTATTTATACATTGATTTGTGATTTTCTTTATAAAAATTTGGTATGTTTTCGATGCTTCCACCTTGTTCATCTGTTCTTTGCATCCACATGCTGCTGTAACTATCTTCAGGTATATTTTTACAGTTTATACAAAAAAATGACAAGCAGAGTAATGCACGGGAATCTATTAAAGGGATCTATTCGGCCATCTATTATATTTATCAAACTTACATTCAGTTGATGGATAGTGATTGGAAGTTCTGTTACCACAACATTTTTTCAGTCAATTGTATTTTTTTTTACGTAATGATTTGCTTTAAAGATGATTTCAGATATTTCAACTATAAGTATGCCATCATTTATTCTACTTTTGCATTTTTTATATGTTGAGAAGCGAGCTGTTTAATGTGATGGAGATCGTCAGCGAAAATTGCAATGAAAATTTGTTCTCCATGCGTAAAGCAACCGCTGTTGTAAATAACTTTTTTTTGCATTAGTTTTATGCCGTTTTCTAAGTGTTTTTGTATCCAGGTAATTTCCTATTAACTTTTAGATCCTCTTTTTATGAATGGACAACATTTGATGGTGAAATGTCCTGGGCATAAACATATAATGCATAGTACTTTATGAGGGAATGTACGGATTCTAATCGACTATAAGTGCTCATTTAAAATTAGGAGAATTTTATTTGTCACTGTGAACCAGTTTGCATGGGGTAAGCTTAGAATCGTGTATTGAATCATTCGCTACTTTAACTCCAGTGAATTTCCTCTGCGACAATTATTAGAGAAGTCGATATAAAACGTTCTAAACTATATGGATTCACTGGATCAATAAGGAAAATCTTTGTCTACGTACTATTCACTTCCTATTGCAATTTTCTTTTATTTTATAAAATAGAGAATAATTTAATTATTCATTTTAATTATTTTCTCAAATTGAGAAAAAGATACTCAGAACAGACTAGAAATTTCTGTCAGAGATTGCAAAGCTAATTCATAAGGAAAGCTATTTCTCAGAAAAAATGGGGAATAGGAGTTTAGAAAACATCTCACACAAAAGACAGCTCATAAAGTTAATAAAATTTTCCGCTTTATATAAGCACAGATTGGCAATCAGCGTCTATATGTTCAGTCACAAAATGTATAATCCAAGTTTATATCGCGGGATGTTTTATACCAAATGTACTACACACCTAAGTAATAGATCTAAAATCTTATTAGAAATTACTAGGCTATGGAACAACACAGGAAACGACATAAAGCATACTAAAACTTCTTTAGAAATATTGTTGTTTTACAAGCAAATTTTGTTTGCAATCCTCTGTGACGATTGTTATAATATTAAGCAGACAACTTCTCAAAATATATTCAATGTAATAAGTACAGTAAATGATGACATACTAAAAATTGAATTCATACAATCAATTTTTAGGAAAATCATTATATATAAAATGTAATTGATTGAAAAATTGCAGTGGTAACAGAACTTCCAATCATAATGTATTAATTGCATGAAAATTTAATGAAGATAATAGACTGCTGAATAGCTTCAATTAAAAACATACCCAAAACATTACTCAGCTTCTCTTCTGTTATACATGGTATAAAAATATATGTGCAGCAGGTCACACCAGCAATCCAAATCATCCAAAGTCAGTGAATACAAAGAAGAGATAAATTACTTTGATATATAGAAAACTTATACTCGTTTTCGGGAAAAAAAATAACAATTCAATACATAAATAAAACACTGGGCCTAGATGATTGGGTGGTTGAGACGGGTGGGATAATGCAACCACCTCTATGAGTTATGTACACAGTAGTTTTGAAAGCAGCTAGGTAAGAAATGCATTCAAAAGAACATTTCGTTGCATGCTCCAATAGAGAGGTTAACGCTGATTTTCACAAAAAGTTGTCAGATTTGCTCCAATTATACAGACTACAGATATTGTTTTATAGTTTAAATATATTAAGCAGATAAATATAAAGGTCTAAGCAACACTTTTAAATACTAGCCAGCTCTGTAGGAATTTTTTAATTTTTTTGAAAAAATGTCAAAAAATGACAAATTTTACTCAAAATTTCGATTTTTGGAGCAAAAGCGCAGACTCAAGCCATTTTTTTTCAGCGGTAAAATTTCACGCAGTTAATGTACTAGTATAAAGGCAACTTTTGGCACCTACCCGTTTTTGATTTTCAAAAAAAATTTTTTTTCACTCCTCCCTATTGTAGAGTATTATGTATATTATACGTCATTTTATCATTCCTAGACAGCATTTTAATCCTTCAATCGGTATAATATGAAATCTAATATAATTGATTTAATATGCTATCTCTGAAAATGCCTTTTTAAAGTTATTTTATAAAAAAAACATAATGCATTTAAATGAAAATAATTAATACATATGTTTTGTAATGCTGCAATCCGCTTTTTTACTGTTACAGTAGAGGACCTATTATCCGGAATTCCGAAATCCGGAAGGACCCAAAATCCGGAAATGAAGGCGATTGAGAACGGTTTGAATCATGATGAAATGAATGAATCATGAATCTTTGATTAGATGTGCTTTTTTTAGATTTTTTAATAGATTTCATGCTTTTTGGCCTTTTTTTTTTTACAAAATTCACCTTTTTACTGCGTTTTTTCAACAGAATTTACTTTAAAAAAACGCAATTTTTTTTCAAATATTGCTTCATGTGTCATAATTCATTCAAAGATTCATGATTCATTCATTTCATCATGATTCATCCCTATAAAAAAACGCAAATTTTTTCAAGTATCGCGAAAAAACTCTGCAAATTCGTCAAATATCGCGATAAAACCCTGCAAATTTCGTCAAATATCGCTATAAAACCTTGCAAATCTCGTTAAATATCGCAAAAAATCCTGCAGATATCTCGCAAAAAATGCAAATTTCGTGAAACGATCGCGCAAAAATCCCGTGTAAGCGCCCTCTCTAATTATTTTACGATTTTTCGTCACGTTTGGAGGGGCGGATTAACGGTATTCTACGGTATTACATATATATAAAGCCAGTTAGTTCAGTCTTCAAAACATCCGGATTTTGAAGAGCTCTGAATTTTGGATGTCCGGATTTGAGACTTTGTACTATAGTACAAGAGTTAAAGTTGTAGCTTAGTGTTTTTCCCATAGACTTCTCATACTACTCACTTTTCATTCATATTCTAGATAGCAGTGCTATAATTTTGTTATTATTTTTAAATTTTCTGTGTTTTTTTTTGGGGGGGGGGAAGGGAGTGTCGAGTTTCGGACTGACCCGAAATCCGGAAAATTCCAAAATCCTGAAAGCCCTCGGTCCCGACGATTCCGGATAATAGGTCCTCTACTGTAATAAAATAAAAGTGTTACCAAGAAATAAATGTTTTATTATGATTTTTTTCAGTTTTTTTATTATTTGTTTTAAAAATCATTTTTGGATCACAAATTTGTAAATTTTCTTTACTATTTATTTTATTGTTTACAATCGTAAAGTAACGCGGATTATAGAAAATTGCAGATTATGGAAGCGCGGATTATCGATCTTTGACTGTAACTAATATGGTAGCAGTATACCTTATAACTATAATATGGTAGTACTAGATTTCACATAATTAATAATATGGTAATATTGTGCTTCATAATAAGACTCGACTAAAACAGGTTTTTGAAACCGAAATTGAAAAACAAGACTGAATTTTGGTGAACTTCCTATTTTTAACAAATAACAAAAATATCCTCATCAGCCACACAAAATGATTTTCTACTTATGCAAATTTCATCTAATTAAAAGATGTTTTAGGTATACATATCTCGATTAATTATTTTCTGTAACTGATCATCTGTTATACTAAAGCTCTGACAAAGAGTATTTGAAACATTTGTGCTGTTACAAACTACAAATTTTCTATCACAGTTAAGTCTGCGTCATAGTCATATTATGCGTTTCTTGCTTTATAATTTGTATTCACCTCTGGAGTAGAGGGGTCCTTATTTTGAAAGTTTTAAAACATATTATTCTCACCCTCTAAATTCAGTATATTATATCTAAAAATCATCCTTGTAAAAGTTTATCATTAATAAATAATATTTATAGGTAGCTAAAATAATAGTAAGTTTCCTAATTTAGGATCCTTTTGTTGTTTTCTTCTTTAAAAAATATGTCTAATCCTAATACAGTCAAAGATTGATAATCCGTGCACCCATAATCTGCAAATTTCTATAATTCGCATTACTTTACGAATGTAAACAGTGAACTAAACAGTTCAGAAAATTTACAAATTAATGATCCAAAAATGACTTTTTAACACAAATAAATAAAAATTTTGAAAAAAAAATCATAATAAAAGATCTAATTTTCATAATATAACTTTTTAATTTTATTAACAGTAAAAATAAACTATATTACAGATTGTATGTAATATGTGTATGTAATTATTTTTATTTGAACACATATGTATCAATTTTTTAATAAAATAACTTTAAAAATGCATTTTTTGAGGTAACATATTAAATTAATTATTAGATTTCATAATTATCTATTCATATTATCAGTGGCGTAGCCAGGATTTCTTTTCGGAGGGGGTCCAAAATTTCTCTTTCCACTTATATATATGTAGTAAAACCTGTCAGCATAAAATGGCGAATATTGATTACATATTCCGTTTTACACAGGTTTTCCTGTTGCAAGTGTAATGGTATAGTATTCTTTTTTTTGAAAGCTTTATGGAACATTTCTGTTCAATGAAGAATTCTGTAATACGCAGGTTTCAAGTTTGTATATTTATATAAAAATACTTGTTTATGTTATATGAATAGTAGAATCTGTTAAAATAGTAACTATCTAGCCGAATATCTATAATCCGTAATTAATGTTTTTTAAGTATTTCGTAGACGAAATTTGCGTTTTGTACGCGATTCATGGACGAAATTCGCAGATTTACAGGATTCTTGGACGAAATACACAGTTTTTTGCAGATTTCATGGACGATATTCGCGTTTTTTGCGGGATTCATTGATGGTAGTCGCATTTTTTGTGCGGTCTTTGGAAGAAATCCGCGTTTTTTGGGCGGTCCTTTGTCAAAATTCGCGACTTCCGTCTGATCCTTAATCGAAATTTGCTTTTTTCCCGCAATCCTTTGTCGAAATAAGAATTTTTTACGCGGACTTCGTGTTTTTTACGCGATTCTTTGCTGAAATTCGCGATTTTTTTCGAAATCCTTTGACGAAATTTATGGGGGTTTTTCGCTATTCTTTAACGAAATTTGTTTTTCTTGATCCTTCGACGATATTCCGTGCTTTTGCCGCGGAACTTTGACTAAATTCGTGTTTTTCCCTAATAATTTGACGAAATTGGAGATTTTTATTTCTGCGAACGATCGACGAAGTGGATTTTTTACGACAACCGTTTGTCAAAATTCGCTATTTTTGATGTCCGAAATTTTTGACTGATGAATTTTTAAAGTTTTCGACATCAAATGTCTTAAATTTTCGGAAAATTCGAAAATCGGCCCAGCTTTTAATTGTGCGTTAATAGTAAATAATTTGCATATAGATTTGAGGGAATATTTTTAATTTTTTGGTACTAAAAAAAGTTACAAAAGTAAAGATTTTTTTTTCCTAAAATTTTCTTCAAATTTCATTTCAAAATTTTCTGCGCACAGCATACGTGCATGCGTCTTTAATATACATCTCTGCTTTTGGGTTTCAGTATTTCATGTCTTGCCTCTCGCCATTTTTGATATCATATATTCGATCTATCGGTTGCTTCCGACATCTGATCAAATTAAGAAAGTTAAATTTTTTTAATAAGTTTATTTGTGATTGATTAGCACTCTTTTGGAAGTATGTTGCGTAAAAAATAATTATGGTGGTTCCTGTTACTGTACTTCTCAATCAATTTTAAATGAATCAAAGCAGTTTTAAAGCATTCTCCAAGTTCTGCAGTAAGCTCCGGGCTCTGGTCCGTGAATTAACTTCAATTTATACTTTCGATTTCTCATTGTCAAAGACAAAATGCAGCCCGCGACTTTCTCCATACACAACATTCTTATTGCCACCCTGAAATTTTTGAAACAACGTTAAAATGGGTGTTCAACAAGTTGTACCGTAATTTTCGGCGTATAATCCGCGGATCAAACAATCATTTTTCGACCCAGAAAAATTTTAAAATAAAATGCAACAATTTAGATCGCCTTAAACAACTTGAAAAGTGGATAAATTACCCCATTTCTGTATGTATAGGTATTCCCAGTTGCACTGATAAAAACATGTTGGTCAGTACGGTCGTTCAAAATGATGCCAGATTTTTAACATGACGCTTTTAGCTATTTTTAAGTCTTTACGGACTGTTGAGGATGCCTGTCCTGCTTCCATTCTCCCAATCGCACTTCCTTTCTCACAGTCTATCATATGTGCTCTTGACGATATATTCCACCTACCACAAACAAAATATTTTCCTAACCACATGTACAATCTTTGAAATTAGATTTCAAATCCCGCCCCGTGCTGTCCTTTTTATGCCTGAAAGGCTTGAAAAAATTGTGGCGACGGTTAATCCAATTAGACTACATGATAACATTGACAAAGAATTAGTAACCAGTCACCTTTTAAGGAAGTTCCCATAATAGAACATAGAACTAACATATAGCTCTTTTTTATAGTTGTTCCTTTAACCAGTGTTCTTTGGTAGTAACAAAGTGGGTAACAAATAAACAGTCCAAAAATAAAGTTACTTTTATAATTGCAAGAAGCATATTTAAAGTGTTTAATAATATTCCTCCTAAAAAACTCAACAAAAATTAGAGTTCCAAATTCACCAATGTGCCATTATTGCTATTACTATAAACTCGTCTTTTCCCTTAAGGGTGTATTCGAAAAAACGCTTTTCCACCTTCAGCAGCTCGAAATTTTCCGATACAATTTCAGACATATTTTTAAAAGTAGAATCATGAAACTTGCTGAGGGGATTTTTGAAGGGACGTATGAGGTGCCGAGTAAAGTCTTTTTACGCTCAATTCATTAGAATTTGATTTATAAGCAATTAACTTCTCTGGAAGACCCTTTTTTTCGTTCCCTTATCTCCCACTTCGGAAAAATCGGTTCAAGTTGGCGTTTTTGATTGCTTCTTTTTGCAATATTTTGTACACTTATCAAAGAATTGACTTTTACGGCGCCTTGTGCACTTTCTAAATAAGAGAATCTGCGAGTTTCATGTGTTTGAGAGCAAAAGTGAATTCAAAAATAAATCGGAAAACAAGCAGTTTGAATCGAAATACACCCTTAAGTGTTGGCATCAATTGGTCCCGTCGAAGTCCAAGCTAAAGAAGCTTTACGGTTAATCTGGTTTCAGTACATTTATGTAAACGGAATAGCCGGTATAGAGGCCTGCACGGGCCGAAATTTCCAGGCCCTACCCCGGTCCGGCCCGAACGAAAAAAATATTGGCCTAACCCGACCCGGGCCGAAAGTTAAAATTTCTTTCCGAGCTCGGCCTGGCCCTGGTGAATTTCTACAGAACATTGATCTTTACTCTAACGGAAGAGTTCAGACCAAAAAAAATTTATCTTAGTCTTTTTTTTTTTTTTTTTTACTTTCATGTTTATAATCTCTATTTATGCAGAAGTGCCATAGACTGCGATATTTACGCTTTTAATGAACCTTTGTTTGTTGTATGTAAATGTTTCCGTTATCATTAGTTTTATTAATACATAAAAAAAAAAAAAAAAAAATCTAAAAAATGGTACATGGTAAAAGTAAATTCTTCTAAGACATTGGAAAGAAAATAATACGTTTCCTTCTTAGCAGACGTAAATGTTTAATATGTTTTTTTCTCGCGTATTATTGTATTCATTTTGCATGAATGAACAGTATAAAAAAAAATTGCAGTTTTCAGTTTAACCGAAAATTCCGTCATAATCATGTTTTTTTTTTTTTTTATGTGTTTAATTCTATTTTAAGACGCCTAGTGATCTATGATTCTTAAAAAAAAAAATAATTCTAATGTTTAATTGTAGATAATGACGACTCTAAAGTATATGCCTATTTTGCAAAAATTTTTGGACCAAGCCAAACTTTACTGATTTATGAAAAAAATTTCCACGTCGAGAAAAGGATTTTCATATGGGACGATTCAAGAGGAATTGATTATTTTGGTCCGTGAAGACTAAGAAGAACGAAATCAGTCTCGGGTTCGTACGGAAAAAATAAGTTAGTCTCGGCCCGGCCCTATACTCCAGGAAAAAAATTAAGGCCCGGTCCGGCCCGAAAAGATTAGTGACTAGGCCCGTCCGGCCCGGCCCGAGTCTTCAGAAGCAAGGCCCGATCCCGGCCCTGTCCGAATGCCGTTAATGGAAATCGGCCCGAACCCGGTCCGGCCTGTGCAGATCGCTAAGCGGTTATACACCCGTAGTTATCCTTCCGTCTCGGAAGATTAAAATATTTTCGTTTACAAGAGGATACTGTTTTCACAGAAAAACATTCAAGTATGTGTCAAAATTGGAATAATTTCCATTTTAAACTGATTTCAAATGTTAGCAAGCATAAATATATAGTGGTGTTTCCGCCTAATCTTGATTGTTTTCCTTTGAGATAAGTCATTTTCACAGATTTATAGCAATTCATTAATGTAATAGTCTTTACAGGTGTACTACAGAGTAAGCACGTTTTAACGTACGTAGAGCTAATGTTTGTTTAGAAAACGGAAAAGGTTTATAATAAAAACCTGTCTAAAACGGAAAAGTTTACTGTCCCGGCAAAAAACAATTTCGAGTTATATCTTCTAAGGTAAACACCTGTCTAAAGCGGAATTTTCCATAAGTCTTTTGTGTGGCCGTCGTATTCATTTTTACTGTTGTACCCATGGTTCAATAAACCAGGTCTTTGTTCGAGTTTCGGGAGGGGTCCGGACCCCCTGGACCCCCCCCTTGGCTACGCCACTGCATATTATACTGATTACAAAATTAAAATGTTGTATAGGAATAATAAAATTATGCATATTCCATAATACTCTATAATCCACAATGTTCCATAATCCGCACAACCTTTGGCCCCCAGCTTGTGTGGATTATAGAACTTTGACTGTATTAATGCATTGAAAAGTTACTTATCTGCTCTATAAAATCTCTAAACATATCTGTAAATGCAATTATTAAGCTAATTATCTAAAGATGGTATCAGTGACATAAAGATGGTAAAGTTTTTTATTGCAGCACCAGCAACAAATATTCATCTTATTATTATTTTTTTTTTTTTTTTTGCCATACTAGAAAGGTTAATAAATTTGTTAAATGAATTTTATTTTTTAAATTATAGTCTTGCTTACTAAGAGTTTTAAACTTTTATTGAGTTAGTTTAGTAATTATAAATATATTATTTTAGTATTAACTGAAACTGGCAGCAAATGATTTCTTTATTTTATATTTCTTTATTTCAGAATGTTTGAAGCACAATACTGTGGACTTTAATTTCTTTTAGATCCATCTTATTAACAAAAAAATCAATAAAATGTTTTATCTTTCAGATGTATGTGGTGTCTAATATAAAAAACCTTAACATATGCATCCACAAAACTAACTTTGGTATTGATGCCATGTGGCACTTTTTTTTGCTGCATCACATGGGAAAAGTTCCCGTCGTGGTCTAGGAGGAACTATCAAAAGACTTGCTAAAAAAGCAATCTTACAAAAACCCTATGAGAACCACAAAATCATTCCCTGACAGTGTTATGATTTTGCAAATAAAGATATTTCTGGCATAAATTTAATGTATTGTATAAATGAAGAGTAGAATGAAAATGATACATAACACAATATTCTGATTAGACAAAATTTTTAGAACCTGCTGGTAAAAGTGGACGTACCACAGGTTGGGGAAATGCATAGTTTTTCTAGCTACTGGTGAGGGAATTTTTATGTAGTCTTCAAAAGCTGCAGAATAAAATGTTATGCTGAAAACTTATTTTTTTAATTATTTACTAGATAACTATATATTGCAACTTTCTAAATGACTTTGATGTAAATTCTATTCTATATTAAAATTTCATCCCTTGTATCTATTTCTTAATTTTATAGAAAAAAAAACATGAAATTACACTGAAGTAACAGGAATCGACTATTTTTTGTACTTGAATAAATTTTAGCCAAACAATTTTCAATTGTATGTTGAATTTTGCTGGCAGGCAAGGTTTTCTAGCAACTCCAAATGATATTAAATACATGTATGCGAAATATAGGAAACATTTGAGAATTTTGCAAGAATTTGTTTAATAATTCAGTAGTTGTTACTTCAAAAACAGTTCTGAAAGTTCCACTATCAAATGTGCAACATTTAAGAGTTTTTGTCTGTCACATCACAAAATTGGCTGGATCCAAAATGATACCTGTGTCAAAAGAAGAATCCACACCTCCCCTTAGAGATATCTCACAATGTCAAATGCCGGACACTCCCCTCTCCCCCACCCCTAAAGTGAAAACATTGTATATGTACAGGCCCCTATCTCATAAACTACGAAAAAACATGTAGATGGAACAGGATCAACATTTTGACTTATAGACACACGTATGTATCTACAGTTAAGTCACATGTCTAAGAATACATAATGTGACAATTTGATGAATGAATTTTGTGCCGTTTAAGGAAATGAAAATTTTAAAATCGGCTATTTGATTCAGAATTAAAATTTAGTGCAGTTTGTTTAAAAGTGTTTTGTTTATTATATTTTTCTTTCTGTTTTCAGATTCAAAGGTAGATAAAAGTTTTTGGCTGAAGTTCAATCAGTCATTTCTTTGGATGAAAATAGCAACAATCTGATAAATACTGATTCTTTGAAGAAGTTTCCTGTTATTATCCAAAGCAAAACTTTGTAATACAAGAAGACGTCATTGATTATGGAAGAAAATCCTTACTCCTGTGAACAGCATATTGTTCCTCAAAATGGGGATAAAGAAAAACATTCCTCCATTGATACAGGAGATAAAGTTTTCATTTGTGAAATAAGTTCTAAAACATTTTCTCAGAATAGTAGTCTGAGAAGACATATAAAAAATATTCATGCAGGAGATAATTCATTTGTATGCGAAATATGCTTTAAAGGATTTTCTAATAATAGTGCTTTGAGAAATCATCTCTTGACGCATACAGGAGGAAAATCTTTTGTTTGTAAAACATGTTCCAAAGGGTTTAATAATAAGAGTACTCTAAGAAAACATTATTTGACTCACACAGGAGATAAACCTTTCGTTTGTGAAATATGTTCCAAAGGTTTTTCTCAAAATGGTCATCTAAGAACTCATCTCATGACACATACAAGAAAAAATCCTTTTGCTTGCGAAGTATGCTCCAAGGATTTCTCTACAAATAGTAATTTAAAAAAACATCTCTTGACGCATACAGGAGAAAAACCTTATACTTGCGAAGTATGTTCCAAGGGATTTTCTAATAGTAGTAATTTAAAAAGCCATCTCTTGACGCATACAGGAGAAAAACCTTTTGTTTGTGAAATATGTTCCAGAGGATTTTCTAAGAATAGTGATCTAAGATGGCATCTTTTGACTCATGCTGGAGAAAAACCATTTGTTTGTGAAATATGTTACAAAGAGTTTAGTGGTAAGCGTACTCTAAGAAAGCACCACTTGACTCATACAGGTGAAAAAACTTTTGTTTGTGATCTATGCTCTAAAAGATTTTCTCGGAATGATAGTTTAAGAAGGCATCTCTTGACACATACAGCATAAAATCTTTGTGCTTCTGAAATGTGTTCCAAAGAATTTTGTAGACATTGTGAACTTGAAAAACATCTCGTGATTGATACAGGAGAAAATGTTTTGTTTGTGTTATACGTTTCTAAAGAACTATCTGATAATTATTATTTAAAAAACATTTGTCTCATATAGATACCTCTTAAAAATCTCTTTCATTATTTTCTTAAAATTATGTATGAACCCTGTATGCCTCATTGCATTTACTATTATCACATCTCTTCTGTTTTAGCATTTAGTAATAAAATAATAAAAATTTTCCATAATTGTCATAGTTGTCATTTTGATAAAGAACTCCAGACCTGTTCATTAGTTTTCGGTAAAAACTCGTTTTAAAAATTAGTTTTCAATCTAACATAAAAATACCGGGTTATCTCATTGACCAATTTCGCCAAATAATATAAATTGCTAAACTGCTCACCAGATTACACAAATTAACATATTTTTGTATCTGAATGATTGTTAAAAAAATAACAAAATATTAATAACAATATAAATAAAATATTGACTTAAATATCACTTGATGATGCAACAAACATGAAATGAATATGACATTTATGACCAGCCATTATTGTCATTTTATCTTATAGTTTGGCGATAGTTTTGTTTTACCAGCGAGGTAATCAAGCAGTACCAAATATTGAATTCTTGATTTCTCTGTCAGAATCTTCAGGTCTCGTAAAGGACTGAGCAAGTAAAATATAAATTAATTTAGGAATGAAAGTAGCGTGATGCAGTGCTTAGCATGCATTTAAAGAAGACCAGACTGGTCGCCATGGGAGGATAGTCATACTCATGTATCATAATATTGCCATATCTTGTGTGTTTGCAAATTTTTTCTGTAGAACATCTCTGATAATGTCTGATTTAATTTTGGGTTCTGCCATTTTGAGATGCGAGATGATCATTGGGATAGGTCACACAGTTGGGAAAATTCGATGATTTAGTTAGTTTGGTGTCACTATGAGTCATTGTATTTTAGTGGGAAAAAAGATTGAAACAGATATTAAGTTGTTGAAGAGTTGTCAGCAATCAAAATTTGAAAGCTGGCAACATTTTGCCAGATTTGGCATTTTAATTTATTTTCAAGATTACATATGCCAATAAGGTTTGGCATCAAGTGAAACAATGTCACCAAATTTGGCACCAACATATAATTGTTAATCTTCTGAGAGTATATTGTTTTATAGAGTTTAACTCAGAGTTAACTTTTGAATGAGTTATGCCCAGTCTTTCTCGCTGTTATGTTATAATATAAGCAAATGTTTGTGAGTGTATGCAAATTTTATCCATGAAATAATTATAACAGTTTTGGCTAAATTTCTAAATTGAATAAAAGGAAGTACCTTCTAATTGAGTTAATTTTTAAATTCAATTTAATCGTGCTGCCATCTACATGTTACAGAAAAAGATGAAGGATTTAATAATTATAAATCAATTTTTTGATTTATAAACTAAACCTTTATAGTCTGACAGTACTTTTATGTACCATGAAAGAAAATTCGATGTAAAATTTATTTAATTCTTCTATACCCATAAAAGCAGATTACCCTTTTCATACAAAGTAATTCGCCAAATCCTATTTCAGAAAGCGCAGGTGAACAGTCGAAGCCTCACTGTTTTCCAATGCGGTTCTTTTCTCGACCCTTTACACAGGTGTCGCTTTTCTCCTTTTAAAAAATGTTATACGAAAAGTGTACAACTAAAAAACAATTTTCTTTTACAGGTGGCATCACAATGCATTTATTGATATTATTCCGTTAAGAATTGCAAGATTCGGATAACAGTATTTTTTGTTAATGAATCTCACTATTCTTGTATGTATTTTGCAAGAATAGCTCTCACTACCGATATATTAAATGAGTTTTAATTTTAAAAAATGATTTAAAAGTTTAAATTATTGTCATCCATGTTGTTTTGAATATCTCAAACATTAACATAAATAATTATTTATGGGGAGTATTTATTTATTTATTTATTTATTTTTTCAAAACAAAATCACTTATTACTTGGATCGTCAAGGAATTCATTTAAAAATCAGCAACTCATACAAAAAAAAAATAAAATAAAATAAAATAAAATAAATAAGTCTTGTGAAAATCCATAAAGATATCAGCGATATGAGTTAGCTGAATTTCAAATTTTTTTAGAAACAACTGAATAAGGGATTCTACACAAATTAACAATGTTAATTTAACTTTTTTAATTTAATTTTTACTTTCTTTTATCTTTATAAGAAAAAAGCAATGGATTCCTTAAATTTTTTGAATTCCAGTTTTCGACGGATTGATAGATTTTAAGGATCAGGGATTCCAAAAAATATGTTTTTAAAAAATGTCTGTCCATATGTGACATAAATTTCGTGGGCGTTCTATCTCCTGACATAATGCACAGAATTTAATAAAAAAATATATATTGGTATTCCTTGATATAAATTGATGCTGATTATTTTTTGGTATAAATCGCCGAACAAGTGGCGTTGCTGTGCTACTTTTTATGATTTCCTCAACAGCTCTATCTCAAGAACTACTGCGTGGATTTTCACTTAATTTAAAATTCTCTTATTCCTTGACATGAATGGATGCCGTAGACATTTTGATGTAAATCACTCAGCAGGTGGCGCTGATATGCTGCATTTTTCAAGATTTCTGCAATAGCTTATCTCAAAATTAAATGCATGGATTATCATTAAACTTCGGATTCTATTAATCCTGGATATGAAGTGAAATTATTTACATTTTGTAATCAATCACCCAATAGGAGGCGCTGTTATACTCATTTTCCCCTATTTCCGTAATAGCTTTATCTCAAGAACTGATGCTTGAATTTTTATCAAACTTCAGATTCAGGTTAATCAGTATTATTTCTTATTATATTTCAGTGTAATTCGCACCACGATGTTTTTAAAAGATCCTTTTTATATTGGATAGCTGATATGGATATAAATACAGGCCTTTTTTACTCTTTCGATTTTGGTTTCGAACCAAACCGGCTCCAAAGATAAATAATATCTGCAAACAAAATCAAGAGAGTAAAAACCGGCCTGCATACAGATCGATCTCAGCTGTCCAATGCAAAAAAAAAAAAAAAAAAAAAAAAAAAAAAATAATAATAATAAATAAATAAATAAATAAATAAATAAATAAATAAAATGTAACCAGATATCTTTATAAATTTCTTCCTTAGGTGAACGGATGTTTTTATTATAGTGAAGTAGCCTCGTAAGACAAGATTCCACTATTGGCAGGTTCTTTTTCACACGTTTTACTACACTTTAATTTAGCTACATTTAATAAGTCAAGACATGTAATATTTTTTGTAAAAAATAAAATTTCATGTTTAGTTGTAGAATAATGATAATTTAAGGATGTATGAATTTTTTGTAAAGATTTTTTGGTTAGGGCAAATTTTACTGATCTTTGAATGAACCAGACCATGTTGACAGAGGGATTTTCATTCGGGGAGTGTCAAAACCGGGACTAAATTAAGGCCCGTGAAGACTTGAAATAATGATACCAGTCTCGGTTCGATACAGAAAAAATAAGTTAAATCCGGTCCGGTCCTTCAGAATAAAAGGCTCGACCCAGAAAGTGTAACTTAGGTCCGGCCCGAGATTTCAGGAAAAAGTATGGTACAACCAAGCTCAAGGGCGCCCATATGGATGGAGGGGTCAATTTTTTTTCAATATGAATCGGTTGTAGGATTTGAAAATTTTAATTTTATCATGTAAAAAACAAAGCATTGCAAAACGTGCCTAGACAAGATCAGAAGTCGCCGGAAGAAATTTCCATTTTTGACAAGTTTACAGCTTAGCAGGTATTAGTTGTTGGGAATACATTTTGTCATAATTATGATAATTTTTTTTTCTTTTCAAGCTGGATTCTGTTTCATATATTTTCTGTTTTTACGAGGTTCTAATTAGTCCTTTTAAAAAGTTTGTTTTCACAAAGAGGTAAACACAGGATCGAAGACAAGTTGAGTTTTAGTTGATTGTTATCTTAGCAAATATATATGTGTTTATAACATTTTACATTTTTTTTGTATAAGGAAGTTTTTGTTATAAACAGGATCCGTATTCACGGGTTTAATAGTAAAAATAACTTTGCATGAACGAAATGCTCAACTATTAGAGACAGATTTAACCATAAGATGTAAATCATACAGTTAAAATTCTCACTAGGGAACGTTCCCAGGTGTAAATTGTGGATTTTAACGAGTATGGAATCAAAAGGAAGATCTCGTCATGTACGTTAAAAAGTGCAATGGAACTACCTGTCCGAATCCAACCGTTTTCAAGACATCAGCATTTGAAGTGTGAATGAATAAATAAATTAATTAACAGGCAGGTATATAAATTGTTCACAAATTAAGCCAACCTAAGTAAAACATCGTATTTTAAACACTACATACACATACAGTCTATTCATTACGTCATGCCACGCATTCGCTGAAATTTTTGCATAGAACAAGGTGCTGGAAATAACAAAACAAATGGAAAAACTCTTCGAATGCAGCCATACAAGAAAATTTCGTAGAATGCGAAGTGCCTGTCTACAAGATGGTAAATAAGTGGCAATGTGTGGGTATAAAGGATTTTGCTTGTAGCTCGGGAAAAGGCATTGGCAAAAGGATTAAAAACAATGCCAAGAAATTTTTAACTTGCGAACAACTTATATACCTGCCTCTCAATTTATTTATTTATTCATTCAAATTCCAAGTATTGATATCTCGAAAATGGTTGGATTTAGACGGGTAGTTCTATTGCATTTTTTAACGTAGATGGCAAGATTTTTCTTTTAATATTATGTTTGTCCAAATTTCTCAGTTTGCACCTGGGAAGGTTCCCTAGTCAGTTTGAAACTTCATTTTCCCGAATCTAATAAAGATTAGAATCCTGAATGCGTTGTGTTATCCGCAGTCCAAACTCGGAAATTTTATTTAAAGGCAACCCAAAAAGCCGTAGCCCGAAGAAGGATCACCAGGGAATGATCACCTCCCCAAATTTTTATCTAGGTGTATCGATAACGGCATAAAATGCACGTTATAAAATAAGTTTCAATACAAGCATCTTCGTTTTATTATTTTGTTTCATCTCTTTGCCCTATTTTTATATTTGTAGTTTTAACCGATCCAGTAAAGTAAATCGTTCTATTAAACGAAGTAAGAGACATTAGAATTGCAGCAGTGTCAATTTTTGGTTAACGAATATATTCTCAAAAAGTGTCTCGTTTCTTTCTACTTAACATACTTGAGAATGAAGACAGATATCAGTGTAGATCTTTGTCAGCGAAAATAAAAAAGTCTTTGCACAGAATGTTGTAGCGGAATATATAATCGAGTATATACCCATTAATTTCATTCTATCTGAAAGGCTGTAACACTATTAAAATGAATTTGAAAAAAAATTTCCCATTGGCCATCATGTAATGGAAAACTTTTGACAATCCCTGTCATTAAACTATACATCCGATTTTCATAAAATTTGAAACCACTTGACAAAATTTTGCCATAAATATACATTTCAAATTTCAAAGCATTCGGTTGGATCGTTTTCGCTCTGTTATATGGGGACGGACAGACCGACAGAACGATGACTATAGGTGCTACGTATATGTTCGTATATGTATAGACCTACGTATATGTATAGACATATATGTTCGGGATGAGGGCAGGGGGAGTCGATGGCTTCAGAGCCCTGCCCGCCCACTAACCGCCTCTCAATGTCTTTAATTTGTCTACTTTTTCTCTTAAATTTGTCCGGTTTCAATTTGTCTTATATTTTTTTCCTTTTCTATTAAAAGTGCAAGGCTATTCGGGTCTTAAGTAAATTATTTTGGCGCTATCCGTGGTGCGATTTTCTAAATTGTGTTCGATTCGCCACCTTGGCGAAAATCGTCGGCGAAAGTGCTTGGCGAGAGTGCTAAAGCAATAGGGTTATACAAATTAAATTCACTCGCGCAACCTATGTCGCGCATGCGAAGCTCGACGAGGTTTGTTTACACCACGAAATACCTGTAGATGTATAGTATAGATTTAAAAAATATGTTTATTTGAATGATTTACTTGTAGTATATGAAATATTTTTTTTCTATTATGCATAAACCAAGGAAATGTCATAATTTAGTTAGCAGTTATTTTTAGTTTTGTAATTTTAATTTATGTAGTTGCCATGTGCTTCGCGAAACAGAGCGATTGCTTATGTAAGATTTTTTCAATATTAAAGAAAGTGCGGACATTTTTTAATTCAATTTATGAAATAATTGGCCAGCTGGGGACACTTTTGAAGCAGCAAGTGAAATTTCTTCTTCTGCTTTGAAGGTGTATACTTGCTAGCCAAACACTAAATAATCTGCTGTAAAATTTAATTTAATGGTTGGTTGGTTGGTTGATTTTTGTCGTCCGATTATCTACGCTAATGGGATATAGGACCAGGGGGGGTGCCCTCCGTGGGGGTCTTTCTAAGGGAACCTAACCCGTATTTACGCAAGGTTCGAAGAAAACCACGGAAAACTCCGAACGGTTAGGGCGACAGCCGCGATTGGGTTCGAACCCAGCACCTGCCGTCTACCAGTTGAGTTAATTTAATGGATCCACTATGAAAATAGAGCAGTTTCAAGTTTGGTAAGCATAGCTTTTTCTTCCCATTTATGTTGATTTTTATTCCTAACACCTGCGTATTATTTTTCTAGTACATATTTAATAACATTAAACTGTGATTTATGTATTTCAAATTCAAATCCTAGCATTCATCAAAAGAATAAAAGTAATTTAAATCTGTATTATTAATGAACGATTTTCAAACTGATTAATACCCTATTTAATGTTTTAAACTTTGAACACGTATTCAACGGTTCTCAAATCTTGATATACACTATATTGCCATTGATTATTGGACACTTGCGATTTTAGACATTTTACTAAATATCTAGAAAAATACATGAGGAATCATCTCGAAACTCTTAGTGTATAAATATAATAGTATACGCCATATATCTCCGTGAAGATTTTTTACCGAAACTCCATAGGGGACCGTCAACAAATTAAAAAAGAATGAATATCTTTTGAATAACCCTGTCAAAACTAATGTAGCAAAAGCTCTCAAACTCTAAATTATGATTGAATGCCTTATTATAATACACTGTGTTCATTTTTATGCAAATAGCATGCATACTCGCAGAGTAATTAAGGTTTTTATAAAAATGGTCCCAAATTTTTCCAAGTTTTTTCCTTATAATTTTCAGAGTTCTTAATATAAAATAATATTTTTTTCAGAAAATATGACAAACAACATTGCACACAGTACCCTGTAATCAGAATTAAAAAATAAGGAAAATTGTATACAAAATGAGTTGGTTTACTAAATAATGTTTTACTGCGCATGCGTCAACGATATCAAAATTTCATTTGCATATTATGTTAGCTAAATGTATAGAGCTACTTTTGTGAAAGTCACAAAATCATAACTTGAAAATTCTGAAAATAATCGTCAATTGAATAAGTTGAAAATCCGTTATTCTCAAAATGAAGCAAAAACAAGAGGGGTTGTATCCAGATATTCATTGATTAGTGTCAATATAGAATACACAATACGGGATGTTACGACTACTTTTGGATAAAATCCCTCATTTTTTTGCTTCATTTTGGAAACAACGGATTTTGTCCTTTTTCTATAGACGATTACTTTCAGAATTTTCAAGCCATAATTTTGAGACTTTTACAAAAGTTGCTTTATACATTTCGCTAATATAATATGCAAATGAAATTTTGATATCTTTAACACATGCGCAGTAAAAAATTATTTAGTAAACCAACTCATTTTGTATACAATTTTCGTTATTTTTTAATTCTGATTACAGGGTACTGTGTGCAATGTTGTTTGTCATATTTTCTGAAAAAAATATTATTTTATATTAAGAACTCTGAAAATTATAAGGAAAAAACTTGGAAAAACTTGGGACCATTTTTATAAAAACCTTAATTACTCTGCGAGTATGCATGCTATTTGCATAAACATGAACACAGTGTATTACAATAAGGCATTCAATCATAATCTAGAGTTTGAGCGCTTTTGCTACATTAGTTTTGACAGGGTTATTCAAAAGATATTCATTCTTTTTTAATTTGTTGACGATCCCCTATGGAGTTTCGGTAAAAAATCTTCACGGAGATGTATGATGTATACTATTATATTTATACACTAAGAGTTTCGAGATGATTCTTCATGTATTTTTCTAGATATTTAGTAAAATGTCTAAAATCGCAAGTGTCCCATAATCAATGGCAATATAGTGTATAACACATGCATCAACATCAGTGAAATAAAATGTATTTGTTAAGGTGTTTCTGTATATTTACATGTTGGATTATTTTAAATTATAGAAATCTAAAATAAAAATATCTAATTTGACAAGGTTCTTCCTAAAGCTTTTCACTTACACTAGTTATTGCAATCTATGAATTTATGACAATACATTATAATATATGAGAATCGAATTATTTCTTATAATGCTATATTTATAAAATAAATGATTTTTTAATGTTTGTTTTTTAGTTTTTTCATGTTCGATTGAAGAATGGATTTTGCATAGTTTCACTATAAAATAAAAAATATTGCGGTTTTCCTTGAGAATTAAAAAATATTACTGCAAGTATTCCATACTTGTGAAAGAAAGAAATTAAGAGGGCAAAATTTTGCAGACTATTTTAAATCTTTTCCTGAAAAAAAAAAAAAAAAAAAAAAAAAAAAATACACCTTTGCATTTCAGAACACACACTGTATAAAGAAAGTTGTAACAGCCTTAGGATACTTGTAGAAATGAAACCTGTCTAAAATTAATCCTGTTGCGATTTTTTTTTTTTTTGTGGATTTTATATGCCAATTAGCTTTACTTTAATACTATATGTTCCAGTATACTGAATAATGTATAATCAGAGTTTCCCCAAGGTTTAAAAAAGGGCAGGGCGCTACTGTTCTAAAAAGGGCACTTTTCCTTTTTAAGGGCACTTTTATAGAGTTGAATCTAGAATCTAGCGGTTCAAAAAGTCGTGAAAAAACAAAAATTTCATCAAAAAACTAAAAAAAAGGGTAAATTTTATAAAAAAATCGCGAAAAAAAGTCAAATCTCGTAAAAAAAAAAAAAAAATGCGAAAAAACGGCAAATTTTATTAAAAGATCGCATAAACAGCAGTTTTTGCCAAAAGATCGCAAAAACACGGCATATTTTGCTAAAAAATCGCAAAAAAAGACAAATCTCGTGAAAATATCACGAAAAAATGGAACATTTCACAGAATTTTCCGTTTTATTGCGATTTTTGGACGAAATTTGCCGTTTTTTCGCAAATCTTTTGACGAAATCTGCCGCTTTATCGCTATTTTTTGACGTAAGTTGCCGTTTTTTGCGACTCATTCGTCAAAATTTTCCATTTTATTGCGATTTTTTGAAGAAATTTGTCGTTTTTCCACGATCTTTTGAGGAAATCTGACGTTTTGTAAAATTTTGTGACGAAATTAGCCATCTTTAACGAAACGCCTTTTTTTAGCGGTTTTTTTGCGTTCCGTCGCCGATTTTTTGCGTAATTTACACGCTCGTTCGGATCATCGCTGGGGGGCTGCGTTTTTTTCTTCAAATGTGGGCAAGAAGGGCGCTATTTTTTAAACTAAAGGGCAGGAGGGGCGGAGCGCCCCCTTGAAACCGTCTGGGGGAAACTCTGTATAATATTAGTACATGGAACCTTGAATTATTTTTATTATTTATTTTTTACTGTTATATGAGCTTCTAAGATAAAATATAACCCAAAGGTTGTTTGCATTTATATTATAGGTACAGATTCTCAAAATATAGATGGAGCCAATGGCTCCTAAACCTAAAGAATCCAGTGGCCACGTTGTATAATAAACACATAAAAATAATAATTGTTTACATGAGAAAATAGCAAATAACTCAGAAATTCTCACAGAGCTTGAATTTCAAGGCAGGATGAAGGGATTCACGCCCAAAATTTTGAAATTCCGCCCAAAAGAATAGCGTGGGCGGGAAGCTCCCACACAAAAAAATCGGCATTTTCTAAAAAAATTTACATTTTGAAACTACGATCAACTTCCACGACCGTTTAGTAAATTTTGTGATAATTTCGTGCGACAGATTGACACATTTTGCAAGTTTTTTTACACTAAAGATCATTGAAATTTAGGATTGTTTCCGATTAGGACCGATTGACAAATTTCGCGATTTTTTTCCTCTGATCAATTGTCAAATTTTGTTTTATTTTCTGCGGCGAAAAAAAGGTGATTCTGTTCCGAATTTTCCAAAAAATATTAACGTATTCAATTCCAAAAATTATGAAAAATTCAGACAGATAGATATCGTGAATTATGACGAATGGTTGCTGAAAAAATCAATTTCGTCAGTCGCTCTCAGAAACTGGCCAATTGTCAAAAGAGCGTGAAAAAAAATCAATTTTCTCGAAGGAATGCGAAATATAGCAATTTTGGTCGAAAGACCAGAAAAAAAAAATCTTTAAAGGATAGCGGAAAAAACGCCAAATTCGTCAAAAGGTCACTTCAAAGGTCTGTGTGAGAGAAAAAATCTAAAATTCACAGCATTTCTAACAGTTTTCAACAAAGTATGTATGTGGAAGGAAATCCGTTTAGACA
The DNA here is from genome assembly GCA_964019185.1 of Maratus speculifer. Lineage (NCBI taxonomy): Eukaryota > Metazoa > Arthropoda > Arachnida > Araneae > Salticidae > Maratus > Maratus speculifer. The sequence continues at coordinate 573,033 of CAXHSM010000423.1, read as the reverse complement.
CTGTTTTTTACGCGGCCCTATAACAGATTTTTCAAAATTTTTTGAAGAAATTTGCAGATTTTCACAATTTTTAGATGAAAATTCCCGATTTTTAGTGATTTTTTGAAAATTTTTGCTGATTTTTCCCGATCTTTTGACAAAATTTGTCATTTTGTTGCGATCATTTAAAGATTTTTGCATTTTTTCTCTGATCCCTGTATGAAATCCGCGTTTTTATTTTTAACCCTTTGATGGAATTTGTCATTTTTTAAACTATTTTTTGAAGAAATTTGTGGGGGTTTTTTTTATGATTTTCTAAGAAAATTTGTTTTTTTTCGTGATCTTCTGACGAAATTAGTGGGTTTTTTTTGTGATGTTCTGATCAAATTTGTGTTTTTTCACGATCTTCTGACAAAATATACATTTTTCCAGCGATTCTCTGACGAAATTCGAGATTGTTCAGCGAGCGATTTACAAAATTGAATTTTTCGGCGACCATTTGTGTGAAATTCGGAGTACTGGTTTTTTTTTTTTTTTAACCGAATACCTTAAATTTTTGAAAAATTCATAAAATCACGCCTGGGTCGCTTAATAAATGTAAATTTTGTCTCAAGATTGCGGAAAAAAATCGACAGAGTTATCGTAAAATAAATATGTGAATTTCATCAAAAAATCTCAAAAAGTGAGAAATTCATCAAAAAATGTTATATATAACAAGGATTTTTTTCGATCATTAAAAAAAGTTATACACAAAAAGTTAGTGGCCACAACAAAAAAATCTAGTTAACACATGCATGTCTACGATGAATCTGTACCTATGATGTATATATGTAAATATGTTTATATATGTGTGAATTATATATACTCATACAATATTTTTATTACAAAATATAATTTTAAACAGGAAACACTTTATTTGATAGGTTTGTTTAACTTTTTGATAGCAATATTATTAAGATATATAAGTTTTTTGAAAGATATTAAAGAGAAATTAGTAAAATCCTTCAAAATATAAATTATTTAAAGAATTTGCATATTATGAACATTGTATTATTTTTCAAGATAAGACATTTGCATTTTTTAAATAAGATATATATATAATATTTTTTCATTTTTTAATCACCTGAATATTTGAGTTTGATTTTTTTTTTCTCTCTAAACAACCATAGTTTGAAACCATTTTATATTATTCAATATTTCATCAATAGATGGTGCTGGTGCCTATATCATTGTTATGTTAAAGTAGCACCAGGGGGCGCTGTATACACATTGTTTGTTTATGTTTATTGCTGCTGTTTTTGCTGTTTCTTTTTTGTTTAATAGTCATAAGGATTTTTTATTGCTAAAGAATTATTGATGTTATATTAATAATATTTATTTTCATTTTTATTTATTTATTTTTATCAGTTTTTAAGCTTTTTCACAGGTAGTAAGTATCATGGGAATTGAATTCAGATTGTCCCTGCCTAATTTTTATTTACTTTAAATTCAATTTTTCCTATGTATAAACATCTATAAAATTTAGAGTAATCAAAATCTCAAAAGTTATATTCTTTACTTGAAGTCTTTTTTGAAACTTTTCATAAATTTTCTTTGTAATAAGTATAGTTTGTAATAAAAAGTAGTTTGATAACACATGGTTTTTGTTATGTGTGTATTGATATTCCTTTATGAAGTTTCCACTTTCTCCCATCTTTTATTAATTCCTAACCCTGTATTTAATAACATCTTTTAAATTTTCTCCCCCCCCAGAGTTATTTATGAATTTGATTACTTATTTACTGTGCAATAAAAGTAAACAAATCAAAATTGGCAGGTTTTTTGAGTGATGCTGGATTTTAATAGATTTTAACTATGTTTTCTTCTCTCAAAAAATGTGTCTGTTCAAAACCTTTTAAAATGCCATTTCTAGATGAAAATTATTTTCATGTATGAGAATTTTAATTCCATAAAATTGTAAATTAGTATAAGTGGTAGTAGTTTCTCAATTGCCTTTATATCTAGAAATTTTAAATTTTTATAACTATTTCAAAATTATACTGAAAAGGATAGCTTCTAGAAATGTCAGAGCATTTCCATTCAAAAGTTCATATATTGAATATTTCTTATGATAACATAAACAGATAAAAGTTATTAATCATATTTTGTTCTGTTTTTTTTTTCCTTTAATGATATTGTTGAACTATTTTCTTTCATAATTTATTAAATTCTGGATCTGGTATGATTCTACTCCAGTTATGTACATATAGTTTTTGGTGCCTTGAAATTTTATGAAAAATGGTTTATGCAATTAGGGCTTCAGAAAGTGCAATTTTTTTTCGAATGATATAATAAATGACTATGAGAAGAAGAAACCTTGTGAGGTTTGTTTATATTTATATATACAGTTATTTATACATATGTATATATTATTGCTTTTTACATACTATTTACTTCTGTTTTTATATAAAAACTGACTTCTTTATATTATTATAATTTATAAATAACATAGAATCTCGATCCATCATTTTTTAAGCGTATCAAAAAAAAAAAAAAAAAAAAAAAAAAAAAAAAAAAAAAAAAAAAACGATGAATACGGATTAACTTTAAAATATGGAAAAGCACAATGTTTATGCATTAAAAAATGCATTGCAATGTATACAACATACTGTTAAATACTAATTTGTTGCTTACTAAACAGTAAAAGAAATAAATTGAAGTTATAGAAAGTTGATATTTATTTTGAAAAATCAATAATATTGTTTGAATTTTTGTTATATTTTTTTTTAATTAGAAAAAAAAATTTGCAAGACATACAACATTTTTCGGTAGCTTTCATTACAAAAACTAAAAAGCTGCCTATTGCAGCCGTCCGGAGGAAAGCACTTCCAGAAAATTTTGGTATATTTTCACCGATCATGACCCCCAGACACCAAAACCACTCTCCGTTCAAATGTTGACATATATATATATCTGATTTTTGTCAAGCGATAACTAACGTATTTATGAACCGATTTGAATGAAACTTCCTATGTACATAGTACATACAAATATCTCGACCGAGTTCGTTGGACAGCATCATCTGCCATCTTGTTTCAAAATGACGGCCATTTAAATTTTTTTTTAAATTTAAAATAAAATGCAAAAAAATTAAAAGTAGAAAAATATTTTTATTTTATGTGTTAGATCTTAAAACATCAATTCCAGAACACTTTTTACTTTGTCTATATCTTAAAAAATGATTGAGTTATAGCACTTTGAATTTTTCTTATGGCTGACATTTTGAAACGATCTGATTTTTGTCACATGATAACACTCGTATTTATAAATCGATTTGGATGTAACTTGGTGTGTACATAGTACATAATAAAGCCTGGAACGAGTTCCTTAATCAGTTCCATCCACCGTCTTGTTTCAAAATGGCAACCATTTAAATTTTTTTTAAAAAATTTAAAATTTGGTACAAAAAAGTGAGAAATTGAAAAAGATTTTTCTTTTATGCATTTGACCTTGATACAAAGATTCCAAAGTATTTTTTTGTTTCGTCTGTATTTTAAAAAATATCTGAGTTATAGTCATAGGCGTAGCGTGACCAAAACTTTTTTTTTGGGGGGGGGCACCAGCAAAGTAAAAACTGCGCCCCTTGGCAGATTTTCGATTTGGCAACCCACCCTCCTAGGCGCAAAAAAGTAACAAAAAGTCTTTTTCTTTTTGTAGGCGTCAGAAAACTAACAAACATAAATTAATTCTATTAAATAATTATTTCGTGTTTATTTTGGAACTTTAAAAGGTTTAATTTTAATTTAGAAATTCGGAACTAAATAACACACAGAAATTTGCATTTTTTTGTCAAAGAGTTCACAATGTTTTAAAACAGGGGGAAGGGGGGGGGAGATCAAGAGAGATAAAGAAATTCCCTTAAAATGATTGTCGGTCAAAAAATGAATAAAATCGTGGCTCGCAGAATAAATTTCGCGCATGGTGGTGACGGTCTCTTTACCCTCTCCCTCTAGTGGGACATGCTAGAGGTCTACTGGGCTACATGGACAGGAATTTCCAGGCACGGGCTCAGCACAGCCCGTCGTGGCTATTATATTTGATTATAATGTTTTACTTCATTACAATTTTTGACCATGCTATTTTTAGGGGGGTGGGGTTCAAGTTCTACTTTGATTTTATTTTTTTAATTTTCAGAAATAAAGTTTTTATTTTCAAACTTTTAGAGTAATATAAAGAAAGTCACCAATTTCAATTCAATTTTTCAATTTTTTTTAATTTTATGTTGATTTTTTATTCTTGAAACATTTTAAATTACAATGATATATATCCATTCAATATTCTGCAATTTTTAATGTGATTTTCAGCATTCTTTCGATTTTCACAGTGATTTTTGGCATTCGAAAAAAGATTTTGGATTGAAATTTTTAGTCTAACATAGTGAAACTATTTTGAATTTTAAGTTTTTAATGTCATTTTTGAAAATTTTTTGAAAATATGACTTAGTAGCAAAAAAATCCTGAATATTTGCTTCCCCCCTCCCCCCAATGAAACAAAATAATTTTTACACTGAAGAATAGAATAATAAAATTTCTATAAAAAAAATGGGGGTTATTAGACTTCATACAATTAATTTTAGTTACACATACATTCATGAATTTTTTTTTTTGAGAAAATTAAGAAAGTTGTCAATAAAAATTATTTACAATATTTTTTTCCTCCTGAAAAATTATGAATTTTTCACAAAATGTTACATAAAAAATATTTTATTTAGTTAAAAATTCTGAATGAAAATTATTATTCATTCCTTTTTGTGTGTAGTCACGAATGATTAAAAAAGAAAAAAGAAATTATTCGGTAAGAAGATATATCAATTTTAAAAATTAAATTTTAAAAATTAAATTTTAAAATAATAAATTTAAACATGGTCAGATAAAATTAGTTTTAAATCTCTATAAATGAGTGCACATGTAATGTGAAAATATTAATTATCAGTTTTGCATCATTATACTTGAGAAATTGTTGTTATCCACAGAAGTGATATATGAGAAAGATATATAAATAGGATGTGTCAGGATATATGAAAAATAAAAATAATTAATTGTTCTTAATATTTTTTTTAGTTTTGATTATTTTAATTCGATTTTAAAATCCTTCTTGTATCTGCACGAGCACCCCCCCCCCCTTGGTTACGTGCACGAGTTGAAAATAAATTGTTGAATAACAATTGCAATTTTAAAAAAGCAATTCTAAATAATAAACATAGTAATAAATATAAAAATCAAAATAAATTGTAAATATTAACACTTAAAGCAATATTTTTTAAAAAAAAAAGAAAAAAATTACCAAACTAGCGGGAGAAAAAAATTGAGCCAACGTGGTGCATTATGTCTGCCCCATTTCTCTTACAAATGTCTTAGAAACCCACTATGTGGAAATGTTTTTCCATGCATTTACGCAGCCCAGCCTAATCAGCCAGCTGTATTTAATCCTGGCAGTATCAGATTTATTTTTCACACAAGAAAATTAGAAAAATGATTTTGATGATGAAACAGATTCTTTTGCTTTACAGTGTTATTTCTGATTTTCATTCTTTTTTTTTTTTTTTTAATGAAATGTATAAAGGTTATATATTTTATATTTTTGCAGTATGTATATTCTACGTGAATATATTTTAAATAAAATGAGTGAAATGTTTATATTTTAAATGAAAAAATTGTAAAGAATCTTGGTGGTTAGAACAATTTTTGGCAATTCATATATACTTACATACACGCATATATATAAGTATAAACATATATAATTTTTTTGTTGATTTCTTCCATTTCTTTCCAGTTTCTTCCATTGGCTTGGAATAAACCAACCCTGTGAGCAACATATATCTTTATAGATATTAAACTCATCCTCTTTTTTTTTTTTTTTACTGCTTCAAAATAGAATTTGTATGAAATATTAAATATATAGCTTATTTGCTGCTGTAACATTTTAATGTATAAGCATTTTACCATAAACAAAAAATAAGTTCATGATAAATATGATATTACAAGCAATTTTTCTCATCTCAACACCTGATTAGCCAAAAAATTTATTTTAAGGAATAATTTCACAACTTTTAAAAGTTTTATTCAACTATATTTTGATGCTAGTTTTACCTTTAATATTATAAAACATAAGTTGTTATATTGAAAAATGAAAATTAAGTACACTATCAACTTTTATCATTACAGGTGTTTATATCTAATAAAAATTCTTTAACTTTTATTTTTCAAAGATTTTTTTGGGGAAATTTTCTCGCTCTAGTCTTTTGGCAAGACATTTTCGTAAATATTTATTATAAATTTTACACTTAAATATTTTATTTTGCAATTGACAACGAAGCACACAATTAACTGAAAGATGTACTTATTAAATGTGTGAAAATATATTTTATAGTAAAAAAAAATCTGCAGAATAAAAGGACGAAAAGTAAAATATAAACATATTATGATTCTATCTTGTTATAATACTGCTGCTACTTCGGAAATAAAATAAAATGCAGCATAAACACACAAAAGAATACAAAGATGAGTAGCGTTATTTATTTATTTATTGTTGTTAGTAGGTGTAACGTGAATAAATTTTAAAAACGGACGCAAAAATAAGTCAAAATCGTAAGAGAAAATAATAATAACAACAACGTCCTGCCATCGAATCGGAATCAACAGCGGAAGAACGCGCAGGCGCACATGAGCTACCGGAGTTCCATATTTCATTTGCATCTCAAAACCGCTTTCGCCAAGGTTTTTCGCCAAAAGTTTTCGCCAATGTGGCGAATCGAACACAATTTAGAAATACGCATAAATTGTGTTCGATTCGCCACCTTGGCGAAAATCGTCGGCGAAGGTGCTTGGCGAGAGTGCTAAAGCAATAGGGTTATACAAATTAAATTCCGTCGCGCAACTTATGGCGCGCATGCGAAGTTCGACGAGGTTTGTTTACACCACGAAATGCCTGTGGATGTATAGTATAGATTTTAAAAATATGTTTATTTGAGTGATTTACTTGTAGTATATGAAATATTTTTTTCTATTATGCATAAACCAAGGAAATGTCAAAATTTAGGTACCAGTTATTTTTAGTTTTGTAATTTTAATTTATGTACTGCCATGTGCTTCTCGAAACAGAGCGATTGTTCATGTAAGATTTTTTCAATATAAAAGAAAGTGCAGACATTTTTTAATTCAATTTATGAAATAATTGGCCAGCTGGGAACACTTTTGAAGCAGCAAGTGAAATTTCTTTTTCTGCTTTGAAGGTGTATACTTGCTAGCCAAACACTAAATAATCTGCTGCAAAATTTTATTTAATGGATCCACTATGAAAATCGAGCGGTTTCAAGTTTGGTACGCATAGCTTTTTCTTGCCATTTATGTTGATTTTTATTCGAAACACTTGCGTATTATTTTTCTAGTGCATATTTAATAACATTAAACTGTGATTTATGTATTTCAAATTCAAATCCTAGCATTCATCAAAAGAATAAAAGTAATGTAAATCTGTATTATTAATGAACGATTTTCAAATTGATTAATACCCTACTTAATGTTTTAAACTTTGAACACGTATTCAACGGTACTTAAATCTTGTTATATAACATATGCATCAATATCAGTGAAATAAAATGTATTTGTTAAGGTGTTTCTGTATATTTACGTGTTTGATTATTTTAAATTATAGAAATCTAAAATAAAAATATCTAATTTGACAAGGTTCTTCCTAAAGCTTTTCACTTACACTATGAATTTATGACAATAGATTATAATATATGAGAATCAAATTATTTCTTTTAATGCTATATTTATAAAATAAATGATTTTTTAATGTTTGTTTTTTTCATGTTCGATTGAAAAATGGATTTTGCATAGTTTAACTATAAAATAAAAAATATTGCGGTTTTCCTTGAGAATTAAAAAATATTACTGCAAGTATCCCATACTCAGGGGTCAGAGTTGTCCTATATTTCCTATATATCCTATATTTATAATATAATCTTCAAAAATGTCCTATATTGTCCTATATTTATTTAACTGCCCTATATTTCCTATATTTATTTACTTTTTCATATTTCGTACTAATATCATTACCTGCTAGCATTTACAATTGGTTTTTTTTTTTTCTGTATTTCTATGCAACAGCAATAGTTCAATCCTGCATACTTTGCTTATACTTTCAGTCAGTACACAAAGTACAAATGAGAAGAAGGCTGTGGCATAGATTGCTGAACTTTTAAACATGACTCTGTACCCAGGGAGATTAAACATTGATTTCTCTGCTTAATTTTCTAGGCTTCGGTGTCCATTTTTTTTCTTTTTTGGATGTGACATCAGTAAAGAAATTTTTCATGTGCATCAGTTTGCTTGCTGAGTTAGTTCTAATGTTCAATGTGGTTTTGTGTTTCATTGCAGCGCTGTGCGAAAAGGGCAGTCGCCCCAGGTATGGAAATTTAAGGGGCGCCAAATTTATACTGTAATGTCATATTTGGCCTGTTACAAGAAAAAGTTGGAAGGAGGGGGGGGGGGAGATACCAAACTGACACTTTACCCCAGGCACTGTTTTCTCTTTGCATGCCCCTGTTTCATTGCAATTACTTTAGTTCCTCTTATTCTGTATTCAGCTGCAATACATGGTTTTTATTTATTTTAAATTTTATTTTAATCTAGTAAAAGTATATTTATTTCATTACATTAATGCAATGACACAATATGAACATAGATTGATGAAATTCTTTAATGCTTGGATCAGATTGATGGGTGTGTAAAAAAAAAAAAAAAAAGAAAAAATCACCGAATTATGTGTGAAAGATAAAAATTATTACCATGTCTGGTTCTCATCAGCAACAGTGATTATTCACAGTTAATGCATCATGTCAAAATAACAAAGCACAAAGATAATTCAGAAAAACAAAGTGAATAGTCTTAATTTCGCTTTGTGGATTCTACTGATAGAAAAAGCTCAAGTTTTAATATCAAAAAATATGATTAAGAGTACTTGGATTTTAAATAAGGAAGGTATTTGTCGTTCCAAGATTTTATGGATAATTCATATGACTCTAATTATTAATTTCAGTCATCAGATGGAACACAAAATTTATTTTGTGAAATTTTAGCAGATTTCTTTTTGCCACACGGTACAGGAAGGACTTAAGGTCAAAGAAAGTATCATGTACCATATCTCATGACCTTGATCCATTTTTTAAAGCAAATTAGTGATGATTTCAAGCAGGAGACTTAAGAACAGCTATGGAAAAATTCATTTTATATTTGTTTTTTAATATTGCATCTTGATTTAATATCGTTAATTAGTGAAAATTTATAAACTAACTGGATTATGTGCTAAAAAAGTATTATATAGTGAAAATATTTTCAATAATGTTATTTTCTAAATGTCCTGTATTTGTCCTATATTTTTTACGAAAAAGTCCTATATTTTATGAATTGGTCACTCCTACCCCTGCATACTTGAGAAAGAAAGAAATTAAGAGGGCAAAATTTTGCAGACTATTTTAAATCTTTTCCTGTAAAAAAAATACACCTATGCACTTCAGAACACACACTATAGAAAGAAAGTTGTAACAGCCTTAGGATACTTGTAGACATGAAATCTGTCTACAATTAATCCTGTTAATTTTCTTATTAACAGGATTCTTATTAACAATTGTCTTAAAATTGTACTTGCTAAAATGAAAACCTGTCTAAAATGGATTTTTCATATGCTTTCGTATGGAGAGGGCAGGGGGGTGAGTTAAGCTTTCCCCTCCTGAATCTTTATCCTTGGCTGCTGAAAAAAACTTCCTTCTCCCCCCCCCCCTCACAGAAAGTTCTGAAATGGCACCCCTTGTTTGTTTTGTATATATGATTTTAAAAAGGTATGATTTGTTATTGATAGCGTTATTCTGCTATTTTTTGTTATCTTTTAAAAAATGCAAAAAATCTTACGTAGTTTGATTGTTTTAAATTCCTTAAATGTAAACACATTTTATACTAACACACTAGAAGATCCACCCTGTGTTGCTCAGGCCTGTGATCATAATTATGTATTTTTAACTCGATTTTGTCTCATATGTACCTGCTCACTAAGTGAAAATGGGAGAGAAGCTGCTAATTGTTGAGATTTGTTATGTAAATTTATTTCATAATGTTTCAAAATATGCATTGGATATTAGTGAACAAATTAAAATTTAAAAAAGTATTTTAGTGACATAAAAAAATGAGTTACGAGGGGGGTGGAGTGCCTAGTAACCTATAAGCCAAAAACTTTCAAACAATATGTCATATGAAAAAAACGTTCTGCCTTCCAGAGGGAGGAGGGGGTGCCCCCTAACTGTCTGGGGGGGGGGGTCCAAATAAATCCCACCAGTCAAATCGTGAGGAATTTCACTTTCAGCTAAGCCTTCAAATGAGGTTAAATCTCGCTTTAGCTTAATTAGGAGCAGAGTTTAAAAATTGAAAAATTGTCTATATTTTGAGATTTTTTTTTTTTTAGTGGATTCTATATGCCAATTACCTTTACTTTAATACTATATGTTCGAGTATACTGAATAATGTATAATATTAGTACATGAAATCTTGAATTATTATTTTTTATTTATTTTTTACTGTTATATGAGCTTCTAAGATAAAATATAATCCAAAGGTACTTTACATTTATATTATAGGTGCAGATTCTCAAAATATAGATGGAGCCAATGGCTCTTAAACCTAAAGTATCCAGTGGCCACATTGTATAATAAACACATAAAATAATAATTTTTTACATGAGAAAAAATATAAGCAAATAACTCATAAATTCTAACAGGGCTTGAATTTCAAGGCAGGATGAAGGGATTCACGCCCAAAATTTTGAAATCTCGCCCAAAAGAATACCGTGGGCGGGAGGCTCCTGCCCAAAAAATTTTTGTAATTTTCTAAAAAAAATTACATTTTGAAACCACGACCGTTTTGTGATATTTTTGTGCGACTGATTGACACATTTTGCAAGTTTTTTTACGCTAAAGATCATTGAAATTTAGGATTGTTTCCAATTAGGACCGATTGACAAATTTTGCAATTTTTTTTTGTCTGATCGATTGTCAAATTTTGTTTTATTTTCCGTGGCGAAAAAAAGGTGATTCTGTTCCGAATTTTCCAAAAAATATTAACGTATTCAATTCAAAAAATTATGAAAAATTCAGACAGATAGATATCGCGAATTATGACAAATGGTTTCCGAAAAAAATCAATTTCGTCAGTCGTTCTCAGAAAATGGCCGATTGTCAAAAGATCGCAAGAAAAAAAAATCAATTTTCTCGAAGGAGTGCGAAATATCGCAATTTCGGTCAAAAGACCAGAAAAAAATTCTTTAAAGGATAGCAGAAAAAATGCCAAATTTGTCAAAAGGTCGCTTCAAGGGTGATTCTGAGTGAGAGAAAAAATCTAAAATTCACAGCATTTCTGACAGTTTTCAGCAAAGTATGTGTGTGGAAGGAAATCCAGTTTAGACACTGTGTTTTTTATGCGGCCTTATAACAAAATTTGCAGATTTTTCAAAGTTTTTTGAGGAAATTTGCAGATTTTCACAGATTTTTCCCGATATTTTGACAAAATTTGTCATTTTGTTGCGATCATTTAAAGATTGTTGCATTTTTTCTCTGATCTCTGTATGAAAACCACGTTTTTTTTTTTTAATCCTTTGATGAAATTTGTGATTTTTTAAACTATTTTTTGAAGAAATTTGTGGGTTTTTTAGGATTTTCTAAGAAAATTTGCTTTTTTGTGATCTTCTGAAATTAGTTTTTTTTTGCGATCTTTTGACCAAGTTTGTGTTTTTTCACGATCTTCTGACAAAATATACATTTTTCCAGTGATTCTCTGACGAAATTCGAGATTGTTCAGCGGGCGATTCACAAAATTGAATTTTTCAGCGACCATTTGTATGAAATTTGGAATACTGTTTTTTTTTTTTTTTTTTTGGAGTCGAATACCTTAAATTTTTGAAAAATTCAGAACAAAATCACACCTGGGTCACTTAATAAATGTGAATTTCGTCTCAAGATCACGGAAAAAAATCGACAGAGTTATTGCGAAATAAATATGGGAATTTCATCAAAAAATTGCAAAAAGCGAGAAATTCGTCAAAAAGGTCATAGAATAAATGTGTATTTTGTCAAAGAATTTCTAAAAATACGTGAATTTCGTTAAAGGGTCAAGGAATAAATGCAAATATAGTCAAAAGAACGCTAAATAAAACGCAATTTTCATTAAAGAATCACAAAAAATGTTATATATAACAAGGATTTTTTTCAAGATGTAAAAATATTCTTTGACGTTATTCTGGAGAGTAAATTTTTTTTATAAAAGTGCTAAAAAAACAAGCATAAATGGTGGTGCCTAAAAAAATCTGAGCTTTATGAACGAAGAAGAGAGAAGCAGTCGATCAACCAGATTTTTGCATGTCTGATCAATGAAATTCACGATTTTCTGTGTTCAATTAATGAAATTTATTATTCTACGCCTGATCGACCAAATTTGTGCTTTTACAAAATTCACAATTTTTAAGAAGCTAATCGAGAAAATTAACGATCTTCCCTTAAATGATCAACAAAATTCGCAATTCTTACAAAAACGATCGAGGAATTCACGATTTTTTCATGCCTAATCAACAAAATTCGAGAATTTAAAAAAGCCGATCAATGAATATTGTGATTTTTACAAAGCTGGCCGATGAAATTTGCTATTTTTCTTCACAAGATCAACGAAATTTGTGATTTTCCTTCGCATGATCAACAAAATTCACGATTTTTAAGGAGTTGATCGACGAAATTTGCGATTTTCTTCGCACGATCAATGAAATTAGAGACTTCCTTTGCATGATCGATGGAATTTCCGATTTTTCTTAACATGATCGACGAAATTTGGTGGTTTTCCTCGTATGATTGAAGAAATTACTGATCGACAAAATTCGCAATTTTTACGAAACCGATTGTGAAAATTCACGATCTTTTCATGACATGATCAACAAATTTCATGATGTTTACAAAGCTGATCAGCGACATTCTCGATTTTTATGAAGCTGATCAGCAAAATTCATGATTTTTACTAAGGGAATCGACAAACTTCGCGATTTTATGAAGACAATTGACAAAATTTGTGATTTTTCTCAAGCTGATCGACAAAATTCGTGATTTTTACAAAGCCTATTGATAAAATATGCAAATTTTCCTAACTTGATCAAGAAAATTCGTGATTCTTTTGAACTGGATCAACAAAGTTTGCGATTTTTACAAAGCTGATGAATGAAATTCACAATATTTACAAAGCTGAAAAAATTTTGACTTTTCCGCACCTGATCAATGAAATTCATGATTTTTCCTCTCCTAATCAGCAAAATTCTTAAATTTTACAAAGTTGATCGAGAAAATTCCTGATCTTTCTGCACCTTATCAACACAACTCGCTAATTTTTTGAAGCAGATAGATGGTATTCACGATATTTAGAAAGCTGATCAACGAAGTTCTCAATTTTTATGAAGTCCATGAACGAAATTCGCAATATTTTACCGTTTAAGATCATTTACATTCCCGATTTTTCTGAGCTTGCTGGACAATTGCAATTTTAATGAAATTAGCGAAATTTGTGATTTTTATAAAGCCAATTGACAAAATTCCCAATGTTTCTTCATATGATCGACAAATTTTGCGATTTTTGTGCACTTGATCAACAAAATTTAAGATTCTATTAGAATCTGATCGCCGTAATTAGCAATTTTTCTGCATGCAATCAACAAATTTCACAATATTCTTGTTTCAGACCAAAGAAATTTGCAATTTTTCAATATCTGATCAAAAAAAAAAAAAAAAAACTCGCGATTTTTTGGTTTTTGATTGACAAAACCTCAGCTATCCAATGCAAAGAGAATCATTTAAAAATGTCAAAATGCGAAAGAGTTATTAGAATGACGGATCTGAGTGAAAAAACCCGGCCGGCTATTGCCCAATTAGATTAAATGGTAAGGCATTGGCCTTGTAAGCCAAGGATCTGGGTTCAATTCCCGGCCTAGGCAATTTTTCACTCAGTTGGAAATATTCAATTCCTATGAGTTATTAGAAAAATGCCTTCCTATAGGAATAGCATCAGCTTATGAGTGTTTTCGGGGGCAGAGACAGGACCCTTAATCATAAAACTCTTGAAATTTGAATTTAGTAAAGTATAAATCTTAAACATGCGCAGTTGGAAAAATATGTTGGGCAAGATACACTTAAAAAACAGCAATTATGATAATGGAAAATACAAGGAAAACGATATTTCTTATTTTGATTTTGTCATACAAAAGTATGCTTAAAAAATTGTGAATATATGAGATTATTATACTCTATAAAAATACAAACCAGGCCTTTTTTTAAAAAATTATTATTACAAGGAAAAATATCGTTTAAAAAAGTTATACACAAAAAGTTAGTGGCCACAACAAAAAAATCTAGTTAACACATGCATGTCTGCCATGAATCTCTGCCTATGATATATATATGTAAATATGTATATATATGTGTGAATTATATACACTTATCCAATATTTTTATTACAAAATATAATTTTAAACAGGAAACACTTTATTTGATAGGTTTGTTTAACTTTTTGATAGCAATATTATTAAGATATATAAGTTTTTTGAAAGATATTAAAGAGAAATTAGTAAAATCCTTCAAAATATAAATTATTTAAAGAGTTTGCATTATATGAATATTAAATTATTTTTCAGAATAAGACATTTGCATTTTTTTTAATAAGATATATATAATTTTTTAATCTTCTGAATATTTGAGATTGATTTTTTTCTCTTTAAACATCCATAGTTTGAAACCATTTTATTATTCAATATTTCATCAATAGATGATGCTGGTGCTTATATCATTGTTATGTTAAAGCATCACCAGGGGGCGCTGTTCACACATTGTTTGTTTATGTTTATTGCTTGTTGTGTTGCAAGCAATAAACAACAGCTAGGGCTTCAACTGTTTGTTTAATACTCATTCATAAGGATTTTTTATTGCTAAAGAATTATTGATGTTATATTAATAATATTTATTTTCATTTTTATTTATTTATTTTTATCAGTTTTTAAGCTTTTTCACAGGTAGTAAGTATCATGGGAATTGTATTCAGATTGTCCCTGCCTAATTTTTATTTACTTTAAATTCAATTTTTCCTATGTATAAACATCTATAAAATTTAGAGTAATCAAAATCTCAAAAGTTATATTCTTTACTTGAAGTCTTTTTTGAAACTTTTCATAAATTTTCTTTGTAATAAGTATAGTTTGTAATAAAAAGTAGTTTGATAACACATGGTTTTTGTTATGTGTGTATTGATATTCCTTTATGAAGTTTCCACTTTCTCCCATCTTTTATTAATTCCTAACCCTGTATTTAATAACATCTTTTAAATTTTCTCCCCCCCAGAGTTATTTATGAATTTGATTACTTATTTACTGTGCAATAAAAGTAAACAAATCAAAATTGGCAGGTTTTTTGAGTGATGCTGGATTTTAATAGATTTTAACTATGTTTTCTTCTCTCAAAAAATGTGTCTGTTCAAAACCTTTTAAAATGCCATTTCTAGATGAAAATTATTTTCATGTATCAGAATTTTAATTCCATAAAATTGTAAATTAGTATAAGTGGTAGTAGTTTCTCAATTGCCTTTATATCTAGAAATTTTAAATTTTTATAACTATTTCAAAATTAGACTGAAAAGGATAGCTTCTAGAAATGTCAGAGCATTTCCATTAAAAAGTTCATATATTGAATATTTCTTATGATAACATGAACAGATAAAAGGTATTAATCATATTTTGTTCTGTTTTTTTTTTCCTTTAATGATATTGTTGAACTATTTTCTTTCATAATTTATTAAATTCTGGATCTGGTATGATTCTACTCCAGTTATGTACATATAGTTTTTGGTGCCTTGAAATTTTATGAAAAATGGTTTATGCAATTAGGGCTTCAGAAAGTGCAATTTTTTTTCGAATGATATAATAAATGACTATGAGAAGAAGAAACCTTGTGAGGTTTGTTTATATTTATATATACAGTTATTTATACATATGTATATATTATTGCTTTTTACATACTATTTACTTCTGTTTTTATATAAAAACTGACTTCTTTATATTATTATAATTTATAAATAACATAGAATCTCGATCCATCATTTTTTAAGCGTATCAAAAAAAAAAAAAAAAAAAAAAAAACGATGAATACGGGTTAACTTTAAAATATGGAAAAGCACAATGTTTATGCATTAAAAAATGCATTGCAATGTATACAACATACTGTTAAATACTAATTTGTTGCTTACTAAACAGTAAAAGAAATAAATTGAAGTTATAGAAAGTTGATATTTATTTTGAAAAATCAATAATATTGTTTGAATTTTTGTTATATTTTTTTTTTTAATTAGAAAAAAAAAATTTGCAAGACATACAACATTTTTCGGTAGCTTTCATTACAAAAACTAAAAAGCTGCCTATTGCAGCCGTCCGGAGGAAAGCACTTCCAGAAAATTTTGGTATATTTTCACCGATCATGACCCCCAGACACCAAAACCACTCTCCGTTCAAATGTTGACATATATATATATCTGATTTTTGTCATGCGATAACTAACGTATTTATGAACCGATTTGAATGAAACTTCCTATGTACATAGTACATACAAATATCTCGACCGAGTTCGTTGGACAGCATCATCTGCCATCTTGTTTCAAAATGACGGCCATTTAAATTTTTTTTTAAATTTAAAATAAAATGCAAAAAAAATTAAAAGTAGAAAAATATTTTTATTTTATGTGTTAGATCTTAAAACATCAATTCCAGAACACTTTTTACTTTGTCTATATCTTAAAAAATGATTGAGTTATAGCACTTTGAATTTTTCTTATGGCTGACATTTTGAAACGATCTGATTTTTGTCACATAACACTCGTATTTATAAATCGATTTGGATGTAACTTGGTGTGTACATAGTACATAATAAAGCCTGGAACGAGTTCCTTAATCAGTTCCATCCACCGTCTTGTTTCAAAATGGCAACCATTTAAATTTTTTTAAAAAAATTTAAAATTTGGTACAAAAAAGTGAGAAATTGAAAAAGATTTTTCTTTTATGCATTTGACCTTGATACAAAGATTCCAAAGTATTTTTTTGTTTCGTCAGTATTTTAAAAAATATCTGAGTTATAGTCATAGGCGTAGCGTGACCAAAACTTTTTTTTTGGGGGGGGGGGGGCACCA
Organism: Maratus speculifer; assembly: GCA_964019185.1. Lineage (NCBI taxonomy): Eukaryota > Metazoa > Arthropoda > Arachnida > Araneae > Salticidae > Maratus > Maratus speculifer. The sequence continues at coordinate 555,772 of CAXHSM010000423.1, read as the reverse complement.
GCAAAGTAAAAACTGCGCCCCTTGGCAGATTTTCGATTTGGCAACCCACCCTCCTAGGCGCAAAAAAGTAACAAAAAGTCTTTTTCTTTTTGTAGGCGTCAGAAAACTAACAAACATAAATTAATTCTATTAAATAATTATTTCGTGTTTTTTTTGGAACTTTAAAAGGTTTAATTTTAATTTAGAAATTCGGAACTAAATAACACACAGAAATTTGCATTTTTTTGTCAAAGAGTTCACAATGTTTTAAAACAGGGGGGGGGGAGATCAAGAGAGATAAAGAAATTCCCTTAAAATGATTGTCGGTCAAAAAATGAATAAAATCGTGGCTCGCAGAATAAATTTCGCGCATGGTGGTGACGGTCTCTTTACCCTCTCCCTCTAGTGGGACATGCTAGAGGTCTACTGGGCTACATGGACAGGAATTTCCAGGCACGGGCTCAGCACAGCCCGTCGTGGGTATTATATTTGATTATAATGTTTTACTTCATTAAAATTTTTGACCATGCTATTTTTAGGGGGGTGGGGTTCAAGTTCTACTTTGATTTTATTTTTTTAATTTTCAGAAATAAAGATTTTATTTTCAAACTTTTAGAGTAATATAAAGAAAGTCACCAATTTCAATTCAATTTTTCAATTTTTTTTTAAATTTTATGTTGATTTTTTATTCTTGAAACATTTTAAATTACAATGATATATATCCATTCAATATTCTGCAATTTTTAATGTGATTTTCAGCATTCTTTCGATTTCCACAGTGATTTTTGGCATTCGAAAAAAGATTTTGGATTGAAATTTTTAGTCTAACATAGTGAAACTATTTTGAATTTTAAGTTTTTAATGTCATTTTTGAAAATTTTTGAAAATATGACTTAGTAGCAAAAAAATCCTGAATATTTGCTTCCCCCCTCCCCCCAATGAAACAAAATAATTTTTACACTGAAGAATAGAATAATAAAATTTCTATAAAAAAAATGGGGGTTATTAGACTTCATACAATTAATTTTAGTTACACATACATTCATGATTTTTTTTTTTTTTTTGAGAAAATTAAGAAAGTTGTCAATAAAAATTATTTACAATATTTTTTTCCTCCTGAAAAATTATGAATTTTTCACAAAATGTTATATAAAAAATATTTTATTTATTTAAAAATTCTGAATGAAAATTATTATTCATTCCTTTTTGTGTGTAGTCACGAATGATTAAAAAAGAAAAAAGAAATTATTCGGTAAGAAGATATATCAATTTTAAAAATTAAATTTTAAAAATTAAATTTTAAAATAATAAATTTAAACATGGTCAGATAAAATTAGTTTTAAATCTCTATAAATGAGTGCACATGTAATGTGAAAATATTAATTATCAGTTTTGCATCATTATACTTGAGAAATTGTTGTTATCCACAGAAGTGATATATGAGAAAGATATATAAATAGGATGTGTCAGGATATATGAAAAATAAAAATAATTAATTGTTCTTAATATTTTTTTTAGTTTTGATTATTTTAATTCGATTTTAAAATCCTTCTTGTATCTGCACGAGCACCCCCCCCCCCTTGGTTACGTGCATGAGTTGAAAATAAATTGTTGAATAACAATTGCAATTTTAAAAAAGCAATTCTAAATAATAAACATAGTAATAAATATAAAAATCAAAATAAATTGTAAATATTAACACTTAAAGCAATATTTAAAAAAAAAAAAAAAGAAAAAAATTACCAAACTAGCGGGAGAAAAAAATTGAGCCAACGTGGTGCATTATGTCTGCCCCATTTCTCTTACAAATGTCTTAGAAACCCACTATGTGGAAATGTTTTTCCATGCATTTACGCAGCCCAGCCTAATCAGCCAGCTGTATTTAATCCTGGCAGTATCATATTTATTTTTCACACAAGAAAATTAGAAAAATGATTTTGATGATGAAACAGATTCTTTTGCTTTACAGTGTTATTTCTGATTTTCATTCTTTTGTTTTTTTTTTAATGAAATGTATAAAGGTTATATATTTTATATTTTTGCAGTATGTATATTCTACGTGAATATATTTTAAATAAAATGAGTGAAATGTTTATATTTTAAATGAAAAAATTGTAAAGAATCTTGGTGGTTAGAACAATTTTTGGCGATTCATATATACTTACATACACGCATATATATAAGTATAAACATATATAATTTTTTTGTTGATTTCTTCCATTTCTTTCCAGTTTCTTCCATTGGCTTGGAATAAACCAACCCTGTGAGCAACATATATCTTTATAGATATTAAACTCATCCTCTTTTTTTTTTTTTTTTACTGCTTCAAAATAGAATTTGTATGAAATATTAAATATATAGCTTATTTGCTGCTGTAACATTTTAATGTATAAGCATTTTACCATAAACAAAAAATAAGTTCATGATAAATATGATATTACAAGCAATTTTTCTCATCTCAACACCTGATTAGCCAAAAAATTTATTTTAAGGAATAATTTCACAACTTTTAAAAGTTTTATTCAACTATATTTTGATGCTAGTTTTACCTTTAATATTATAAAACATAAGTTGTTATATTGAAAAATGAAAATTAAGTACACTATCAACTTTTATCATTACAGGTGTTTATATCTAATAAAAATTCTTTAACTTTTATTTTTCAAAGATTTTTTTGGGGAAATTTTCTCGCTCTAGTCTTTTGGCAAGACATTTTCGTAAATATTTATTATAAATTTTACACTTAAATATTTTATTTTGCAATTGACAACGAAGCACACAATTAACTGAAAGATGTACTTATTAAATGTGTGAAAATATATTTTATAGTAAAAAAAAAATCTGCAGAATAAAAGGACGAAAAGTAAAATATAAACATATTATGATTCTATCTTGTTATAATACTGCTGCTACTTCGGAAATAAAATAAAATGCAGCATAAACACACAAAAGAATACAAAGATGAGTAGCGTTATTTATTTATTTATTGTTGTTAGTAGGTGTAACGTGAATAAATTTTAAAAACGGACGCAAAAATAAGTCAAAATCGTAAGAGAAAATAATAATAACAACAACGTCCTGCCATCGAATCGGAATCAACAGCGGAAGAACGCGCAGGCGCACATGAGCTACCGGAGTTCCATATTTCATTTGCATCTCAAAACCGCTTTCGCCAAGGTTTTTCGCCAAAAGTTTTCGCCAATGTGGCGAATCGAACACAATTTAGAAATACGCATAAATTGTGTTCGATTCGCCACCTTGGCGAAAATCGTCGGCGAAGGTGCTTGGCGAGAGTGCTAAAGCAATAGGGTTATACAAATTAAATTCCGTCGCGCAACTTATGGCGCGCATGCGAAGTTCGACGAGGTTTGTTTACACCACGAAATGCCTGTGGATGTATAGTATAGATTTTAAAAATATGTTTATTTGAGTGATTTACTTGTAGTATATGAAATATTTTTTTCTATTATGCATAAACCAAGGAAATGTCAAAATTTAGGTACCAGTTATTTTTAGTTTTGTAATTTTAATTTATGTACTGCCATGTGCTTCTCGAAACAGAGCGATTGTTCATGTAAGATTTTTTCAATATAAAAGAAAGTGCAGACATTTTTTAATTCAATTTATGAAATAATTGGCCAGCTGGGAACACTTTTGAAGCAGCAAGTGAAATTTCTTTTTCTGCTTTGAAGGTGTATACTTGCTAGCCAAACACTAAATAATCTGCTGCAAAATTTTATTTAATGGATCCACTATGAAAATCGAGCGGTTTCAAGTTTGGTACGCATAGCTTTTTCTTGCCATTTATGTTGATTTTTATTCGAAACACTTGCGTATTATTTTTCTAGTGCATATTTAATAACATTAAACTGTGATTTATGTATTTCAAATTCAAATCCTAGCATTCATCAAAAGAATAAAAGTAATGTAAATCTGTATTATTAATGAACGATTTTCAAATTGATTAATACCCTACTTAATGTTTTAAACTTTGAACACGTATTCAACGGTACTTAAATCTTGTTATATAACATATGCATCAATATCAGTGAAATAAAATGTATTTGTTAAGGTGTTTCTGTATATTTACGTGTTTGATTATTTTAAATTATAGAAATCTAAAATAAAAATATCTAATTTGACAAGGTTCTTCCTAAAGCTTTTCACTTACACTATGAATTTATGACAATAGATTATAATATATGAGAATCAAATTATTTCTTTTAATGCTAAATTTATAAAATAAATGATTTTTTAATGTTTGTTTTTTTCATGTTCGATTGAAAAATGGATTTTGCATAGTTTAACTATAAAATAAAAAATATTGCGGTTTTCCTTGAGAATTAAAAAATATTACTGCAAGTATTCCATACTCAGGGGTCAGAGTTGTCCTATATTTCCTATATATCCTATATTTATAATATAATCTTCAAAAATGTCCTATATTGTCCTATATTTATTTAACTGCCCTATATTTCCTATATTTATTTACTTTTTCATATTTCGTACTAATATCATTACCTGCTAGCATTTACAATTGGTTTTTTTTTCTGTATTTCTATGCAACAGCAATAGTTCAATCCTGCATACTTTGCTTATACTTTCAGTCAGTACACAAAGTACAAATGAGAAGAAGGCTGTGGCATAGATTGCTGAACTTTTAAACATGACTCTGTACCCAGGGAGATTAAACATTGATTTCTCTGCTTAATTTTCTAGGCTTCGGTGTCCATTTTTTTTCTTTTTTGGATGTGACATCAGTAAAGAAATTTTTCATGTGCATCAGTTTGCTTGCTGAGTTAGTTCTAATGTTCAATGTGGTTTTGTGTTTCATTGCAGCGCTGTGCGAAAAGGGCAGTCGCCCCAGGTATGGAAATTTAAGGGGCGCCAAATTTATACTGTAATGTCGTATTTGGCCTGTTACAAGAAAAAGTTGGAAGGAGGGGGGGGGGGAGATACCAAACTGACACTTTACCCCAGGCACTGTTTTCTCTTTGCATGCCCCTGTTTCATTGCAATTACTTTAGTTCCTCTTATTCTGTATTCAGCTGCAATACATGGTTTTTATTTATTTTAAATTTTATTTTAATCTAGTAAAAGTATATTTATTTCATTACATTAATGCAATGACACAATATGAACATAGATTGATGAAATTCTTTGATGCTTGGATCAGATTGATGGGTGTGTAAAAAAAAAAAAGAAAAAATCACCGAATTATGTGTGAAAGATAAAAATTATTACCATGTCTGGTTCTCATCAGCAACAGTGATTATTCACAGTTAATGCATCATGTCAAAATAACAAAGCACAAAGATAATTCTGAAAAACAAAGTGAATAGTCTTAATTTCGCTTTGTGGATTCTACTGATAGAAAAAGCTCAAGTTTTAATATCAAAAAATATGATTAAGAGTACTTGGATTTTAAATAAGGAAGGTATTTGTCGTTCCAAGATTTTATGGATAATTCATATGACTCTAATTATTAATTTCAGTCATCAGATGGAACACAAAATTTATTTTGTGAAATTTTAGCAGATTTCTTTTTGCCACACGGTACAGGAAGGACTTAAGGTCAAAGAAAGTATCATGTACCATATCTCATGACCTTGATCCATTTTTTAAAGCAAATTAGTGATGATTTCAAGCAGGAGACTTAAGAACAGCTATGGAAAAATTCATTTTATATTTGTTTTTTAATATTGCATCTTGATTTAATATCGTTAATTAGTGAAAATTTATAAACTAACTGGATTATGTGCTAAAAAAGTATTATATAGTGAAAATATTTTCAATAATGTTATTTTCTAAATGTCCTGTATTTGTCCTATATTTTTTACGAAAAAGTCCTATATTTTATGAATTGGTCACTCCTACCCCTGCATACTTGAGAAAGAAAGAAATTAAGAGGGCAAAATTTTGCAGACTATTTTAAATCTTTTCCTGTAAAAAAAATACACCTATGCACTTCAGAACACACACTATAGAAAGAAAGTTGTAACAGCCTTAGGATACTTGTAGACATGAAATCTGTCTACAATTAATCCTGTTAATTTTCTTATTAACAGGATTCTTATTAACAATTGTCTTAAAATTGTACTTGCTAAAATGAAAACCTGTCTAAAATGGATTTTTCATATGCTTTCGTATGGAGAGGGCAGGGGGGTGAGTTAAGCTTTCCCCTCCTGAATCTTTATCCTTGGCTGCTGAAAAAAACTTCCTTCTCCCCCCCCCTCACAGAAAGTTCTGAAATGGCACCCCTTGTTTGTTTTGTATATATGATTTTAAAAAGGTACGATTTGTTATTGATAGCGTTATTCTGCTATTTTTTGTTATCTTTTAAAAAATGCAAAAAATCTTACGTAGTTTGATTGTTTTAAATTCCTTAAATGTAAACACATTTTATACTAACACACTAGAAGATCCACCCTGTGTTGCTCAGGCCTGTGATCATAATTATGTATTTTTAACTCGATTTTGTCTCATATGTACCTGCTCACTAAGTGAAAATGGGAGAGAAGCTGCTAATTGTTGAGATTTGTTATGTAAATTTATTTCATAATATTTCAAAAATTGCATTGGATATTAGTGAACAAATTAAAATTTAAAAAAGTATTTTAGTGACATAAAAAATGAGTTACGAGGGGGGTGGAGTGCCTAGTAACCTATAAGCCAAAAACCTTCAAACAATATGTCATATGAAAAAAACGTTCTGCCTTCCAGAGGGAGGAGGGGGATGCCCCCTAACTGTCTGGGGGGGGGGGGGGTCCAAATAAATCCCACCAGTCAAATCGTGAGGAATTTCACTTTCAGCTAAGCCTTCAAATGAGGTTAAATCTCGCTTTAGGGTCATTCCATGTCAATTCAACCAATTTTTCCCCCATTTGTAACCCGACCAACAGGGATTTGGATGAAACTTTGTGTACACGCTAATTCTATCATGAAATGATTCCATCAGAAATTTTTCCTTCCTAGACCTCATGGTTTGTGAGATATGGGGGGTCCAATTCTTGGAGATTTCTCAAATCTCACATTTCTTAGTCTGTATTCTGAGATTGCAGTTTTATCTTCAAAAAATTGTTTCTCTGGATATAAAACATGAATCATCCTAAAAGTATCACTGTAAGAAGATAAAAAGATGCAGATTTTAATAAAAAATATTTAAAAAGTTTACTTGTAATATTTAGGATAAAAAAAGTCAGCCAAAGTTGAGAGTTATGGTTTTTTTTCCAAATTTTTGTGACTTCACGAAAAAGGCTGTACACAAAAAGGCAAATTAAATTTCCAATTTATTTTTGTTTTAAATAAAAGTTTATACTTTGGGCTTTCTATCTATGAAATAAAAATGATGTGTTTCGCATGGCTTATGCAAAAATTTTGGGTACTTTCCAATTAGCCGGATGCATGTTTTATTTTTACATATTACATATGCAAACAAAAAGGCAAATGAAATTTCCAATTTCTTTTTGTTTTAAATAAAAGTTTACACTTTAGGCTTTCTATCTGTGAAATAAAAATGATGTCTTTCGCATGGCTTATGCAAAAATTTTGGGCACTTTCCAATTAGCCGGAAAAGTACTTTATTTTTACATATTACGTATGCACAGAAAAAAGCAAATGAAATTTCCAATTTCTTTTTGTTTTAAATAAAAGTTTACACTTTGGGCTTTCTATCTGTGAAATAAAAATGATGTCTTTCACGTGGCTTATACAAAAATTTTGGGTACATTCCAATTAGCCGGATGCGTGTTTCATTTTTACATATGTACATATATATAGATCTATATAAATACAGATGTATTATACATGTACATATGTATGTATTTATACAGTATATTGATATATATATGTATAACACTGGTGCCCGTCTAACCGAAAAGTACCAAATTTTACCTTGTTTTGAAAATCTGCACTAATTAAGGGGGAAAAAAATCTGACTAAGTTTAGCTGTGGTACTTAAATAATTACTGGAGTTTCTATGAGTTACTGAATTTAATGTTATTTGATACAAAAACAAATTGGAAATTTCATTTGCCTTTTTGTGTAGAGACTTTTTCCTAAAGTCACAAAATTTCGGAAAAACAATCATAACTTTCAGCTTTGGTTTACTTTTTGGCCGTATATAAATCTCTATTAACTGCCCTAATTGATTTTTTCACTTGCTTTTTATGACGCTTAAATGGATCTCCGCATTTATATAATTCATATTTCATTAAGAGCGAAATTCTGTGATGCTCACATATATTAATCAAACGGTTTTCACTTAATTTTTGTTTTATAAATGCAATAGTCCTAACTAATAAAAGTTCTTTTTCTGAATCACAGAGATTATCAATGTAGTCTATTTCTCTGTTATTTCTATAGCTAGTTTTATGACATTCTAAACCAGTTAATATTACAATACTGCAAGCTTCAAGACTAGTAGAAAATTTAATATCAGGCTCCATATTAAAACAGTAAAGCAAAAAAATATGTATACATATCATAAACTATAAAGTATGTAACAATCAGATTATATTTTTAGTAGCACAGTAAAAGTTAGATCATTCTTCTTTGATAAGAAACAACAGAATGACAATAATTTTATTAAATTGATTTCAAAACATCTGCTTTCATACTAACGAACATTACCCTGCCTTTATCAGAAGGTGTTTATACTAGGCAGGTGCAATTAAATCTTTCAGACTATAGAAACAAATTAAAGTTCTGTTAAACATTTGTGTATTTAAACTTGCCAATATAAATATTTAAACTGATTAAAATTAATCAAGGACAGGAAATACAAGGTTTTGAACAATTTTTAAACACAAATAATTAATATATAAGCATTCGAAAGAAAGAATGGAAATGTTAGGAGAAAAAATTATGTATTTTATACTGTACAAAAAAAATCTGTTTTGATTTTAATTATTGAAAATAAAAGTAAGAGATTCTTTAGATTAGCAAAAAATGCCCATTATTAAATAACTAAATGAAATATATGGACCATTCACTAAATTTAATGGGGAAACATATTACAGTCAGATTTATTTTTTTAATCAGAAAAAACAAAGCCTAAATTTTACTTTCCAAATTAAAAAAAAACATGCATCAAATAACATTAAATACAATAAATCATAGAAATTCCAGTAATTATTTAAGTACCACAGCTAAACTTAGTCAGATTTTTTTCCTCTTAATTGGTGCAGATTCTCAAAACAAGGCAAAATTTGGTACTTTTCGGTTAGACGAGCACCAGTGTTATATATATCAATATACTGTACATATACATACATATGTACATGTATAATACATCTGCATTTATATAGATCTGTACATATGTACATTATGTAAAAATGAAACACGCATCCGGCTAATTGGAAAGTACCCAAAATTTTTACATAAGCCATGCGAAAGACATCATTTTTATTTCACAGATAGAAAGCCCAAAGTGTAAACTTTTATTTAAAACAAAAAGAAATTGGAAATTTCATTTGCCTTTTTGTGTGCATATGTAATATATAAAAATAAAACATGCATCCGGCTAAGTGGAAAGTACCCAAAATTTTTGCATAAGCCATGCGAAAGACACCATTTTTATTTCACAAATAGAAAGACCAAAGTGTAAACTTTTATTTAAAACGAAAAGAAATTGGAAATTTCATTTGCCTTTTTGTTTGCATATGTAATATGTAAAAATAAAACATGCAGCAGGCTAATTGGAAAGTACCAAAAATTTTTGCATAAGCCATGCGAAACACATCATTTTTATTTCATAGATAGAAAGCCCAAAGTATAAACTTTTATTTAAAACAAAAAGAAATTGGAAATTTAATTTGCCTTTCTGTGTACAGCCTTTTTGGTGAAGTCACAAAAATTTGGAAAAATAACCATAACTCTCAACTTTGGCTAATTTTTTTATACTAAATATTGCAAGTAAATTTTTTAAAAATTTATTTTTAAAATCTACATCTTTTTATATTCTTACAGTGATATTTTTAAGATGATTCACGTTTTAGATCCAGAGAAACAATTTTTTGAAGATGGAACAGCAATCTCAAAATACAGACTCAGAATTGTGCGATTTGAGAAACCCCCAAGAATTGGACCCCCCATATCTCACAAAGTATGAGGTCTAGGAAGGAAAAATTTCTGATGGAATCATTTCATGATAGAATTAGTGTGTACACAAAGTTTCATCAAAATCCCTGTGGGTCGGGTTACAAGGTCTGGTTGAATTGACATGGAATGACCCTTTAGTTTAATTAGGAGCAGAGTTTAAAAATTGAAAAATTGTCTATATTTTGAGATTTTTTTTTTTTTTTTAGTGGATTCTATATGCCAATTACCTTTACTTTAATACTATATGTTCGAGTATACTGAATAATGTATAATATTAGTACATGAAATCTTGAATTATTATTTTTTATTTATTTTTTACTGTTATATGAGCTTCTAAGATAAAATATAATCCAAAGGTACTTTACATTTATATTATAGGTGCAGATTCTCAAAATATAGATGGAGCCAATGGCTCTTAAACCTAAAGTATCCAGTGGCCACATTGTATAATAAACACATAAAATAATAATTTTTTACATGAGAAAAAATATAAGCAAATAACTCATAAATTCTAACAGGGCTTGAATTTCAAGGCAGGATGAAGGGATTCACGCCCAAAATTTTGAAATCTCGCCCAAAAGAATACCGTGGGCGGGAGGCTCCTGCCCAAAAAATTTTTGTAATTTTCTAAAAAAAATTACATTTTGAAACCACGACCGTTTTGTGATATTTTTGTGCGACTGATTGACACATTTTGCAAGTTTTTTTACGCTAAAGATCATTGAAATTTAGGATTGTTTCCAATTAGGACCGATTGACAAATTTTGCAATTTTTTTTTTGTCTGATCGATTGTCAAATTTTGTTTTATTTTCCGTGGCGAAAAAAAGGTGATTCTGTTCCGAATTTTCCAAAAAATATTAACGTATTCAATTCAAAAAATTATGAAAAATTCAGACAGATAGATATCGCGAATTATGACAAATGGTTTCCGAAAAAAATCAATTTCGTCAGTCGTTCTCAGAAAATGGCCGATTGTCAAAAGATCGCAAGAAAAAAAAATCAATTTTCTCGAAGGAGTGCGAAATATCGCAATTTCGGTCAAAAGACCAGAAAAAAAATTCTTTAAAGGATAGCAGAAAAAATGCCAAATTTGTCAAAAGGTCGCTTCAAGGGTGATTCTGAGTGAGAGAAAAAATCTAAAATTCACAGCATTTCTGACAGTTTTCAGCAAAGTATGTGTGTGGAAGGAAATCCAGTTTAGACACTGTGTTTTTTATGCGGCCTTATAACAAAATTTGCAGATTTTTCAAAGTTTTTTGAGGAAATTTGCAGATTTTCACAGATTTTTCCCGATATTTTGACAAAATTTGTCATTTTGTTGCGATCATTTAAAGATTGTTGCATTTTTTCTCTGATCTCTGTATGAAAACCACGTTTTTTTTTTTTTAATCCTTTGATGAAATTTGTGATTTTTTAAACTATTTTTTGAAGAAATTTGTGGGTTTTTTAGGATTTTCTAAGAAAATTTGCTTTTTTTGTGATCTTCTGAAATTTGTTTTTTTTGCGATCTTTTGACCAAGTTTGTGTTTTTTCACGATCTTCTGACAAAATATACATTTTTCCAGTGATTCTCTGACGAAATTCGAGATTGTTCAGCGGGCGATTCACAAAATTGAATTTTTCAGCGACCATTTGTATGAAATTTGGAATACTGTTTTTTTTTTTTTTTTGGAGTCGAATACCTTAAATTTTTGAAAAATTCAGAACAAAATCACACCTGGGTCACTTAATAAATGTGAATTTCGTCTCAAGATCACGGAAAAAAATCGACAGAGTTATTGCGAAATAAATATGGGAATTTCATCAAAAAATTGCAAAAAGCGAGAAATTCGTCAAAAAGGTCATAGAATAAATGTGTATTTTGTCAAAGAATTTCTAAAAATACGTGAATTTCGTTAAAGGGTCAAGGAATAAATGCAAATATAGTCAAAAGAACGCTAAATAAAACGCAATTTTCATTAAAGAATCACAAAAAATGTTATATATAACAAGGATTTTTTTCAAGATGTAAAAATATTCTTTGACGTTATTCTGGAGAGTAAATTTTTTTTATAAAAGTGCTAAAAAAACAAGCATAAATGGTGGTGCCTAAAAAAATCTGAGCTTTATGAACGAAGAAGAGAGAAGCAGTCGATCAACCAGATTTTTGCATGTCTGATCAATGAAATTCACGATTTTCTGTGTTCAATTAATGAAATTTATTATTCTACGCCTGATCGACCAAATTTGTGCTTTTACAAAATTCACAATTTTTAAGAAGCTAATCGAGAAAATTAACGATCTTCCCTTAAATGATCAACAAAATTCGCAATTCTTACAAAAACGATCGAGGAATTCACGATTTTTTCATGCCTAATCAACAAAATTCGAGAATTTAAAAAAGCCGATCAATGAATATTGTGATTTTTACAAAGCTGGCCGATGAAATTTGCTATTTTTCTTCACAAGATCAACGAAATTTGTGATTTTCCTTCGCATGATCAACAAAATTCACGATTTTTAAGGAGTTGATCGACGAAATTTGCGATTTTCTTCGCACGATCAATGAAATTAGAGACTTCCTTTGCATGATCGATGGAATTTCCGATTTTTCTTAACATGATCGACGAAATTTGGTGGTTTTCCTCGTATGATTGAAGAAATTACTGATCGACAAAATTCGCAATTTTTACGAAACCGATTGTGAAAATTCACGATCTTTTCATGACATGATCAACAAATTTCATGATGTTTACAAAGCTGATCAGCGACATTCTCGATTTTTATGAAGCTGATCAGCAAAATTCATGATTTTTACTAAGGGAATCGACAAACTTCGCGATTTTATGAAGACAATTGACAAAATTTGTGATTTTTCTCAAGCTGATCGACAAAATTCGTGATTTTTACAAAGCCTATTGATAAAATATGCAAATTTTCCTAACTTGATCAAGAAAATTCGTGATTCTTTTGAACTGGATCAACAAAGTTTGCGATTTTTACAAAGCTGATGAATGAAATTCACAATATTTACAAAGCTGAAAAAATTTTGACTTTTCCGCACCTGATCAATGAAATTCATGATTTTTCCTCTCCTAATCAGCAAAATTCTTAAATTTTACAAAGTTGATCGAGAAAATTCCTGATCTTTCTGCACCTTATCAACACAACTCGCTAATTTTTTGAAGCAGATAGATGGTATTCACGATATTTAGAAAGCTGATCAACGAAGTTCTCAATTTTTATGAAGTCCATGAACGAAATTCGCAATATTTTACCGTTTAAGATCATTTACATTCCCGATTTTTCTGAGCTTGCTGGACAATTGCAATTTTAATGAAATTAGCGAAATTTGTGATTTTTATAAAGCCAATTGACAAAATTCCCAATGTTTCTTCATATGATCGACAAATTTTGCGATTTTTGTGCACTTGATCAACAAAATTTAAGATTCTATTAGAATCTGATCGCCGTAATTAGCAATTTTTCTGCATGCAATCAACAAATTTCACAATATTCTTGTTTCAGACCAAAGAAATTTGCAATTTTTCAATATCTGATCAAAAAAAAAAAAAAAAAAAAAAACTCGCGATTTTTTGGTTTTTGATTGACAAAACCTCAGCTATCCAATGCAAAGAGAATCATTTAAAAATGTCAAAATGCGAAAGAGTTATTAGAATGACGGATCTGAGTGAAAAAACCCGGCCGGCTATTGCCCAATTAGATTAAATGGTAAGGCATTGGCCTTGTAAGCCAAGGATCTGGGTTCAATTCCCGGCCTAGGCAATTTTTCACTCAGTTGGAAATATTCAATTCCTATGAGTTATTAGAAAAATGCCTTCCTATAGGAATAGCATCAGCTTATGAGTGTTTTCGGGGGCAGAGACAGGACCCTTAATCATAAAACTCTTGAAATTTGAATTTAGTAAAATATAAATCTTAAACATGCGCAGTTGGAAAAATATGTTGGGCAAGATACACTTAAAAAACAGCAATTATGATAATGGAAAATACAAGGAAAACGATATTTCTTATTTTGATTTTGTCATACAAAAGTATGCTTAAAAAATTGTGAATATATGAGATTATTATACTCTATAAAAATACAAACCAGGCCTTTTTTTAAAAAATTATTATTACAAGGAAAAATATCGTTTAAAAAAGTTATACACAAAAAGTTAGGGGCCACAACAAAAAAATCTAGTTAACACATGCATGTCTGCCATGAATCTCTGCCTATGATATATATATGTAAATATGTATATATATGTGTGAATTATATACACTTATCCAATATTTTTATTACAAAATATAATTTTAAACAGGAAACACTTTATTTGATAGGTTTGTTTAACTTTTTGATAGCAATATTATTAAGATATATAAGTTTTTTGAAAGATATTAAAGAGAAATTAGTAAAATCCTTCAAAATATAAATTATTTAAAGAGTTTGCATTATATGAATATTAAATTATTTTTCAGAATAAGACATTTGCATTTTTTTTAATAAGATATATATAATTTTTTAATCTTCTGAATATTTGAGTTTGATTTTTTTCTCTTTAAACATCCATAGTTTGAAACCATTTTATTATTCAATATTTCATCAATAGATGGTGCTGGTGCTTATATCATTGTTATGTTAAAGCATCACCAGGGGGCGCTGTTCACACATTGTTTGTTTATGTTTATTGCTTGTTGTGTTGCAAGCAATAAACAACAGCTAGGGCTTCAACTGTTTGTTTAATACTCATTCATAAGGATTTTTTATTGCTAAAGAATTATTGATGTTATATTAATAATATTTATTTTCATTTTTATTTATTTATTTTTATCAGTTTTTAAGCTTTTTCACAGGTAGTAAGTATCATGGGAATTGTATTCAGATTGTCCCTGCCTAATTTTTATTTACTTTAAATTCAATTTTTGCTCTGTATAAACATCTATAAAATTTAGAGTAATCAAAATCTCAAAAGTTATATTATTTACTTGAAGTCTTTTTTGAAACTTTTTATAAATTTTCTTTTTAATAAGTAAAGTTTGGAATAAAAAGTAGTTTGATAACACAGGGTTTTGTTATATGTATTGATATTCCTTTATGAAGTTACAGCTTTCTCCCTTCTTTTATTAATTCCTAATACCATATTTAATAACATCTTTTAAATTTTCTTCCCCCCCCTCCCCCAGAGTTATTTATAAATTTGATTATTTATTTACTGTGCAATAAAAGTAAACAAATCAAGGTTGGCAGGTTTTTTGAGTGATGCTGGATTTTAATAGATTTTAACTATGAGTTTTCTTCTCTCAAAAAATCTGTCTGTTCTAAACCTTATAAAATGCCATTTCTAGATGAAAATTATTTTCATGTATAAAAATTTTAATTCCATAAAATTGTAAATTAGCATAAGTAGTAGTAGTTTCTCAATTGCCTTTATATCTAGAAATTTTAAATTTCCATAACTATTTCAAGATTATTTTGAGAGGGATAGATTCTAGAAATATAGATGTCAGAGCATTTCCATTCAAAAGTTCATATATTGAATATTTCTTGTGATAACATGAACAAATAAAAAATATTAATCATATTTTGTTCTTTTTTTTCTTTAATGATATTGTTGAACTATTTTCTTTTATAATTTATTAAATTCTGGATCTGGTATGATTCTCCCTCCAGTTATGTACATACAGATTTTTTGGTACCTTGGAATTTTATGAAAAATAGTTTATGCAATTAGGGCTTCAGAAAGTGCAATTTTTTTTTGAATGATATAATAAATGACTATGAGAAGAAACCTTGTGAGGTTTGTTTATATTTATATATACAGTTATTTATACATATGTATATATTATTGCTTTTTACATACTATTTACTTCTGTTTTTATATAAAAACTAACTTCTTTATATTATATAATTTATAAATAACAGAATCTCGATCCATCATTTTTTAAACGTTTCAAAAAAAAAAAAAAAGATGAATACGGATTAACTTCAAAATATGAAAAAGCACAATGTTTATGCATTAAAAAATGCATTGCAATGTGTACAATATACTGCTAAATACTAATTTGTAGCTTACTAAACAGTAAAATAAATAAATTGAAGTTATAGAAAGTTGATATTTATTTTGAAAAATCAATAATATTGTTTGAATTTTTGTTAATATTTTTTTTAATTAGAAAAAAAATTTGCAAGACATACAACATTTTTCGGTAGCTTTCATTACAAAAAGTAAAAAGATTGCAGCTGTCCGGAGGAAAGCACTTCCAGAAAATTTTGGCATGTTTTCACCGATCATGACACCAAAACCACCCTCTGTTCAAATGTTGGCATATATCTATATATATATGATTTTTGTCATGCGATAACTAACGTATTTATTAGTGATGGGCGATTCTGGAAATTTTGAGAATCGATATCGTATAAAACAACATCAATTATAATAAGAATCGATTTCTCAGTTCTAGAATCGATATTTCGATATTCAGATTCACACAGAGAAGATCCAAATTACTAATTCCAAAATTCGACAATCAGCAGGACCGTAATTACCGCCTCCCACCTCCCCATCCCCCATTTAGGGAGGCATAGAATTAAGCTACTGCAGATTTTAGAGTCGGATAATAAGATTTTTAAATTTTAAAATGATTGTCACTTATGATTATCACTTACACAAAAACTTTGACAAATTTGAGAGACATAACTCAACTAACAACAACACAGAGTAACTTGGCATTAAACCAAGGATAAAGAGTGCCAAGAGTGTGTAACTAGGATGAGGAACAAGGAGTATAGACAAAAAAAAAAAACTTTTTTTTTCTAATGCCAACCAAATGTTACACGAGATAGTTTGGAAGAACAAAAACTATGCCTCCCCCCATACCCAAGGGGGCAGGTAAACTCCACTCTTGATGGGAGGGCGACAATAGCCCAAATTTATCTTTTGTCGAAATTTCAAAATGAGGATTTACAATAAAATAGAACGAGAATTGGACAAAAACATTTCACCAAAGGCACAAAGTGGGGAGACGACTTTTCTGACGAAAAGACATTTAATTTCATTGGATTGGCTATAAATATTTTTGGCATGACTTATGTCAGGAACCTCTTTTTCTTTTTTAAGTGTCAATTTCGAGGTGGCTCGGTAATGGTTTGGACTGCATTTGGTGCTTGTGGAACCACTCCAATTGTTTTCATGCATAACAAAATGAAATCAGTTATGTATCAATATACAGGGTGGTCATAAAAAAACTTTGCCGATATATGGAGCTCTAGCGGCCAGTCCGCTCAACCGATCGAGGCGAAATTTCAACTATAGCTATTCAGAGGTATGAGTTCGAGATTCTGTGAACGGCAACAAAATGGCGCTCACGGTTACGGTTATAGTTACAGAAACTCGAAAATTTCCAATGGCAACACCCATTTTTTTTCATCGCAAAATGCTCAGCGCATGCGAAAACCCTAAAGAGTGTTAGAACCGAACGTGTATCGCAAGAAACGGACATATTATGCACGCACAATCACCATTAATTGCCTGTGATGACACCCATGTGGAAAATGTGCAATCAAAATAAAAGTTTTAGTTTCTTCGATCTGTATTGTAATCAGAGATTAGTGTACTGACTCTGCGTCATATGGAAATTTCCTCCTTGCATCCCAATCGAGTTTTTTTATGGGGGGGGAGGATTCGTAGAACGGTTTTTTGTGCGTGCATTACATGTCCGTTTCTTGCGATACACGTACGGTTCCAACGCTCTTTATGGTTTTCGCATGCGCTGAGCATTTTGCGATAAAAAAAATGGGTGTTGCCATTGGAAATTTTCGAGTTTCTGTAACTATAACCGTAACTGTGAGCGCCATTTTGTTGTCGTTCACAGAATCTTGAGCTCATACCTCTGAATAGCTGTATCTGAAATTTCATTTCGATCGGTTGAGCGGACTGGCCGCTAGAGCTCCGTATATCGGCAAAGTTTTTTTATGACCACCCTGTATGTTAAAAGATAATTTATTACCCATTGCCCCTCTTATAACTTTAGGAGACTGGACATTTCATCAGGACAACGCTTCCCTTCATGGTTCAAAGTTAACTAAATCTTGACTGGAAGCTAATCAGGTGAAATGCCTTCAATGGCCAGTTCGTAGCCCGATCTGAATGTATCAGAAAAGCTTTAGGGAAATTTAGCCTGAAATATTTACAAAAATGAATGCCAGCTCTATTTTAAGTTAGATTTCATGAATGCTATTAAAATTGCTGGAATTGTATTGATCTTTGATTCATTGAATACTTTGCATGATCTGATAATTCAATGAACAAGAGACTAGTCAAAGTCACCGATAAAAAAAAAAGTGACAGAAATGGCTTGAAATATTTACCGTACGTGCAAGTGTGAAAACTTGAGTGAGGTTAGTCAAAAGTAGACCCTGATTCTCATGAAGCTCAGATTTTTTAATTTTTGGTAATTAATAGAGAATATTTATTAAAACTCATCAAGAATGCGATTTCTTTTCACAAAAACCGAACGTACATCTGAACTTGATTCCATAGCTGAAACGGAATAAATTAAGAATTTTCACTAATCAGCGAAAATTAAGAAAAATAATCAAGATATCGATTTGAAAATTTCAGAGCACATGTAGAAAAATATTTTAAACGTGTGTATAAATTTTCTGAAAATCAATCGGTAATTTTTTTAAAGATTTTCCAGAACCAAATTGTTACAGTGCAGAAGTTAGGAGGAACAACCATACAGGTATATGAACATTCATTGATAACTAAACTAAAAAAAGATCATTTTCTTGCCGACATTCCAGTCTAATTTCCAAAAATTGGTGGATCAGAGACTATATGGCCTATAGGCTATCAACTTAAATATTAACGTTGTACATATACAAAATTAAAAGTTCAACAATTCTTATTTATATCAAAATATATGAAATAACTTCGGTTTAAAGCTCCTCTCAATTTGGCACTCAATCGATATCTTTATTGCCGAAATGTCAGTGAAGGCTTACTTTGGAGACAAAAAAATTTTTTGTTTCTGTCTGTCTGTTCTGCGATAACTGTCGTAAAAAGCATTCGATTGACTTGAAATTAAGTGGGTATGTTAGTGAGGCACTGGGATTAAGCTGTATAGTTTTTTGTTAGATTCGATTCATTCGTTCGGAAAATATAGAATATTTTATTTTTCGCAATAATGCTTTTCTATGGCAAATCCAATGATTTTCAATTTATTTTGTTTTCTTGAGAGAAAATGACACATTTGATTAATGGAATTCAACGATAAATGGATACTGAAATTTACCGGTTAATTTATTCGTATTGTTTTGAAATTTTGTCTACGCATTTGTCAGATTTTTTAAATTATTACTGTAAATTTTGGAGATTTTTTATAAATGTGTTCCAATAATATAGACTAATTTCTTTTAGAGATTTACTTATTTCAAATGTATTTGTTTCATTTTCTTTATTTTCTCATATTGGTTGCTAAGCAACCATTCATCCCAATTCTTATCCATAATTTGAAAGCGGGTACGAAAATTTAAATGAAGTCAACATCAAAATTGATGAATTAATTAATGTCTTTGTATCTTTGCGTATAAATATAACATAGCCCTGAAAAGATCATAGGTTATGTTTTATTAATTTTATTCAAATATTTTCCTTAATAATTGAAAATTTCATTATTTTTCATACACAATCAATAGAGACTTTTTAGATATAATTTAACCAATTTCCTTTATCGTTGCCAAAAAAATTAAAATCTGGAATAAGTTTCAATTGAGCAATTTCTATTCGAGAAATTAAACTAAGAAAAAATAAATAAATATGACGTCAGAATTAAAATAAAAATAGATATAATACTTTTTGTTAAATATTAAACACGGATATGTGTTTCGTTAATAAGAATTTTTCTGACAAAAAATGGAGACATAATGTAAAAGAAATAAAAAAGAATTATATTTTTAACAAACAATTACTTGGTAAAATATGACGTCATAATTGAAATAAAACAGGTATTTTATAGTAATTAAAAATACAAGAAACATGGATATCAATAACTCATGAATAATGACGTCATTGCCGAAACTTCAGTGAAGGCTTACTTTGGTGACTCGAAATTTATTGTTCATGAAATTATTCGAAATTTATTGTTTATTCCGTCTGTCAGTCTGTTCTTCTGTCTGTCTGTTCTGCAATAACTGCTGCAAAATGCAATCAAACTTTTGTTTTCGGAAGAAAAATTGTAAAACTCTAGATTACTAATTGTACACTTTAAAAAGTTCCTTATACATCAGATTTAGGTGTTTGTGGTTGGCAGGCATGTAGAAGTATGAGGTTAATGAAAAATGCTTGTCCAAACTGTTACTTATCCTTATAAATCAAAATGTATAAAGAAATGCAAGATATACGATAACCATTAGCACATTTAATAGAAAGTTGAAAATTTAAATTTAATGAGACGACGGTGGGTTCAGGGGGGCGGAGCCCCCCTGAAAAGATCTACTACGTTATAATAAAAAAAACAAAAATAATAGATCATGAAAATTTCAGAATTTCCTAACATAACTAAAATTTTAATTTAACGGATTTGATAGCTGAAAACTTCTTATTCTTATTTTATTATTATAAATAATTACGTAATTTGAAAATTTTAAATTACAGTTTCCAGAAAGTGGAATTTTGCCCAAAGTATGATTTAAAAAAAATGATGTGCAAAACTGACGTTGAGGCTCCTGATCTGCAGATTTACTAATTATTTTTCTTAATCATTTCGTTTGGAAAAATCGACAGACGGGTCAGCAAGTATACAAATAAAAGATGTCCGTTTGATACCAGAAATGTGACTCCAAGTCGCCAAACAAGCCTTTTGATTTATCAATTGAAGTCTATAAACGTAATTTAAAAACATTTTATCAACTTAATCGAAGATTATTAATGTGTTATGTTAACGACGAATTTTATTTATGTTAAACAAACTTAAAGTCGAATTCTTTTCTCGGATTTTGGGGGCCATATTTCAACGGGGATTGATTCATTCAAATTAGCATATGATTTTCATACAGTTTTAGCTCCCCAGGTAAAAAAATCAGCAAAAAACCTTTAGAAAAAATGAGATTTTACAGGGATTTCGAAGGTTTCTACAGGAATTTTGAAGGCAAATTAAAAGAGCAGGTTTATTTGAGGGAATTTACTGTTAATCAAAAGATTTTATGCAGGCATTTATCTGACCTCCAAATTACTATTCGGGTATTTTGAAGGTCACTTTAGGTATTTTGTAGGAAATTGAAAACTGAACAAAATGCACAGATTTTTAAAGGTTGTATAGAGGCTTTTATCAGCAAGTTAATGGCTTTCAATATACCGTTAGTGACTTAGATGATTTTTGATAAGTATACTTCAGGTATTTTGAAGGAAATATATAGCCTTCAATTTACCTTCAGTGACTTAGCTAATTTTTGATAAGAGCACTTCAGGTATTTTGAAGAAAAATATAGCCTTCAATTTGCCTTTAGTGACTTAATGACTTAGTGAATATTTACAATTTCTTAGTTCTATCCTTCGTTTTGTTACGTGAGGACGTGTCCCAGAAATGCTCTTCAAAATACAAGAATAGGCGCGACCCACGGCCCGCGGGACAGGAACATTCTGTTGATTTAGATGCGTTAATATCTCAGCTACATTTTGAGGTAAGTTGCATGTTTTTAGGACAATTATTAATTAAATTATAAGTAATTAATTATCACATCCCTTTGCCAGTTAATTCTATCGGCGTTTACAGATACTAAGTTCCACAATTCTAAGAATTTAATTGCTTAAACTCTTAATTAAAAATTCTCAAATCATGTAAAAATCATCTCCATAGTCTAATTTTCAATCAAGATTAGTTTATAAAAATTTTCTCATAAAAATTCTTGCATTAATTAAAGTTTTATTATTATTTCTTCCAAATTAATCTAGAACCACGTGTTCGAATTCGAGCTAAATAACGCTAAGTTCAGCCTAATGGGGATAAGTATTAAGATATATATCCACAAGATAGCGTCTCTTTCACCCCTGCCGGCAGCATATCAGACCCCGTAGCGACCACGTGGAATTTCTGAACTTTGAAAAAAATCTCAAGATTAAAAAACTTCAAGACAATACACTGGCCTCAAATGTACCCCGTAAATATATATTGTAATTATATTTATATATTGTAATTATATGCGGTTATGTAAAAAACTTTAACTATTTTCTCCATTTTTAATGTTTTAATTTCTAAACTTAGAATATTTTTCGACTTTTTTTTTCATTTTTTCGCAAAAATATTTTTTTTCGAATTTTTAGATAAAAACTGGGAAATTGACTAATTATTACATAAAATTAACGATTTTAATTAATTTTCTTTAAAATTTAAATTTTTTTTTTAGTACGGCATTTTTGTTTTTACCGGCGGTCGGCATGATTACGCCGCACTCACCGTACTATCCATCCAGCCGTAAAACACTAATTTCTAATTATCTCATTAATTAATTAATATTTATTCTTTACCGCTGGGTTCCTATACCTACGACTTCTAAAATGGGGGAGGAGGGGTTATTGTTTATTTTGAGTACAATTGAGAAATGTGAAATTTAAATCTTTGTTTTCACACATATACAGGGAAATTGCAGGTTTTTTACCTTCAAAAAACCTTAGTTCCAAATACCTGTAAAATACCTGAATATTGTTTTTTCAGGGAAAATGCGGGTTTTTTACCTTCAAGAAATCTTAGTTCCAAATACCTGCAAAATACCTGAATATTTTACTTTCAGGTAAAGGGCAGGTTTTTACCTTCAAAAAACCTTAGTTCCAAATACCGGTAATTTACCTTAACTTTTTTTAAAGGTTTTTTGCTGATTTTTTTACCTGGGTCCACCTTTCAATGCAAGGGTCACGTTCTCAGACCAAATTTCAAATGGATTTTTTCAGCCAACTTGGTTTTCAATTGTCTTACAATTTTTGATTTTACCTTCACCGCCAGGGAGTATTTTTATCTAAAGTTTCATTTGCCCGATTTCTGGGCAGAATTGACAATAGGCTATTTTTTCAAAATTCTGATTTCTTGATTGACACGATTTTTTTCAAATAGTGAAATTTCCCATTTATCGACTTAATAAATATGTCATTATGTAAGACGAATTTTACAATTTCAAAAAAGTGGTGGCAATAAAAAAATCCAATTTACAATATTGTAGCCTGCTGGCAACACTGTTTCTGCAGAATTTTTATCTGTCAACTCATCTTACGATTCTTTACAGATTTTTCGGAGCGTGTGCAGCACGCCTATGTTACATGAGAATGCTAGAGGTCTATGGGGTAGGCTAGAGATCAGCATGTGCCCTGCCCCGTTTCCAGCCCGGAGAGGTGGTTCCGAATATTCTTACGGCCCGGACCGAACCGATAAACAAAATTAGCGGGCTTACCGGCCCGTCATAAAGATTTCAGGAAGGACGATGAATTATGAGCTATTTTCAACGAATATGGCTTTAACAAGAATAAGTACAAGTGTGCGTCACGAACCAATCCTAGTTTGATAACTCAAAACAGAAGTGAAACTTGTACAGTAGTGAAATCAGCATTGGACTGTTACTTTGTGTCTAACCCGGACTTAATATCTTTTTAGCAGACTCGTGACGGGCCGAAATCAGACTTACTTTGTTTTTCTACGAATAGTTGAGCCAGCCCGAAATTAGACTTAATTGTTCACAAAAATGCGTTGGGCAGAGAACATGATTTGTAAATGTACTAATAGCGATAAAGAATTTATGTTACCATAATCTTTGGAAATATAAATTGTTCTTAAATTCGCTGCCCAGCAACGTGAAAGTTCGACACATTTTCTGTCTAATTTTTAACTGTAAAGATATAATAAAATTGACAAGCCTGACTATTGAAATGATTTGGAATCATATTGCGTTTTCCTTTTTTGGTAAATAAGATACTTGTATATGTGTAAGAGACTCTTGTGGTTGCAAATTTGTCTCCTTTCCCATGCTGTCGAGTCCGGAAATTCAATTCAAAAGGCTAGTTTTCTTAAAATGCTTGTATAAAAAAAGTGGATAACCTCATTCGATTACATAGTTTCTGAATAAAAACTCTTGCTAATCTTATGCATTTCCGAAAAGAAATGAATTAAAAAATGTATCAGAAAGTAGATCCTTTGGTTTTTGAGAAAATCTTTAATAAAATGATATAGAAATATATTCATTAATCTAATTTTTATTATACAGCTTCAAGAGTTATGATGTTTTTAACTTTCTTTCTTTATTTTTTAATTACTAAACACAGTAAATTTTTAATGAATCTTTATTTGAATGTTGAAAATCTAAGAATCTAAGTTAGTAATCATTAATATTGCTATAGTGTATTGCCTGAAAATACTGTAAAATCATCCAATAAATATTCATCCAGTATTTAAAAAAAATCTTAATTATGTTGTAAAAATCTGAATTCTTTCGAAATTGTAGAAATTGCGTCGGGCCAAATCGGGCCGGGCGAAAATAACTTTTTTTTTCAGACCGGGCTGAGCCTGAGAATGGAAATTCCATCCCGTGCAGACCTCTAACGTAGGCAGCCAGGACCCGTGCAAGAGATTCATTTTGAAATAGATAAATATCAGTGGAGGTTTATAGTGGTTACAAATGTGTGCATAGTTCGCCAGGAGTACACCGGGAGGAAAAACGGACAATTTTAAGGAAATTGTACTGATAATCGGGATGCCAGTGCAATTTACTGGTTTTTAAAGGAATTATTTTCGTAAATTTCAAATCCCCCCCCCCCGCAAAAAAAAAAAACAAACAAAATTCTCAAAAATTTTGTTAAGAAGTAGTGCCAATACTGTCGCCCAGATTACCAATACAATTTCTGTAAAATCGTCCGTTATTTTTTATTTTACAGTATACGCTGACGAAGACAGCGGAGATACATACTAGAGATTCATTTCTGAGAGGAGTTTTTGTCTGTCGTTTAAATTTTAACCCATTAGTGCCTAGCGTCCCTTTTTAGGGACGCTTATAAAAAAGGCGATAAAGCACTTTTCACACCAGTAAATAGGAAGATAAACAAGCACTATTTTTGACGAGACAAATTCCTCAATAAAATGAGATAAAAGTTATTCGTGTTTTAAAAGTGGAGGGAAACACAAAATTTCATTTTTTATGAAGAAAATAGTTTGGGCATTAATGGGTTAATATGATTAGAGGTTTTTAACATTCGCGGTTCGTTTGGAAAAATCATCGGGTGGGTGATCAGTAAGCAAAAGAAAAATGTTCTTTTCATGCCAAAAATATGACTACGAGCCACCAACAGGCCTTTTAATTTATAATGTGGAAGATAAACAGTTAAAAATCTAAATCAGTGATTGTCAATTATGGATCTCTCCATTTCTCCCACCTCCATCGAATTCCTTTAAAACATTCATACACACACGCACACTCACAAAAAAGTCAACAATTCTTTTTTATTCTCAAAATATATGAAATAATTTCGTTTAAAGCTCCCCTCAATCTGGCGCCCCCTTAATCATTTTGCGTCTCAATTCAGATACATATCTTAAATACAAAGTGCGTTGAGCCATCCCTATAGAAACATTTCTTTCTTCATTATTTGGATATAACAAAGTATCTTATTAAAGAAAACATTCATAGACACACATAACAAAAAAGAAAAAAAATCAAAAATTTTTATTTATTGTCAAAGCATGTGAGATAATTTCAATTTAAACCTCTCTCAATTTGGCGCCCCTTGGCCTCGGCACCCGGGGCGACCGCCCCCCTTAGCTACGTCACTGGACAGAAGGGCGACCCCGGCCCAAATGTATCTTTTTTCATATTTTTGTAAACGCAATTTTCATAAAATACTATCAAAGTTTATGTTTTGAAAAAAAAAGAAAAAGAATTTTGGATGTGAAGACGATATAGGGGAAAAACCTGCGGTCATGTACAAAAGTCATTTAAAACTCACTAACTTTTTATTTTCCAAAAAAGTGGAATATGCAAATTGTTTCATTAGACATCTTTTTTGCCTTAATTTTGTGCCTTTAGCAATTTTACCTTATCCACTCTTCCTTTTGTGTCTTTGCATTTAAAAAAAAAAAAAAAGTCATAAAATATGTCAGAAAGTTTCGCATTTGTTAAGCACGGATTTCAGAACTGAACTGCTTTAAGAGAGTATAATAAACTTCTTACTTTCTTTGGTTACTGTACCTTCTGGAGATTTGACACCATGTTGGACAGTTACTTTCTTTTTAAAAATATCCTGAATTGTCTTTTTTTTTTCAGATTTTTCTAGTTTTTCTTTTTTCTGGCCATCCAAAATTTTTAAATATACGTGATAAAATGCAAAGTATATTTACAAACTAGGACTTCCCTCAGAGGGATTAGTCTGAGCGATATTGCTGAGAACATAGATTTAATAATAACTTGCAAAAAGTAAAAGAAAAAAAAATATGATGCTACCTTTAGTTGACCATATACTGCCACAAGTTCAAATGACGAAAATGACCAAATTGAACTATACAATTACAAAATATTCTATATAAATTCGTATACACAGTTTAAAAAGAGGGAAGCAAACTATGCAAAACAGCAATGCGTGGTTATAAAATTAAACATACGCAATATATTAAAATTAATGCACATAATAAAACACTGATATATCTTGTATCGGAATTTGAACTCTTTGAAATTACGTCAAGAAGATAAACAGACACTCTACACCAATTTTAGTACGTAAAAATGGCACAAATCATGATGGTTGAAAAGAAAGAGAAAATTTTTTATATGGTGTGTGAACCCCTTAAATAGTTAATACAGAATAGTTAATATATATAACAGTATAATATCTACATCTGATTTCTATTGATGCGATGAGGTTCTCGATAAGAATTTAGGCTTTCTTTAAAAGTGGTACATAAAAATCCCGAAAACGCCAACAAAGGAATGTGATGCTTTGCGTCGTTTGAATGTGTTCCAGATATGATCAATTGAATTTAAATAGGTAATGTATGCTGGTCACTACATACGCTATTTTGTTTTCTTTTCAAACCCATTCTCAAGGAGTTGAGCAATATTTCGCTTTAGCATGTCATTAAATAAAAGGAATTGGCAATATTTGTAGTATAAGATACGACATGAGATTTGAATATCTCGTCTGCATAATCTTTGAGCTGTCAAAGTGTCATCACAAGGGATTTAGAAATTTGAATAAATTTTTTCAGCAAAACATGCAGGCTCAATACGCCAAAGTGAACTATATTATGCAGTTTTACCTGAATAAATTACTATTTAAAAGACTTTGTAATGTCAAATGAGAAAATGATTCTATAATAAAAATCTTTTGATTGGAAAAAAATACTCTCCCCCCCAACATAACCCCAGACAACACTAATACATCCTAAAAACATCCAGAAGATATCACGTTTCGGATATGCGTGATATCCTGTGGACCGATGAATTGGTCCTGTCGACAGTTACAGAACATCCCCTGGGTTTCGAAATGTCACACCTGTCAACATCCTATGGATGTCACTTCATGACACCTTTGGGATGGTTATAGGACGCTTATATTATACCCTCGGGACGGTCCTAAAATCATCCTAATAGTGTCATATTCTAGATAATATCCTATGGATGGGTGAATTCGTCTTGTGGACAGTTGTAGGACATCCCATGAAGTTCGAAATGTGAAACCTGCCAATGTCCTGTGGACAACATTTTACAACACATTTTGTACAGTAATGGACAGTTGCAGATACACCCTAGATCACCCAAATTCAACCTGCAACTTATAATTTTCTTTTTTGACATACTAGGGGTTATTCCAGATTTTTATTCTTGGGGCCCATTTTGTGAAGAGTAAAATCATTTTTGTGGGGGAAAAAAAATAGTAATGAAACTTGAAACCCAGCTACACATATTCGAACCAAGCATTTATTAACAAAAACATCTTTAAATCCTTTTGCTAAAGGTTTTCTTTTTCATAAATTGGTTATATCTACAAATTACACATTTTTAAATAGTTTTCATAAAAAAAAAGAGTTTTATAAAAGAGTAAAAGGAATTTTGTGGAGGGGCCCATTTTATTAAATTTATTTTTTTGTAGGGACAATAAATAGGCCTCAAATTTCACCTGGATCAACCTCTGCATGTGTATAAAAAAGTATGATCTTCAGCATTATTTTATACACATACATATACTTTTTTTTTTTTTTTTGCATATGCATAAAAAAGAATCCAAGAACTTCAGCATTTATATTCTTTCATGGTAAGATAAACTTTTCTGGCTATTTATAATTAACTTTGTAATGAGTGATGCATCTACTTCTCAAGGGGACTCTCCATTCGAAGACATCCATGACTGTCTTCAAGCAAACACATTTCCTAATTGGACAGGTTTTTGAAATTTTTTATCAACACGTCAAATGACATGTCAGTCACAAAGTTCAAAAATATTTTGTTTTAAGCAATCACTGAAGATTTATTTAAAATTTAATCAACTTAATTAAACTTAAATTTATAGGATTTTACATTCTTAATTATTTAAACACTAATTTATTTTTATTTTATATTATATTCTACATTGTTAGTCACCAGTGGCTAAAGCAAAGTTCAATGTCGTCACCATGGATCGCAATGTATTAAATTTAAATATTTTTAAACAATTTAGGATAGCTGAAGCTATTATGCTATAACATTTTTTGAAATGGAGGTATTACTTTCAGAATTAGTTAAACAAAATATACCTTATTTAAAAAACTGCAACCAAAATTGGAAAAGTACAAAATACTCTTATTAAAAATAGACCTTAGCAGTGGAATGAAAAATAGAAGCTTAAAATTTTTAAAATTAAAACAAGAATTACCTAAATGTTTAGCATTAGCGAGCAGGTGATTTTAAGTGAAATCAACTTAATCTTCAATAATAATCAAACCAACCAAATTGTCAGATCATTTACAGAGAGACATGTTTTCCATTACATTATGATGCACACTTTATTATACACATTAGTAGTTTCAATAATATTTTTTGAAGTATTTACAGAATGCACTTTTAATCCTTCTAGCCAAGATTTTAATTCTAGATGAGCATTCTTGTTTTTCTATTATCTGAACGAGTAACTTTATTTAATGATGCTTCTTACAAGGTATCAAGTTGATTTCATGATGTTCAATTTAAAATTTTCTTTACAGTTTTAAACAAAATCTTTAAAACAAAACAAAACAAAACAAAAAAAATAATAATGGAGTCATTGAAGATCCAAAATGGAACTAACAGAGTTAAGACCTTTCTTGTAAGATGTCCAGGACGACTACAAAAATGGTAATAATAATAATAAAATAAAAAAAAATCCTTTTTTTAAGAGAATTTTTTTTAAAAAATATTTATTTTGAAAAGATAAAATTTTATGACATTTTTTTTTTAGAACACAAGAAATTAATTCAGTTTTTGAACAAAGAAAATAAGCGATTAAAGAAAATCATTTTTAAAAAAATTGATAAAAAAGTAATATAAATTTTTTAATATTCCATAGTTAAATTTGTTCAATTATTTTTTTTTTTGAATGACCCTGGACAATTTCCAATAGGGCATAAGCTTTCTAAGCTGAGTTGTAATTTTTTTTTTTTTTTTTTTTTTTTTTTTTTTTGGGGGGGGGTTGGTGAGGGGGTCTAAAGATACGATCTGAAAGAAAAATATGAAAAGAAGAATTCTAGATCTGTACACCAATTTTTATTTTATCCATCTCTTATTAATATACACTGTTATATTTTTTCTCTAAACACAATTTTTTCTCTCTTCAGCATGCTTAGCCATGTTTTGATTATATCTTCAACAGCAGACTTGGTAAGCTTGCTCCTCACAAACTGCATCTAAAACAAAAACAAATAAACATCAGAAAATTTACCTATTTACAAAAAAATTTTGATTATTTTTACTTTTTAATATTTTAAAAAGTGCTTATTACTTGTCTCAAGTAATGCATAATTTATTAGAAAAAAAAAAAAAAAAACGTTAAGAAAATGAATAACTTTTTAATATTAGGTTTGTTTTAAATATGTCAAATAAGTAGAAAAATGTTTAGTATACTGACTTTGAAGTTTACTAAATATGCAATTAATCGGTGACATATCATAAATATTTAAAACAGAATATTAATTTGGAAATTTTTCATATACAGAGCATAACTCCGTAGCCAGTATTTGCCTTCAAAAGAAAATAGGATATAAATAAAAAATTTTATATATTCTGATTTATTATGTAAGTTTAACTGATGATTTCTTATATAAAGCATATTTACATGTGTATGTATCATAGATTACGTGCCATGTGGGATCATCAGATGATTTTAAAATTTCAAATTGAAAATTTTTCCTTTATTTTTTTGTTGGAGTCAAAAAAAAAAAAAAAAAAAAAAATTGTTCATTGTTATTCATCTAAAGTTAAATACATTTGGGCATTTGGCATCAAAATTATTTATAATTTACAGGAAATAATAAATTTTCACTTAATTCTATAAAGTACATATATATATTTAAAACATATAATGGTAACTAATAATTACAAATCAAAAAAATTCTAGGCATAAAATAACTTAGATTTCCGGTACTAGAAATGTTATTTTACAGATGAGATAAAATTTAAATTTTCATGGAAAAAAAAAAAAAAAAAAAAAAAAAAAAAAAAAAAAAAAAAAGCTTAATTGTATGCACGCAACAAACAAAATATTGCATAGCTACCAACATCCTCCGTACCATCCGCTGCCAAAATTCTTTTGAAACCCGGAAAAAATTTACAGTAAATTTTACCATTTCAAATCAACGTAATCCATTAAACAAGGCAAAAATTTGTATTAAATTTGTAAAAAAAAAAAAAAAAAAAAAAAAAAAAATTAGATTCAATTAATAAATACACATACAAATCAAGAATAGCAGATTGTAATTTTACAAAAACATTTCTATCATGTTAACATCTGAATATATTATTTTTAATAATTTATAATTTTCTGACTATTTATCAAGAATATTACTGTGTCAGAAAGTAAAATATAACTATAAAAAATTGCCTTTATATCTATGGTTTAATATTTTAAAAACAAAATAAAATTCAAGCAATTAAAAATACATATTATAAATTTTTAGCTGCATCCAAATTAAGATTTTTAGAGAATGAGACTGAAAAATAAAATGTGCATCAGTTTTTAATGGTTGTAAAGTTTTAAAAAAAACTTTTAACATAGTAAATAAAAGTATTCTACCCAGTATTTTTAATCAATTTTCTGACAAAAAAGTAAGCATAATTGGTTTTAAATTATAAACTTAAAATTCTTTAATTCATTGAACAGCACCATCTATCACCTTTAAGATATGGGAATCATTTATGCATTAGAGAAGTTATTTATCATGGTTTCAACATTTTAAACATAGCTAATTAAAAATTTAAGAATTTTTCTAATAAAACATTCAAGGTCTTGACAGGTGCTATCTAGTAATATATATTTAATGCTACATGCAAATCGAACACAACATTTTTTCCAATGTTGGTAATGCAATTATTCTGGAAAAAAAAAATAATAATAATACAGTACAGAATTATTTATCCGGAATGATTGGGGTCAGATGTATTCCATATAACTGGTTTTTCCGGTTAACTGGTTGGGCATTAAAGCAGCATCCATTTGATGAGTTTTGTGAAACATATATAGTTGTGGTGGTATTACTTCTAATTTTAAATTGATTATTAGATTACTTGAACCAAGAATCTAATGCAAGTAAGATCAATTGTTAGAGTTGGAAAGAAAATAATTTATGGAAACTCCTTGAGCAAAAATTTTGTTTACTAGGCATAAAAATGAAAACATCTATAATATTATAATATTTATTAATCTATAATATGATTATATGCTTCTATTTCAAATACTAGATGCTGTTATCAAACTATACAATTGTTTCAAGCAATTGTATATCAAACTGATTGTGTATGACACTTTTTCTAAAAAGATTCTAACATGAGTCTATTAGAAATATCAAGAAATATCATTCCGGATAACTGGTTTTCCAGTTAACTGGTTTCCAGATAAATGGTTCCATACTGTATATATATATGCATCTATCTACACTTGAATAAGTTAACATACATTCAAAATCTGCAGTATACAAATAAATAAATAACACTTGGGCAAATTTTAAAACAGAAAATAATTTTTTAGTTCTGAAATGCAACTAAATTAATTCATCATTTACTAGTACAGTAGAACCCCGCTGATTCGGACCCAGATAATCCAAATCTCTGGATAATTCAGATCGGTTTGGTCTTTTCTTTTTCAAGTTTGAGAAGCGATTGGCTGATTTCTATAACATTAACTTGTTTAATCTTCGTATTCTAAATGAAAAAATGACATGTTTTCAGAATAATTAAGCAAAGTAAACATTATTACTCTCTGCAAATATTCAATAAGTTTAACATAAAGGTGATTTTCTGTTAGTATGTTATATTTTATTTCATTTTTTTCTAATTCTCCGGATAATCGATAATCCGGATTGGGTCTGTTCCCAATTAATCTGAATTATTAGGGTTTTACTGTAAACTACTAACAAACATTAATTTGTAACACTATAAAAAAAAAAAAAAAGTTTCTTGAGAGGGAAAAAAAAAAAATCTAAGAATTATGACTAATCTTTAAACATTAAGATAGCCGGAAAAAATGGTGAAAAGCATACCATATATACTTGATTTTCCAGTACTGAAAGTTTTTCTTTTAAGAACTGCAGACCGCACTCATCCATTAACAGGAATTCTTCAAATTCAGGTGCATTTGAACTGCCAGAGGCGGTGGAAGTAGAAGCTGAAAGAGAATAGATAAAATTAAGTATGGACTGATACAAAATATTTTCTGAGATCAATCATTTTCAACAATTAACGACATTTTTAAAATCAGTATTTTTATCTACCCCCCCCCAACCCCTAAATTTAAAAACAGGATAAGCTAAAAAACCTACATTAAAAATAGACAGAATTTTAAATATTTAAAAGAACATTAAATGTGTAATAGAGATGAATTATCAATGCCTTGCAATTTAAGGCTGTCCACTTAAACATTACAATTTTATTACATTTTTGAAAAACATTACAAATGATATGAAGTTTGAAAATAACAATAGGCTATTTCCATGAGTACTTGTAGTGTAAGTCACAGGCTACGATTTTTGGCTACCAGTATTTTAGTACGAAAAAATGTTTATCGGCTCATTCTTATTAATTGAATAAGGCCAAGCTGACTTTTTGAAAATAACGGTGGCAAACAAGCATAGCAATTATAGGGTAATGTGACTTACACTACAAAACCCATGGAACTAGCTAATATAAAATTCGAGAAAAAAAAAAAATTACGTGAAAAAACGGCAAATATTATTAGACGATCACAAAGAATGGCAAATTTTGTCAAATGATAGCGAAAAATTGCCAATTTTGTCACGTTTAAACACAAAAAAAGTAAATTCCGAAAATAAAATTCACTTCTGGCATTAACTTTTTTTGTGCCCCTTTGACGAAATTTGCATTTTTTCGCAATCTTTGGCATTTTTCGTAAATCTTATCAGAGAATTTTCAGTTTTATTGTGGTTTTTGGACAAAATCTGCCATTTTATCGTGATTTTTTGAGAAAAGTTGCCGTTTTTCGCAAATCGTTTGACAAAATTTTCAGTTTTATCACGATTTTTGAATAAAATTTGTCGTTTTTCACGATTTTTTAAAAAAGAAATCTGCCTTTTTTTCGGGATTTTGAGACAAAACTAGCCATTTTTTTGCCAATTTTGCTGGAAATTAGTCGTTATTTCGCGATTTTTTAAAT
Source organism: Maratus speculifer (assembly GCA_964019185.1). Classification (NCBI taxonomy): domain Eukaryota; kingdom Metazoa; phylum Arthropoda; class Arachnida; order Araneae; family Salticidae; genus Maratus; species Maratus speculifer. The sequence goes on along the minus strand of CAXHSM010000423.1, from coordinate 521,848 downwards.
GAAATTCTCCTTTTTTTTGCGATTTTTTGCTTAATTTACGCATTATAGCATGTCCGTATCATCGCTGAAGACCTGCATTTTTTCTAATGTGGGGCAAGAAGGGTGCTATTTTTTTTAATGTGCGACAAGAGGGGCACTATTTTTCAAACTAAAGGGCAGAAGGGGTGTCGTGCCCCCCTGAAACTCTGCTAAATGAAGTATTCAGTTAAAGAAGGTTCAACAATGAATTAAAAAAACACTTGTTAGCGAAGCATCATTCATCATACATAATGAGCAGGAGTGGGGAAATACATCATTTTGCTTGCCAGTGGTGAGTGAATTTTCTCGCAAGGTGAATGGATTTTTAGTTTTTGAAAAACCAGTTTCCCCCAAGTTTAAAAAGGGGCAGGGCGCTACTGTTCTGAAAAGGGCACTTTTGTGATTTTTAAGGGCACTTTTATAGAGTTGAATCTAGAATCTAGCGGTTCAAATAATCGTGGAAATACAGAAATTTCGTCGAAAAATCCAAAAATTTTGTCAAAAAATTGAAAAAAAAAAAAAAAAGCAACAAGCATTGTTAAAAGATCGTGAAAAAAGGTTTTTAAACATTGCAAAAAGATGGCCTATTTTGTTAAAAGATCACAAAAAAGCAGGTTTTGTTAAAATATCACAAAAACAGATTTTGTTAAAAGAGTGCAAAAACTTCAGATTTTGTTAAAAAATCGCAAAAAAAGGGACAAATTTCGTGAAAAGATCACGAAAAAACAGCGAATTTTGTTTAATGATGACAAAAATGGCAAATTTCTTCAAAAGATCTGAAAAACCTGCCAATTTTGTCACTTTTAAACACGAAAAAACTCACATTTTGAAAAAGAGGTGAAAAAAAAGCACACAGTTTGTAATGGGAATGGAATCTATCCATCTTTTCTCTAATTATACCCCGAATGCAATTTTCTCTTCGCACGAAAATGATTGTGAATCAGGAAAATCCGCTTTAGAAGCAAGAAAAACACAGTTTTGAAGCAGGAAAATTAGTTTTTAGAGCAGAAAAATTCACTTCTGGCATTAACTTTTTTTTTTTTGGTGCCTCTTTAACAAAATTTGTATTTTTTTTTTTTTTTTTATGAAATTGCTGTTTTTTTTGGGATATTTTGACGAAGTTTGCGTTTTTTTTTTCGCAAATTTTTGGTGAAATTTTGACAAAATTTTCCATTTTATTGTGATTTTTTGCATGAAATTTCCCATTTCTAAAGAATTTTAGACGAAATTATCTGTTTTTCGCGAATCGTTTGACAAATCTTTCCGTTTTATCGTGATTTTTGGACAAAATTGGTCGTTTTTTCACGATCTTCTGAGAAAATCTGCCACTTTTTCGGGATTTTGTGACGAAATTAGCCATTTTTTGCGAATCTTGCCAGAAATCAATCGTATTATCGTCGAAGGGCATGAGTTTTAACGAAATTTGCCGTTTTTCTGCAATCCTCTGACGAAGTTACGCGTCTCACGGGATGCTATTTTTTGCGTTCCATCGCTGATTTTTTTTTCGTAATTTAAGTGCCACAGCACGTCAGCATCATTGATGAATGGCTGTGTTTTTTCAAATGTGGGGCAAGAAGGGCACTATATTTTTGTATGAGTGACAAGAGGAGCTTTGGATTAGGTGAAAGAGGGGCGCAATTTGTTAAACTAAAGGGCAGGAGGGCCGGAGCGCCCTCCTGAAACCCTCTGGGAGAAATTCTGGAAAAACTGTAGGCAATAGAGACATTATCGGACACACTTTTTCAATATAGATATTTTAACTTTCCAAATTATTACATAAGCTTACCTCTGTTGCATATATTTCTTAATTTTATAGGAAAAAAAGAATTAAAAAATGTATTGCAGTAAGTAATAGTAACTTCATGCGCAATTTTGTGATAACTTTTTTCAACTGCATGCGTGCAGGCTGGTGAAATAAATCCTTGGCTGGCAAGATTTAAAAAATTTCCCACCCCTGATAATGACAGATCTAGTCCTCAATTTATAGAGGGGGGAGGGGGGGTCACATCCAGTGCTGAAAACAGACACTTTTCTCCAAAGGGACTTTAGTGGCTTTGGTGGGAAAGAAGGAGGGGGGGGGGAATTATAGAGTTCCGAGGAGGGAAAATTACAATTTTTGACCATTAAAAAACAAAATTTCCAGGATAGACATTTCACTGCTCTTGGAGGGGAATGCCCCCCTCCCCAGGCACTACCTGAATTCAACACTGGTCACATCACTTCATAATCAACTATTATATTGGGTACTACTTGTTTATCCCGGCGATCAGTTTTGTCAAATCATACAAATCGCAAAAGCCAAATTACACAAATTAATGAAACTTTTTGTTTAAATAATGAAAAAACAAATAGTAGATCATTAATAAAAGTAGAAATAAAAGGTCGAATTGAAAATCATTTGATGATATAATTCTTAATGTCAAGTGAATGGATATCTACGATCATTGATTATTGGCATTTAATCTTGGAGTTTGGAAGAAATTTATAGCCGACAAAATAACCAAGTAGTATCATATATTGAAGGTTATTCTTAAAATTAAAAGTGACGATTTTTCTTATACTTTCATTAATTCAATATCATTCATAAATACAAAAACTTGCATTAGTATAATTTCTAAAAATATATAATTTACACAGATTTCATTCAGATATGAAGAAATTGAAATGCTGTTAAGTTAGCATTTTACGATAGTTTTTAGGACTTGACAGCCACAGAAATGTCATGTCGTCATGAGGAAGCAGTTAGCAGTCTCATCCGGAAATTTAATTTAAAATGCCGAATCATGGAATTTATTGAAAGTTTTTTTTTAAAATCTGCTTTTACTTAAAAATGGAAAACACTTTTTAATCACATAGTTTCTGAATAAGTACACTAGCAACTCACAAGTAAATTTTGAATTGAAATTCAAAATTTTATGTGACACAGGTGCCATTAAAAAAAAAACTCACCTTACAGATTTTTTTATTTCTTTTTTCTTTATAGAATCAATTTAAAAATCATCTGAAATTTCATAATTACATTGAAGAAAAATGTTTCTGAAATATATATTTTAACAATATTTAATTGAAATATAACAAAACATAGCGTTCCACTGGGATGCTTAATTTTTTTGAATGACCTATACATGAAACACAGGAAAGAATGTCTTTATGCTTCAAACAAAATAAAGTAAAAAATAAACAGTGTACAATATATAATTAATAGAAAATGGATAATCCAAGTCAACTAAAATTTTTAAAAGGACTTGTTACATCATTGTAAATATTCAATTTAAATTTTGATTTCTCCAAAACTGTTAAATAAAATCATCTTGTTTTCTGAATCTATTAAACAGCTTTGTTATGTCACATCATTGTGTCGGTGTTTTTTCTTTACAGATTTTGGCGAGAAAACACTGTTTTGAAATACTTGTTAGGCATAATCATGCAAAAACAGCATATAGTTTTATTATATTTATAGTCAGTTTATTTTATAATACAAAACACATTTACTTCAATACAAAACACAAAATTTTCAATTTTATAAGACAAATTTCTTTCTTACTGTAAACATATATATTGTAATATTGTCTTATAAAATTATTTCTTATTCGGGCGATGACTAGGCCTATTTTTTTGACTGCATTTTAATAAAATTTTGCCAACATTATACAAATATAGAGGCAGAATAATTATAAGGAAATGCATTGCAAATATATATGAAAGAAAATTCTTACCTTATAATTACATTCACTTTCCGTTTATTCGAAATCACCATGAGCTGAAATTATAAATATTGGAAATCACGCACGCTTTTTCTGAATTCTGGTGAGTTGGTTGGTAGGCTGCACATTCGAGTACAGGGTTCCAAATCCAAGGAGTCGCAATGCGTCCTCCGGCCGTTCTTAAGACAGTACTGTGAGGACGGTCCTATCTTCAGTATTCTGGGGACATTCACAGGATAGTTTCATAGGATATGACAATTATAGGATTTGAAGGATCATTGTAGAGCGTCCGAAGGACGATTGTGGTTGTCTGGGACATTATGCTTCGGAATTCTTTTATTACCCTCTAAATGAATAATAAGTATTCTTTCTGTGGCATATTCTACAAAATTTATATTCTAGTGCCCTTCATAAATGCATATCGATTTCTTTATGCTTCTACGGGTGTTATAATTAAAAAGCACTTGGAATTATTTCAACCCATCGGCCATAATGTAACGGAATACTTATAAATGACTCAACAAAATTTGGCGCCAAATATATATTTAAAATGTCAAACAGAAAGTCTAACAGAAATAAAAAAGTCTATAAATCTTTAATATAAAGTCTAACACAAATAAAAAAGTCTATTGTAGTTTTTAATAAATGTTAAACAAATTTTCCAATTAAGTTAGTAAATTTGTCAAGGGTAAAATAGCATTCGCAAATTGTTGTGGGGAAGTTCCCACCCATGTCCATTTAGTGAGGGCCCTGATTTTTTTTCTATAAATTTAAATTTTGACAAATTTATTTCACAATTTTTTAATTTGTGAAAATTCCTTTTTTACAATAAATATTATACTTTTATGATTTTGTTTTGTTTTATTTTATAAATAATATTCAAATACCTGAAAAATTAAAGTGCTTGCTTAAGAAACTAAATATATATATATGAAAAACCCTTAATGGAAAGATTCATAAAATTTCGAAGAACTACAAACAATAATGGGCCAATAATGTTTTACAAAAAGCAAAATGAATTATTCATTTTTTCCATGTCAGTATTAATATGCCATAATGGATACTTTAGGTAATCGACATTTAAGAAACATTATTGTATAAATACATACATGGGGCTCTGTAAATATAAGATTATAGGGATTATCATTTAAGGGGTGGAGGAAGGGTCTGGCATATGATATTGCAAGATATATCTATGGGGTGGAGCATTTGTATTTTGATACAATATCATTTTTGATTCAATCACATTTTTATCTTTTTATTTGTAATATGGTCTTTGGTTTAAAATAGCATGTTATTTTTTTCCAGTATTTTATCTATTTTTATGAAAATACAAGATTATTAAGATCACTAAAATATTATAAATTTTTTTAATTCTAAATTATTGAATACTTCCTATTCTTTTTCTTATATGTATGTATGTATAAAAGCTGTTCAAGAGATATTTTGTGAAGTATATTTGGAATGAAGTTTGTGTTTATGAATAAATAAGAGAGATACAGAAGGAATATTGTCCACTTGTTTTGTTTTGATAAGAATTTCTATCTACCACCCACTCCGCCTCTGTTCATGACAAGTGAACCAGAACATATTATAGACAGAAAAATAATACAGCTGAATGCATCATGACATCGCATGAATACAGCTGAATGCATCATGACATCGCATGAATACAGCTGAATGCATTATCTACAGCTGAATGCATCATGAAACAAAAAACTATTATAAAATGCTTTTAAATACAAACTACTTCTTTTAAGTGTTACTTAATATAAGATTTTTTCACATGCAAAGTGATATTTTATTGACTTCTCTTCATTTGAATCATAAAAAAATGTGAAAAATAAATGAAACCAGTTTTGTATATCATATGGAACAAAAGAAATAAATTCGAGAAATCACAAAATTTTTGCACTTTGATATTTACCAGGGAAGAGGGGGGTTATTACGTATGATATCAGAAGGAGGGAGGGGGATCCAAAATTACCAAAAAGTTGATAATGTTACATTTTAACAGTAGAAGAGACTTTCAAGAGGTATCTATATAGTATGAGACAAATGTTTTTTTAAATAATGGTTATCAGATAATCCTTTGGAAAACATCTTGCACAAACAAAAAATATTTTCTCCAGTATGAACCATGAGAGATGGCTTTCTAGTTGACAATGTCAAGAAAATTCTTTGGAACACATTTCAGAAGCACAAAGAATTTATCTTGTATGCGTCAAGAGATGCCTTGTTAGATTACTACTTGTAGAAAATTTCTTGGGTCATACTTCACAAGCGAAAGGGTTTCCTCCTGTATGAGTCAAGAGATTTCTGCTTAAACTATTCAGAGGCAAACTTTGTACTTTAACACTAGAGAAACAGTTGAGCTTTACTATAGATCACTATCGTGCTGTATGATAAAAAATTACTCATCTCATGATGGATGCAAAGAATACATGACAATGAGATGCGCTTCATTTAAATCCTTGGATAATTTTTCAAAAAGAAAATCTAACAGATATTTTTTTTTTAATTTTTTTTGGCGCACTTTTTTCCTATTTTTAAAAGTGTTTCTTCAATAAAGCCTTTCCTATAGTGTAACATATTGAGGTACAATTTATCCTTATCAGGTAAGACTAAGTTTTAATATTAGGGGAAAGTTACTTTACAGTAAAATAACAACAAGTTGGAAATTGCACGTAAAGCGTAGCAAATGAGGTGCGTTTGTATGATAACAAAGTTTTAAAATATCACTCTAATATATCAATCTCAAAAAATTGTAAATAGTTATTTACAATTACAATGTGCACCAAATAATGTTCTCCCTATACCATTATGTAATGGAATGCTTTTGTGCGGCCTTGTAAATCAATAACAAATGTTCTTTGCACCACAGATCGTGCGAGATGTATATATATATAATATGTACTTTATAGATACATATAAGCATTTTATTATGTTCGAAAGAGTGTAATACCATTAAAATGCATTTGAAACATTTTCCCCCATTGACCGTAATGTAACGAAATACTTTTGATTGCCCCTGTAGCTGAACTATGCATTCGATTTTGATAAAATTTGAAATAACTCGACAAAATTAGGTAATAATTATGTATTTTAAATTTAAAACGATTAGAATGCATTTGAAACTTTTTTCCCCATTGACCGTAATGTAACGGAATACTTTTGATTGTCCCTCTAATTGATCTGCGCATCTGATTTTCATAAAACTTGAAATGACTCGACAAAATTATGTAATAATTATGTATTTTAAATTTGAAACGATTAGAATGCATTTGAAACTTTTTTCCCCATTGACCATAATGTAACGGAATACTTTTGATTGTCCCTGCAATTGATCTGTGCATCTGATTTTCATAAAATTTAAAATGGCTCGATAAAATTATGTAATAATTATGTATTTTAAATTTCAAACGATTCGGTTGGGTAGTCTTTGCGTTGTTACATGCGGACAGAGAGACAGACTGAACGACAACAAAAGGGGCTACGTATTTGCATAATTACAAACGCACCTAAAAATTAAAACAATCAAAAAATTACTGAAAATTAAGGAACAAGTCTGTTGTTCTTTACTTTTTATCAAAATGACAACTGATACAATTATGAAATTTTTTTCATTTATTACTAAATGTTAAAAAAAATAGAAGTGATAACAGCAAATGCAACAAAACATGCATTGTTCAAACTCAATTCTAAAAAAAAGTACAAGAGATTTTAAAGAGGTATCTATTTAGTATGAGACAAAAGTTTTTTTAAATAATGGTTATCATATAATTCTTTGGAAAATATATTGCACAAATAAAACTTTTCTTCTGTATCAATCACGAGATGATTTTCTAGTTCACAAAGTCTAATAAATGTTTTGGAAAACATTTCAGAAGCACAAGGATTTCATCCTGTATGCGACAAAAGATGTCTTCTTAGGTTACAATTCAGAGAAAAGCCTTTCGAACATATTTCACAAACAAAAGGTTTTTCACCTGTATGAGTCACGCGATGCCTTCTTAGACTATTATTGTCAAAAAATCCCTTCGAACATACTTCACAAGCAAAAGGTTTTTCATCTGTATGAGTCAAGAGATGGGTTCTTAGATGACTATTGCGAGAAAAGTCTTTGGAACATATTTCACAAGAAAAAGGTTTTTCTCCTGTATGAATCAAGAGATGTCTTTTTAGACTAATACTCTGAGAAAATCTCTTGGAACATACTTCACAAACAAAAGGTTTTTCACCTGTATGAGTCAAGCGGTGCTTTCTTAGACTACTATTGTCAGAAAATCCCTTGGAACACACTTCACAAGCAAAAGGTTTTCCACCTGTATGAATCAAGAGATGGCTTCTTAGAGTACTTTTATATGAAAATCCTTTAAAGCATACTTCACAAACAAAAGGTTTTTCTCCTGTATGTGTCAAGAGATGGGTTCTTAGTGTACTATTCAGATAAAATCTCTTGGAACATAGTTCACAAGCAAAGGGTTTTTCTCCTGTATGTGTCAAGAGATGGGTTCTTAGATTATTATTCTGAGAAAATCTCTTGAAACATAATTCACAAACAAAAGGTTTTTCACCTGTATGTGTCAAGAGATGGGTTCTTAGATTATTATTCTGAGAAAATCTCTTGAAACATAATTCACAAACAAAAGGTTTTTCACCTGTATGAGTCAAGCGATGCCTTCTTAGACTACTTTTATCAGAAAATCCTTTGCAACATGCTTCACAAACGAAAGGTTTTTCTTCTGTATGAGTCAAGAGATGCCTTCTTAAACTACTTTTATCAGAAAATCCTTTGCAACATGCTTCACAAACGAAAGGTTTTTCTTCTGTGTGAGTCAAGAAATGCCCTCTTAGATCACAGTTCCTAGAAAATGTTTTAGAGCATACTTCACAGTTATAAACTTTTTTTCCTGTATCAGTGGAGAAATGTTTTCGCTTATCCCCATTTCGAGGAGCAATGTGCTGTTCATTGAAGGAGGAATTTTCTCCTGTAATCGATGACATTTTCTCAAATGAATTTAAGCTTGATTTCGGAGGATAGCGTCTTCAAGGCGTCAGCAAAAAAGGATTGTCGCCATTTTCATCCAATGAAATGACTTGCTGAGTTTGAGAAAAAATAGTTTTACCTACCACTGAATCTGAAAACAGAAAGAAAAATAATAAACAAGACATTTTTAAATAAACTGCCCTAAATTTAACTCTGAACTAAAAACCGATTTTCCAATTTTCTTTTCCTCAAACAGTACAAAACCAATGCATTAAATTATAACAATATTCTTAGGTATGATTCAATTCAAGAATTTTTCCATAGATACATCTACATATGCGTTGGCATGCATGTGATACAGTAGAAAACACCATAGCTGATACTGAGACCATCTCATACACAGACTGATAAAAACTAAAAATTTACTTTATTGACTGCTTGTCATTTTACTTTCTCACCTGTTAAAATTTCGCCTACTTGTTTAACATATACTCGAAGGATATCCAAACAAGATTTTTACCTCCTTTGATATCCGTATATCCCAGCTCCAATTCAATTTCATGACCCCACTTTTTACGCTCATTCATGTTCAGGTTATAAACTTTTTTTCACAATTTTTTAAAGTTGACTCTAAATTTGATACATCTTGAATCAGGGGTGCCCAGAAAGGGGTTTGGTGACGCAAGATGCATCATACAATTTAGTTTTTTTTTTTTTGAGGGGGGGGGTTGAGAAAAAGTATTTTTTCAAGAGGGAAGAGATTTTTAAATTCTTAATATTTCTTTTTTTTTTACTGTTAAAAAATGTCGATTTTTTTAACATCACTTTTCACATTTTTTAACATTCATCAATTAATTTCCAGAAATGTTCCTGTGTTTTCTTTCTTTAAATTCTAGATAAGGGCAATAATCGCTCGACTTGCTATCTTTTGATTGTACAGTATTATAATAGAATATATTTTACAATTGACATTCTGTTTACGGGGTGGGGGTTGGGTTCGGGGGTCAATGTTAAAGTATTTTTTGAGAGGGGATTTGTGTCATTGGGTTTGGGGGGGGGGATGGTCACCACTGTCTTGAATTGCCTTTCACAAAAGTTGCCTTCCAAACCACCACAATGAATCAATTCCCTCCGAAATAGGGTTGTAATTTGTTTAACCCTTTATGGGGCAAGTAACTTTTTTGGTTAAAATGTTGAAAAAGTTTAATGCCACCAGAAACTAACAAAATTGTCTTAAAATAAAAAGTGCTATTTCTGTCAGGTTGACATAAATACAAATTATTGCACCCAAAATTATGGTGCATATATATCCGTTTCAATAAAAAATAAGCGATAAGTATGTCACCATTGATCGATAAAGAATTGAAGCTGGTCCAGGGGGAAAACAGGTTTTAACCATCAGTGGTCTTATAAATTTAGCGAAACATTTGAAAAGATTTTTTTACTATAACATTTAACAATATTCAATAAAACATAAACCATTTGCAAGTGTTTCCAAATTATACTTAGTATCATACTTCAAATTGCATGATATTCTTTTTAATCATGTAATTAAAACAAAAATGTATGTTTATATAGACAAGGATCGATAATCCATGCACCCATAATCCACAATTTTCTATAATTTGCATTAATGTACGAATGTAAACAATGAAATATACAGTTCAGAAAATTTTCAGATTATTTGTGATCCAAAAATGATTTTTTTTACAACAAGTAAATAATAAAAACATGAAAAGAATCATAATAAAACATCTATTTTTTTAATATAACTCTTTTACTTTAGAAACAGTAAAAAACAAACTGTATTACGGAACATATGTAATATGTAAGTATAGTTATTTTTATTTAAATGCTCATGTATATTATTTTTGGTACTTCTCTGTTATCCCATCGACCAATTTCGCCAAATTACATAATTCGCCAAACTAATAGCCAAATTATACATATGGACATAATTTTTATTTTAAATAACGAAAAAAACAGATAATTAGTAGCTTATTAATAAAAATCTTAATAAAAAGTCGAAATACAAATCACTTAATGACATTTTAAACACGTGAATCGTATTTAGTATCATTAAATGTGACAATCACAATCATCCATTATAGGCATTTAATCTTATAATTTGACGATAATTTTTTGGTCCACGGGATAACCTAGTAGCACCTTATTTTTTTTATAAAATAACTATAAAAATCAATTTTTTGATATAGCATATTAAATTAATTATTAGATTTCATATTTATCTTTTCATATTATTCTGATTACAGAATTAAACTGCTGCTTAGGAATAATAAAATGACTTATAATCCATAGTACTCTATAATCCACAATATTCCATAATCTGCAAAACCTTAGGCCCTAAATTGTGCAGATTATAGAACTTCGACAGTAACTTTAAAAAAAGGGATTAGCAGTGTTTTACTGAAATAAGAGAATTCCATAGTTTTATTCTGGAGAACATTAAACTTTGAAAATGGCCTATTCTATTGGGGGGTCGAACAGTGTTCTCGCTGACATTTGACCAACGATAGTAATTTGGCTAATTAAAAATAAAAAACATTCGCCAAATGAAAAAAGTATTAGCCAAGTAGATTCGCCGTGTATCACTAAAAAATTAACTTTAATCCTTTAATGTACGCCATTTTTTTATATGTTCTAAAAAAACTTAAATTTTTATAACTGCGACAACGATTGTTATTAATCTATATCCAACTATCCGTCACAAATATATTAAAAATATGTATATTCTAAAAATCTTACGTAATCAAGAGAAGAAACTCTAAAACCGATTTAACTCATTAAAATGTCATGAAATAAAACTTCCTAAGTTAATTTAGAATTTTATCATATTACACATAATGAATCTGAAGAAGCAAGTTGTTGCAGATCGTTTTTATAGACGAAATGGTATCTGCTAAATTCATTGTTCTGCAACGAGAGTTTAAGAAACTTTTAAATAGTTTCCATTCTGACAGTTTGGTGCAATTAAACATGATAAGCAACACACACACACACACACATAAAAAAAATGACAAAGGAAAGAAAGAAAAATCAAAGATTGAGCACTAGCAATTTGGCGAATCTAATTACTTGTTTACTCGCCAAATGAAGAAATTAGTCGCAATTTGGCGCAATGGCGAGCGCCAGCGAGAACACTGGGGTCAAGTTAGCACAGCTGTTCTTATGGAGAATGACTAAAAATGAGGCAAAGGATTCAAAGATTTTACGAAGTCCTTTCCTTTCGGACACTAAACACAACTTATCTACTTTACTATCAATAAAAAAGAATGCTTTTTATCTGTATACTGCAACCCAGGGAGCCAGGGTTCGATTCCCCAGCTATTATATAGGAGTTCGTTTGTATGTATGTTTGTAAGGCTAATTTCTGAAACTACTGAACGAAATTCAGAAAATAACAGTGTCAAATTAATGGAGAAAGTCCCTCTTCCGACATAGGCTATATTTTATGACAAGACCTCTATCTTTGCATAACTAAAATCATAAATTTCTATTAAATAATCTATTTTTTATAATACCTTCTTTTTTTATTAAATATAAAATATTTTATGTCCAGATGCGAGGCATCTCTAATTGTGAGGTCCTGTGCAGCCGCAACTGTCACACACCCCTAAGGGTCGAGTTAGCACAATCATTTAGAAACGGGATTATGAAATGTACAAATTCAAAAAGAACACATTCATTACTGTCCTCCAAACATCGTAATACATTTGTTACATTTTAATCCTTTGAGCATTGCGCAAATGAGCAAAACTGTTATGTTGTTTTCTCTGCACTTTGCTTTAAATGCTCAGAAAATATTATTATTTAAACATTATAAAAAAACTTTATTACAAATTTGAATGTAACCCTTGAGAGCATTAATCATTCTTCAATGTACTGAAAATTCATTAAATCTACAGAATCTCGGACAGATGTTGTCCGAGCCCCTGTGTAAAGGTTAATATTTTAAAAAATGCTGAATCACCCCATTCACTGCCCAAGGGTTTTCATGTATTTTTAAAATAATGCTTATAAATTGCAAGATATTTTTATTAATTAACCACAGTTTGATGCTATAATATCTTTAATATCATTTCTTTCTATATATGATCCAAAATAACATACAGTTTAAAATATTTTTGTCTACAGCCATATAAACATGATTTCTAGAAACGGAAAAAGCCGGTTCAGACAGTTAAAGGGTTAAACTTTGCTTATATTTCAGTTAAAACTGGAGCTAAGTGAACGGAATATTATGTTCCAAACACTTAGAGGGTTGAGAAAAAAAGATTTATGGTATGTATACTACACTAAAAACCCATTATCGAGATAAATTCCATTGACATAAAATTAATTAAAAAAAAATCCATCATACTTCTTTTAATTCAATTTCAAGTAGAAAAAAAAAACAGATTTCCAATTATTTCTTTAAGATGGCGATTAGAACTTTACACGACAATGTTAAAAAGAAATTGTTTTAGGAAGAAAAATAATATTTCTTGAACCATACATTTTAATACATAAATATAAATTGCTTTTGAATAAATGATTCGAAACAAAGTCATTTTTGCGTAAGCTCATCCAAATAATGTCATTTCTCCCACATCTTGGAAAAAAGAAAATCTTTTAGCAAACAAAGTTATGCGCATTTTTATCGGGTAAGATTTTGACTTAAATTGTAACTATAATTTCCTAAAATATACAATATGAACTTTAAAAAACTCAGTTTTACATAAAAGGCGATTAAAATAGAGAGACAATCTAAAGACGAATTTAGCGTGAATAGTTTTATAACCCATTTTATGTTTATTAAGGTTATAAAAATATTCTCTGATGAAGAGCATGATTAAGACTTGAGAGTACTAAGATATTTTACATTAAATTAACTATTAACATTTTTTATTATTATTTTAATCTTCTTTTAAGCAAAACTGGATGTTTTAAAAATCATATTACACATTTTGACTTTAAAACAAGGTGAAAACTGCATTCTGTCATGTGTTTCTATTTATAACTTACTATTTGAAATATTATATTTAATAAAATTAATACTCATATTTGCTTTCTAAATTTAGAATAATGTTACAGTTCAATCCTTTAAAAAAATCAAATGATCTCTTGCAATAAAAATCCTAAACCATGTAACCTATTTAATGTCAACTGGTTGCGATATTTACAATATTTCATTATTGGCATTTAATGTTATAGTTTAGCAATAATTATTTGGCTGGCAGGATAACCAAATAGTACAGTTTATTAGTACATGAAGTGAATAAAAAAGTTTATCTGTTTATTACTGATAGAGAATTTTGTGATTATCACAAGATAAATGCTGTTTATCATTAAAATAGAAATGAAACAAAACAACTGCTGCATAAAAATGACAAGTTTGATTCATTCTTGATCTATAGGTTTGAGTTAGAAATAGGAACCCTATTTAGTAATAGTGGTGCCTTTTTAAGAGTTGATTTTTCAAAGATTATTCCAAAAATATGTAAGACAGTCTTTGAAACAATTCAGTAGTTAAACAGATAAGTTTGTTTATATTTAACATTAACATGAAATTACAAAAAATCACAAGTTTACTTAATCATGTCTATAAAATGTTGTAAAGTTAAAAACTATACAAGCATTAAAATAGAATTACAAATATTTGTTTACTTTTTATTTTTACATTAATTTACTTATTTAAACCATTTAGTATTTTTTTTATAGTGAACTTTTTATGGTACAAATATCCAGCCATTTTATTACATTTAATTTGTTAGGAAATGAATCCACACCTCTCATTTAAACACATTGGCAGACCACCCCCTCTCAAAAAAGGGGGGGGGGATTTCGTTTTGAGGAAGGATTTTTTTTTTAATCATAGAGAACTTCTAAATCCCTTGATCACTTCTACAAATATTTGCTCATGAGAATAAGACAAAAAACATTCCTACAGTTCATATTTTTATTTTTTCTCATAAAAGTTTCAAATTTAAACAATGTTTTTAGAAAGGGGAAAAAATAATAAATATTGAAATAAAAAATATTCAATTTAGCTACGTATATTGACAGAATAGATGTATGAGCATGAGCATAATCATAAATCATGATATGTAACCATATTTCTTTTAACCCAGAGTTATTTCATAAATGAATCTTTCAGAGAGTTTGTGCATTTTCCAAGCATTGGTTTTTAACGCTCTGTACTTGAAAGCTATACATGAGCATATGAATACTTATATACAGTATACTCCCTCAAATCTGCACAACTTGGGACCAGAGGTTCTGTGGATTTCTAGTCATTGCTTTGTTTACATTCTTTAAACAGCAAATTGAATGTAATTAATAATGCAATCAAAACTAAAAAAGAATGCTTAAAATATAATAAAATAATGAAATAAGTGATAAACTAAAATTAATAAAAGTTTAGATAACTTTTAAAATGACTGAAATATTAAAAACAAAGGTAACTTAATAAATAAAATGTGACTAAATATTCATTATAAAGATTAAATGTATTTTCTCTAAATTATTGAATAAAACTTTTCTCGTAAAGTTACATTACTAATTCACATCAAAATCATAAAATAAGGAAGTTTTATTTAAGGTTTAGCTAGACTTAATAAATAAAAAAGCTTGATTAATACATAAAATATATTTGGCAAGAAAATTGTGATTATCAATGATATTAGCAATATCTTGAATTTCTTTAAGAAATAAGGTTATTCCTCTTTCATGAAAAAACATGAATTGAATAATATTAACAAAAGTTACAAATTAAAATATACTTGGAATTGATATAAAACTGAAAATGTCAAATTTTGACCTTATATCTGAATTGAGTGTTTCATTGTTTACATCTGCAAATTATGAGCAGATTTGAGGGCGTGTACTGTACTTATGAACATTATGAATCCAGATATGATAAATTATCAAATATCATTGCCCATTGCAAATTTTGTTGTCAATTCCAAATCATGTACCATTAGTAAATACAAAATATCATTAAAAATGGTAAACAATATAAAAGCAAACTAAAATAATAAAACCAGTTATTTACCATTCATGTATTAAGTATGAGTATACAGCATCACAGACAGCCATAAATGATAGGAATAAGTTATATATATCTCAGTATATACAGTCAAGGTTCCATGATGTGCGCACCCATAATCTGCAATTTTCTACAATTGGCGTTACTTTACGAATGCAAACAGTGAAATAAACAGTTAAGAAAAAATACAAATTTGCGATCCAAACATGATTTAAAAAAAAAAAAAAAATCATAATAAAATACAGTAGAGGACCCATTATCCGGAATCGTCGAGACCGAGTTCTTTCCGGATTTTGGAGATTTCCGGATTTCGGGTCCGTCCGAAACCCGACACTCCCCCCCCCCCCCACACCCCAAAATAAAACAAAAACACAGAAAATTTAAAAATAATAACAAAATTATAGCACTGCTATCTAAAATATGAATGAAAAGTGTGTTGTATGAGAAGTCTGTGGAAAAAACACTAAGCTACAACTTTGACTCTTGTACTATAGTACAAAGTCTCAAATTCGGACATCCAAAATTCAGAGCTCTTCAAAATCCGGACGTTTTGCTAACTGGCTATATATATATATATATATATATATATATATATATATATATATATATATATATATATATATATATATCCGACCCCCCCAAACGTGACGAAAAATCGTAAAATAATTAGAGTGGGCGCTTACACGGAATATTCCCGGGATCATTTCACAAAATTTGCATTTTTTTGCGAGATATCTGCAAGATTTTTTCGCGACATTTGACGAGATTTGCAAGGTTTTATCGTGATATTTGGCGAAATTTACAGGGTTTTATCGCGATATTTGACGAATTTGCATAGTTTTTTTAACGATACTTGAAAAAATTTGCGTTTTTTTATGGGGATGAATCATGATGAAATGAATGAATCATGAATCTTTGAATGAATTATGATACTTGAAGCAATACTTGAAAGAATTTGCGTTGTTTTTAACGTAAATTCTGTCGAAAAAGCGCAGAAAAAAGGTGAATTTTGTAAAAAAAAGCCAAAAAGCATGAAATCTATTAAAAAATCTCGAAAAAACGTACATTTTATCAAAGATTTATGATTCATCCCGTTCTCAATCGCCTTCATTTCCGGATTTTGGAATTCCGGATAATAGGTCCTCTACTGTATTTACTTTTTTAAATATAACCCTTTTATTTTATTAACAGTAAATAACAAACTGTACTACTTAACATATGTAATATGTAATTATTTTTAGTTAAATGCACATATACAGTAGACTCCCTCAAATTCGCACATCTTGGGACCAGAGCTTGTGCGGATTTTAGAATTTTGCAGATTTCTGGTCGTTGCTTTGTTTACATTTTTTAAACAGTAATTTGAATACAATTAATAGTGCAATCGGAACTATAATGAATGCTTACAATATAATAAAATATCAAAATAAGTAATAAACTAAAATAATAAAAATTTAGATAATTTTTAAATGATTAAAGTGCTAATAGCAAGGATCAAGTTCATAATCAATAGTGTATGATTAAATATTCATTATAAAGATTAAATTTATTTTTCCAAACTTATTCAACAAAACTTACCTTATAAAATTACATTACTAATTCACATCAAAATCATAAAATAAGGATTTTTTTTTTCAAGTTTAGCCAGGCTTAATAACCAAAAAATCTTTATATACATAAATATATTTGGTAAGAAGATTGTTATTTCTAGTGATATTAGAAATATCTTGAATTTTCCCCCCAAACAATTACTCTTCCTTCTTGAAAAAAACATGAATAGAGTATTATTAAGAAAATCATAAATTAAAAAATATATGGAATTGGTACAAAACTAAAAAAACCAAATTTTGTCCCAGTATCTGAACTGAAAGTTTCATTGTTTACATCCATAAAGTATGTGCGGATTTTAGAGAATTGCGGATTTCTGGTTTGCAGATTTGAGGGAGTCTACTGTATATCAATTTTTCAATAAAATAACTTTAAAAGACATTTTTTGAGATAGCATATTAAACTAATTATTAGATATCACACTTATCTTTTCATATTATATTGACTAAAAATTCTGTAGACTATTCTGTGTATAAAAATTCCGTATTGACTAAAAATTCTAAGATGAAATTCTATCTAGGGATAATAAAATGACATACAATCCATAATACTCTATAATGCACAATATTCCATAATCAGCAGAACCTTTGGCCCCAAGTTATGCGGATTATAGAGCTTTGACTGTATTACAGTTTCTTATGTCCTTTAGAATGATTATAATATATTTATAATGCAATGTACTTAAATACAGTAGACTCCCTCAATTCCGCACAGCTTGGAATCGGAGATTGATCAGATTTCTGGTCACAGATTTGTTTACATTTTTTAAACAATAATTTGAATGTAATTAATAATACAATCGGAATTGTAACGAATGCTTACAATGTAGAAAAATATTAAAATAAAATATTAAAGCAATAAACTGAAATAATAAAAATTTAGATAATTTAAAATGAATAAAACATTAAAAAGAAAGATGAAATAAATAATCAAATGTGTAAAATTAAATATTCATTATAAAGATGAGATGTATTTTTCCTAAATTATTCAATGAAACTTGTTTCATAAATGTGCACCAGCAATTCACATCAAAATCATAAAATAAGTAAGGTTTATTTCCGGTTTAGCCAGACTTAATAAACCAAAAAGTTTGTTTAATGCAAAATTAGATTTTAGAAAAAGATTGTGATTACCAATGATAGCAATATATTGAATTTTTTCATAAATAAATTTACTCTTCCTTCATAAAAAAGCGTGATTTCATTAATATTAATGAAAATTACAGGTTAAATAATGTATTGAATTGCTATAAAAATAAAAAAAAGTCAAATTTTGTTCTTATATTTGAACTGAAAAATTTCATTGTTTACATCTGTAATTGACAGTCAAGGATTGATAATCCGCAATTTTCTATAATTTGCGTTACTTTATGAAAGTAAACAATGAAATAAAAAATTAAGAAAATTTACAAATTTGTGATTAAAAAATTATTTTTTAAAAACAAATAGTAAAAAAGTTGAAATAATCATAGTAAAACATATATACTTTTTTTAAATATAACTCTTTTATTTTATTAACAGTAAAAAAAGACTGTATTACGGAATATATGTAATTATTTTCATTTAAATGTACATTTATATAAGTTTTTTTATACATAAAATAACATTTAAAAGGCATTTTTTGAGATAGCATTTTAAATTAATTGCTAGATTTCATATTTATCTTTTCATATTAAACTGACTATAGAATTAAAATATTGTCTTGCAATCAAAACTATAATGAATGCTCACAATGTAATTAAAATAAGTAATAAACTAAAATAATAAAAATTTAGATAATTTTTAAAATAATAAAATTTTAAAAGTAAAGATCAATTTAATAATCAGTAATGTATAATTAAATATTCATTATAAAGATTAAATGTATTTTTGCTAATTTAGTCAATGAGACTTTCTTCACAAAGGTACATTACTAGTTCAGATCAAAGTTATAAAATAAGGAAGTTTTAATTCAGGATTAGCCAGACTTAATAACCAAAAAAGCTTGATAAGCTTACTTTCACTTTTTTGGAAATATTAATGTGTATGAGGTAGAAAAAAATTTTGGGATTACTACATCCGATTAGTTTTTTTTTTTTTTCAATTATGTCTATTAGTTCAGCATATTCCCAAATGATATCCAAATAAGATTTTTACAACTTTGCTATCCATATATTCAGCCCCAACTCATTTTCACCAATTTCACCAACTCATTACTTATACCCATTCACGTTGTCAAGCATTCGAGTTATGCATTTTTCCCCTTTTCTTATATAGGAAGCAGGACGTTTCGGTCCCGCCATTTCGGTCCCGCCGTTTCGGTCCCGAGACGTTTCGGTCCCGAGAAATTTCGGTCCCTGGCCATTTCGGTCCCGAGACGTTTCGGTCCCGAGACATTTCGGTCCCGAGACGTTTCGGTCCCGAGACATTTCGGTCCATGGCCATTTCGGTCCCGAGACATTTCGGTCCCTGGACTTTTCGGTCCTCAGACATTTCGGTCCCTTCTCCAGCAAGCTGAAATTTTGTGCACGGGAAATATCTGACATAATTTTATAGGGAACATTTTAGAGTGTTGAATTCAGGGGCGGGTCATTCCCCCCAGAGCTATCAATGCCCCCCCCGGAAATTTTGAGATTTTGTGTTTTCAGTGGTAAAAAAATGTAATCCCCCCAGGACTCTATTGAATCCCCCCGGAGCCACAGCAGTCCCTCCCGGAGAAAAGTGTCGGAATTCAACACTGGTTTTTTAACTGAAAGCCACATAAAGTTTTAGTGTAATGCGATTAATTAGAAATAACAAGTACCCAAAAACCGCTTACACGTATAACTCGGATCCACACTCAACCATATTGCAGCGGATCTAAACGCCATGCAAATTTCATATGACAGAAGTAATTGTTTTCGGGAGAGAGGGGAGGATTGTTTTGTGGATTTATATAGAAGTTCCTCAATCATGAAGATCTGGTAATTTAAAAACACGTATAAGTCGAATTTAATTTGCTTAAGCAAATGTCCATGGCCTACACATTTTCAGTTGCATATAATTTGTACAATATGTGTTTAATAATGAAAAAAATCTGCAAATAGTTTTAGAAATCTTTATTTCATCCTATTATTTAACGGCACATCATTTTTAGATTACGGCATTTTACATTTTTTTTTTTTTTTTTTTTTTTTTTTTTTTAAGGGGTTTTTAACATGGAATTGTGGTAAAGCCACGTTATTTTTTAAGTTCTGCATCGGGATTGACTAAAACATTTTATTTTTTAAGTAATTATTTTATTTCGCTATTAAAAAAACTATTTAAAAGTTTGCGTTAATCTTTTTACATATAACAATTATTGCTACGAAATAACTTTTTACGTGTAACAACCTTTTTACATATAACAATGCAGGAATTACAAATCCTTTTTAATACATTAAACACTTTTTAAGCTTATTACATTCAAAAAGTACGAGCGAAATAAACACAAGTCAAATCTGGGAGGTCCGTCCGCATTTGAACTCCAGAGTAAAAAGGACATTGTATTATAGAATGAGGGATTTCATCTGACAAGTGTATAAAGATCAAGATAAGTAGAATAAAGCTAATTACCTAGCTTTTCTAGCTATCTTGTATAAAGATGACTATTTGTTCAGATGGGCGTTGACAATTGATGGCCATGCAGAATTTTTGCTTAAAAGACGTTAATAGTAGTACTTAACTGGTACTTATATGCATATATTTCAAATTTTATAGGAACACCAACATAAAAAAATATAAGTGTTTAAAAATTCCCGGCACTCGGTTTTGATTTGTTTTTTACTTAATGTTATACATTATTTTATTAAATGATTTACATAATCTTAGAAAATTTTAAAGCATTAATAATTATGCTGTTAAATTAAAAAAATTTTAAAAATTAAATTATTTTTATCAAACATATTTATTAATAAGAATTCAAATTTATTTTAACTATTAATTGTTTAAGTGACTTATTTATCAATTACTTGTTTAAAATCTAGTTTATAGCTCTTATTATAGCAAAAATGAAAAAACATATTTTTTAAATTTCAGCTACTATAATGTTATCAAGTTCATTAGGATATATAAAAATTATAAGGATTCTCAAAATAAATATGTTATTTATTCATTTATTGGTTAGTTTATGATATTTTTCTTACTCTTTAAAAGTAATTAATTAATATATGATTGCTTTTTGCGAACTGTAAACTATAACTTTGTTTCAGAAAATTTAAATCTGCATCTGGATAATAATGTTACCTAACACTGTTAAGAAATATTTTTACGCATTGTTAAAGTGTTGCATTATTATGTTTAATTAATTATTATGTTACGTTACTGTATTTTCAATAATAATAATAATAATAATAATTTCCTTTTTTGAAATAAATAATAATTTTTGAATAAAAACTTATGGTGATGAATAATTGCTATAAATTAAATCTGAAAACAGTTAGTGATTTTAAAATTAAAATCAAATTAACATTTTATTAAATATATGTATTTTTAATTTAATGAATCTTTATTTAATTAAATTGATAAAATTATTAATACGCATTTCGAATTTTACTTTAAATAAACTCAATAGATAATCTGTTTTATATTCAATTTATCATTATGTTTTGTAGTAGTTATAAACTGAAACTTATTGTTTACCTGTTTATTTATTTTATATTTAAAGTTACTGAAATTTAAAAGTATTAATTCAATCAATAATAAAATTAAAATAAGAATTGTCAATTTTTTTTTCTGTGAAAGTGGGAGCGAAAAGGTAATGCAAATAAATAAATAAATAAATAAATAAACGATAAATTAAAAAAGCTTAGTTTTGTCAGTTAAAATTTGAAAATAAAATTTAAAATAATAATTACATTATTATATAAAATTGAAAAATAATCATTTTATTACAAAGAAATAAGCCCACTTTCAATCAAATTAATTCACAAAAATTGTCTTCATAAAGTGAGAAAACTGTGAAAAAAAAAAAAAAAAAAATTGCAACCAATAATTATTACATAAAAGGTCGTTGGAGCATTTTTATTTTTTAAACAAAAAATTTTCGTAGCACGCCTAGTTAGGAAATCACTAATTTAAAGATTCTAAGAAAGTGTGCTAAAACAATCAATAAAATATGTATTTTAGTTTTTTGTATAGATAAAATACCTAATACAAAGAATATATGATAAAACTTAAAATATTCATTATGTTAAATAATAATAATAAAGACAGTGTAAAATTATATAACATTATTTAATCAAATTTTCAACTTGCTGTGATTTTATTATCACGAGTTACAATAGATTAAACTTATTGGACTATTATATTCAGCTTTGTATAAAATTTGAGGAAAGGGGGGGGGGGCGGGAGAATAACAATATTAAAAAAAGCCAGAACAATGTTGAGCTTACAGCGTTTAGTAGGCCTTCATCAATCAGAAACCAAGTTATAAGGTGGCTGGTAAAGAAATAGCAAGGGACCGAAATGGCAAGGGGCCGAAATGTCTCGGGACCGAAATGGCCAGGGACCGAAATGTCTCGGGACCGAAATGTCTCGGGACCGAAACGGCGGGACCGAAATGTCGTGTACCCTCTTATATATATATATATTATTAAACTTTTTAAATCAAATGCACTGAAACTGAATTTCAAACATTTTGAATTCCCTTTTTTATAAAAGTTGTCTTGCAGACTAGCACAGTAAATCATTTACCGCCAAAGGAGGGTTCTATATTTGTTTTAACTAAGTTCAGGGGAAATACCTGTTTCAACCTTCCTGGTCAAAATATGTTTTGACCATCAGTGGTCAAAGAAACATAAATTTATGTTTTAAATGATAAAATTAGTGCAACATTTGAATGGATTTGTAACAATATTTAGCAATATTGGAGAATAAACAATTCTACATACACATTTTTTATGATTAATTTATTGTATAATTTTCGATTTCCTGCATTTTTTTTAAATTGAAATTTTTCTGTAGCATATTATGTAAATATATATTTCGTGCATATTCATATTTTTTTTTTGTACATATAACATTAACCTTTATAATATAACTTTATGTTTTAATTTCACAAACACAATAAATATATAAACTGTATGAAATACATAAAATAATAAAAATTTATATTAGTATGGAAGCGGGGTAGGCACATGTGAACTATTTTTACATTTTTTGAATATTTCTCAAAATCATTATTATGAGATACTGGAATAAAAATTGACTTGTATAACACTATGTTTGTTCTTAGGTGAAAATTTTGAATGCACTTAGGGACCATCCACAAATGATGTCATGCTTGGAGGGGGGTTTGTAAAATTGTGACAAGAGGGTGGAAGGGGAAAGAAGAAGTGTGACATCACACGATAAAGTAAAGACAATATTTAAAACCAAAGATATAAAATTTCTTTTAAATTGCCGAAATACAGTCAAGGATCTATAATCCGCATACCCATAAACCGCAATTTTCCATAATCCGCGTTACTTTACGAATGTAAACAATGAAATAAACAGTTAGGGAAATTTACAAATCCGTGATCCAAAAATGATTTTTTTAAAACAAATAATAAAAAAATTAATAAAAATCATAACAAAACATGTATTTTTTTTAATTTACTCTTTTATTTTATTAACAGTAAAAAAACTAAACTCTATTACGGAATACACCCAAGCTTACTGAATGTTTGAAATTCCGACTTTTCATTCGTGGCTATTTGAGTTTGTGTAAGTTCAGGAGAGTAATTAACCAATGAACCACTGTTGTCACGCGCCCTAGCAGTAACACAGCACCACCATAGAACTAGATATTATGGGTTGGGAAGGTCGAATCAAGGTCGGGTTTTTTAGGAATAAATCTTTTTTTGGGAATAAACCTGGTCTATGGGAAATAAACCATGGAATAAACAAATTTTTTGCAACTCTACAGGAAACTAAGTTTCAGTGAGGGAGCTCTTCTTTCTCAGTCTATTTACGTTCTTAATTTGGCAACAAGCATTGTTGATGAGCTGATGTTCATTAATAATGTCTCACTTGTCGTCTAGTATTGATTTTACTTTTTACTCTAATGGGTTATTCTCTACAATACTGCAAATTTGACCAAGCAGTCTGACTTGAATGTTACATAGGTAAATTTTCATAAAAATTGGATAAAATGCTAGTAATTGGTCAATTGTTGAAGATTTTAATAGCAGCAGAAATCGTTATAAAATTTAAAACAAAAGTACATATTCCCCATTCACTTTATCATTAACTCATAACAATAAATGTGAGGGAATGACGAGTGAAGGAATGATGAAATTAAGATGTTTTTACTAATTGTCATGAAAAATGCAAAATTATGGAAAAAAACAAACTGATTCCTTAAAGAAGAACACATAATATATAATGTATGATAAAATTAAAAATTTTAAAAATTGCTAAAAATCTAGCATTTTGTGTGAGGGAATGACTGCTAATAAAAATACTCCCCGATTTTCTGATTGAAAAAAATTTCTAGAAAATTAACAGAAACTTATACCACCAATTTATGTTGCTGGACTGACAAGTACTCAAATTAGCTTCCTCTCTGTGAAGAATGCTAGACTGCTGCTCATCTTTAGTGATAGGATATTTGCGATAATAGCAAGGTGTGAGGGAATGATGGTCTAACATGGGGAGACATATAATTGATTGAGTAGACTACATAATTATAGTAAAAAATAATATTTTTATTATTTTTTGTAAGGTATCAATCAAGAACTTTATTTTGCTTAGGGTGTTTTTAATTATTTTTATTTCTGAATGGAAAAAATCAGGCAGTAAAGTATGGTAGTATGGGTAGGGGAGAGGTGAGGGAATGATATTTGCATGATGTATCTTACATTTTCAAATATTAAATTTGTTTATTTTTAAACATTATGCCCTGCCCCTAATAAACAAACTTTAGACCTTCTAATAAAAGTAGAAATAAATAAAAATAAAATGAAATTTAGAGCATTTATATGGCTGGGAAATACTTTTTGCACTATTGCAGAGAATAACCCTAATGCATATGCAAGGTACAAAATGAATAAAGGAAAGCATAGTAATTCGCTCTTTGTAATGAAAAAAGGATGGCGCTTTTTTCACTGCTATTGTTTGTAAACAGTCCCACGTGAGCGCGGTTACCACTGCCGGCTTCTGCTTGAGTTTGCCTCGTGTAAATTGATTGCTTGAGTTTTTTTTAAAGTCTTTTAATGAAATATCGCCTTACTTTAGTACAAACTTTAAAGTTAGAGAGAGCGAAGTTATATGTTTGACAGAAGCAGTCTAAATTTTAGCTTCAAATCATTAAGAAATGTGCAGGATAAAATGTAAATGTGAAAACGATATCTAGATAGAAGTACACACACACACACATATGTATATATATATATTTAAATAAAATAACTTTAAAAATGCGTTTTTTGAAATATTTATTAAATTAATTGCTAGATTTTATATTTATCTTTCCATATTATACTGATTGTAGAATTAAAATGCTGTCTAACAATAATAAAATGACGCAAAATCTATTATTCTCTATAATCCGCAATATTCCATAATCTGTGCAACCTTTGGTCCCAACTTGTGCGGATTATAGATCTTTGACTGTACTACTGTTTTCAAATGATCTTTCACATTAATATTTTATTATTATTGTATGTTAATTATGTTTTTCGTTGTAGACCTTTTATATCATACAAAATAAAAGCATTTTTATTATACTCATAAATGTCATTAAAACATATAGTCAAAGCTTAAAAGTAAAATTGAAATATGATCTATAACATAGTGCTTTGTCACTGAACAATAAGTATATGTTTACATAATATAGTGTGATGTGTGACAAGAGGCGGGAGGAGGTATGATGAAGTGTGACAAAGGTGGGGGGGGGGTAAAAATATTGAAAAAATGTGTGACATTTTTTATGGATGGCCCCTTATCAAGAACTTCCAACTTGTATTATCATTCTAAAAATCGTCTAAATTTGTTCACATGTAGCCAACTGGAGGGGTAGCTGTGAACATGGCTTGGGCACATGTGAACACATTCATAAATAGAACAAAAATATTTTTTATTGAATAGAAGCAGTGATACAAACTAATCAGATGCCGTCTTTCTATTTGTGTGACTAAATCTGTAAATATTTCAATATAAATACAAGAAATGATTCTTAAAATTATAATGAATGCTTACAATGTAGAAAACTATTAAAATAAATAACTAAAGCAATAAACTGAAATAATAAAAATTTAGATAATTTAAAATGATTAACAACATGAACAACAAAGATGAAGTAAATAATCATCAATGTAAAATTAAATATTCATTAAAAAGATGAGATGTATTTTTGCTGAATTATTCCATGAAATTTGCCCCATAAAGGTGCACTAGTAATTTACATCAAATTCATAAAACAAGCAAAGTTTATTTCAGGTTTAGCCAGACTTAATAAATCCAAAGGCTTGTTTAATGCAGAAATAGGTTTGAGAAAAAAATTGTGACTATCAATGATAGTAACAGCTTGATATTCTTCATAAATAAATTTATTCTAACTTCATTAAGAAACATGTATTCAATAATATTAATGAAAATTATAGGTTAAATAATGTATAAAATTGAT
Organism: Maratus speculifer; assembly: GCA_964019185.1. Taxonomy (NCBI): domain Eukaryota; kingdom Metazoa; phylum Arthropoda; class Arachnida; order Araneae; family Salticidae; genus Maratus; species Maratus speculifer. Next base: position 494,877 of record CAXHSM010000423.1, on the reverse strand, counting down.
ATAAAAATAAAAAAAGTCAAATTTTGTCTGTATATCTGAACTTAAAGTTTAATTGTTTACATCTGTAACTTATGTGTGGATTTTTGGGTTGCAGACTTTAGGGAGTCTACTGTACATTGTACCAATGGATATAAATATATTATATTTAGAGCAATATGTTATTTATTTATATAAACAATAACTATGCAGTTGAAATGAAAAAGGCAAAAAAATTAATCATTATTAAAGAATAAGAATCACTAACTGTTTTTGTAGGCCATTAATGAAATTAAAACATGTACAGATACAGTCAAGGATCGATAATCCGTACAAACACAATCCGCAAATTTCTATAATTCGCGTTACTTTACGAATGTAAACAGTGAAATAAACAGTTAAGAAAATTCATAAATTCGTGCTCCAAAAATGATTTTTAAAAACAAATAATAAAAAAATTGAAAAAAATCATAATAAAACATCTATTTTTTTTTAAATATAACTCTTTTATTTTATTCGCTGTAAAAAACAAACTATATTATAGAACATATATGTAATTATTTTTATTTAAATGCAACTGTCTATCATTTTTTCAATAAAATAACTTTAAAAAGACAATTTTCGAGATAACATATTAAATTAATTATTAAATTTCATATTTATCTTTTCATATTATACTCATTATAAAATTAATATGCTCTCTAGAATAATAAAAGGACCTATAAATCATATAATACTCTATAATCCAGAACATTCCATAATTCGCACAACCTTTGGTTCAACTTGTGCGAGTTATAGAACTTTGACTGTATATGCATGCTGCTGCAGAATTCAAGGAGCGTAGCATTCCACATGTATGACAGAAGTTCCAATTGCCATGTTTAGTATTTTTTCTTTTTTTCTCTCCAAATTTTTTTATTTTTACAAACTTTTCACTTTAGATTTTTACAATTTTTCCCTCCAAGTTTTTAGATCTTTTACAAATTTTTTGTTCAAGGCTTTTAAATTTTTAAAAAATTTTCACTTGAGATTTATACATCTTAACAAATTTTTCCCTCCAAATTTTTAAATTTTTATAAATTTTTCTTTTTAGTTTTTTATATTTTTTTTGCTCGAGGTTTTTAGATTATTTACAAATTTTTGCTATAATTTATTAAATTACAAATATTTTGCTCGCTTTTTTAAAAAAAATTTAAGCAAATTTTGTTATTTTATTATTATTATTTACAATTTTGTCGCTCCTAATTTTTAATTCTTAACAGTTTTTTAATTTTACAATTTTTTAAAAATTTTTACTGTGTATATGAACTTCTGTGTGTACTACTTTCCAAAATGCATAAAATACAATACTTATCAAGTAAAATCAAAAAAAAATTTTTTGCATTTATTTTTCACATGCATATATTTTTTTATGATGGACCATATTTATGTATATCATCTTCATGCTTGTAACTTAGCGAAATATAAACATCACAAAAATCCTCCCTCTCACCCTCGCCATCCTCTAATTAACAAAAAATGGCCCTCAAAAACTGAACTGCTCGCTCCAAACATCAAATATTAGACTTACCTAAATATTCTTATTTGCAAAATACACCTATTCCACCCCGAAAACGCCACAATGTATGCAAAATGCAGAAAAAACAAATTTCAATTACTACATGCATTTTCAATTACAAAACTACTCGATAACTACAGTATGTCAACCATCACTTCATAAAATACACAAAACTCATGAAACAAATAAATTTTAAAAGAATTGAAGAAACAAACTGGTTACAAGAAAAACACATTTATTACCTTGCCAAAGTTATCACTTATTTTAGGATTCAATCATAGTTTCATACGGGTATGTGTAATTTTATGTATCATAAACTTTATAGATGCATTTAACTAAGCGATGAAGTATTTAAAAAATACTTACTTTCAATTAAACAAAATAGAATCAAATTCAATTTATAAGCAACACAATGTTTAAAATAGAGGGAAAAAATTTCAAACCAATTACCTGTATCTAAATTAAAATTTTAATAGTATACAGTTAACTACTATAAATAAATAATTATAATACGAGAAGATATCTGCTATAAAAAAAAAAATAATAATAATGCTTTAAATAACTCAATGATAAATCAGCAAAAATGAAAGTTGCAACACATATTTCATTCAGTCAGTATTTTATCAAATAGTGGATTCTAGAATTTTTAGTTGAAAAGTAATGAAAGAAACTACCCTTATTTAGCATTAATTTATTTTGATAAAGCAGTTGGGTACAATAAATTTATCTTTTAAAACTTACCTGAGCAAACCACGGAAGAGACAAGACGCACAATAAAAGAATGAATCATGAATTACATAATGATTCATTAAAAATGATTCTTACATTTAGAAAGACAAAATATTAATATTTTTTATCAATTAAATAGCTCCAGTTGCAAAATGGCTAGTACTTTTTTTAATCCCTAGTTGTAATGCTAGTTAACAGACATAAGCTTTTCCAAAGAATCTGGACAAATTTTTCTGAGTTATCCAAAACAAAATTGCGTCCAATTTTTTAATCAAAAATGCATATTTAAGCCTCATATTCACAAATTTCGAATATGCTACCTATTTCTTTTTCAATTAAATATTTTATTTTGTTGATAAAAATTAGTTGGACATTTCTGATTTGTTTTCCATTTATTGATTGAATCACTAAACGAATCCACTATGAATGAATCTTTTCTCATCATTCATTCGTTGTGTGAGCGTCTGTTATAAAATGATAATACTCTGATTATATCAGTAGCTATTTTTTTTTTTTAAATCAGTTTGCTGAAACAATCTTCTTTACTAAAAAAATTAATGTTAAGATATGGTTCTTTAGTTATTCATCTACTGAAACTTCTATAACTTAGGATTTGATCGTATGGGGACACAAAATTTTATGTTTCGCTTCGCCACTTTTATTTTTGATCACATTTATACACATTAAAAATATTCAGTTCACAAGTAAACCAAATATTAGCCAATCGTTTATTATTTTGAAATTTAATGGCATTAAAAATTAAAAATTTATATAATATTTGAAACAGATAAGCCCATTTACATAAACAAGATTTTCTTTTGAACTAAAATACCCTATAAGTAATTAACATGCAGTATAAGTAAAATACTCTATGAAAACAATGCTTTGAGTACTTATTAAAGAAATCTTTTCTAATTAATAAAATTGTTGGGAGCAGCAATTTTCTAATCTAAAACATACATTTTAAAATTAAAAATTATTTTTGAAGAATTTTAAGGAAAATTTGTACTGTCAGCTGTTTGTTTGTAATAGAAAATAAAAAAGCAGTGAGGTAAAAAATATTGTAGTGTATCAAAAGTAACTCCCTTTCGAATATAAGCACTTTCCCTCCCTCCTAATATGTGTGCTGTTTCCCTTTTTTGAAAAAATGCCACTTATAGGCCTTTCTCTTCAAAATGCACTCCCTAATTGCTTATCTTCTTTATAAGTGTATTTTAAATCATTAGATTTCTTTGTGTGCTAAAGGGTGCTAACTTTTGATACATTACAGAACAGTCAAAATTCTATAATTCGCACATGCTGAGACCAAAGGTTGTGCAGATTATGGAATACAGTAGACTCCCTCAAATCCTCACAGCTTGGGACCAGAGCTTGTGCGGATTTTAAAATTTTGCAGATTTCTGGTTATTGCTTTGTTTACATTTTTTTCAACAGTAATTTGAGTGCAATTAATATTGCAATCGAAAATATAATGAATGCTTACAATATAATAAAGTATTAAAATAAATAATAAACTAAAATAATAAAAATTTAAATAATTTTTAAAATGATTAAAGTACTAATAGCAAAGGTCAAGTTAATAATCAATAGTGTATGATTAAATATTCATTATAAAGATTAAATGTATTTTTCCTAAATTATTCCATGAAACTTGCCTCATAAAGGTACATTACTAATTCACATGAAAATTATTAGCTTTATTTCTGGTGTAGCCAGATTTCATAACCAAAAAGTCTTGATTAATGCATAAATATACTTAGTAAGAAGATTGTGATTACCAATGATATCAGCAATATCATGATTTTTTTTCAAAAAAATTTATTCTTCCTTCATGAAAAAAAAAAAAAAAAAAATCCACAAATAGAGTATTATCAAAATATTACAAATTAAAAAATATATGGAATTGATACCAAACTAAAAAAATAAAATTTTGTCCCAATATCCGAATTGAAAGTTTCATTGTTTACATCCATAAAATATGTGCAGATTTCTGGTTTGCGGATTTGAGGGAGTCTACTGTATTGTGTATTATAGAGCATTATGGATTATAAGTCATTTTATTACTCCTAGACAGCATGTCAATCCTTTAATCAGTATAATATGAATTCTTATAATTAATTTAATATGTTATCTGAAAAAATGCCTTTTTAACATTATTTTATTTAAAAAATTATATATATTAGTGCATTTAAATAAAAATAATTAGATATGTTCCATAATGCTGTAATCCATTTTTTACTGTTAATAAAATAAAAGAGTTATATTAACAAAAAATGGATGCTTTATTATGATTCTTTTTCAATTTTTTAATTATTTGTTTTGAAAATCATTTTTGGATCACAAATTTGTAAAATTTCTTAACTATTTATTTCATTGTTTAAATTCATAAAGTAACACGAATTATAGAAAATTGTGTATTATGGGAGCGCAGATTATCGATCTTTGACTGTATATAAATCATACGATTTGTTTAATTGGTGATAACTCGTATTATCTGTCTCAGGTCCATTACAATTGTGCCAAACAGGATATCAATTATACTGGCTAAATTAGTTGTTATTTCTTTAACAGCATAGCATAGCAAAACAAGAACTACAATGTTATAATAATACGAAGTATAGTTTTTTGAGGTTTCTAATAGCTTATTTTAATTTTTTTTGTCTTTGTTCTAAATTCTATGCTATGATTTAAGTAGACGATAGGTTTTTTTTTTTTTTTTTTTACATTGTAAATTTTATATATCACAGTTTTTTCTGTTTATTAAAACAAATAAATAAAATTTTACCTCTGTAAAATAAATGTTTTATAATCAAAAAGAAATTCACATGAAATTGAAAGTAAAATTTGATAGCCATTGAATATTTAATAAGTGATTTATCACATACTAGGTAAGCACAAAACCAACACAGTGAAACATGCCCAAGCTGAGGATCGAAACCCAAACCCTTGGAATAGCAATCCAAGTGCAGTATCATATAAGCTATGGGAATGATGCCCAGCTTTGCATTTTTCTCTCACATACTTTGGTAAGGCTACAACTGCAGCACAAGATTGGAAATGTCTAACATGAGTACACAAACTATGGGCATAACATAAGACACTATTGAAACATTTGTCACGCTATTCCAAGAGTTTTTAGGTTTAATCCCTGGCTTGGACATGTCTTACTGTGTTGGTTCTATGCTTAGCAGAGCATTTGGAGTGCTATTCTGAGGTTTGGTTTCCATGTTCAATCCCTGGTTTAGATATTTTGCACTCTGTTGGCTCTGTGCTTTGTTAGAAATTTGGGTGCTACTTGGTTATCCCATTGACCAAAAAACTATCACCAAACTATAAGATCAAAATCCATCAATGGATGATTGTGAATGTCACATTCAATTGAATTAAACATGACAGGCATGTTTAAAAGATCATAAATGATTTTAATTTTGACTCTTTATTTGTACTTTTATTAGTACTTTACTAATTTATTTGTTCCTTTGTTATTTAAAATAAAAATTTAGTCAACATGTATAAGTTGGCTATTAGTCTTTGGCGAACTGGGCAAAGAGATAACCAAGTAGTATAGAAATGTGATTTCTCACTTATTAAATATTTGATAATTTTACTGCTGAAAATTAACCGAAAAATTAACTAAAATTGTATATTTGAAAGTCATGTATGGCAGAGGAGGCACATGTAAACAATTTTTGCATTTTGACTATTTCTGAAAATTGCTACAAGCTATTGTAATAAAAATTGTTTTATATAACTATTTACATTTTTTTTGTTCTCATGGTGAAACTTTTGGGTGCATTTATCAAGAATTCTTTAATTATATCATCATTCTAAAAATTGTATAAATTTGTTCACATGTGCCCATGTGGAGGGGTAGTTGTGAACATACCTGGAATGTAAATAAATTTCTGTAAATAAAAACTAATTAGACTACCTCTTTCAAGTTGTTTTTTAGTCAAGCATAGCCAAACTGTGTTACTTTTAAGTAAGTTATTGAATTTAAGTAAGTTATTCAATTACAAGTGGAACTACTTTATTGCTGAATTTGCTCTGTGCTTCATTTGTTTATAGATAAATATTAAATTTAATTAATCAATCGTTAAAAAATAAGGTTTTTTGCTTAAAAGTCAAATTAAGCTATGAGAACAAGATTCTTAAAAACAATGTTGATAACCCAGGTAGCACAATAATATCGGACAATATCAAAATGAGATATTGGCTGATATCAAAATACAACATTGGCAAACATTAAAAGATCCCATCCCACCTAAAATGATATCCACAAATATATATATATATATATTTTTTTATTTAACAATGTTGGCCAATATTGTTCACCATATCTATCTGAATATCAGTTTGTGACATTAAGTGATATTTTTTTCTGTAATTATTGAATATCATTATTTGACATTTAGTGATATATTTCTATAATATTCAGGAATAATATTGTAAATATTAAATTATTACATTTTCATTCTTTTACCTTAATGCAAATTTTAACCCCAACAGTTGCGATTTGCAAATGTTGTAAACATAAACCTCTCCCATGAAATGTATGCTCAAAAGATTTCTAGTCTTAAATCTGTATAAGATATAGAAACTTGGTTCTAGCAAAGAATATTTGTGATTACCGAGTCTAAATCTAATTATAGAGAACTATAATAAAAAATAGACCCTTAAATATGTAGAATGACCTATTAATGTTAAATACTGAAAAGACTGGCAAAAAATTACCTTCAATAGTCATGTTATCAATATATTGTTTTGTTATCACCATAATAATTTGAAAGCTATAGTGCAAGACGAGTGTAAGGTCACAATAGCAGGAATAACGAAATTTTTTGTGAATTCCTATGCAGGAACCTAAACACTCTTATAATGAAAATTAAAGGGATTATTTGAAAAATAGAAAATGTTAAATAAAAATAAAAACAAAGAATGCAAAACAGCTAATCAGAAAACCAGAGAGCATGATGCATTTTCTCAAAATCTAGACACTTGTTTTTATATTGCTCAAATCGAAGCTTAAGCTAAAAATGGCTAGAGATAGAAATTTCTTGCTAGAACAGCGAAAGGATGGCAGATTACGATCGATGATCAGTACAAAAATATTTTGCTGGAAAGGATTGATTGCTGATACAAAAGAAAAATTCTGGAAAGAAAAGATTAAGAAAAATGAAATACAGTCAAATTTCTGTAATCCACACAAGTTGGGGCCAGTGGTTGCGTGGATTAGGGAATATTGTGGATTATAGAGTATTATATGATTTATATGTCCTTTTATTATTCTAGACAGCATTTTAATTTTACAATGAATGTAATATGAAAAGATAAATATGAAATCTAATAATTAATATAATATGTTTTCTCGAAAAATGTCTCTTTAAAGTTATTTTATTGAAAAAAAATTATATATAGTTGCATTTAAATAAAAATAATTACATATGTTCTGTAATATAGTTTGTTTTTTACTGTGAATAAAATAAAATAGTTATATTAAAAAAAATAGATGAATTATTATGATTCTTTTAAATTTTTTAAATTATTTGTTTTAAAAAATCATTTTTCGAGCATGAATTTTTGAATTTTCAGAACTATTTATTTCACTGTTTACATTCGTAAAGTAATGTGAATTACGGAAAATTGCATATTATCGATCCTTAACTGTACAATCATAGATCAATAACCAGTGAACCCATATTCCACAATTTTCTATAATTCGCATTACTTTATGAATGTATATAATGAAATAAACAATTAAGAAAATTTACAAATTTTTAATCCAAAAAGGGTTTTTTTAAACCAAATAATTAAAAAATTGAAAAAAAATCATAGTGAAACATCTATTATTTTTATTTTTTTGTTAATATAATTCTTTTATTTTATTAACAGTAAAAAACAAACTGTGTTATGGAACAAATGCAATTATTTTTTTAAATGCACGTATATATCAATTTTTTAATCAAATAACTTTAAAAAAGCATTTTTTGATGTAGCTTATTAAATTAATTATTAGATTTTATATTATACTAATTATGCATAGAATTAAAATGCTGTCTAGGATAATAAAATTACGTATAATCCATAATACTCTAAAATCCACAATATTCCATTATCCGCACAACCTTTGGCCTTCACTTGTGTGGATTATAGACCTTTGACTCTACTTACAGAAGAAAGAAATGGCTGTTTCAGTATTTAATTCTTCGACAGATAACCTTAGAAAAGTAGATAGAAATGAAACTGTTTCAGGATGCAATATCGGGTTCTGGTGCAACCTAAGCTAAAAGAAGATGGAGGGTTTATTGATATTGGGTCATTTCATGTCAAATCAACAACAAAAAATAATTTTTAGAGCTAGACATATCAATTTTCTATAGTGTTTAGTTTATAGCTTGTATCCATAAAATATATAAAAATTTGATTTTTTTTCTTTTTAATTATTGCCAAAAGTGCCATTTTGAATCAAAATCTCTATCACAAAATACTCTACAATTCTTTAGCAAATTGGAACAGTGAGTTCAGTTATATCTCAGGAATACACCTTAGTCACTTTTCTTACTTTTAGTCATTTTTTTTTAATTGTCATTGTTAGTCACTATTTTTTGTTAAAAGTCACTTTTAGTCACTTTTTTTACTAAAAGTGACAGAGCTGTGGAAATTGTTTTACCACTTTTAGTAAAAAAGTGTAACTAAAACCGATAATTTTAATTCAGATTTTATCAACATCTACAATTGTTGGTATTCTCCTACAAAAAATCATATGTAACAACATCAAACTCTGTTAATACGAGCCAAGCAAACATGAGGACACTGTTACAACAAGCAATTTGCACATTTAGAAAAATTCATTGTTTAAACTTTGTAATGATTTTCTTGCTTATGATCCTACAAGAGTAGATTTAAAAAAAAAATTATCTTTTTAAGTATTTATTTTTGTTTCTAAATTTATAGAGAAGTGAAAAAGTCCAAATAAATTGTTCCAAATTACTAACAAGTGCATCCATGTATAAAACTACATTAAAAATCCATTAAACTCCAAAACAATGCATATTGCCATGTCTATTTATGCATACACAAGAATCGCCCAAAACAGATCATTCTAGATTAAGTGTGGTATGAAAGACAAGATGACAGAAAAAGATATTCAAATGGTCTTCAAAAACATGCTTTCATCTATTATCTCAAAACTTCTTCTAAACTCCATGAATATCATATGACAATGCATTGTTACAAACTATCTCTTTTAGAAATTGCTTATAAAGGTTTCTTGATAGTTATTTGTATGGAAAATAATTTTGGATTTAATTAATTCTATTTTTATTTGCCGGGTTTGGGCTAATCTTGCTTTACAGTATGGGGTGGATTTAAGGTACTATAAAGTTGATAAAGAGGCATGAAGTAGATCTTAGATTAAATTTACCCTGTACTGCATTAGCAAAATTAGCTCAAACTCACATTACAGAAATAAAATTTAATTCAAAATTATTTTCCGTACAAGTAATTACCGAGAAGCCATTATAAAGTAATCTTTTGTAATGTATTTTTTTTTTATAAGATAAAGTTTGTAATTATGTATTGTCGTATGACATCCATGGAGTTTAGAATGAATTGTTAGATGAAGGCAAGTATTTGCTTAACATTTTAATGTAGAGTTTAGTTGTGGGTGGCCTGGGGGGAGGTTACTCTCCACAGATCATTGAGATGACTGAAAATGTAAGATTTTGCGCTGTGGTGAAAAAGAACAATTCTCCCTTTCCAGACCACAGAAATCTCTCCCATAAAAAAGTGTCTTAGACACTATTTTTGGTCTTTTTGTCAATTTTTTGGAAGCATTATTGCAGTTGAATGCCTGATATCTCATTTGAAAGCTTTTTTATGGGCTTCAATATGATATGCAACTGTAACTATTTTGAGTAAATTAATTTTTTGACAAATTTTCAAATTTTTTTAATTTAAAAATTTTAAGAACACAATTTTTTAATATTTTCAAAAATAAAATTTTTAATCTTTGACTTTTTAGCTACAAATATGCAAATTTTCAAGATAGAGAAATGACGGGGTTTCGAACTATTAATTTTAAGACATCCCCTCAATGAAAACATTATGTATGTTTAGCCCCCTATCTCATTACCTCTGGATAAGGATGTAGGTCTATACACAGTCAATATTTCTACTTATAGATACGTATGTATCTACACTCGAGTCAAGTCACACTGTCTAAGAGTGTATAACATGGTAATTAAATGAATGAATTTTGTGCCATTTGAAGAAATGAAATTTGTAAAATCGACTATTTAATTCAGAGTTAAAATTTAGTGCAGTTTGTTTTAAAATGTCTTATTTATTATATCTTTCTTTCTGTTTTCAGATTCAAAGGTAGATACAACTTTTCCTCTGAAGTTCAATAAGTCATTTCCTTAGACCAAAATGGCAACAGTCTGATAATTGCTGATTCTTTGAAGAAATTTCTGTCACCATCGGAAACAAAGCTTTTTCGCATGAAAAATGTCATCGATTGCAGAAGAAAATTCTTGTTCCAGTGAACAGTACATTTTTCCTCACAATCCGGATAAAGAAAAACATTCTTCCACTGATACAGGAGAAAAAGGTTTTATTTGTGAGGTATGTTTGAAAACATTTTCTAAGAACAATTATCTGAGAAGACATCTAAAAGACATTCACATAGGAGAAAAAACATTGGTTTGTGAAATATGTTCAAAGGGATTTCATGATAACAGTGCTTTGAGAAAACATCACTTGTCACATACAGAAGAAAAACCTTTTGTTTGTAAAATATGTTCCAAAGGTTTTTCTCAAAATGGTAATTTAAGAACTCATCTCTTGACACATACTGGAGAAAAACCTTTTATTTGCGATATATGCTTTAAAGGATTTTCTGATAAAAGTACTTTGAGAAAGCATATCTTGACTCATACAGGAGAGAAACCTTTTGCTTGTGAAGTATGTTCCAAAGGATTTTCAAGGGATAGTACTCGAAGAGACCATCTCTTGACGCATACAGGGGAAAAACCGTTTGCTTGTGAATTATGTTCCAAAAGATTTTCCCAGAATAGTCATCTAAAAACCCATTTCTTGACACATACAGGAGAAAAACCTTTCGCTTGTGAATTATGTTCCAAGAAATTTTTTCGAAGTACTCATCTAAGAAGGCATCTCTTGACACATACAGGATAAATTCCTTGTGCTTCTGAAATGTGTTCCAGAGAATTTTCTTGACATTTGCAACTAGAAGGACTCTCATGATTCATACTGGAGAAAATATTTTGTTTATGCAAGATTTTTCCAAAGAATTATCTGATAACCATTATTTAAAAAGAAAAAAAAAAAAAAACATTTGTCTCATAATAAATAGATACTTTTTGAAAATCTCTTGTATTTTTATTACGTTAAATCTGAGTATGAACCTTGTATATGTCGTTGCATTTACTGTTATCACATCTTTTTTTGGCTTAGCATTTTGTCATAAAATAAAAAATTGTAAAATTTTTCCATAATTGTTACAGTTGTCATTTTGATAAAAAAAAAAAATAATAATAATAATAACTCTAAACCTCTTCATTTCAATAAAACTTTTTGATAGTTTTAAATTTTTTATGCTACTGTAAATTAACTTTACTCTAAATTTAAAATTTAATCTGACCTGAAATGTATAAATTGTATCGCAATATGTTACGCGATTGGAAATAACCCTTTTAAAAATAGAAAAAAAAATATGCTAAAAATACTTTTTGTGAAAAAAAATCTTATTTTTAAAAGACTTTCAAAGTATTTAGATGAAGCATGTCTTATTATCATGCATTTTTTGCATCCATCATGAGGTAAGAATTTTTCTAAAATTATATGAATAATTATTTGAATATTGAAACAGTTTGTTTACTAAATTCATAAATAATAATTTTATAAACTAATCAGACAAGCATTTTGTTTCAAAGATCTTGTTTCTTTTACTTCTTGTTCGTGTCCTACATCATCAAATACAAAAAATGTTTTATGACATGGCAATATTTCCTCTTATCATCTCTATAATAATAGCCTAATCATGTGACTATCACCAATAGTTCCAGGCTGACCACTTTGTTTTTTTTACACATCAAGCAACATTTTGCTACTTTAGTAAATGCCAGGAATAAATCATCAAATACTGTTCCATCGCTATGATTTCATTTATATTATAATAATCCAAAGCATCTCACTGTCATTTACATCTTCGATTTTCGTATGCAAAGCTTCTTTTGATTAAAAAAGTGTAATTATTTTTTTGAATAATACCACATCAAAGTTCCACTGAACATAAAGAAGTTTTGGTAATTTTATGTTAGACAAGCATAATTCTTGCTAATGCAATTTTTGAACTTAACTGTTAATATTTTTTTATTTTTCGCATGATAATTTAAAATAATGTTTTGGTGTAAAATTAAGTGTCATAGTTTACAGTATGATTTATTTTTTTTTCTGTCAAGAAATAAGCAAAATCCATGGATTTTAAATATTTCAGCTTTAAATGTACGTCTTACATTTAAAATTACAAAAAAGTGAAAGGATTACATTAAAAAAAATAATGTAATATGAATAAAATACGACAGGAATAATACCTGTTGATTTATTCCCCGCGCCTGTCTAACATAAAAATACCGAGTTATCCCATCAGCTAATTTTGCCAGATTATATAAATCGCAAAACTGCTCGCCAGATTGTACAAATTAATACCTTTTTTATCTACACAACTGCAGCAAAAATTGTACTGACAAAGTATTAATAAAAATACAGATAAAACATTGACTTAAAAATCACTTAATGATGCAACAAACATAAAGTGAACGTGACATTTATGATCAGTCATTATTGGCATTTTATCTTTTAGTTTGGCGATAGTATTTGTTTTATCAACAACGTAATCAAGTAGTGCCAAATATTGAATTCTTGATTTCTGTGTCAGAATCTTCTGGTTTGGACTGAGCAAGTAAAATATAAATTAATTTAGGAATGAAAGTAGCGTTTTGCAGTGCTTAGCATGCATTTAAAGAAGACCAAACTGCTTGCCAAGTGAGGATAATCATATATCATCATAATATGGCCTTATGGTGTTTGCAAATTTTATCTGAAAAACATCTCTGATAATGTCTGATTTAATTTTGGGTCCTGCCATTTTGAGGTGCAGGAAGATCATTAGGATAGGTCCCACGGTTGGGAAAATTCGATGATTTAATCAGTTTGGTGCCACTATGAGTCATTGTATTTTAGTGGAAAAAAAGATTGAAACAGATATTAAATTGTTGAAGAGTTATCAGCAATCAAAATTTGAAAGCTGGCAACATTTTGTCTGATTTGGCATTTTAATTTATTTTCAAGATTACCAATGTCAATAAGGTTTGGCATCAAGTGAAACAATGTCACCAAATTTGGCACCAATATATAATTGTTAATCTTCTGAGATTATGTTGTTTTATAAAGTTTAACTCAAAGCTAAATTTTTAACGAGCTATGCCCAGTCTTTCTCGCTGTTATGTTATAATATAAGCAAATGTTTGTGAGTGTTTGCAAATTTTATACACAAAATAATTATAACAGTTTTGGCTAAATTTCGAAATTGATTAAAAAGAAGTACTTTCTAATTGAATTAATTTTAAAATTCAATTTATTGGTGCTGCCATCTATGTTTTACAAAAAAAAAAAAAAGATGAAAGATTTAATAATTATAAATAATTTTTTTGATTTATAGTCTGACAATACTTTTATGTACCAATAAGGGTGTTCTTAACTACTCCGCTCAACAAGCGCAAAACCTTTTGACATATTTACGAATTCATTTTTTAACGGAGAGATATAAAATTGGAATGCCTGACTATGGAAGCGATTTCGAATCGAACTTTCTTTTCCATTTTATGATAATTTAATGATCTATCCAGTTCTAAGCTGTTTCGATAACGTAATCACCCGTTTTTCTCCTGCTTTTCGACCGGTTTTTTTGCTTTCGTCGGGAAATGTGCTCAAAAGTGTCAACTTTGAAGGCTTGTTATGAAAAATCAATTTTGTTTTTGAAAAATTAGAAAGTTGAGTGCAATTAGACAGCTTCTGAATAATAACACCTGTTATTTTCATGCATTTTCGAGCAAAAGTAAATTAAAGCATATGTCACAAAATTGCCCTTTTAGATTTAAGAACACCCTTAAAGAAAATTCAATGTAAAGTTTATTTAATTCTTTTATACCCATAAAACCAGATTACCCTTTTCATACAAAGTAATTTGCCAAATCCTATTTTAGAAAACGCAGGTGAACAGTCGAAGCCTAACTAGTTTCCAATGCCGTTCTTTTCTCGACCCTTTACAAAGGTGTCGCTTTTCTCCTTTTAAAAAATGTTTTATGAAAAATTTGTAACTAAAAGACAAATTTCTTTTACAGGTGGCAAAACAATGCATTTATTGACATTGTTCCGTTAAGAATTGAAAGATTAGCATAACAGTATTTTTTGTTAATGAATCTCATTATTCTTGTATGTATTTTGCAAGAATAGCTCTCATTACCGATATATTAAACGAGCTTTAATTTAAAAAAATAATTTAAAAGTTTAAAATATTGTCATCCATGTTGTTCTGAATATCTCGGACATTAATGTAAATAATTATTTATGGGGAGTATTTATTTATTTTTTATTTTTTTCAAAACGAAATCACTTATTACTTGGATTGTCAAGCAATTCATTTAAAAATCAGCAACTCATACAAAAAAATAAATAAAATAAATAAGTGTTGTGAAAATCCAGAAAGATATCAGCGATATGAGTGAGCTGAATTTCAATTCTTTCTATATACAACTGGATAGGTTTTACAATGCTTTGTTTCTTCACAAATTAACAATGTTAATTTAATTTTTTTAATTTAATTTTCACTTTCACTTTCTTTTATTTTTACAAGAAGAAAGCATTGGATTCGTTAAAATATTCGAATTCCGGTTTTTGACGGATTGACAGATTTTAAGGGTCAGAGATTTCAAAAAATGTGTTTTTACAAAATGTCTGTCTGTGTGTGATATAAATTTTGTGGGCTCTCTATCTCCAGAAGTAATGCACGGAGTTTAATAAAAAAATATATTTAGGTACTCCCTGATATAAATTGATGATGACTATTTTTTAGAATAAATCGTTCAACAAATGGCGTCGTTGTGCTACCATTACGATTTCTTCAGCAACTCTATCTAATGAACTACTGCATGGATTTTCACTTAACTTTAAATTCTGTTATTCCTTGGCATGAATGGATTCCGTTTGCATTTTGGTGTAAATTACTCAGCAGGTAGCGCTGCTATGCTGTATTTTTCACGATTTCTGGAAAATTTAATGCATGATTATCATCAAACTTTGGATTCCGTTAATCCTGGATATTAAGTGAAATTATTTACATTTTGGTTTCAATCACCTAATAGGGGGGCGCTGTTATACTCACCTTTTCCCGATTTCCGTAATAGTTCTGTCTCAAGAACTGATGCTTGAATTTTTATCAAACTTCAGATTAAGTTTATAAGTATTATTGCTTATTATATTTTAGTTTAAATCGCACAGCAAATGGCTGTTTTATTCTGCATTTTCCCTATATCCACAATGTTTTAAATGATTTTTTTTATATTGGATAGCTGAGATTGCAGGCCGTTTCTTACTTTTTTGATTTTGGTACAGAACCAAACCAGTTCCGAAAATGAAAGCGTCCTCATAAAAAATACCTCTAAACAAAATCATAAAACGGCCTGTATACAGATCGATCTCAGCTGCCCAATGCTAAAAAAATTAATTAAATATTAAAATGTAACCGAGATATCTTTATAAATTTCTTCTTTAGGCGAACGGGTTTTTCCATTTGAATGAAGTAGCCTCTTAAACAGGAACCTGCCTATAGGCAGGTTCTTCTTCACACGTTTTACTACATTTTAATTTAGCTACATTTAATAAGCCTAGACCTGTATTATTCTTTACAAGAAATAATATTTAATATTTAGTTGTAGAAGAATGATAATTTAAAAATGTATGCAATTTTTGTAATTTTTTTTTTTTTTTTTTTTTTGCTAAGACTAGATTTATTGATCTTTGAATGGACCATAGCAGGCCAATAGAATGATTTTCATACTGGGAGTGTCAAAACCGGGACTTATTTAAAGCCCGTCCAGTCTCGGGTCCTTTAGAATAAAAGGCTCGACCCAGAAAGTATAACTAGGCCTGGCCTGAGACTTTAGGAAAATTAGTGTCTAGACCTGGTCTAAGAGCATCAATATGAGTGGAGGAATTCGGTAAAGTCAAACATTTATAAATATGAAACAGTTGTAAGGTTTGAAAATTAAAATTTTTCAATGTAAAAAACAAAGCATTTTAAAACCTGCCTAGACTAGATAAGAAGGTGCCGGAAGAAATATCCATTTTTGACGGGTTTACAGCTTAGTACTGATGTACCACGTTTGATATGAACCTGGACACATCTGCGCATGGGCGAAAAGGACTAAGTCCATGTCAAAAATGAAAAAGTCAGCAGCATCCTGAGATGAGTTTGTTTATTAAACATCTTAGATATATCGAATATGGAAATTTTTATTAGATCAATCGGGATAACAGCCTAGCTGCTCATAGGTCTCAAAGCCCCCCCCCCCCCCCTCTGCCTACCTATGTCGAATATTTTTGGTGAATACCTTTTGCTTCGGTCATTCAATAATATGTTTTAAAATATTACTTTGTAATTCTGTTATAACAAAGTAGTTATAAAAAATCAAATATAATAAAAAAAAGACAAGATAATGCCCGTCAAGATTTGACGGTAAATAACTTGAATCTTTCATCATAAAAATTCTTTAATTTTTAATTATTAGCTTTTAAATTTGTCTATTCAAATTGTGATGAATTACTATATTATATAAGTGATTTCTTTTAAGACGATAGACTTAAAAAAATTATAAGATATTCGATGAAGTAAAATAGTTTTAAGTTTATAATTTACAACTAATTATGTTTATATTTTATCAGAAATTTAACTATAAATACTGTGTAAGGTATTTATTTTTGCTTATTACGGCCTATTTTCTTTCTGCCCCCCCCCCTCTCAAGTAACAATATTTACATGACCATTCAAAGCTACCATGACTTTTAATTTTATCTGTCTCATTCTTTAAAATCCTAAATTTGATATTTGATGCAACTAACTATTTATAATATGTTTTTTTAATTACTTGAACTTTCTTATACATTTTTATACATCTTTTCAAATATTAAATCATGGGTATCAATGTAATTTATTTTATAGCTGTTATACTAATGTTTTTCTTTCTTTCTTTCTTTCTTTTTTAATGAATGACAAACTTTTCTTTCTTACAGACATTTATAATCTTGATATTGGTAGAAAAAATGTAACGAAAATTGTAGATCAGTTCAATTTATGTAATTGATAATTGCATGTAAAATATTTTAGGTTATGTATTTTAAATATAAAATAATTATTTTTTTAAAGATATTGTTCAGTGTTAAATTTTGTTCATTTATAAAACATTGAAATAATAATAATAATAATAATCCTAAAACTTTTCTTACTAATAAAATAAGTTATTATTAAAATGAATTACCGACAAAAATTCAACACAAATCATATTGCCGGTTTTAGATTCGAACCTGCATCCTCAACAACAACTCAAGTTGCGTTACCCCACTACTCTACCAGGAACACACTGAGTAATCTTCTATAATGGATAAGTTCTAGAATCAATTGACGCATGCGCAATTGTCTAGAATTTAGATTTTAATTTTACAGAAACTGTTTTGTGTTTTCTTTACAATGTTTATGATAACTTATTATTATTCTTCTATTATTATTATTTTTTAATTTATAAGAAGGATTACCAGTCGTAACTTTTAGCCTCGATCATTCAGTTTATCTTCTATGTGTAGTACGACACCTTCCGAAATAAGGCATATTTTTTAATTGTTAATAACACTGAAAGAGACAAATCATAACTTTGTGGTAAAAAGAAGAGCTTGTTTACAATAAGATCGAATAAATTATTATTGAGATGCAGACGCATTTAAAACTAAACTTCTAGCTGTGAAGTGATAGTTCAACTGAGCGAGGATCTCTACGCATGTGCAGTGCGTCACTCCAAAGGCAGACTTGTACTTATGTATTACGCATGCGCATACGTGAAATTTTAATTGAAAATTGTGGCTAATTAATAAAATTTTTGAAAAAATAAATGTACGATAACACATCTGTGGCCAAATATCTTTCGTTTAAAAAAAGAATGGTGTGATTTGATGCAGTAGTTTGCTCTCACGGACTGTCGAAACGAAATGCTTTGAGTTTTAAATATATAGATGATTTAAATTTATGATTATTAAACTTAGTGTAGTAACTTTTCCTCTCGCAATATAGCGTATGTAATCTTTTTAGAATTAACGATTGCGTGGCGTAATTTTAAAAATTGCTAAAGTGGCAATTTTTAAAAATTATTTCTTTACATTATTGTTTACTTCATCTATTTAAATTATTTGCATGCATTGGGTATGAATATGGCACAGATATATACGAAAATGGATAGAATGGATTTTTTCAACGCCAATTTGGCGAAATCCTCGTTTTCGAATACCAGTTGCACATACATTTTTCAATTATTTTCTATTATTTTAAAAAGCAAATAACAATAAATAAAAAAATGTTAAAATATATTAAATATTAAAAACCAATAACTATAGAACAAAATATTTTACATTATTTGAAAAAAGAAAAAAAGCAAATAAAGTATTGACGAATAAATAAACAAAAATAGCAGGGTTACCATATCAGGCCAAATAACGCCATTTTGGTGCAAGTGCCCTGAATATTTAGGTTGTTAAAATTGGCGAATTCATCGCTTAGCCTTCAAGAAGCCAAGCAATCGTTAAATCTGCGGTTTTGACATAAATATAATTGTAAAAAATAAAATAAAACAAATATGGTTTTATTGAAATTCACAAAAATATAGCAAATATGTATATATATATATATATCGGAAAAACAAAATCCGTGAACTAATGGAAGGTGCACGACCATTTAATTTAAATTAAAATTTCACAGAACAGAAAAAGAAAAAAAAATGTTGAACACGATCCCTTCTGCCAAAGAAGCTGTCCTCCCTTCAAGCTGTATAGAATCGGCTTGGCATTCTGCCAAGCAGGGCCACAGCAACTGTGGTCTAACAGTAGTTATAATTGTTGGGAATACATTTTGTCATAGCCACGATTTTTTTCTTCTTATTATTATTCAAGCTGGATTCTGTTTCATATATTTTCTGTTTGTGCAACCTATTAATTAATCCTTTTGAATAGTTCTGTTTTCACAAAGAGGGGAAAATACGGGATCAGAAACAAGTTGAGTTTGAGATAGATTGTTAACTTAGCAGGTATATACGTGATTATAACATTTCATAAAGGACATTTCATTTGTGTAAAGGTAGATTTTCGTTATAAACAGGATCCATATTCACAGGTGTAATAGTAAAGTTCTTCTCAGTTGAAAAATTCATTTTCTCGAATTTAATAAGGATTAGAATTCTAAATGCGTTGGGTTGTTCGCATCCCAAACTCGAAAATAATACTTGAAATTAACCCAAAAAGCCGTAGCCAAAAGGGGATCATCAGGCATTGACCTCAAACTTTTATCTAGGCGTATCAAAAATGGCATAAAATGCATGTTATAAAATAGCTTTCAATAAAAGTATCTTCCTTTTATTATTTTGTTTCATATCTTCGCCCTCTTTTTTACATTTGTACATTTAAACAATCCAGTAAAGTAAATCTTTCTATTAAACGTAGGAAACGACATTAGAATTCCAAAAGTGCCAATTTTTGGGGGACGAATATATTCTTAAAAACTTTGTCATTTCTTTCCACTTCACTTGCAAGCAAAAGCAAACATCTTTGATCTGAGCATACGGTCAGCTTGTGTCCGAGTGTGTGGTGAGGGTGGGGTAGTTGCATTGCATTAAGGTGCGGACACACGCAACTACTTTTGGCGGTTAGAAGTTGGCGTGTTTTATGTTCGCCGGTTGCGCATTTTATGTAGAATGACTTTTCTATTTCAAGGAAGGAAAATTTCAGTCCAACTGTAGGACAGGGACTTAAGTAGGATTGAGATAGTTATCTCCTGAACCGCCGCGGTGAGCGCCCATCTTCGTCGGTGATCCCCCCCCCCCCCACCTACGTCTCGAATGGTCCAGTGGTGCAGTCAAGGGGGGATGCTGGGGGACGGCGTCCCCCCACTTTTGTATTTCATTTCAAGCGTCCCCTTATTTTTTTATCTCTAAGGACATGAAGGGACGCAAATCTTTTTCATTCAGTAAATGTTTGAAATAAGAAAACTTATCAATAAATTATCAATTTTATGAAGTAAAGAATTGATTTTTGTAATTATTTTAGTTTTCTTAAACAAGGGGCAGTTAAAAATAAATTTAAAGGAATTAAAGGGGTGGATTAAAAGGAAAAAGAAAGGTGTTTACTTGGTGTTTTATCATAATTCCACTCTAATATTAATCCTTCAGATGCATGCATTACTTTTACTTTTGTGTGTGTGTGGGGGGGAGTTACATTGCATTGTTTGGAATTGCAGAGTCCCCTTCAAGGTCAACTGAAATTTCACAGAAACGGATTGTTTAGTTCTTTTTCCCGTTTATTATTTTTACTAGGGCTGGCAAATTCAAAACAGTCTTATTTTTTCGCTTTTTAGGTGCGTTCGTAACTATATAACCTCCCCAGTCCAGATGTCGCCTGGTGGTGACGCTAAAAAACACTCATTAAATTAATGTAAATGCATTTATAATTTTTTAATTAAATCTAGACTTTTTTAATTAATGTGTATACATTAGAAGCATAGATATATACACACTTATGCATCTTTAGACATGTTTTATAAAATTTAAAAGTGTTTTTTTTGTGCCACGTAAAATTTGTCTCAGGACTGACGATGATAAATACGTACCACCTATAGTTGTCGTTCAGTCTGTCTGTATGTCCGTCTGCATATAACAGATATAAAAATATCTAACTGAATGCTTTGAAATTTTAAATGCATAATTATTACAAAATTTTGTCGAGTCGTTTCAAATTTTATGAAAATCGGATGTATAGTTTAAAGACAAGGACAATCAAAACTTTTCAATTACATTACGGCCAATGGGAAAAAATGTTTCAAGCTCACATTAATAGTGTTACAGCCTTTCAAATAGAGTAAAATTGATATGCATTTGCTCAAATATACATTCTGTTACAATATGTAGTGTACAAATTGTTTATTATTCATTTACAGGACCATACAATAGACTCCTTCAAATCCACAATCCTAAAATCTGCACATAATTTATAGAAGTAAACAATTAAATTCTTAGTTCAGAAATAGCGACAAAATTTGACTATTTTAGTTTTATGTCAATTCTATATTTATTTTAATTTGTAATTTTTGTTAATATTACCGAATTCATGTTTTTTCACGAAGGAAGAATTAATTTATTTTTGAAAAAAATCCAGATATTGTTGATATCACTGGTCATCACAATCTTCTTACCAAATATGTTTATGTATTAATCAAGCTTTTTTGGTTATTAAGCCTGTCTAAACCTGAAATAAAACTTCCATATTTTACGATTTTGATGTGAATTAGCAATGTATCTTTATGAGGCAAGTTTTATTGAATAATTTAGGAAAAATCTTTGTAAAGAACGTTTGATTATACATTATTGAATATTTACTTGACCTTTGCTTTAATATTTTAGTCATTTAAAAAATTATCTGAATTTTTATTACTTATGATTATTGCTTATTTTAATACTTTATTACATTGTAAGCATTCATTGTAGAATTAATTACATTGTTAAATACATTCAAATTACTGTTTAAAATAATGTAAATAAAGCAATGACCAGAAAAACACAAATTCAAAAATCCACACAACACCTGGTCCTAAGCTGTGCGGATTTGACAGAGTTTACTGTATAAGCATTTAGGGTGCTCTTTCTGTTGTGATGACACACACCAGTTTTGTAGTCATGAAAAAATCAGGATATGTACATTATAGGCAGAGGATATATGCTAAAGTCAGGAACCATCATGGATACAGTATAGGGGAATGATTTAAATTAAAAAACAGAGGGTATACAGAAATTCTAAAAAAATCTAGAGAGTATATACCATATATATCTTTGTATACCCTCCGCTACACATATGACAAAAAAAGGGGGGGGGAAGAAAATGTAAATTGAAAAAAAAATTACAAAATAAAATGCCAGATGTTCTGCATTTATTGAAAAAATAATAATAAAAATATGAATCTATCTAAACATATGTCATAAGTTCACAAACTTAGAATCTATCATGCTAGATTTGTACCAATGAGTGTAGTGGAGGGTATACACAGGGATATGCCATATACCTTCTGGATATTCTTAAGCTCTGTAGACCCTTTGTTTCTGAAATAAAGCTGTAGCATGTAAGATGGGACACAGTCGTGAGTTTAATGTATACACCATGACTGCAACACTGTTTGTAACAGACATTGAATTCAAGTCTATTGCAAAGAACTTTTTTTTAATGGAAAGGGGGGGGGAGCTTAAATTGCCATTTCAAATTTCAGTATTTACCAACTAGTTTTATTAATTTTATTACCAAGTTACACAATTAGAAAATATAGTCTAGTTCTTATTTGTAAAATGTTTAATAATATTCCCAATGAGATTTGTAACTTTTGCTAAGTTTATCAGAAATAAAAATGTCTATTGTAGTTTTTAATAAAATGTTAAACAAATTTGACAACTAAGTTTGTAAATTTGTAGAAGGCATTCACAAATGGTTTTTAAAAAAGTCCCCCTCCCATGTCTCCTTATTGTGAGCCCTGATTGTATTAAGTGGTGTAAAAATGTCATGATTTTATTCTATAAACTTAAATTTTATATCTAATTTGTAAAAATTTCTTTTTCATAATAAATATTATATTTTTAGGATTTTTATTTCATTTTATAGATAATATACAAATGCTACAAAAATTAAATAAGAAATGAATTAACTATATATATGAGAAACCATTTATGAAGAGATACATAAAAAGTAGAAGAAATACAAACAATAATGTATATATAAATTTTTTATTATAAGCAAAAAGTTGTTTTACTCCTTTGTTTCATGTCAATATTAATATTACATAATGGACACTTTAGTTAATCGATATTTAACAAACATTGTTGTGCAAATACATACTTGAATACAGAAAATATTCCATTTCTTATAAGAAAGTTCTTTGGACAACACCATCTGTTGTTAATATTTACTTATCCTCATTAACTTCCCTACAAGCCGCAAAACTAAAAGTGAGTTTTATAACATAATAATCGCAAAATTCTTCTTGATTTTTAAAAAAAATTAAATATCGTTTATAAGCAATTTCTCAGAAAACCTAATCCACTCCATGGCTAGGGTAATTTTTTTAAGAGCTTTATGCAGAAATGGAACATCAAGTACTGTAGAGGAACTAATATCTGGAAAAGAAATATATTAAAAAAATTTCTAAATTTGTAAATTTTTATTAAAATGTTGTAGTTTTATTATTTCAATGTGCAACCTTTAAAGTAAGTTATTTTAGTGGCAAAGAAACATTGACCTCCCACCGCCCCTCTCCTGCTGTGAAGTTAGGGAAAAAATTGTCATTTTGTAAATTTTAGTTTAATATGATGTTATAGAATTCATCAAATAATAATAAAAAAACACATAGGATATCCCCCCCCTCTTTCATTCCTCTAAAAAAATTTTATGCCTATATATGCTATCGTATTATTTGAACATACACTTATAATAGAAGAGTTCTGATTATTTTCTTGTAACCTACATCCCTTTTCAAACATTCTATATTGGTCTTTCTATTCATGGTTTCCAATTTTTTTTCAACGGAATTTGAGAAAACAATTAAAAACCATCATGGAAAAAGATTTCCTGCATGGTCATCAAGCGAAAATATTTAAGAAATAAGATTTATTAAAAAATGATCAATCAAAAATTTTTTTGGTAAATTATGCAGCTGTACAAAGAAAAAAAGTTAGAGTTTGTTGACAGAATATTAGTTACCTCATTTCATCTTTTTTTCATTGTTATCATTGAATAATGCAGTAATTTTTGTTAACATAAATTAAAAATATTCAAAACGTAAGTTTTATTCATATTCTACATGGAATAGTTTTAATTTTATTATTATTATGTTTTTGGAAAATTACGAAATTCGTGGGGAGGAGGAGGGGGGGGGTCACGAAATTCAGAAGGACCCGAAATCCAGAAAATTCCAAAATCCGGAAAACCCTCTGTCCCAATGATTCCGGGTAGCAGGTCCTCTACTGCAATAACTTTCAGCAATTAAAAATTTTGAGCATAAATAATAGAATGTACATAAATTTGTTTACCTGCTTAGTAGTTATTTTTCAAATTTTACAGTGTATTTGAGAAAATATATAAATCAGAAAATTGGCATCAAAAGCTGTTTCAAAATTTAGGAAAAATAACTTGTACAAGCTTTTTTTAAATTAAATTCTTCACCTTTACGTCAAAACTTGAGATTTTGTTTAAAAGATTTTTTTTTCATAAAGCCATCCAATAAGTGTCAATAAGATAAAGTGAAATACTCAAAGATCTTGCAAATTACTCACTTATTTCCAATATTCCTTCACTAGGTGTATTAAAATGCAAGACGCAAGAAAAAAGATCCATTTTTGGTTACACATAATTTAAATTGTGTATTATTTAAAAAAAAATTTTCTAATGTCTCTAATCAAAGAAAACCAATGTAGCATACTGAAAAGTACAGTAGACTCCCTCAAATCCGCAATCCTAAAGTCTACATCTCTCTAAAATCCGCACATAATTTACGGATGCAAACAATGAAATTTTCAGTTCAATATGAACAAAATTTAACTTTTTTATTTTTATATCAATTCCATATATATTTTAAATTGCCATAATATTTTTTAAATCCATATATATTTTTAATTTATATTAAGATTATTGAATTCATTTTTTTTCATGAAGAAGGAATAAATTTATTTCTGAAGAAATTCAAGATATTGCTGATGTCACTGGTCATCACAATCCTTTTTACCAGTTATATTTATATATTAATAAAGCTATTTCAGTTATTAAGTCCGGCTAAACGAGAAAAATAACTTCCTTATTTTGTGATTTTAATGTGAATTAAAATATATCTTTATGAGACAAATTTCATTGAATACTTTAGGAAAAATACATTACTTTTTTATTATAAATATTTATATGTACATTATTGACTATGAATTTGACCTTTTCTTTTAAAAATTTCAAGAAAAATTTCAATTTTTCAAGTCTTTAAAAATTATCAAAATTTTTATTACAGTACACTCCCTTAAATCCGCAAGTCTCTAAAATCCGTTCATAATTTATGGATATAAACAATGGAACATTCAATTCAGATATAGGGAGAAAATTTGACTCTTTTTTAGTTTTATATCAATTCCATATATATTTAAATTTGTGCCTTTTGTTGATTAAACTGAATTCATGTTTTTTCATGAAGGAACTATAAATTTATTTGTGAAAAAATTCAAAATAATGTTCATGTAACTGGTAATCACAATTATCTTACCAAACATATTTATGTATTAATCAAGCTTTTTTGGTTATTAAGTGTGGCTAAACTGAAATAAAACTTCCTTAATTTATGATTTCAATGTGAATTAGTAATGTACATTAATGAGGCAAGTTTAATTACCTAATTAAGGAAAATGCATTTCACTTTTATAATCAATGTTTAATTATACATTATTATCTTGACTATTTCTTATAATATTTTAAAAGTTATTTAAATTTTTATTATTTTAGATTATTACTTATTTTAACATTTCTTTTATATTGTCAGCATTCATTATAGTTTCGATTGCATTATTAATTACATTCAAATTACTGTTTAAAATATGTAAACAAAGCAATGACCAGAAATCTGCAAAATTCTAAAATCCGCTTAACATCAGGTCATTTTCGAAATCCGATTTTCGATGGATATTCACGTTTTAGGAGTCGAAGAACCCAAAAGACATGTTTTTACAAAATGTCTGTCTGTGTGTATGCGGCAAAAATTTGTGGACATTATCTGATGAACAAACACATGGAATTTACCAAAACTTTAGATTCTGTCAGACCTTGATATAAATTAAATCTGATTAGAATTTTATGTGTATATCGCTGGAAAGGTGGCACTGCTATGCTGCATTATTCACATTAGCCATATTTTAAACACTAGTGCAAGGATTTTTAATAAACTTTAGATTTACTTAGTACTTGATTATAAAATGGTACTGAATACATTTTGATGTATGTCATATACCAGGTGACGCTGCTATGCTCCATTTTTCAGGAAGTATTTACATGTCTAAGATAGCAGAAAGTTTTGGTATTGCCACATCTGACTAGTTCTAAACAATTAAATTACCTTGCGATGGAAATGAAAGTGCATGACTGATTAGTTTTACTAATCGTATATATGAATTGAGTACACTTGCCGAATAAATATTCAATAAATTTTTTATATAATTTCAGAAAAATACCAAGCTCACGCTGGGTACAAAGAATAAAAGATAATGAGAAAGGATTCATCTAAATTCTTTGGAAATTTTTTAAAAAGAAAATATAATGAATAAAACTTTTTTTATTTTTGAAAAAAATATATTTCTAGAATATTTCTCTTTTATTTTTAAATGTTTCTTCAGTAAAGCCTCTGCTATATGTAACATATTGAGGTAAAATTTACCCTATTCACGTCAGATTATTTTTTTTTATTTTAAGCAAAAGTTACTTTACAGTAAAGTAACAAAAATTAAAACTATCAAAAAGTTTTACTGAAAAATAATGAAGAGGTCTAGAGTTATTTGGTTTTTATCAAATGACAACCGTGACAATTAAACAAAAATTTTACAATTTTTTATTGTATAAATGAATGCTAAACCAAAAAAGATGTGATAAAGTAAATGCAACGACACATACAGGGTTCACACTCAGATTTAATATAGTAAAAATACAAGATATTTTCAAGAAGTAACGATTTAGTATGGAAAAAATGCTTTTTTAAATAATGGTTATCAGATAATCCTCTGGAAAACATCGTGCACAAACAAAACACTTTCTTCCATATCAATCATGAAATGTCTCTCTAGTTGACACTGTCAAGAAAATTATTTGGAATACATTTCAGAAACACAAGGATTTTGTCCTGTATGCGTCAAGAGATGCCTTTTTAGATTACTACTCCGAGAAAATCCTTTGGAACATATTCCACAAACAAAAGGTTTTTCGCCAGTATGAATCAAGCGATGACTTCTTAGACTGCTATTGTCAGAAAATCCCTTGGAACATACTTCACAAACAAAAGGTTTTTCACCTGTATGAGTCAAGAGATGCCTGCTTAGATTGTTGCTCTGAGAAAATCTTTTGGAACACACTTTACAAGCAAAGGGTTTTTCATCTGTATGAGTCAAGAGATGACTTCTTAAAATACTATTCAGAGAAAATCCTTTGGAACATATTTCACACACAAAGGTTTTTTCTCCTGTATGTATCAAGAGATGGCTTCTTAGATTACTTTTATTAGAAAATGCTTTAAAGCATTCTTCACAAACAAAAGGTTTTTCACCTGTATGAGTCAAGCGATGCCTTCTTAGACTACTATTATCAGAAAATCCCTTGGAACATACTTCACAAACAAAAGGTTTTTCACCTGTATGAGTCAATTGATGGGTTCTTAGATTACAATTCTGAGAAAATCCTTTGGAACATATTTCACAAGTAAAGGGTTTTTCTCCTGTATGCTTCAAGAGATGGGTTCTTAGATTGTTATCGCAAGTAAATCCTTTGGAGCATACTTCACAAACAAAAGGTTTTTCACCTGTGTGGGTCAACAGATGCTTTTTTAGAGAACTATTCTTAGAAAATATTTTTGAACATACTTCACATTTAAAAACTTTTTTTTCTGTATCTGTGGAGGAATGTTTTCCCTTATCCCTATTTCGAGGAACAAAGTTCTGTTCACCGGAGGAATATTCTTCTTCTGTAATCGAAGACATTTTCTCAAATGATTTTGAGCTTGATTTCAGAAGATAACAGAAACTTCTTCATGCGTCAGCAAGAAGAGATTGTTGCCATTTTCAACCAAGGAAATGACTTGCTGAGTTTCAGGAAAAACAGTTTTATCTACCTCTGAATCTAAAAACAAAAAGAAAATAATAAACAAGACATTTTAAAACAAACTGCACTAAGTTTTAACTTAGAATTAAGAAGCCGATTTTACAATTTTCTTTTCCTTAAACAGTACAAAATTCATGCATGAAATTATCTAATTATACATTCTTAGATATAACTTAACAATTTTTTTCATAGATCCAGGTACATATGTGTAGGTTTGCATGTGATATATTAAACACTGCCATCGCCCATATAGGGACCCTCCTATACCTTGAGTGGTAAAAACTACAAATTTATTTCATTGAGTGCTTGTAATTTTATTTTTTCCATCTTTACAAGAAATAAGTGTTGGATTCGTGAAATTTTTTTAATTCCGATTTTTGATGGATCTACACGTTTTAGGAATCAGATATTCTAAAAAAGATGCTTTACAAAATGTCTGTCTGTGTGTTCGTCTATATATGACAAATTTTGTGGGCGTTTTATCTGAAGAACTAAAGCACGGATTTTTGCAAAACTTTAAATTCAATTAGATCTTGATTTAAACTGGATCTGATTAGTTTTTGGCTTTGCCCAACATGTGGTGCTACTCCGTTGCTTTTTTCACGATTTCCAAAATAGTCGTATCTAAAGAAATAATGGTCGTATTTTCATATATGTGTTAAGCTCTGGTCCTTGGGACCAGAGCTTGTGCGAATTTTAGAATTTTGTGGATTTCTGGTCATTGCTTTTTTTGCATTTTTTAACCAGAAAATATTAATGGAATTAATAATGCAATCGAAACAATAATGAAAGCTCACAATGTAATAAAAATATCAAAATAAGTAATAAACTAAAATATTACAAAATTGGATAATTTTTAAAATGACTAAAATTTAAAAAGTAAAGGTCAAGTTAATCAATAGTGTATGAATAAATATCCATCATAAAGATTGAATGTATTTTTGCTAAATTATTCAATGAGACTTTTCTCATAAAGGTACATTACTAGTCCAGATCAAAATTATAAAATAAGTAAGTTTTGATTCAGGATTAGTCAGACTTAATAACCAAAAAAGCTTGATAAATATATTTGGTAAGAAGACTGTGATTACCAATGATATCAGCAATATCTAAATTTTTTTCAGAAATAAATTAATTCTTCCTTTATGAAATAACATGAATTCATGACCTCATTACACCTCATTGTTTACATTTGTAAATTATGAGTGGATTTTTCAAAGTTGTGGATTTTTGAATTGCAGACTTTAGAGAGTCTACTGTACATTGTACCAATTGATATAAATATTTTATATCTATAGCAATATGTTATATAGTTATACTATAAAACAATAACTATCCAGTTCCAATGAAAAAGGCAAAAAAGTTAATTAATATTAATAATTAGAATCTCTCTAACTACTTTTTGTATGCCATTAATGGAATTAAAACATGTACAGATATATGCATGCTGCTGCAAAATTCATGGAGCATAGCACTCCACATGTATGACAGAGGTTCGAAAAGCCAAGTTTATAGTTTTTTTCCTCCAAATTTTTGATTTTCACAAACTTTTCGCTTCGGATTTTTGCAAATTTTTCCCTTCAGGTTTTTCGATCTTAAACAAACTTTTTGTTGAAGATTTTTAAATTTTTAGAAATTTTTCATTTGAGATTTATAGATCGTTACAAATCTTTCCCTCTAAATTTTTAGATTTTTATAAATTTTTCATTTGAGATTTATAGATCGTTACAAATCTTTCCCTCTAAATTTTTAGATTTTTATAAATTTTTCATTTCATTTTTTTATAATTTTTTTGTCTAGATTTTTAGACTTTTACAAATTTTCATCTCTGAATTTAAAGATTTCTGCCCCAGATTTTAAAAAATTTTTGTCTCTGGATTCTTTGATTGTTATAATTTTTTTGCTCCATATTTTTAGATTAGTTAAAAATTTTTGCTATAGGGTAACATCCCCAGTAATTGGCACATTAAGAATTTGTCGTTAAACTTACTTAAATTTTCATTACAAAGAAATAAGTTATTTACTTGGAAATATTTTTAAATCAAAGAATGCTGTTCATCTATTTTGCCCACTAAAAGCAAAAAAAAAAAAAAAAAAAAAAAAAAAAAAAAAAAAAAATTGAAAAAGTATTTTTATAAAAATATATTTATAAAAAGTTGCTGAAATCACCAGTAATTGGCACCTAGAGCACCAATATATGACACCTTGTGATCCAGTAATTGGCATATGTTTATATTTAAAAAAAACTTTACATTTTGCATTGGGTTTAATTGCTTTAAATTAATTTACTGTAGATGAAGATGCCATATTTCAGGTTTTTGAGAGTAAGAAATCAGCATATTAATCTGAAATGTGAACACTTTAAAACAATACAATATACTTACATTAATACCCAGTAAATGCCATGCTGTCCCCAGTAATTGTCATATGAAGCTTTAATGGATTCCAATTACTGATAAAATTTATATTTTCAAATAAAAACAAATGATAAACAAAATTAGTCTATAATTTAAAAAGTGCTTCCAAAATAAATGGTTTAATCTCAAATTCCTTGCGAATTCGCTGTAATTGGAATAGGTGCCAATTACTCGAAACTAGCAACATTGAAGCACCATTAATTGGCAACTACCATTAATTCAGAAATCCAAATATTTGTGTCGAAAATACTTTTACACAATTAAAGTAACTCTTTTTAACTAAACAAAACTGTTGTCAATTAAAATTTAAAATATATTATAAATCAGATAATAATGAATTGAAAAGCATGCCTTCCTTAAGCCAAAGAACAAGAATTTGCAACAAAATGGCTAATTTGATACAAGCCAGATTTGTTTCTCTTTCCTAGGCTCTATTGTCATCTTGTAAAATAAATCAAAGTTATAATCTTTAACGTAAATGAGCATATAACTGATATATGGTCTTGAATTTTTAAAAGACTGGATATAAATCTTTTTTTGGACATGTCTGTAAAATGTGCCAATCACTGGTGCATGCCAATTACTGGGGGTGTTACCCTACTGTCAAAGATCGATAATCTGCAAATTTCTATAATTCGCATTACTTTACGAATGTAAGCAGTCAAAATAAGCAGTTAAGAAAATTCACAAATTCATGCTCCAAAAATGCTTTTTAAAAATAAATAATAAAAAAATTGAAAAAAAAATCATAATAAAACATCTATTTTTTAAATTTAATTCTTTTATTTTATTCACAGTAAAAAACAAACTATATTACAGAACATATGTAATTATTTTTATTTAAATGCAGCTATATATCATTTTTTCAATAAAATAACTTTAAAAAGACAAATTTCATAACATATTACATTTCATATTTATCTTTTCATATTATACTCATTATAAAATTAAAATGCTGTCTAGAATAATAAAAAGACCTATAAATCATATAATACTCTATAATCCACAATATTCCATAATTCACACAAACTTTGGTTCAACTTGTGCGAGTTATGAAATTTTGACTGTATATACATGCTGCTGCAGAATTCATGGAGCATGTATG
Organism: Maratus speculifer; assembly: GCA_964019185.1. Taxonomy (NCBI): domain Eukaryota; kingdom Metazoa; phylum Arthropoda; class Arachnida; order Araneae; family Salticidae; genus Maratus; species Maratus speculifer. Next base: position 462,833 of record CAXHSM010000423.1, on the reverse strand, counting down.
ACAGAAGTTCCAAGTGCCATTTTTTTTTTTTTTTTTTTTTTTTTTTTTTTTTTTTTTTTTTTTTACAAACTTTTTATTTCAGATTTTTACAAATTTTTCCTTCCAAGTTTTTAGATCTTTTACAATTTTTTTTCAAGGTTTTTAAATTTTAGAAATTTTTCACTTGATATTTATAGATCTTAAAAAAAATTTCCCTTTAAATTTTTTGATTCTTAGAAATTTTTCATTTCAGTTTTTTATATTTCTTTTTGCTGAAGATTTTTAGATTATTTACAAATTTTTGCTATAATTTATGTATTTTGCTCCCTTTAAAAAAAAAATGTTAAGCAAATTTTGTTATTATTATTATTTACAATTTTTTCACTTCTAATTTTTAATTCTTAACAGTTTTTTAATTTTACAATTTTTTAAAAAATTTTTACTGTGCATATGAACTTTTGTGTGTAGTACTTTCCAAAATGCATAAATTACAATACTTATCAAATAAAATCAATAAAAATTCATTTGTATTTATTTCTCAAATAAAATCAATAAAAATTCATTTGCATTTATTTCTCACATTCATATACTTTTTTATGACGAGCCATATTTATGTACATCATCTTCATGCTTATAACTTAGCGGCATACAGACATCACAAAAATCCTTCCTCTCACTCTCACCATGCTCTAATTAACAAAAAAAATGGCCACCAAAAACAGAACTGCTCACTCCACAGATCAAATATTAACCTTGCTTAAATATGTTTATTTGCAAAATACTCTAATTCTCCAAAGTAGCCACAGTGTACACAAAATACATAAAAACAAATTTCAACTGCATCCACTTTCAATGATAAAACCACACAATAACTACTGTTTATCAATCATCATTTTACAAAATACACAAAACTCATGTCGCAAATAAATTTAAAAGGAATTTAAGAAACAAGCTTGTAATAACAAAAACTCATTTATCGCTTGTTTTGGGGATTCAGCTACATTTTCTTATGTTTATGGGTTCTTTTATGTAAATTTAGATAAACTTTATAGAGATTCTTAACTAAGCAATCAATATTTAAAAATATTAACTTTGAATTGAACAAAATGAAATCAAATACAGTTTATGAGCAACACAGTGTTTTAAAATTAAACCTAAAAAATTTTCGAATCAATTTGCTGTATCTAAATTAAAAATTGAATAATATTCAATAAACTACTTAAAAATAAATAATATTAATACAATAACAGCTATAAATAAAACATTTAATAATGCTTTAAATAACGCAATGATAAATCAACAAAAATGAAAGTTGCAACATATAAAATTTCATATACAATCATTATCTTCCATCTTATTTCATACAAATAGTAAAGTAGTTTTTAGTTGAAGACTAATGAAAGAAACTACACTATATTAGCATCAACTGATTTTCATAATGAAAGATGTTGGGTACAATAAATGTAAGAATTAAAAGTTACCTGAACAAACTACACAGAAGACGCCAATAAAAGAATGGCTCATGAATTAAATCATGATTAACTGAAAATGTTTCTTGCATTCTTTTGAGAAAGGATTTTGGGTACAGTAATTATTATTATTATTTATCGAATAAATTGCTGCAGTGGCATTATGGTTAGTACTTTTTTTTTAATGCCTCTTTACAATACTGGTTACCAGACAGCCATTAAACAAATTTTTACAAAAATTCTATTAAAAATTTTCTTGGGTTATCCAAAATCAAATTGCGTACAGTTTTTACCCAAAAGGTATGTTTAAGTTCTGAAAATGCTCTCTATTTCGTTTTTAAAATAAATATTTTAATTTGTTAATTGAAAATTACCTAAACATTTCTATTACTGTGTTCCATTTATTGAATGAATCATTGCTCATGATTCATTCGTTGTGTTGGTGTCTGTAGTAAAATGATAATACTCTGATTGTAACTAGCAAATTTTTTAAAATCAATTTACAGAACTTATCTTCTTTACTATAATTAATGGTAACTTAGATTTTGTTAGCTATTCTTCTATTGAAAATTCTATTACTTGTGATTTGATCGTATGAGGACACAAAATTTTATGTTTTGCAGATTATTTTATGTGTCCTGTCGCAGTTTTTACTTTTACTGGCATTTATACTAATTTAAAATATTCCGTACACAGGTAAACCGAATATTTGGCTAGCCGAGTACTTTATTAGTTTAGAACGGGTGAAATGTAGTTTACTCTCCTTCGCCAAGGCGCCTTTTTATTTTTAGCGATAAATGTTTCAATATGACAACCCTGTATTTTCATTTTCTCCTCTCGGATCTTCGATATGGCAACCCTAAGGAGTTCTCCAGTTAACGTATTCTGCCGATTTCTAAGCCGTTTCCTGATTAGACACTCCTTTTTGGCGCCTCTTTCTCATTGGACGAAAGAACTGAGAGAAATTGCTTCCGGTAGCATTATTTGGGAGTTGCGTCTAGCATTCAGCAAATGAGTTTATTTTTCTCTTTTTATATTTATTTAGATACCATTCAGTAACTACTATGGAAGTTGTTGATTTCAGAAAGAATGTTGTTCACAGGGCCCGATTAACCTCTGAAGCTATGGGAAGCACAGTGGCATTCAGGGCCCCCCCCCCCCCCCATTCGAGAAGACCTTTCTAAATTTTACGTACCCAAAATCTCGCCATATTATGGTGGCTCAGCTGACTTCACATATATTTCATTAAACAAATGATATATAAATAGTGGAAAATAAATAATGGAATGCAGTAATAACAATACATATATATATATATATATATATATATATTTTTTTTTTTTTTTTTTGAAAAAAAATTTATTACATCGAACAGAAACAACATCCACAATCTGATACAGTAAAAACATAAAATGAAACATTCAAAATCTTATAGATATTAGCTATAATTCATGAAATGGATAATTTAATAAAATGGAAAATTCAAACTTAAAAAATGAAACAAGAGAGAATATCTAGAATATTTGGAACATTAAAGCAATTATTAAAGGAGAAAGTAAATTATCCCTCATTCATTATTAAAATAAAGTTTTTTTTCCTGATAGTACATTTAATTAAAATCTTGGCACAGATATCATATACGCACCACATTTGCACATATTTTTAAAATTGGCGATTTTACGCCAAACATTGTAACCCGGTATTTTTGTTTCTTATTGTAAACCTAGTTAGTTGATATCTCGCCTAATGCATTTAGCATTTTATATTTTGTTTAAATCTTTATATGTTAACAAATTTTGCTTAAATATGGATTTACATGTTATAAATGTTCTTCTGATATGATTATAAGAAATAATAAATGATATAGCTGCATGCATTCAATATAGCTACAAGTGTTAATATTTAAGATTTATTGTGAAAATTATATTTACTGTTTTAGTAACTTATTAAGTTTCTTATTTAAATTCATGCCTTTTTACTGTTATATTTTATTTTAATTCTTTAAATTATTTTTCAAACTATCATTTTCTTATTTTAATTTTATTTTTTAAAATACTAGAGTCTTTCTCTGTTTCATGTTATTTTATTTTTACATTGCAATAAAAAATCACCTGCTGTCATTGTATGTAATTTATATTGAAAAACAAAAATTTCCCCAAATTGGCAAGGGGAAAAAGCACGTGAAAATGTGTATATGACATCTGTGCCAAAATCTTTTTGAATGATCAGCAATGAATAATTTTGAAACCGTTCTAATAAGCCATTAGACCAAAACTAAATGGTTAAGAGCTTAGTTATTATAAGTTTTTAAAAAGCAAAAAATAAATAATAAGTTTATACACATTATACAAATCATAAATAAAATAAACAAAGTTTTCACTTATTCATAGTCTTTTTTGATAAATTTTTATCTTTAAATATTTATTTCTATGTAGCTTGAATCAACTGTTTTAAACTAAACTGCTTTTAATGAAAATTTAATAAAATCAGTTTTAACAATGATATAACTATTACAAGTTAAAAATATGCTGCCTTTTATATTAGGTCAGATGTGCAAGTTTAATGGACAAACAAGTAATCTTAAAAGTAATAATAATAAATATTTTTTGTTTTTTAATCTGTAAACAACATTTAAGCAACCAAATATGAATCAAAATTTAATAGTACACAAAAATTTTCCAAAACACATAAAATTCTAGTAATGGACACCTAATTATTTTAGATGAATAGTTTAAAATGCTAGGAGGGGGAGAGGTATCAGGTAATTACTACTGTCAAATTTATTGAAACACTAGGGGAGGTCAACAGTAATAAAACATTTAAAGTATTAGTGCATAATTTTGTCTCATTATTTCCAACAAACGTCTACAGATTGCTTGTAAGTAACAGATATTACAAATGTGAAAGAAGTGATACTTTGAGTTAGACATTGAAAATATTAAATAAAATAACTTCAAAATAAAACTGTAGAAATGATGTTTGGAGCGAAAGAAGCTATTTATAAAAGTTTTGGTGTTACTACATTTTGGCAAGTGCAATTTAAAAATTAAATTTTATTATTTAAGTTTTAAATTACATTAAAACATTTTATGTACTATAAACATTACAAAAATTCCATTTTAAGCAATGTTTAAATGGAGTGTTTATTGATGGAAAATGACAAGAATCGCAATTATGGACACCCTTCTCAAAAACTTAAAAATAAATGAAATTTTATAAATTACTAAGCACATAAAATTCAAAGTTTTCTACTGCAACCAAAACAAAGTTTAAAATTTTGCAAGAAAATAAAGAATATATAAATTTATTATATGAAGCCAGCTCTAAGCATGGTCATTAAGATTTTCACTGAAAACTGTAAACTTAGAAATATTTTCTGCTTGCTGATTTGTTTAAGTGTAAAAAATAGTGCAAAATTATAATATATACAAGAAGTTAAAAATATAATAAGCAAAATTGAAAATAGTTGACAATAACAGTTTAACAAAATTGAAAATAACAGTTAATATAACACTTTTACCTGTTATATTTTATTATATTGCCTTCTTCCTTGATTTACGCCTAGCAAATTCATCAATTATGTCATTAAAATCTAATTTAGTAGTTATGTCGCTTTCTATTGCTAGTAAGGATAAGCCACTTACTTTATTTTGAGAAAGTGATGATCTCATGCGATTTTTTATCCTTTTTAGAACAGAAAATGACCGTTCACTAGAACAGTTTGAAATGGGAATTGAAAGCATTATTCTCAATCAGGCACGTAGCCAGGGAGGGGGCTAAGGGGGCTGAAGCCCCTCCCGAAAGTTTGAAAGCTCTACAAAATTATCTCTATGGTAATAAAGCAAGTTTTGTTTGTTTTCATCTTTCATTACATTAGATTGCATTTTTAGCCTTAAAAACATCCATTTATTGAATTACATTTACAATAATCCTTCATTATATCGGGTATTTAGACATAATTTTTTATAATGGATATTAGAAATATAAATTATTTTTAAAAAGCAATTTTAAATATCGGTATGCGCAGTAAAATTCGATAAAGTTAAATTCCGTGTCATTAATTTGACTAAAAAAATTTAAGTATAAGATACATATGACAAACTTTAGGAGACAAATATTAAACATTTATTTGCATGCTATGATCTTCCTTAATTTTCTTTATCTTCGCGCATATAAAGGAAATTTAGCGCGGTCAATGTGCAATTTTTTGCAGAGAAAGGAGCCAAAAACTTGTCGCCTATAATGTAAAATCATGTGGAAAAAATATATAATTTTAAAGTACCTTTTGGTAATGTTATAACTGTGAAAAACTTTTCATTAAAAAGAAACTATTAGAATGCATTTTTGAAAAAATATGGTACGAAGGAAAACGATACGGAATCGAGAAACCTAAAGATGCCATCCCCTTTCTCTTCACTGAAGAACTTTTCTGCTAATTGTTTGCATAAGAATCTTGAATACAATGAAAATGTGCTTAAAGTAGCTGATTTGTCAGGAAAATCTTCTTTATATTTTTAGAACTATCAACTTTAGGGATGGATATTCCTATGTATTTTTCATAGCGCCATCGAGAGAGCTTTCTAGCCCGTCAACACGCGTATTTGATAACATTTACCCCCAATTACATTGCGAAGACAATCTACAGATGTAGGTGGATGTACTGACGGACTAGGGGGTTCTATTTTTATAGTCAGTATAGCGACATTTTGAGTTGTGTTTAGGAATATAGTAAAAATTTAAACACTGGCCCAGTTCACTTCAAAAATTCAATTTACTAATTGAAGTAAAATGTATTCAGAGTTCAAAAAACAAATTTTACCAAATGGAATTTGAGTGTAAAATAAACTTTTTGAGCAGCGGACTAAATGACGAAAATACACTATTTTGTCAATTGGCTGGATGAGATGGAAGCAAAAATGTTAATGATTGTTAATGGAATTTTTTAAGTAACTAAAAAATATGGTATGAAATGGCAAAAATAATTTTTCAGACGCATACTATTTTTTTAAATTGCAAAATTACAAAACAGCACCATGCGTCCTTGAATTATCTTATGTAAAGTCAGTTTCAATAGTATCAACTTTTCCTGGCACCAAGCCATATATAGAAATTAAAATTGAGAATTGTTTTGATGTTAGCGTTCGGAACAACTTGACTCTGGAGGGGATTCGTGAAGTACTCGATATGAGCCTACAGTATGGAAAGCAATTCGATGTTGCTATGTAGCTAGAGATGACTTGGATTATGCCACAAAGAGAAATTCTTTTTATTCGATTTTACTTTCCAAACAGCCATAGAATTTTCCAATAATTGTAATAACAAACAAAAATAAGAGAAATGGATGAAAGATCCAGAAAATAGTATTTCCCTTTATATATTCCAAAACGGATTTATTGTAAACCTTGTTTTTTGTTTTTCCACGAAAGAATTGGTAAAGAAACGTCACAAAACTCCAGGAATATAGAGGTAAAGTACCCTGGGGTAATAACGCCACGTTAAGGTTCTACCAATTTTCACGGCTTAGTTTTAGATTGTATTTTTCAAACAAATATAGGATCTTATACAGCAACTCATTGACTATCTATATAAAATAAAATAATTTAACAGATATGTATTCATAAAATGTAATGGCGTTTTTTCTTGACCAATGCTATTTGGCTTTATTACCCACCTATATGGGTAATAACGCCATGCAAACAAAACTATGAAATAACATGGAATAATTGCATGTAGATAGCCCAATTCTAAAAATACAAACTCTACAAACTTAGAAATTGACAAATTGCATTCTAAGCTATTGAAAATGTTCAATTTTTGTGAAAGTGTAAGAAAAATAAAGGTGTGCTGTGGGAGGAGGGGATGAGGCAAAAGAATATCAGACCGTGAGCTTCTTTTTTGCTTAAAAAGGACCGCTTAAATAGAAATATGAGAAACATTGGACAGTTTTAACTGTGTTTATTTGAATCAGTATTTAGGATGTAGCTCGGCCACTGTAGGGAATCAACCGGGGTACTAAAGTCAAGGATTGGCGTTATTACCCCAGTATAGTTATTGCGCAGTACATTTTAAATTACAAATTATCTCAAGAAGATATCCAAAATCTTCAACAACATTTTAAAATTACATGAAATGCACTACAAATTTATGTAATTACCGAAGTATTTCCGGATAAAAAGATAGTCTTCACATCACAAAACGTATCTCGCAAATTTTAGATCAAGCCTTAATTTTAGTTGTTTGTAAAAACAACAAGACCTAAAAATGAAACAAATTAACTTGAAGCTGTTTTTTGCGATTTATATGACTCAAAACCCTTCTGCGCAGAGCACATGGGTGTCATTTACCTGATTATTTCATAATTATGCAAAATATAAGCACTTGGCGTTATTACCCCGCCTGGCGTTATTACCCCAGGGTACCTTATTATAAATAGAAATGCTGTTTACTTCACCCTCAGACATTTAGAATGAATTCATTCAAATATCCTCTGATACAGTTGCCGAAGTACTAAGAAGAAATTGCATCATATACCCCTAAAAAATGACTTTTTTGCATTTGACACAATATTTATCAGAGGAATAAAATCGCATTAACTTTTATTGAGCTACTTAAATACATTTGCATTAGCGCAGGAAATATTTCGATAAACACATGGAAAAAATTTTCAACTACTTCAGCTTTTTTGGCAGTCAAAGAGAAGAATGATTTTCTCAAACCTTTCTGTTTGTGAGAAAAGTTTTCTGCCTGACAAAGTCAGTGAGTTCTTCAAGAAAACTCGTGACATGATATTGGTTGTAACGCATGCTAAGGAGTCCTAATTGTTTTACATAAACGTATAGTAAAATGCATTAAAAATCTTTTGTGAAATATTTTATTGCGCATCAAAATTTCGGGAAGACATCTTCCAAACTAAAAGATCCCAAGACTAACATTTAGATGGACAACATGTGCAAACATTCAAATTACATCTGCTGAAGAGTTTTACAATATCACGGTCTTTATTCACCATGTAGAAAGTCTTATTCAAAATTTAAATAATGGATTCATTTCGAATAAAGACATTCAAAAAGATTTTCCTTTACTACTTCGAGGATTTGCTTCACTTTAAAAAGCAAGCAAATTATAGAATGTCTCAATATTTTCAGGATAAAGTGACAATGTAGCAAACGAAAGCTGAATATGAATTAGGGTGCAAACAAATTGCTTATGTTGACATCAGCACAGAGATTCTAAAAGTTTTAGTGTGTAATCCGCTTCTGCTGCAATGTGACGCATTACAATATTATCAAACACTTACTGACAGTCTTGTTGAAAGCCCAGTAGCAACATTCGTCCTGAAAGATCTTTTTCGAAAATGAAAATAATTAAATGTTTCTCTCGAAATGTTATGGCCTATGAGAATCTGAGTAGCTTTGCAATGATTTCCATTCATTGGGACGTTACAGTAGATTTTAAGTTAATCAGCATCACGGCTAAGAAGAAATCACGATCATTGTTTCTGTTGCACTAGTAAATTTATTGTACCAAGAGTATTGCATTTATAATTATAATCAGAATGTGAAATACAAATGCAATTTTTATAATTGCATAGCAATTTATCTTTTGGAAAAATAATGCGTGCAATTAATTTCATTTATAAATCAATAGTTTAAAGATCTCGCACTCGTAATGCTAGACTCTCCTGTGTTTTTAAATTAACTCATATTACTTGTTTGCATTTCAATATTTTATGTTTTCTCATGAGATGCTTTAAGCTCATCTTATTCACTGTTAGTTTGTGTTTAAGTTACGTGGAAGATTTTTCCTATAAACTCTCGGTTTCCCAACATTTTTGGAAACTGGGAATGCTCTTGAAATTCGAATTGCAACAGAAATCAAAATAAATTATGAAATAACAAGATTGGTTATCAAGTATACTATGCAGGAGCACACTTTAGGCTAAGCTTTAATTATTTTTAAATTTTTTGCTGCAAATAATACAAATTACTTTCGTAAGGTCAGAAAAAAATTCAAAATTGAGCCCCTCCCGAAAAAAAATCCTGGCTACGGGCCTGTTCTCAATGCTACTTCAACATTAGGAAAAGTCTGTTCTATGTTTAATGATTTAATAAGTTTCAATTTTTGTATAGGTTGCAAGTCTTTTGTTACAAACTCATTAAACTGCAAAAATTCATCAGGAAATTCTTCTATATCTTCAGAGTAAATATCGTGAAACTTTTTAGCACTTTCTTTAATGTTCAGCTCGGATAGATTTTCGTTGCACATAAAACCAAATATCGACTCTAGAGAAACATATGCACACTTTCGTTTTTCCAATGCACTGATAAGGGAGTCACATATTACATAGTGAGTTTGAAATAAAAATTTTTCTCTGCAGGAAAGTTCAACATTTTTGCTAGATGTTTCATCCAACATTCTACTTTTCGTCACTTTCTTTGGTCGAGATTCAGTGTAACTTCTGTTTCCGATCAAAGTCTCTGCCTGATTTTCCCAATCATCAAAATGATTTCGCACATGCTGAACAAATTTAATCAATGCATTGTACAATGGTACAATTGTAGACATTTTGCAATTTTCAGACTGAATGGTCTTGCTAGCATTGTTCATTCTTTGAAGAATGCTGTCCCAAATAACAGTCATTAATGCAAACTCAAATTTTGACATTTTGGAATGTAAACGTTTAGCATCATGTCTAGTTGTAGCTGTTTCATTTTCATTGCTTGAAATAGCATCCAGAACTTTGAAAATAATCATGTATTTTTTCTTCAAGACTTTCACTGCATCAGCATTAGCTGACCATCTGGTTCCTGATAATGACTTAAGTGTCAAATTGCTTGCATCAAATAATGACTCTTCATTCATTAACTCCCATCTGTGTGTGGATGCCGAAAAAAAATTGTACAAGCTTTGAACAACTCCAAAAAATGATACTGCTGAATGACAACATTCTGCAGCACTTGTGCCAATAAGATTTAGGGAATGTGCTGCACATGGAACATAATGAATTAAGGGAAAATCTTTTTTTAACCTCGCTTGAAGACCTGAGTACTTACCAGACATATTGCTAGCGTTATCAAATGATTGACCTCGGCAATATTTCAACTCAATATTCAAACTTTGAAGAAAATTTATAACGACTTCATGCAAATGTTCTGAACTGTGGCTATGAATAGGAATAAACTTTAAAAATCGCTCAACTGGTTCATCTTGATTTACATAACGTAAGACAATAGCAAGTTGGTCAATATGGCTAATATCAGGTGTGGAATCCACAATAAGTCCAAAATATTTTGCCTGTTGGATTTGTTTTACTATTTCTTTCAGAACTCTGTCTGACATTATCTCTATGAATTCAGTAACAATTGTTGATGATAGGTAGTTAACATTGCCTTTACCCTTATTACCATAATAATAAATATGATCTGCCAAAAAAGAATCAAATGAGGCTAATAATTCCAATATACCTAAAAAATTTCCATTATGTACAGATCCAAAAGTTTCATCATCTCCAAAACAAGATAGTCCACGTAGCGATATATATTTTATAACAGCAACAACTCTGAATAAGATTTTCTGCCAGTACTCACATTCATTTTCAAATTGCTCCACAAGATTGTTATCAATACGATTAGAGGATTTTGATCGTGATGAGAAGGAAAACATGCATCTTTGATGAAATTCTGAGTTTTCATGCGATTGGAGCCTTTTTACAATGTTTCTCCAATCTGAAAATCCATCTTTACATAACGCTTGATCATTTGAACCACCATACAACTTGCATACATAGCAAAAAACAGCCTTTACACTGGGTGAATAAACCAACCATTCTCGACTGACTAATTCTCCATTTTTTTTATATCTAAAGAAATTGTTTTTTGAACATGTTCGCTCAATTCCTCCAATTACTTTTTTGGAGTTGCTAAGATAACTTATGTTTTGTTCTAGTTTTATGTTAGTAAAATATTCCCTAATAGAATCAGTTATGGGAGGCCACAAAGCAGGATCACTATAATTTATAAAGTTTTGCACAAGATTTGTTTCCATCAATGTAGTCTCAACTTCTGTATTACTTTCCTTTTCAGGTGGAACTGAAAGGAAATCATTAGAATTCGAATCACAAGCATTTTGTTTTAATGTTGAATTTTTACCTATGCATTCTAATTCCTTTTCCTTAGTTTCTTCTTTAGAAACAAACGAGCGACATTCCAAATTTGTAAAAATATTTTCCGTGAAAGTTGGCTGATTTTCACATTGAGATTTGTTTTGTTTCTTAAGCTCGCACTTTTGAGGAACAGAAGTCAAAACTTCAAAATTTGAATCTAAGTTATTTGGAATCTCTTCATCAGGAACAGAAGCTACGATTTGGAAATTTGCATCAAAATCACTATCTTGGATTTCAACTTCAGGAACGGGAAAAGATGAAATTTTTTTTTCAGTCTCTGATGTGGATTCAACTTCAATTTCTTCTTCTTTTGCAGGTGTAGATATTTTTGCACCAGGTAAGTTTTCTGAATCGCCCCTATTGTCTTCTGTTTTTAAAACAAATTGGTTCATTGCCACTCTTAATCGTTTGTTACAAGCAAGTCTTTTTGCTCTTTTTTTTCGTTTACTACATCCTGAAAGACTTTGAGGCTTAGTTTTAGCCATACTGAATAATTAAGTTAAACAAAATAAAATTCTGCAAAAATTCAACTATAATGTAAAAGAGTAATAAAATATCCATACAACTACAACGCACGTGTTAATGATAAACACAGCGTGAGCGGTGTTGAATGTAAATATTTCACAGATCTAAAAGTTGAGAGATTTCATTACTGCTTTATCAAATTCTACTTGCAAATCGCATGGCAAATTCATCGCAATGAGACAGTGAATCAGTGTCAACAGACGTCACACCCTAGCAACTAACTTCACAATCTGGTGGGCATTATGATTGCCGACTAGATTCTTTCGATTTTGATTGGTTGAATGATAATACTACTTGATAAATTTGAGGGCTTTGATTGGTCGGGCAAAATATAGAAGGATGATAAAAAAGTTATTTGCTAAACGCTAAACATACTTTTTATGAAAAACTTTTTAAAATCCATATACATGAATTAGTTAAAAAGAAAAAAGGAAAAACTTTCATATGGAATTAATTCAACATAAGATTTGAGGCCCCCTGTTTTCTCAATTTCGGGCCCCTTCAAAATTTTTCTAGGGGAAGCACGTGCTTCTCGTGCCTATTCGGTAATCAGGGCCTGGTTGTTCATTGTTTGAATGAGGATGTAAAGTATTCAAATGGATACTTTACGCTGTTGAAAGTTTGCGGGATAAAGTATATGATTGACCAGTCAATCCGGAGCAAAATAGAATATCCGGAGTAATTTAATCCAGAGCAAAACAGCGGCTCGGGGTAAGTAAAAATTCTCCTTTTTTTTGTCTTTAGATTTGTATTTTATGTGCTTTTCGTTTATTTTAATTGCCGTTATCTTGGAAAGTGTGTTTTTGCGTAGTGTCTCTTAGAGCAAGTTGCTCCGGGAGACAAGACGCAAGAACGCGCCAATTTGGCCTTTTTTGAAAATCGCGCCAAGAAGGAGAGTAAACTGCATTCGCACCGAAAAATCACGAAAAAAGGCAACTTTTCTCAATATATTGTGAAAAACGACAAATCTCGTCAAAAAAATCACGATGGCAAATTTCGTCAAAAAATCACGAAAAAAGGACAAATTTCTTTAAAAAAAATCGCGAAAAAACGGTAAATTTCTTCAAAAAATTGCAAAAAACGGAAAATTTCTTCAAAAGTTCACGAAAAAACGCAAATTTCATCAAAAAATCACGAAAAAACGGAATATTTCTGTAAAAAATCGCGACAAAATGGCAGTTTTCGCCATAAGATCACGATAAATCGGCAAAATTATTCAAAAGATCGCTAAAAAAACGACAGTTTCCATCAAAAAATCGGAAAAACGCCAAATTTTGTCTTAAAAAGGGCGAAAAAAATGCAAATTTGGTCAAAAGATCGCGAAAAATGACATCGCATCAAAAGATCGTGAAAAACCTGCAATTTTTGTCAAAAGGGAGACCCCTTTCCTCTTTCGGACAATGTATGAGGTGTTAAAAATTCTGAGAACAGACAATTTCTTTTTAAAAGCATACTTTTCTTTTATGTCTATCACAAATACTTGGAAGGTTTGAGTGCATATAGCGTAATGTGAGAGATTGGTTGCAGACTGTTTTTTAAGTTTTAACTTGTGTTGCAGATCGTAAAAAAAATTTCTGCTGCTGGGTGCAATGCCTCATCGTAATGCTGAAGGAGTGAAAGAGGAAATAGAAGAGAGGGCAAAATGCGCGAAGAAATTGTTTTATTTACCATGCTTAAAACCTGCAATGTGTGTTCAGTGTGGATGTGAAACCTTTTCTAAGTGGCATTCTGTACTTTTTGGATCGCATGACGAGCCATTACAGTTTTTTGTGCTTTTTATTACGACAAGCTTAGAAATAGCTAGTATGAAGATCCATGGCAATGTAAAAGACACATGACAGCACGAAAAGTATCCTTTTTGGGGCACCAAGCTTATTGAAAGACTTGCAATTGCCAACTTATACTCATAACATGCGCCACAATTACTGTTTGAGAAGCGATATGGGAAAAAATCGAGAAATTCAATGTCAGTCAGTAGTAGTAACATTCAACTTTCAATTTTGTGTAGTGAGCTGAATAAAGAAATGTAAACTTCACATAATTTTCTACTTTACAATTTTTATTAAGGAGATTTTTTTGGCAGGCATTGTAACTTTTTAATAACTGATTATATTTTAATAAAAATTTGTAATGCAGAATTATTTACTATTACTGACGATGTTGTTACTTTGTTGTTACTGCACTTACTTTGAAACAAATTACTCAACTTACATAGAAAATAGACTTTTTTTTTCTTTACAATATGAAAAAAAAGTTTTTTTTTAATTCTTTCTTCTTTTTAAATCTTTGCTGGCAATGCAAACTTGTTGACAATTAAAAGAATCTTTTTTATATTTAAAAGAATAGAATTTGCCTATTCTTTTCTCATGCAAAAAATGAAAAAAAATAATAGTCTTAATTTTTTTGGAGTAGGATCGACTTATACGAGGGTTTGACTTTTTCCGTATTTTTAATAACATATGTTAAGGGATGGATTTATACACAAGTATGTATGGTATATAATTTAATATGAACTATATTCAAACATAAAGTTACTAAAAATTAATTAAAATAAAAATTACTCTAAATTTAAAAATTGTCCCTCTTCTGAAAGAGAAAAAGTCCTTTTGTGAGAGATAATGTCTTTTATTCTTTAATAATAATAGAAAAAATCTCTGCATGTTTTTTTTTTTTTTTTTGCTCAAAACAAAACATTAGAAAATTCATGCAAAAGAGATGATGAAATTTTGATAATGTTTTGACTTCTGATTAAACTGAAAGGAATAAACAAACAAAAAAAGAAAACTGCACATTGCTTGCTCATTTTTCTTGATTTTTTTATTCTGTTATGTGACTTTCTGTGGAATGCTCTGATTTTTTTCTACTTTAGTTTTATGAAAATTTCTAACACATACTAATTTACTCTTTCAATGCTGAAAATCGGAATGAAATTTGTCAATTATTGACGTAGACAGCAGTTTTTTATATACACAGTAAGATTTTTTAAAAAGCTTTTCTTTCAGTTATCATTTCTGTTTCTTTACTGCTAAATATTGTTTTGGTACTACTTGGTTACCCTGTCGACCTAAAAACTATCGCCAAATTACAGAATTAAATGCCAATAATAGATGATAGTGAATGCCACATTCATTGACATTAATCACAAAATATGTGTTTAAAAGATCATCGTGATTTTTATTTCAATTTTTCATTTGTATTTATATCAGCGTTTTACTAATTTATTTATTCATTCATTATTTAAAATAAAAATTACATCATTAAGCATGATTTGGCAATCAGTTTGACAATTTGCACAATCTGGCAAAATTCGTTGACGGAAAAAAAGTACAGTAGACTCCCTCAAATACGCACAGGTTGGGACCAGAGGTTGTGTGGATTTTAGAATTTTGTGGATTTCTGGTCATTGCTTTGTTTACATTTTTTTTAAGTAATTTGAATGTAATTAATAATGAAATCAAAAGTATAATGAATGCTTACAATATACTAAAATATTAAAATAAGTAATAAACTAAAATAATAAAAATTTAGATAATTTTTAAAATAATAAAAATATTAAAAGCAAAGGTATATTTAATAATCAATAATGTACAATTAAATATTGCTTGTTAAGATGAAATGTGTTTTGCCGAAATTATTGAATGAAACATGCCTCATAAAGGTACATTACAAATTCACATCAGGATCATAAAATAATGAAACTTTATTTCAGGTTTAGCCAGACTTAATAACTAAAAAAGCTTGATTAATACATATACATATTTCGTAAGATTGTGATTACCAATTATATCAGCAATATCTTGATTTTTTAGAAATAAATTATTCTTTCTTCATGAAAAAACATGTTTTCAATAGCCTTAACAAAAATTATAAACTAAAAAATGTATGGTGTAAATTTTCCAAGTAGGTGAAAAAGTCCAGGTCTTGTATTGTGATTGTATGATGACAAAAGTTTTATCTGTCTACTACTGCATTCATCGACTGATTCATTATTCATGAATGATCCCTTTTTTCATGATTCATTCATTCTGTTGGTGTCTGTAATATAATGGACAAAATGATCCTATTCTGATTGCAACAGTAGACATTTTAAAAATTCAATATACTGAACCATCTTCTTTACTAAAATCAATTAATGGTAAGATATGTTTCTTTAGTTATTCTTCTGAAAATTCCAGAACTTGTAGTGATCGTTTGGTCATATGACACAAAATTTTGTGTTGCAATTTGCTTCTTTTATCGACATTCATAGTTACTTCAAATAAACCATACAGATGTCAAACGAATAACTCTGCTAGCCAATTACTTTATTATTTAAGAGTTTAAAGATGTTAAAATTTACATAACATTTAAAACAGATAATTTCATTTCGATAAACAAGATATTTTTTTAGAACTAAAGTACTGTAATTAGTGCATTATATGCACTGTAAAAACTATGCTTTAAGTTATTGCATAAGAGACTCTTTTTAATTAACAAAATTAAAAATTTTATGGTTATGAAAACAATTTTTTAATTCTAAAACACTTATTTTAAAATTAAAGACAATTTTTGAAGGATTTGAAAAGAAAACAAAATAGTGTCAACTATTTGTTTGAAAATAATAATAATAAAACACAGAAGCAAAAAATACATAAATAATTAATTTATTTGAAAGTAACTCATATTAATTGTGCATAATCTATGAAAAGTCAGGAACCAAGAATGACCCTGACATTGTATAGATTTAATTAATCCTTAATTTTTTGCTGCTTGCCAGCTTAGCAAAGCTAAGAAGAAAAATAATGTAATAATAATAACACCTAGTATAGTTTATTTACTTATCATAGCTTATCAAGGGTTTGTTTAACAGTTTAATTTTTGTAATTTATGATCTAAATTCTTTACTTTGATTCATTTTAAGAAGAAAGTAGCTTTAAATCTTTTTTTTTTTTTTTTTTTTTTTTTTTTTTTTTACTTTCTAAATTTTAAATTTAATTTTTTTCTATTAATTAAAACAGATAAATAATATCTTATTTCACATTAAAACAAATATTTTAAAATCAAAGAGATATTTTGAAGAAATAGAAAAAAGGTAGTCATGTATTATTTATTTGACAGGCAGAAATTAGAGCAGAAAATATAATAATACAGCCTTTTTAATGGTGACATCTCAGGAAAAATCTAAAATGTTTCTTTCCTTTTGATTTACCAAGAAAGTTTTTAAATTCACCAAAAGAAAAAAAATAAGTCTAGAGTGAGTGATCATTTAGGTTATACACATACAGGTTGTTCCTAAAATTTTGGAACAAAATAACAATGTGTCCCACACAAACATCTTTTAAATAAGAAAAAACATCTGAATACTTTTATTATAACAGAAATACAATACATTTAATTAAGTAAACAGAAAACAATGTATGAAAAAAAAAAAAATTTAAAAGACAAGGTTTTATAAATTACTGTCTGTTAAAAATACAGTACATTATTATTTAAAATGTGACATTGCGATATTATCATATTATAATAATAATGCAAAATATTTTCATACGTTTAAAAAAATGCTTTAAAAAAGATGTACAAGCTGTACACGCTACAAAAATAATCAGCGCGATATAAAATATATTTATTTACAGAAGAAAACATGACAATTTATACATATTTTCTGACGCATTTGCCATTTTTTCCTTATATATACAAAGATCATTCGGATGCATGTATAAATTTGGGAAAAGCACTTTACAAACTGCAATTTACATACTATAATTATAAATAATGCAAATTATAAAACTTACTTTATTCCAATTCTTTCATTCTCTAAACTAATCATAAGAAACAAATGCACAACGAGATCAAAAACCAGACCACAGGAAATATTTCGAAAAAGAGACGCTATCACAATGAATGAATCACAGGGGAAGAATTCACAAATAATGATTTAATCAATAAATTTTTAACTGATAATAAAAAAAATCTATTTATAAGAAAAAAAACAGAAAAAATTATTTAGGATTCGGGAATTTAGCGATTAAATACGCCTTCGGATATTTTTTTTTCGCTGTTTTATTCAGTGAATGAGTCTATTTTAATTTCCGTATTGTCAAAAGTCACGAATCATTCTTGCATTGGCGTCTTGTATTTTATCTTGTATGGTGTATCGGGTAACTTTTAAAATATGAATTTATTGATCTCACCTTCTTTACTAAAATAAGTAAATGCTCAGATATTTTCCTTTTGTTATTCTTTAACTAAAATTCTACAATTTCCAGTTTGATAATGGGACTACACGAAATTTCCTATATTGGTACTTATATTCTACCGATAGTTATTTAAAGTAGAGATCGCATTCTTATACCCAATGGTGCGTTGCGATCCATCCAACCTTATAGTGTCAATGACACTCAGAAAAAGAAAAGACCTCTGGTCATCCATAGAAGAGATGATGGATTTGCACCTCCATCGAAAAGAAGGAGACGTGAACCCCCTTAAACACATCATTGTGGACTTTCTAAATTCCAAAATTCATTTTCATTTTGTTTTATTTGGCATCCTCCCACTAATTTAGCTAATGACGTCTTTCGGCCTCGCGTTTGGCACCGGGTAATATTCCTTCCTAACTCTTTCGTAGTTACCTTGGGGATTAAAAAAATATATAAATAAATATAAATAATTGATTAATTTATGTGATAGATAAATTTTTGTTATCCTTTTTTAAGTTGTTTAATTTTGTACATAGAAATTTATTTAATTAATTGAAATTGCTTGCATTATTATGTTTATCTGTTTGCATCGCATATTCTACTTCTTTCATTTGCATTGTGTTACCCTTTACTTGTCTCTGATTTTAATATTTCATTTGATAATTCCATTCTGCTGTGATTAAAATAACTTAATATTATTGTTCTGGTCAGCCCTTTCCCCCTCCCTGCCCTGGCATGTCTCTAAAACTCAACTGCTCAAAGACCACCTATCGACAGCACATCATCTGCTCTTCACCACCGCAGCTGCCTGCGAGATGAACATTATACTCTTATTATCATCATGATGAACTCTGCTTAGATTGTCTCTTGTTAGATGGAAGTTAACGTGGGTATCACACCCACGTAGGTATTCCAATACCAATCGCCTTTGAGTTAAAGTATTATTAAACTGTTTATTTATAGCATATAATTTTATTTATTAATTTGTTATTAGTTAGATGAATATTATTCAAATTTATATTTACAAACAGGGAATTTGTTTTAATTTTTATTGATGGTTCATTTAAAACATTGTGTTGCTCAATTTGATTGTATTCTGTTCTATTGAAAATAAATATTTTTTAAATGATTAATCTGATGCTGCAGTTGTTATAAAAAAATTCATCAAAAATTACATAAAATATCAAACCAATTTACGAAACGAAGAATCTGAAATTCCAATGTCTTCATGATATTAGATCCGTTGCCAATAAGTATTGTAGTTGCTCTGATAAAAAAAAATGCTTCATTGGTTTCTTTCATTTATAAAAATGGTACTTGTTTAATCTCATGCTGAAAATTTACACTGTAACAACAATGATACTACTTACAAGATTTCTTTCTTTCCTTTTTTTTTTTATGTCCTATTTAATCTTATACAGTTCCCACATTAAATAAAGTTGAGGAAGTGTTTGTTATGTAATACCACTTATTTAGTATTATGTTGATTTCTATTTTCCAATTGGAACTATACAGAAAATTTATATGCATTATAACATGTTTTCTCTCTATATTATACTGATTTATTTCATTGCATTCATTAAATAAATTTACTCGTTGAAAAAAATGTTTGTGCCATTTGAATAAATATAGAAAATTTTCACTTATGTGGGTACTTATAATCTTGCACTAGTTGTGCCAAATGAAATTATCTACTACAAATGGATTATTTTAACCATGTTTCTGCCAAAATAGTCATTTTGTTTCCCCTTTCTTATCAGAATAAAATTTCTTTGTGCTATTTTCTTTCCTCACCAAAAATTTTCTTTTTCATTCTTAAATTTACAACAGTGTTTGCATCATCTCATTCCATGACATGGTAGCCCCCCCCCCCCCTCTTTCTCTTCTCTGGAGTAACTTTTCAGAACATTTTTTAAAACTCAGAATTACTTCCAGAATAGTCATGCTTACATTCTCTTATATCAGTTGCATAGAAAGTGGAGGGACAGGGTCCACCCCAGGTGTCACGCTCTAAGGGGTGACATCTAATTTTTTTTTTTGCAAATCTATGTATATATTATTTTATAAGATTATGGAAAAAAATTCTGAAATAAAATGAAAATTCTAACGCACAATGCAACAGAGTTAATTTTTTTTTTTTTTTTTTTTTTTTTTTTTTTAAGAATGTGAATTTTTTCTAAATAAAGTATGCTTCAAAGACCAAAAAGCAACCTATTTAACAAATGGTTAATGAAAGCTAAATTTAAAGGAAAAAATAATTCTACATAAGGACAGCACATTGACTTATATTGACTAAGAGTTGAGTGATGTGTCACTCTTGTGGGTTTTATTATGCAGGAGGACAAAAGGTAAATAAGTGATGTTATGGTCATTTTTTGTAATAATGTAGAAATAAAATAGTGGTGCAATTTTCTTTCATTCGTTTAATCTTATTTCATATTTTATTCTCTTCACACTTTTCAGTGATATATTATGTTTTAAATAAAGTTACTATGGGATTCGAGAAATAAGTCCCAAGCCTCCCCCCCCCCTCACCTTCGGCTGCTTGAAAATTTGGCAAAAGTATGAGGGAGAATGATAAATGAAATTTTTTGGAAAATTTTCTCAATGCTAAATCTTCACACTAATGTCTATTCACAGAA
This sequence comes from Maratus speculifer, assembly GCA_964019185.1. Lineage (NCBI taxonomy): Eukaryota > Metazoa > Arthropoda > Arachnida > Araneae > Salticidae > Maratus > Maratus speculifer. Next base: position 441,880 of record CAXHSM010000423.1, on the reverse strand, counting down.
ATTAATTGACACATGATAAGATTCATTTCATAAATTTTTAAAGTAAAAAATGTTCTGGAAGACTTAATATAAACAAAATAAAAAAACATTCAAATATTATTTCATGAAAGTGTTTGCAAACTTGAATGTGGGATAAACTTAGCTGCAAACAAACAGAAAAAAATAATAGAAAGAAAATTATAAAAAGAAAAGCTTGTTTTTTCCTTGCTGTAAATATATATACCGTAATTTCCGGGAGATAAGCCGCGGCTTATACGTGTTTAAAAGTTAATTTTTTCCAAGTGCGGCTTATACGCCGGTGCGGCCTATACAATGAACTTTTTGATTTCCAACCCGGTGTTGCAAGCAAAATATTGCATAAAGCTGCAAAACAGAAAAATTGTAAAATTTCCAAAATCAATAAGGAAAAAGTTAGTGCATTTTCAAAAACTTAGAAACAATATTTGATTTTTAAATTGCGAATAGAAAAATGAAGTATTATTAATTTTTTAAAAGAAATTTCGACAAACAAAAAATTTAGATAAGATTTTAAAGAAAAAAAATAAACGGTATTTTTATTTTTTATGGAATAAATCACAATTCATACTGTCAATTAGTATCAATGATACTTTGGGATGAAATTTAATTGATCACTTTTTAATACTATAAAAATACCGAATATAATGCGGACGCAATTTCTATTTTCTGCCGCCGTCAAAATAAATAAATCAGTCATTAAATAAAACATTTTTCTTACAAATTTTCGATGTATTTGCAGTCATAATTCAATCGCAGTCTTATTTCTATATTAAATATTTATGTATTCCTTTCTGTCAATAAGAAATATTTCCCCTGTGACGTGTGCAATAGAAGAAGAAATCTCATTTCAATACACACCTCCGCGTTCATATCAAAAGAAAGACGTTTCTCTTGTGCATTTTGTAAAAAAAAGATTTTCTCAGAATCATATAACTCCAAGTCATTGCCCACATAATCGTCCCACGACCGTGCTAATGATCTAGATTATTTTCAGACTTCTAATGTTCTGTAACATTTTCAAATGTAAGGCTTTCTTAAACTGTATTGTATTCCTTAATTATGCTTACAAAAAAATGTACACGTGGATTCATCAGAACTGCGCCTTTAGGGCCATTTTTGTAACAGCATCTATATTATTAATAACGAAAAAGTTAAATGGTTTTCTTTTAACGAAATGAAATCGCGTTTCGCGTATCCCTGCCACCCAATCTACGATATCATAGTTCATCTTTTAAACACTAAAACACATCTTTAAGATCTTCTTTAGGAAGATTCATTGTTTTTATGAGAAAACGAAAAAAATGCCGTCCGATTTTTTTGTATGTGAATCCGAACTCTTGAACGTTTTATGAATGTACGAACGAAAATATCTTTGCGAATGTATCAGAAAATAAGAAGCTTAAATTTTAAAACAGCCTTTAAAAACGGTGTTACAATAATATTTGGTTTTCTAGTCTTTTTTGGTAATTCTATATTCTGACTTTCAGTGTTTCACAATAATAGCATTATTTAACTTTACTTTCAAATATAAATTACCTACATTTTAATATTCATTGTTACTTTTAATTTCTTTTAATGCGTAAAAATGTTAGGTATTCTTATAAAAGCAAGTCTCAAATCTAGTACATAACAACGCGAAATTTTTGGGGCACATTTTCTGATTCATGAATGTAAAAGGATAAAATCGTCAGGTCTTTTTATTGAAGCGATTTGGAATCAAAATGATTATCATGCGAGGTCATAATGTTTTTTGTGTTTAACGAAACACAGAAAAACGTTTTTCGGTTATATATAGCTTAAGAATACCAATGCGTGTCAATTTCGTATGTTTTCTATGTTTAAGAAAGTATATTTGAACTGTATATCTGAAAAGAAAATTATTGACCTGCGCGTTCATACTAAAGAGAAACCTTTCGTGTGTGGTGTGTAACAAATCATTTTCTGGGCAATCTCATTTAAATGCCCAAGGTTTCTTTCACACCAACAAGAAATCAGGGTCCTATGTGGTCATTAAGAGAACATTTCCTCCAAAATCTCATTTCAATATCTACCTCCGCTACCGAAGAAAGAAATGAATTGTGCAACAGGAGATTTTGTCAGAAATCTCATTTACATGACAAACTGCGCATCTATTCTAATGAGAAAAAAAGAATGCTTTTAAAAGAATAGCAAAAAGAAAAACATACGCCTTTCTCTTAATCTATTTATTTTCTCCAAAATGTACTGAAAAATTCGTTTTGTTTTTAAATCAATGTATATTTTTTTATATTTCTTCGGGAAACGGATTACGGGAATGGGAAATCTCTATGTGACTTTTCATCAGTCTTTTAAATGTTTTTAGCCTTTCTGCCTTCGAGTCAATGTCACATGAGAAACGACAAAATTTCTACCGATTTCAACAACCATTTCTACAAAACCGCATTTTGGGAGAAGGATTAAAAGTCTTTTTTCTACCGTACTTTCAACTGTAAAATAATGAAAAAATGAGAGCGAGAGAAGGAATTTTAGAAACAGTTATAAAATAGTTTTATCTTTGTCATCCGGTCAACGTCGCGTCGAGGTACAAAAGATAGCTGTTGTTAATAGGCACACTCTCTTTTGGCGTTTACCGCCCAACGTGTTGTTTAAGTTTTATTTATTAATTTATTTTCTACATTCGTTTTCTTTGGAAGTCAGGATTATTGCTCCATGAAAAATTTATATTAATACTTTTCAGCTTGTTGCATTTCAGAAAGTTTGTTTAAATTTACTTTTAGTAATTTATTTAGATTTTCTTTTTCAAATTTATACTGGAGAATATCTAAAAAGAACACGGATTAATTCAGCATTAATAAATAAATTAAAATATAAATAAATATTTACAAGTTATATTTATTTATTATTTACTAAAAATATTTGTTTTCGTTAAATATGTATAAAGAATGCATTTTCGTTTGTTTGACCTTAAATGAATTAGAAAAATTGTTCTATTTAATAGACTTTCTTTGTTTGTGCAGCGTATAAGCCGCGGCTTATACGCCGGTGCGGCCTATCTGATGAAAATTGAATTTTTATTTCTGGTTTTTCACTGGTGCGGCCTATACAACGGTGCGGCTTATCTACCGGAAATTACGGTATATATAGATATAGATATATTTGCTATCTCCTCTAAAAATTGGCAAATTTCATTCTGATTTTCTATTAATTGCATTAGGCTGTGTTAAAATTTTTTATTGAATGCAGAAAGAAACCATTGATAGATTTCTTTTTTCTTTAATTAAAAAGTAAAAGACTTGCTCTTATAAAAGGATTTTTTTTTCAGTAGAGGGGCCTATTTTTAAATTTTGAGGTAATTTATATTTAAATTATTCTTTTATAATTTTATGTTTTGTAGATAGTTAATTTTCATCCCTAAATTATCCATCATATATACTCGTGTGTAAGTCAATCCCATAATTTATGCTTTCAAAAATAAGGAAAAGGTTAAAATTCTTGTATATATTGATTCCCATCCAAAAAAAAAAAAAAGCTTTTTTTTTTTTTTTTTTTTTTTTTTTTTTACATTTTTTGCATAAAAGAAATCTATTTAAATTCCATCGTTTTAAATATAAAAAGATCTCTGTGAATGTATCAAGAAATTTGGATTGCAAGCAAAGAGAAAAAGAAAATTCATGAAATTTTTTTTTTCTTTTCCATACTGTAAAAAAGAAAATAGTATTTCTTATGTAAATCGACTGATTTCTTTGAAGTTTTCAACAAGTTCAAATAATTGTAAATTATTCTGTGTAACAATTTTTTATTAAAATATAATCAGTTATTAGAAAGTTACTGCGAAAAGACCCCACTTAATACAACGCGATATAAATCATATATATATGTATCTATCTATATTCTTGTAAACTTTGTATCTTGAAAATATGAGTTAAATAAATTTTATATACTTAATAATAAAATATTGATTTTGGGGAAAAAAATGACGGTATATGTACAGTCAATGAAGGTAACTTTGAGCTAAATTTGTTCCATCTTTATGAAACTTTGATACATTCTGTCATGGTAGAATCTTGACAAATTATTTTCATGGAGCTGACAAACTCACACTTGTGCTGCTCTCCACATTTTGACATCAAATCTTTGTGTGTCTCAAGTGATGTAGCAAATCTAATCTTTTTTTCTCTCTTGGCTCAAAGATATCCTGATTGAATGTACTGTTCTTAATAGTTGAAAAAACGTTTTGAATGTAAAAAAATGGTTATTAATTGCTTAAAAATATATTCAATCCCATATTATGAAAATAAATATGAACGTCTAAAAATATATCCTAAGGATATGTGCCTACCTTTTGAGTTCTATTTCATTTTTATTTTTTTTTATATGAATTTTTTATTAAACACATGTTGTTTTAGTAAAACAGGACATAAAACGATCAATTCAAATAAAGTTTTAATGGAATTTTTATCAACTTATCAAATTTAGGTATTATTTTGTCATATTTTAGTAAAGAATTTCCTTAATGATAAACCTTCTATAACAAAGTCTATTCAGTTTTTTTTTTTTCAAGAATATATTAGGGAACCATTGACCCATGTAATGAAGCAAAAGATTTGCAATACGTCTCAAATTTACTAAAACATTCCAAATTTTGTATACGAAACATGATATTTTTTTTTAAATGTGTATTTTTTAATGAAAATATCTTTTAATTCGATGTATATACATACAATCTAATTTTGTTACGTAACATACCAATAGAAAAATTACAATCAGATGATTTAATTTTGTTTTTTATACATTTAATTAAATAGGTATAAAGTAGTACACATGCATTTTTAAAAAAAGTGCACTTTTTTATTAAAAAAAAGAAAAAAAATCTGTAAAATCATTGGTTTATGGAAACTCCCGAAAGACACACAGAAAATTTTAACATGAATTTTGCTTATTTATTTTTAATATGAAAGTTTCCGTACATAATTTTCAATTAATTCTATGATTGCCTGCAGTCGACTTATCTATAGTCTAATTTGAGAGAAAATGCCGACTTTCTTCGAAAATTTAAACACTATTTTCTTATTATTAACAATATTTTTTTATTATTGTTATTAAAGATGATCCCATAATTGCTTGATTTGTTGCATGAGTTGTTTACAATAAAATGTTCTGTTTCTAGGATTTTTTTCCTCCCAGAGCTGGGTTTTGGCTTGCAGAAAAGTGGTTTCTGAAACTGACAACAACTTATAGAAACTGATTGCACAACATAATCTGAGACTTGTTTAGTAATAATAAATTCCTTATGTACATTTTTATTTGGGATAAATAAATAGATAAAATGTTGTGAATAACGTTACTTTAAAAATAAATAAATTTGTACTATTAGAAAAACAGGAGTTACATTACAAATAAAATTTCTGTTATAGTATGTTTGTGCAATTTTATATATAAGCAATTATTAGAATATTTTAAAATCTCAGTTTAAAAATCAAAATAGAAAACTATATCCAATAATTATTTCAAATTAAACATATTGCCAATAAGTAATGCTAGTCTTGAAAGAATATTTTCAAATATTTCGATTTTTTTAAAGAGTTATAAAACTGTCAGGGTTCAGAAAGTTTAGCAAAATTAGCCCATTTCTGGAATGCTCCATGAAAAAAGTAATATAATATTTATATATGAGTGGTAATTTTGTTCTTTAAATTTTGTAAAATAATTGCACAAAATGTTTCATTGAAAAATTTTTCTCTGTTATTTCTGTGCTTCTATTATTTACTTACATCTTTTCATAAGAACCATTTCTATTTGTATATAGTAGATAATCTGTAAGTTACTGGACTGTTTAGTTTATTTAAAAAACTTTCGAAAAGTTATTTGTTAAAATATCATCGAATAATTTGTACTTTTTTATTTAAAATCAATTATGAACTATGATGTTAATAGTTAAACTTGTATAGCATCAGAATAAAATTATGAAAATTTCTGTTTTTCAAATGAAAGAAGATTAATATTATATAATTGGGGGGAGGTACAAACACAGACAATCACCTCATCGAAATGACGATGGTTAAAAATTTTAAATTTATTAAACCTCGATAAGCATATTAAAATGCAACTGGTCTGACAAGTCCTATCTTGATGGAAATCACTTCCAGTCCTAATATTTAATTGGTTGATTTGTATGTTTGCCTGGCGTCAGTACTTGTCTTCATACTTTTGGGTGTAAGAAAACACAATGGTAAATCTACGAGTCAACTGTTAAATTTGGATTTTCGAATATTTTCCTCCAAGTTATGACTTTGCAGACCGATTTTGTTTTAATATGCAATCCGAGTTTTAACTAATTCTGGAATTTCAGCCATGAACTCAATGTTCGTGATTGTCTGTGATGCCCCTTCCCTCCCCCCCCCCCCAAAGTCTTATATTTACATGTTTGAACTTCTGAAACTTTTTGAGACTTTTTACTATGTTAAATAACATTTAAAAAATCTTTAGTTTTAATCAGGGTTGGCAAGTTTTTGACAGTGTGCAGTTTTATCCGGTTAAAACCGTGGTTTAAACCATCATGTCTAAAACCTCATCAGAAACTTCAAACACTACAGTGATCTGTAAAATTTTACATTAAATATCTGTCACACATATACAATATTAGATGCAATATTAAAAATTCACTGTTACTGTATTGTTTACTATCATTTCCGGAAAAAAAGAAAAAAAAATTGGCATAAATCTGAAAATTTTGGCCTGCCTCTAAACTTGCTCAACTAAAAATGCTTCTGCTATCAAACCTTGCTAGCTCAACACCTTTTGAGAGAGTATTTTCTAACTTTGGCTTCATGCACTCTAAACTGAGAAATTGTTTGGGTGTAAATAAATGTGCTAAATTGTTTATGTGCTATAGGATACTGCGCCATAAAATTGATCCAGATTATTATCTGTACAAAATCATTTTCTTCTGTTTGAATATTCTAAAAAACAATCTTTTATTGCAATTAAAGTAATTTAATTTTTTGTAATTATTAAATTACAGTAATTAATTTTAAATAAAAAATTACTTAAATCATTAAGACTTATTCAATTTTCCCTTTTGTTCTTAAAATGTTTAAAGCACATTACATGTTTTTGACGGTTTAAGCGAGTTTTTGATGGTTTAAACCAGTTTTTTATGCTTGTCATGTCAGAAACCCAACCCTGGTTTTAATTTTTAACTTAGCTGTTTACTTATCACATACATGTGTGAATTGTAAATCATTGCAAAGTTAAGTTCTTTTTAATATGGATTCTTAGTTTCTATTATTTCTTGTTACAGTTTCTACCACTCTGTTTTTAACCAGTTACAAACTTTCGTTTTAATTACACTGGCAGAAACTTGCCAAACCTGCGTCTGGTGTTTTGCCATGACTATTACACTCACTATAGACTCTATTACAGTAGACTCCCTTAAATTTGCAAAGCTTGGGACCAGGGGTTGTGTGGATTTTATAATTTTGAGGATTTCTGGCCATTGATTTATTTACATTTTTGAAACATAAATTTGATTGGCATTATAATGAATGCATATAATAAACTGAAACATTAAAATAATTAAGTAAAATATTTAAATAAATAAATAGTTATAAAACAGGTAATTATTACAAAAAAAGTTAAGTAAAATAAAATTTTAGAAAAATATTAAAATAAAGTAAATAATTAAGATACAATACTAAATATAAATTTTGATGTGGAAGAATCAATCTTTTTTTATAAAGAAAAATATTTGCTTTTGTTAATAAACAAATAATTTTAATTAATTTTAAAATATTCATTTTATAGAACAAAAATTATCCTGCTCCATGAATTACAAACACTACCAAATGGTCATTGAAAGTTACATTACGCTGGGACTACGATACATTAATGGTTATTTCGATTAAATATTGATCATCGTAATTAGTAAACTGGATGCAGATCCTAAATTCGTTTCTTAACTAGGAGGGATAAGGAAATAGTAATAGAACTATAAAATATTAATTTTATATAGCAAAAATTATCCTGCCATTTAATTACAAACACTACCAAACAACCATTGAAAGTTATATTACGTTGCAACTACGCCACGATAATGATTATTTCGATTAAATATCGATCATTGTACATCTAAGTAACATATTATTTAACACTGCAGAATTTAAATTGAAAGACATTAAAAAAAAGGAAGAAGTTAAAAATGATTTAAAAATAGATATTGTTATGGAATTATTTGTATTGCATTAGCCACTGACTTCAGTACCATCTTTAATTTCATTGTTTCCATTTGAAAAAATGCACAGATTTCTGGCATTTGCAGATTTAAGGGAGTCTACTGTATTTCTTTTAATAAATTAATGTTATTTACCATTTCTAAGAATTAAGTGTGAATATGTCAAATTGCTGCTTTGAATTTGAGTGCTTTGATAAACAAGACTGTAATTCTCAGCTATTTTTAAACAATCTATCACATCGTCACAACATATAAAAAACAACTTTTGTACTTATGCTATTTCTGCTAGGTATGATTTGATGAATATATCTTTTGTTACAATGCCATTGCATAAATCTTTAGTTGTGCATCTGAAGAAGCATTTTTGCTGACAAGACGGCATTGCCTTGCTGAGGTTAATCCTATCGAATAGTTTTTTACATGTCATTCGCATTTCTGTGTATTTTTATATGTGTTTTTTTTTTTTTTTTTTTGTATTGGATAGATAAAGTTGACATCTGTAAAAAGGCTACTTTTTAATTTTTTTGTTATGTTTTTTATTTATTTTTTTATTTACTTTTATTTCTTGAGCCAATTTTTAAAGTCAAAATATCCTCACACTTAAACTTACAGCCAAAATGAGATAAATAATTAAAAGTTACATTTGTAGGGCTATTCAATGCTAGAAACTATCTTTTAAAAATAGTCAAATGCAAACAAGATATTAATTAATTAAACGAGATTTTAAAACAATTCCCATAGGATTAATATTAGCGAGGCAATATTTATGTGTGAGTGAAATAGCTTTTACAAGAAGGCAATAGATTTCTTTAATTATATTTCTTCATAATAATGTTTCTAGCTTACTTTATTTAAACATTCCTGTTGTTGACTTAGTTTCATCTTACAGAGACATGATGAGACATGACATTTTCTTATTTGCTGTTTATGTATTTTATCATTATTTTTATTTTATTCTATCAAGAAATTAACGGAAATTATTGGATTTTTATTAACTAACCTACCTGTCTGTTGTTAAAATATTTTAATTGCATCATTCAAAATGCCTATTTGTTATTGGCTAATGTTATAAGATTTGCAAGGAAAAGTGTTGGAGATGCAAAATATTTTGCCTATTGTTGGTACCCAGGTAACAAAAGTACGTCAACCTTTTTTTCACATTCAGGCCTATAACTTTAATAGCACTGCCCAGTCATTACAAAACTTTCATTTTTAAAATAGTTTTCATAGCATGTATATATATATATATATATTAACAAGGAGATTTTAAAAAACTCTGCACTGTCATTTCAGACATTTTTCTATGACTTCTACAGGGGGGGATCTTATAGTGTTCCGGGAGGGGCAGAATTTACATCTTTCAACCATTGAAAACACAATATCTCAAATTTTCTTCTCAAAAATTGGTGCCCAGGTAACAAAAGTACACCCACCTTCTTTTCACATTCCAGATATAACTTTAATAACACTGCCCAGTCATTACAAAACTTTTATTTTAAAATGAACTCTGTTTTTAAAATATTTTTATAGCATGTATAAATAAATAAATATATATATTTATTTATTTACAGGGAGATTTTAAAAAACTGTCTACACTGTTAAATTCAGATATTTTTTTCCCAGAGGGCTTTCTGTGACTTCTACAGGGGATCGTATAGCGTTCCGGGTAGGGCATGATTTATGCCTTTCACCATTGAAAACACAAAATCTCAAATTTTCCATGGGAGGTACATCTCACTGCTTTTTTTGGGGGGGGGGGGAGATATAGCATGTCCCTCTCTGGGCTACCCTTTGAATAAACACTGAATTTTTGTTCAAAACATAATTATTGTTTCAGTTGGTATTACATTTATTTTAAAATATGAATATTCGAAATAATTTCATTCAATATCTTCCATTTAAGGATAATTTACATTTAAAAATGCATGTTTATCTCATTTATTTATTTATATTATTTTCCTTAAAAGTTTAAAATGTATAATGTCACAAATCATTTTATTTCAACACCAAAACTTTATTTCTATCTCACATATGCAAAAATAAAAGTTTTTATGGGTAAGAACTGGTTATGCCAATAATAATAAATTTACCATCTGAAAATAATGCAAACTACAGTAGACTCCCACAAATCTGCACAACTTGAGACCAGAGTTTGTGCGTATTTTAGAATTTTACAGATTTCTGGTTATTGCTTTGTTTACATTTTTTAAATAGTAAATTTGAATATAATTAATAATGCAATCAAAATTATAATGAATGTTTACACTATAATAAAATATTCAAATAAAGAATGAAATAAAATATTAAAAATGTAGAAATTTTTTTAAATGATTAAAATAAAGACAAAGGGCAGATTAACAATCAATAATATATGCTTAAATATTCATTTTAAAGATGAAATGTATTTTTCCTATATTATTCAGTGAAATTTGCCTCATAAAGGTACATTAATACTTCACATCAAATCGTAAAATAAGGAAGTTTTATTTCAGGTTTAGTCTGACACAATAACTAAAAAGCTTGGTAAATGCACAAATATATTTGATAAGAAGATTGTGATTGGCCAGTGCTATCAGCAATATTTTGAATTTTTTTCAGAAATAAATTGAAACTTCGTTTATGAACAAACATGAATTCAGTAATATTAGTGAAAATTACAAATTAAAATATATATTGAATTGATATGAAATTAAAAAAGTCAAATTTTATCCCGCATCTGAACTGAATGTTTTATTGTTTACATCCATAAATTATGTATGTATTTTAGGATTGCAGATTTAAGAGAATCTACTGTAATGCAGTAGGTTCCCTCAAATCCAAGCAGCTTGAAATATCAGGTTGGGCAGCTCTTAGAATTTTACAGATTTCTGGTCAATGTTTTGTTTACAATTTTATGAGTATAATTTGATGTAATAATACAATCAAAATGATATTGAATGCTTGCTGTAGAGTAAAATATTTAAATAATTAATAAAATAAAATGATAAAAATTTATATAATTTTGAAACTGTTTAATTTTTATAAAATAAAGGCGAAGTAACTATCTAAAAGTGTATAATCAAAAAAGATCAAATACATTCTTCTTGAACTATTTAATGAATTTTAGTTTTAGAGATAAACTCATATAAAATAAAATAAAAAATCCACCAAAACACAAATTTTAGGTTCTTTACAAACACACACTGTTGATACTTTTTTAAAAGTCCTTGATTATAGGAAAGTTTAACTTTAGAATGATTAATACATGTATTTACGATGCATTATTTCTACTCATTCGAATTGCTGATGTGTGCAGGATTTCTCTGCATTTTCATTATTCTTGTAAAATGATCTAATTTGGGGAGATCACATTGTTTTTGTCTTAAAACCTAATCTAGTGTTTTTTCCATCATATATTCAATTTTGAATGAAACAAAAAGCTTGATATAAAAATGTTCATTTTTTCAATTGAATAAAAAATTTAGATTTATAATGTAATCCAAACTGATTTCTTGATACCAAGTCTTTGATGGTAGCTATTTCATGAATCATTCTTGAAAAATTCTGCAAGATGATTAAAAGCTGAAAGAATATTTATAAGCCTCCTTTTATGCATAAAATGTATTTTTTCCAAAAACTTTCAACAAAACACAAACTGTAGGTGCTTGTTACTGATCTAATATTGAATTGTGTATTTCATCAATCTATTTTTCTTTCTATCCTTTAGAAAATACTTTTGTGAAAATTTCATCTTGAAAATGAACAAAAAGAAAAAAAAATTAATTAAAATGAGTACAATTATGATTTTTTTTTCAAAAACAATGCCTCTGAAACAAAAAATGTTTTTTCGACATTTGCAAAGGTTTTTTTTTTATTATTATTTTATTTTACTGTCTCTCTTACAGACCCAGAAAAAAAAATCAAAAGAATTATTCTGTGAATCTTAAATTAAAAAATAATGAAATATTGGATAGAACAATGTTTTCCAATGTTTAAATCAAGAGTTGTTAAAAAAGAAATTTCCATGACTAAACTAATACCCACAGGAACACTCTGTTGTATGAAAAATCCAGATACAAGAGAGGGGTCAGGGAAACAATTTTTTTTAATTAAATTGATTCATAAATTATCAAAATGTTCATATTCATTTTTCATTAAATTTGCACATTGTTTTTGTAAGTACAATTTTATATATGTAAATTTATTTTATGAAACATTACATTATATTTGTTTATTTTCATTTTTACTTGATTTAATGCCAAGTCAGGCAGGGCGTTATTAATATGACTTGAGAATAAAGAGAGTTGATTTGCTGTGCTGTTCTATGAATAACAAGGCAAGTTTTATAAAATCAAACTCAAAATATGTAGTTGTATATATAAATACGAAATGTAAAATATAGTGCAGTAGACTCCCTGAAATCCACATAGCTTGTGTGCTAGACCAAATGTTTTGCGGATTTAAAAATTTTGTGGATTTCTGGTTATTGCTTTGTTTACATTTTTTAAACAATAATTTTTTTGTATTAAAATTGAAATCGAAACTATTATGAAGGCTTACGATACAATAAAACATTAAAATAAGTAACAAACGAAAATTATAAAAATTTATATATTTTTTAACATGATTAAAACATTAAAATAAAAGGTCAAGTTAATAATCAGTAATTTATGATTAAATATTTATTGTAAAGATAAGATGCATTTTATAAAGGAAATTTGCTTTATAAAGATACATTACTAATTCACGTCAGAAATCTTAAAATGAGGAAGTTTCATTTCAAGTTTACCCAGACTTAATAACCAAAAAAGTTTGGTTAATACATAAATATATTTGGTAAAATGATTATGATATCAGCAATATCTTAATTTATTCCAAAATAAATTTATTCTTCCTTCATGAAAACACATGAATTCAGTAATTTTAATGAAAATTACAAATTAAAATATGTATGGAATTGATATAAAAATAAAAAGTCAAATTTGGTCCCTACATCAAAACTGAATGTTTCATTGTTTACATCTGTAAATTATTTGCGGATTTTAGAGAGTTGTGGATTTTAGTATTACAGATTTGAGGGCATCTACTGCACCTGTATAATAATAGCCTAAGTCAGGTGACTGTCATTAACAGTTACAGGCTAGCCGCCTTGCTTTTTCTGTTCCAAGCGGCTTTTTTGATACTTAGCACAGTTGATAAATTTCCAAATACACCTCCATCGCCATCATTTCCTCTATATTATAATAGGGAAATTCATGTGACTGTCTTAAACAATAAGGATTTCTATGAGAAAATATAACAAGCCATTTTCATTTTAATAGAATTTTTATTTTACTTAAGAAAGGTGTTATAATAAAAATAAATGACATTGGCATGTTTCAGAACCATCAAATAAGTTCCATAATCATAATATAAATAAAAATAAAATTTCAAAATATTTCACGGTCAATACAAATGACACACGACAGTGAGATATAAACAACAAAAAACTCAAAAACTATGCGCTCTATTGTAAAAAATTAAATTAAAATAATGACCATGATCTAAAAGAATTTCCAACATAGTTCATCCCATTGAAGCTCTCACGAGGAATTTATTCATTAATTCTAACCATAACTTAGGAATAATAAAAGAAACAGTATCATTGCAAACCAGATTTTTACGCGTATAAATTTCAATGGACTGTCTTATAATAGATTTACGAAAACAATTTGATTTGAAACATAATTTACTTTCACTAAACAATATTTATATCCGCTCATTTAAATATGTTCTTGAAAAAAGAAATCTCAAAATATTTATATAAAAGGTGAATGTTTTAAAATCTGGTGATTTTTAAAAAAAATGCATTGGATTTAATAAACTTTTTATCAAAGCCATTTTCAATAGATTTTTTTAGAATAAAATTGTATAAATATTTGCTTTTATCACAAAGAATTCTTTGTAGCTTTCTAGATTATATTAGCCAAGTAAAAATCTTTCCAACTTTTTAACTCACCAATTAAAAAAATTTTCTGCAAAATAAATTAAAATAAATCTTTGATGTTAAAATTAAATGTCATGATTTATTATTTTTTTTTTATTTCTTTTCTTTATTTTTTTAAAGAAATATGTGAAAGTCATGAGTTTAAAATGTTTCAGTTTTAAATGAAAGTTGTGTATTTTATATAAAATGAATGAATGAATTCTTGATTTCTCTATCAGGATTTTCTGATTTGGCAAAGGCATAAACGAGTAAATACAATTATGACATCATAAAATACTTAGCATTACATTTGAGGATGATTAAATGGGTCGGCAGAATGATATGATTGTATGTAAATATTCAGTGTCAACTTTAAAGTTTAAAGAAGTTTTGGAAAAGAATGCATAAATCTAAAGCTTAAAAATATGAATAACTATTTGTATAACTTGTAAGAAATTGTGATGAAATTAAGTTAAGTCTGAATGTATCGACAGTAAAGATGGAAAAACTTTGTTTGGTTAGTTTTAGTGAATATGCTGAAAAAGTTGGCGGAATTTTGAAGGAAATAAAAAAAGTAAATTTACAAGTGTGTAATGAAATAAAATTTCAGTTTTTATCTGTATGGTTATGAGAAAGCCAGATATGCGATTGTCTACTGTATTGCATGTACACTTACACATATGTATGCATGAAAAAATACTCAAGTTCAGTTGTACTCAAGAATACATGTATAATTTGATACTTTAATGTATAGATTTTTGTATTGGTTAAAGAAATTAAAATTATCATATGTGATAACTTAATTCAGAATTAAAATTTACTGCTATTTATTAAAAAAATGCATTATTGTATTATTTTTATTTTTGTTCTTAGATCGAAAGGTTGATTAAACTCTCTTAGTGAAGTTCAATACGACATTTCCTTGGACGTAGCAACAATCTCTTCATACTGATACTTTAAAGAAGATTCGGTTATCATCCGAAACAAAACTTATGAGATGATGTCATCAATTACAGAAGAAAAATCTTCCTCTGATGAACATAACTTTGTTCCTCAAAATGGTGGTGAAAAAGAACACTCCTCCCTCGATACAGGAGAAAAACCTTTTATTTGTGAAGTATGTTCCAAAACATTTTCTAAGAAGAGAAACCTAAGGAGTCACCTTACGACTCATACTGGAGAGAAACCCTATGTTTGTGAAACATGTTCCAAAGCATTTTATCAGAGGAGTAATCTAAGAAGCCACCTCTTGACTCATACTGGAGAGAAACCCTTTGTTTGTAAAATATGTTTCAAAGCATTTTCTCAGAACAGTACTCTAAGAAAACATCTCTTGACACATACTGGAGAGAAACTGTTTGTTTGTGAAGTATGTTCTAAAGCATTTTCTCAGAGTTGTAATCTAAGAAGCCATCTCTTGACTCATACAAGAGAAAAGCCTTTTGTTTGTGAAATGTGTTCCAAAGCATTTTCAGATAACAGTGCTTTAAGAAAACATCTCTTTTCTCATACTGGAGAGAAACTCCATGTTTGTAAAACATGTTCCAAAGCATTTTCTCATAACAGTGCTCTAAGAAGTCATCTCTTGACTCATACTGGAGAAAAACCCTTTGTTTGTGAAATATGTTCTAAATCATTTTCTCATAACAGTACTCTAAGAAACCATCTCTTGACTCATACGGGGGAGAAACCCTTTATTTGTGAAGTATGTTCTAAAGCATTTTCTGATAAAAGTACTCTAAGAAAACATCTCTTGATTCATACTGGAGAGAAACCCTTTGTTTGTGAAATATGTTCCAAAGGATTTACTCAGAACAGCAGTCTAAGGAGGCATTATTTGTCTCATACCAAATAGACACCTACTGAAAATCTCTTTCTTTTTATTATCAAAAGTGAATATGTACTCAATATATGTCTTAGCATTTAATATTATCACGTCTTTTTTTTTAACTTAGTGATTTAAAAAAATGTAAAATTTTTCCATAATTGGCACATTTGACATTTTGATAATGAGCAAATAACTCCTAACTTATTCACTAGATTTCAGTATAACTTCCTGTAATGTCTTTATGGTTTTTTTTTTTTGTTTAAATTTTTCTTATTTCTCTGTAAAGTAATTTTTTCCGTTATATTAAAATTTTATTGTAACATGAAATGATAAATTGTACCTCAATATCTTATACAAATAGGAAAGGCTTTATTGAAGTAACACTTTTTAAAATATATGAGAAATATACTATGAAATTTTTGGTGCAAAGAAAAAAATATTTTACTTTTTCAATAAATTTTCTAAAAATTTTTCCAAGAATTTAAGTGAAACATATCTCATTATCATGTAATATTTCAAACATTTTGGGCATATTTACCCCTTTTTCTTAAAAATATAAAAATAACGAATTCAATATGTATTTACCATGTTTACTTGATTCATAAATACCAGTTGTATAGTCTAAACAATTGTACACTTTGTTTTTTAAGATTTATTTTCACTTTTGTTCGTTTGCTTGTTGTGTCTTGTATCACCAAATTCGGAATGTTTTGTGGCACAGCAATTTTGTTTCCTGTCATCCGTAAATCTTGTGCGTTTGCAAATTTTATCTAAAAAATCTTAGATGATCCTGACTAAATTTTGTATCCTACTATTTTAAGGTAAGAGAAGACCATTGGGATAGATCACACGGTTTAGAAAATTTTATGAATGAGTCATTTTGGTGTCTAACACCCTATTTGTCTCATTGTATTTTAAAGAGAAGGAAGATTGAAACAGTTATTAACTTATTGAAAAATAAACACAGAGTTCCCCCAGAGGGTTTCAGGAGGGCGCTCCTCCCCTCCTGCCCTTTAGTTTAAAGAATTGCGCCCCTCTTGCCCTCATCTAAAAACTAGCGCCCCTGTTGTCGCTCATTCAAAAAAAATAGCGCCCTTCTTGCCCCACATTAGAAAAAACGCAACACTTCAGCGATGATGCGGACGCGCTATCGGCGACAAAAAATCGGCGACAGAACGCAAAAAATAGCTCTTACGCGCCCCTCAAGACGCGTAATTTCGTCGAAAAATCGTAAAAAGAACAGTAAATTTCGTTAAAAAATCGCGAAATAACGACTAATTTCCGGCAAGATTCGTGAAAAAATCTCTAATTTCGGCACAAAATCCCGAAAAAAAACGGCATTTTCCCACAAAAGCTAGTGAAAAAACGACTTCAAATTTCGTCCAAAAATTGCGATAAAACGGAAAATTTTGTCAAGCGATTTGCGAAAAATGGCAAATTTCTTAAAAAAAGAACACGAAAAACGGCAACTTTCGTCAAAAAATCGCGATAAAACGGCAGATTTCGTCAAAATTTTGCAAAAAACGCCAAATTTCGTGCAAAATCGCAATAAAATGGAAAATTCTGATAAAAAATTCGCGAAAAACGGCAAATTTTGTCAAACATTCACAATAAAAAGCAAAAAAATCCTGAAAAATATCCTGAAAAATAGCAGATTTCGTCAAAAGATTGCGAAAAAATGTAAATTTCGTTAAATGGCACTAAAAAAAGTTAATGCCAGAAGTGAATTTTTCTGTTATAAAAACTGATTTTCCTGCTTCAAAGTTGTGTGTTTGTTGCTCCAAAAGCGGATTTTCCTGTTTCACAATCAGGGACTTGCAAAAAGAAAATTGCACCTGAGGCATAATTAGAATTTGATGCCCCCACTCTTCCACCTTTTTCTTATAACAGCCCAAAAATGACGTTTGCAATATAAACTTGGCACCGCTTAAATTTCCGCACTTGGGGTGACCGCCCCCCTCCCCCACGAACTATGTGCTTTCTTTCACGCTTCTTTCTCGAAATTTGCGTTTTTTCGTGTTTAAACGTGACAAAATTAGCGGTTTTTCGCTATCTTTTGATGAAATTTGCCATTTTTGTGATCTTTTAATAAAATTTGCCATTTTTCGCGATTTTTTACGAAATTTGTCTTTTTTACGATTTTTTTGTGCAAAATCTGCCGATTTTTCAACAAAATCGGCTGTTTTTGCGATCTTTTAACAAAATTGGCCCTTTTTTCGCGATTTTTTAACATTATTTGCCGTTTTTTGGGGGGGGGTATTTTAACAAAATTCACTTTTTTTCTTCTTTTCAATTTTTTGACGAAATTTTTGGATTTATTTTTTATTCTTTGATGAAATTTCTGTTTTTCCACGATTTTTTTAACCGCTAAATTTTAGATTCAACTCTATAAAAGTGCCCTGAAGAATGTAAAAAGTGCCCTTTTCAGAACAGTAGTGCCCTGCCCCTTTTTAAACCTGGGGGAAACTCTGGTAAACAGTAAACAAAACCTCAAAGATGGCAATATTTAATGAGATTTGGCAGAAAAATGTAATATCAAGATTACCAATGCCAAAACATTTGCAGGCTTGGTAGGGATAAAATTAAATAATATCACTTCAGTGATATTATTGCCATATTCATATGGCAGCACTATATATAGTCAAAGTTCTATAATCCGCACAAGCTGGGGCCAAAGGTTGTGCGGATTATGGAGCATTGTGGATTATAGAGTATTATGGAATATGCATAATTTTATTATTCCTAGACAACATTTTAATTTTGTGATCGGTATAATGTGAATAGATAGTTATAAAATCTAATAATTATTTTAATATGCTATCTCAAAAAAATGCATTTTTAAAGTAATTTTATTAAAAAATTGATATATGTGTTCAAAAAAAAAATAATTACATACACATATTACATACAATCTGTAATACAGTATATTTTTTACTGTTAATAAAATTAAAAAGTTGTATTATGAAAATTAGATCTTTATTATGATATTTTTCAAGTTTTTTATTAGTTGTGTTAAAAAATCACTTTTGGATCATTAATTTATAAATTTTCTGAACTGTTTATTTCACTGTTTACATTCGTAAAGTAACGCGGATTATAGAAAATTGCGGATTATGGGTGCGCGGATAATCGATCATTGACTGTAATTGTTATTCTGCCATAAATATTTTGTTTATTGAATTGAACTGAAGGCCAATTTTGACCGAGTTACGCTCGATCCTTCCTGCTACTATGTTATAGTAGCAGCAAATTTTTGTATGAAAATTTTATCTAAAAAATTCCTCTAATGTTTTTGACCGAATTTTGTATCGTAATATTTTGGAGTATGAGAAGTCCGAAATGTTCGAGAAAATTTGATAAGCAGATAGATCATTTAGGCGTCACTACAGTTCAGTAGAATGAAGGTTTAAATAGTTAAGTTGTTGGGTATTATTTTCTGAAAGCTATTTATTGAAAAATTTTAAACAGCCATATGCATACCTTGATGAAATAAGGGAGAAAGGGTGATGAATGTTTCTTTTTATGCTTTAATAAAGTGAAAGTATAATATGGAGGTAGGAATTGTCACTTATTCATTTCTTTATCCTCTCCAAATTGATTTTTTATGTGTTTATTATTACTTTAGTTCATAATGTGTTGTAATTTTTTTTAAATATTAGAGGTTTTTAAAAGTGAATGGTGTTTTATGCAAATGTAATACATATATTCTCTTGAATTTATCTTTGCTTTTTAAGGTGAATTTGTTGTGGGTAGATGAAACTGTTGCAGCTCTGTTTCTGCAAAAACAATCTATTTTAAGGAACTTACTCTCCAATGAATATTCTTACAAGTAAGAAAAATCATGCGTTAAGCATAGATTATGAAGCACTTTCCAACACTTAATGAAATTGTTAACAAAACTTTGTTATTTGGGGAAATAATAGTGTATAGTCAAATATACCCAAATATGTATTTCAGTACTTTTGAACAGCCCTGTATTTCATATGTCAGTTGATATAATGGGAAAATTTAGTTTAGCAAGAAAATACCCAATAGCTTGAAATATCTTTTTTTAGCAATTCATATTATTAGATGGAAACATACTTGAATACTTTTGTTCAGCCCTGTAGTTTACATTGTACCATTATTACACGTCAGCATTAGGCTAAAATTTATTGTAAACTAAAACACTTTTAAAACAACTGAAATCACATTCTCATAAATTATCATTCATAGGCGTCCATGTACCGAATTCTTTGCGTGGCGCTGAATATCCTTTTATTTATATTCTGCAAACATTTTTCAGTAAATTAAATGAAGCTCAGCGTAAAAATGCATAGCTTATTTAAGAACCACGTTTAAATAATTTACTCTCATATTCAATAACTTTGGTGAGCTCTTTTGGGTAGCCCTGTATATCAACTATAGCATTTATACACACCATATAATGTGCATATATTTAGAGAAATATACGCGTATATCATAATTAAAATGCATTTCATCCCTCCATCAGCCATCATCGGACACATATACGGTACTTCGGAAAGAATATACTATTTGAAATCTTTTGTGTGGCCCTGTAAATGCTATGTACTTCATATTATGCAAGAGAGTAGCGTATAATTTATATTAAGCTTCAGTGACATACATAAATTTTATTATACTTCCTTAATATATTTAAACAGCTTAATATATTTAAAATATGTCACCCACAATTCCCCCTTTTACCATTATCTAATGGAATTCTTTTGTGTGGCCCTGTAAATGAATAACAGCTACATTTTCACCTTATATTTTATAGAATGCATATTTTAGTATGTTTGACAGGGTATAACATCTTTAAAATTCCTTTGGAACGATTTTTCCCCATAGGCCGTAAAGCAATGGGAAACTTTTGATTCGCCCTGTAGATAAACTAATCATGGTAGAAACTTCATTTTCGATAGGACTTGTGCTTGGGTAAAAGTCAATAACGTCCTTAAATTTCATGGCAATCCGAGTTTATTAACGATTTTTCCCCATGGGCCGTAATGTAATGGAAAATTTTGATTCGCCCTGTAGATAATCTAATCATGGTAGAAACTTCATTTTCGATAGGACTTGTGCTAGGTAAATGTCAATAACGTCCTAAAATTTCATGGCAATCCGAGTATATTAACAATTTTTCCCCATGGGCCGTAATGTAATGGAAAATTTTGATTCGTCCTGTAGATAAACTAATCATGGTAGAAACTTCATTCCAATAGGGTTCGTTCTAGGGTAAATGTCAATAACGTCCTAAAATTTCATAACAATCCGAGTATATTAACGATTTTTCCCTATAGGCTGTAATGTAATGGGAAACTTTTGATTATTTCTGTAGATAAACTAACCATGGTAGGTACTTCATTTTCAATAGGGTTCGTGCTAGGGTAAACATCAATAAGATATAAAAATTTCATAGCAATCCGAGTATATTTACGGAAGTTACAGCGCGGACAGACGGACATCCGGCCAGACAAACCGAATGCATAAGCACTTTTCAACTTTGTTGGAAAGTGCTAAAAATGAACAACAGTGAGAGCATGAAAAATGGCTTTTAATCATTATTTTTTAGAAGCATGCGTACACAATATAAAACTCTTTAAAGTACATTAGGATAATTTGTTATAAAATTCACTTAACACATCGATTAATAGCAGTACTGTTTAGTTATAGTTAGTTAGTTATAGATACATTACTTTATTTTGAGCCAAAAGCATTATTGATTACACAAAACAAAAAGTATTTTTAGAAAGATTTCTTTTGCCTTTGCACATACTCAGCTTTCTTGTCAGAGGATATTGGGGGAGAAAAGTTTCAGTTTGAATTTTTTTTTATTATATTTGTACATTTTCTAATTTTACAAAATAGAAAACAAATAAATACATAAAAGATTTGATTGAAGTTATAAATATGCCACAAAATTCCTATAAATTCTAACTTAAGTTTAGTTGGCAAAATCCTTCTAAAATTTATTAAATGATTTTGTAAATCTTCTCAGGCAGGTTAAAAAATTCACAAGAAATCCTCTAGAAAAATAAAATTTTTATGATTTAGAACATAAAGGATTACCTAAAAGTGCACTGATAAATTTTTATATTAAAAAAATTAACAAAATGCAATAATCAAGTTATTGCTTCATCAGTGACTGAGCGGTTTGTGCTCTTGAAACTGGGTGACGGGAGGTGCTGGGTTCGAAACCTATAGCACCCGTTAGCCTAATTATTCAGAGTTTTCTAAGGTTTTCTTCAAATCTTGCGTAAATATGGGTTAGGTTTCTTTAGAAAGACCCTCATTGAAGGCATTTTCCCTCTTCCCAGGCCAATATTCCTCACGTAGATAATTGGCCATCATAAACACAACCACAACCATAATATTATTAATCATATAATGATTATTTCTCAATCAATTTGCAAAGTCGAAGTACATTGGCGTTAACTTAAGGTAATACGTTATCTGTTTCAATTCAACCTTTATCTATAATCATCCAAAAACTGATGTCTCAGCGAGATTATCATTTGCATCCATTAAGTGTATCTGTTTAAAAGTCATTAGATATAAATGGGGTGGAGAAATCGTGACAAGCATATGCAACAAATGATATTTTGAAAAAAAAAAAGGAATGCTCTTACAGTTTTACTGTGTTTTTTACAAAACGGCAAATGGGCTCTGAGGAAAATATTCTTCAATGTAGACAAGGTGGAATTTTGTAAAGAAAGAGTAATTTATTTTTTGATCCGCCAAACTGCTGTTCACCATTGTAAGTGTTACTAGGCTGTACAATTTGTTTCTAAATTTAAAAAGAGAGTTATCATATGTTATTTAAAAGCACTATAGTGTTATAAATGTATGAACTGTACTCTCTTGTAAAAAATTGCATTTTTTTAGTTCTGCTTGCACTTAAAACAAAAAATAAAAGCGTTTCAAAGCCTAACAACTAATGTTAGTTTTTATAAACTTTCGATAAAACTGTGCTATAAGTATTGTACTTTTTTCTTTTAAAAATATTTGAATAGATGATATGCTTGTTTATATGACCTTCTTTTTTTAACAAAATTTAAATTGTGTTAGATTCAAATTATATTGGAATAAAAATAAAATAAAAATTGTTTTTTATCGAGTGAAACGGGTGTCTTTTTTTTGTTGTTGTTTAATTGAATCACAAACAGTGGAATTAATGGGAGTTATAATGATTTTCTTTATTTCACAAGGATAATTTTTTTTCCCACTGGATAGCTGGTAGTTGATCTCTACATAGGTCGGTTTTTAATTTCTCAGTTTTGTTAAAAGATGTTCCATGAGAATATGAGGATGCTTTTACTTTCAGAATCTAGTTGTGAATATGGAAGTACCTTCTGAAAACAATATTTAAACAAAATCGAAAATTAAAAAAAGTTCTTTGTAGAAATTGACATCTCTGTATACAATTAAGTAAAAAAGTCATTTAGAAACATTGGAATGCTCATAAGATATTTTAAAAGATTTGTTTTATAGGATTAATATTAGTGTGCTCACAGCATGAATGAAGTAGCCTCTTTATCATAATCTCTCATTAATGTCTGGAGATGCATAAGATGTATATAATAATGTAGCATAACATCTTTAAAAAACTAGACATATCTAATATTTTTAAGCTTTCGTAATCTGGGCATTTCAGTACGTTTATTCGTTTTTATTTTCAATCATCTATCATAGATGGCACCATCGCACATGTATGAAGGAATTTCATTAGACGATTTAGGAAAATAAAAGAACATCATCTAATCTATTGCTTCTGTGTTTCAGTTTTAAAATTACAAGAACTTTCTATTTACATTATAGTTAATATAGCTATCTTTTTAAAAAATATATTTATTTCTAAAAATTCAAAAAAGAACATTAATTTTGCTATTCTTCTTTTTCGAAATATAAGAAGATGGCTACAAACAGGGGCGTAAACCATCCTTGTTGCGTAGGGGGGTGTAGACACATAAATTTCCAACTCCAAGAAGGAAAATTTCCGAGTAATAAGAAAAATAAAATACCGACTATTATATACATACGTATATGTATGTATGTGTATATATACACACATATGTATGTATATTTTGTCATGTATTAAATTCGTGGAATCTTGGCGGTTTATGAAAGATTGTTTTTTTTTTTTTTTTTTTTTTTTTTTTTTTCTTTTGTAGTCGCCAAATCTGATAGCAGATAGCTGATACCAAATCTGATAGCTGATATCAGAGAATTTAAATTGAAAACACAAGGTCGTTGTTTTGAAGTCTTACTACTAACCTATACGGTCAGAGCCTAAGTGTAGCAAGGCAGTAAATTCGATAGTCCTGTGATTTCTCCATCGGAAACGGAGCTAGTTTATTGTTCTAAGTCGTTTATTCATCAAACATATAACATTAAAATGAGTTTTACATATGAAAAAATTCTTTAAGCCTTTATTCTTTGCGATGAATCTCTATGTCATACTATATGATTTCCAAAAGAAAATTTAAAAAATACAAGAATCGTAATATATGTTGAAATACTTAAAACAAGACAGAAAGCTATACTCCAAAGTCATTGCATCTGCTTTTTGTTTGATCCGAAGACGACGACAGATATCGACGTAGTACAAAAACGAGCCAATCAGTGAAAGGAGCACTTTTAGAGGTGGGCAGCTAAGCTAATGACTCGAGATAAGAGCGGCTCAAGGAGTCCATACCTCGTAGTGTAATGTTTTCGAAGTAAAAAGCCTAGCATTGAAAAGACGTGGGAACATAGACCCCTGAAATTAAGATTGGAAATTAAAAAAATCAAAATGGCTTTTCAAACATTCGAAAATAAAGACTAGCTTCTCTCAGAATATTATAGATTGGGCAACTGCTAAAATTTATAAAGGACTAAAAACTTTAGACTAAATAAGATATCTTTTAATAATTCCGTTTTAAAATTAAAGGGAAACTCAATCAATTAGGTATTATTAAGAAATGGGAAGATAAATAATATGCCAGAAATTTAGAATAATTTAGATGAATATTGCGAAATCAAATGTAACACACACACAGACATACATACAGGGTGTTTCCAAATATTTTTTACAATAAAAGAGGGGTGATAGTACACATCAAGACAAACAGTATTAAATAGGAGACCAAGGGTCCCAAACGTTTTCTAAAGCAGATAGCCGCCATTAAAGTTTAAGGACCAAAATTTCAAATAAACATAAAAAACGGAACAATCGGTCGATTAATTTGCGGTTTTGACTAAAATTATTCTTTATGTCGGCATTTTCTTGAAATTAAATTATAAAGATACATTTCAAAAAATGCCGATAAAGGGCGCTTTAGACTTTGGAGTAACGAACAACTATTTTTTGCCGGTATTTTTTGCATCTCATTAAATGTTTTCGTAAGCTTAGACTCAAATTTTGATCTCAAAATCTGAAAGTTGGAGTGGTTAAGAAGCACAAACTGAACTGTGTTCAAAGGATTCAAATTTCAAATGAATATAAAAAAAACGGAAAAATTGGTTCATTGATTTGCGGTTTTCACTAAAACTATTCTTTATGTCGATATTTTCTTGAAAATAAATTATAAAGATAAATTTTAAAAAAAGTCGATAGAGGGCGCTTTAGACTTTAGAGTAACGAACAACTATTTTTTGCATCTCACTAAATGTTTTCGGAAGCTTAAACTTAAGTTTTGATGCCCTGTGATTTGAATAGATGTAAAAAATCTTATTTTTGGAGACCAGGTGCTCTCCATGAAGCTGGTTAAAAGACATTAATATCCTTTAACCTTTTCTTGCGCATTGTGCCCGGTCTGGAATACCTAATTTTAATTCCAAACTTGCAAACAGCACCAATAATATTTTAGTTAAATTTTGCTTTTACAAAAAAAAAAAAAAAAAAAAAAAGCTTAACACTAGAACGCCAGAAATTTTTACGCAACTTTTTAAAAATATATTTAAATCCAGAAAAATAATTTGAAATTATTTTGTTTATTTAGCTCAATTCATTGCAACTGTTATATAACTTATTGAAGATTTTTTTGGTTCGAATCGACATTTAGTCAAGTGATCGGTGTCGAATTGACACCTTCCCGGCGTTCTAATGTTAAATCAGGAGATTCAAAATATCTAAAAAATTCGTTTGTGAATTCCTGTGTCAGTCGATAATTCCTCATTTTACTGATAGATTTTGCCCATTCCGGAAACGGTTAACAGTTCAAGTACTGTTTGATGGAAATGAATCTATACTACGATGGATACTTCTATGATTCCAAGTCATTGAAGGCTCATTCCAGAGCTGCGATTGGCCGGGAACGCTTGCGAGCGCCGTTCCAGAAAATATTATGTTTGTTACTGTAAAATCTAAAAAACAAATCGCGTATGAACGCAACCCATTTTTTCTTTAAACAAGACGTTAATTTTTGCTAATTTTTAGAAGATCTGTTTCCACTTATCAAGAAAGAAAATATTTCAAACAATCAGATGCTTTGAAGCTGTCGTGATGCCACCGCCCTTTGAATACAAAACAATATGCGCTGACAAAAAGTGGTGGCTGCCGAAGACGGATTTTTTAAAAGTGTGCACGGTCCCCTAAGTTTTAACTCTAGTATTTTATGAAAGATTTCTTAGCATTATTTAATATAAAAAAAACTTAAAAAAATTATTGGTACCAAAATTGAAGGAACAGTATATACGGGGGAGAAAAAAGCCGCCTTTTTTTTGCCAGTGTTGAGGTCTAGTATTCAGGGGCCGGACGTGCTGAACTGATGTCAGTTGGCCTTTTCTTATTGAATGAAAGCAAATCAAATTGCTATAAAAACTTCAATGTAATAATTATAACTGTTAATTAAAAAAGTCGACATTTGGCTAAATGTTTTAAATTGACTTTTGGGTTAGTAACAATCTGATAGCATCATAATACATGGAAAGTTGATTTCCCTCAAATATTTTTTTTCAATTACAGTACTGCTTCACTCACTTTGTTGTACATTCAGTCCTCGGGGTACAAACGTCAGCTTAGCTGCGGATGCACCAGTGAACAACATTTTACTGATACAAAGATTTCATCCTAATAATGATGATATACTATTACGCAGAAGGGGGTTCAAGATGATTCTACATTACGTCTAGTATTTAAGTGAATAAATTTACAGTTTTTGCTTTCAAATCTCCTTTGTTCCAAGGAGTATTTAAATATGGATTTTAAGTGAATAACTTATGATTTAAGCAGAACTAATATTCTTCAAAATATAAAGAAGGTTTAATAGACATAAAACATATACGCAACACTCAAATATAACAGTAAAACCGAATAATAGATAGCATAAATCAAGCTTCCCTGAGCTTTGCATTAAAAATTGACCAAACTCACTATCGCTGAAAAAGGTATAGAACACTTCGTTCTTTCCACGCATCATCACATGAGTCTCGCTTGGGATATCACGTTCATTAAATCATTGAGTTTATTATCTTTTATTGCTGAATACTTCATCCTTTATTCCCACATATATATTAAAAAATAATTGTTTTTTAAGTATGTGTAAAATATTATGGAATTAAAAAAAATTCTAAACTTTTTGGTGACCTTGAGGGGTCTTATAAATATATGTCAGTAAAATCAGTGGAATAAAAAAGAATTGACCACTCACACTGGGCAGAGTTCGCAAATCCCACAAGCATTGCGTTATTTATTTGGCTTTTTAAAAACGCTTATGAGATAAATCGAGAAGCTGATTAGTGACATCCTTTATCGTGACGTTCTTTAAGATCAGAAATGCTTTTGGTTAATTTGTACTCATTGAATAAATTTCCTCTAAAATTGGATGGCTTAAACATCTCTCACAGCTTCTTTCATACTACACAAACAGACAATATTGAAGCGTTGCCTTTTGTAAAAGGCCGAGAAACACAATCTTTTAAAGAAGCTGAAGAATTATCGAACAATTGCGAAGTACGTTAATGACTGTGTTGAATGAGGCATACCATTAATTGAAAGTATAAAGGATGCGACAAAACATGAACAAAAAAAAGCGTTCATTGCAGATAATTGAAATGTATAGAAATAAATTCGGTAAGTGCAACTGCAAAGATCTTCAAGGAAACTAAAAATGATTAATTATTTTACAGTAGATTCTCTCAAATCAGCAACCCTAAAATCTGCTATTATCTAAAATCCGCAAATATTTTGCAGATGTAAACAATGAAACATTCAGTTCCCATATATCGACAAAATTTGACTTTTTTTATTCTATATCAATTTCATACATATTTTAATTTTTAATTTTTATTAATATTTCATAATTCATATTTTATTATGAAGGAAGAATAAATTTATTTCTGAAAAAAAATGAAGATATTACTTATAATAACTATCTTCTTATCAAATATATTTATAAATTAATCAAGCTTTTTTGGTTAATAAGTCTGGCTAAACCTGAAAAAAAACTTCCTTATTTTATGATTTTGAAGTGTATTAGTAATTGACCTCTATGAGTTAAGTTTCATTTAATAATTTAAGAAAAATACATTTCATCTTTTTAAGGAATATTTAATCATACATTATTGATTGTTAACTTGAAATTTGCTTTTAATGTTTTAATCATTTTAAAAACTATATAAATTTTTATTATTTTAGTTTATTACTTATTTTATTATATTATAAGCATTCATAATAGTTTCGATTGCATTATTAATTATTTTCAAATTAAGATTTAAATAATGTAAACAAAGCAATGATCACAACCTCTTATCCCAAGCTGTGTAGATTTGAAGGAATCTGCTGTATTTATATAACAGTTTACCACATTGTCCGCTTTATTATTTTGTTAAACATAACAGGTGAATTTTGCTGTAAATCACTCTTTATACATTGCAATTTGTAACTATGAATAAAGTTCGTTTTTATTCATTTTTTTATATTTTCTTCTCCAGATATTATTGATAGGGTACGTTTAAAAAAAATGACATAAGAAATGCATGTAACTTTAATATAAATATATTTGAAAAATAATAATTTTGCAAGTAAATGTAAAATATCATTGATTTAAAATTATTTTTTAAATTTATTGACAACCTTGAGGGACCTTCTAATTATATATATATATTTTTTTTTTCAAAATGGAAATTTGCATCTTAATTTCTTTAATGGAAATTTGCATCTTAAATTTCCCATATGAAAATTTTAGGGGATAAGAGTTCAAATATTTAAAAATTTATATTTTTGGGATACCCTACTTCACATTAAACACGTTACAAGTTTGTTAACGAGGGATTTTTATAAATATTTTCCTAATTTACTTGGTTTTTTTTCTTTATTTAAGATAAAGATTTTACCAATTTGTACAATCCGGTAAGCAGTCTGGAAATTTATGTAATTTGTTGAAATTGGTTGATGGTTTTACTTTGTTAGATGGGCGCTGTGGAGAACACAAAACAATATTCCTGTCGCATATT
The DNA here is from genome assembly GCA_964019185.1 of Maratus speculifer. Taxonomy (NCBI): domain Eukaryota; kingdom Metazoa; phylum Arthropoda; class Arachnida; order Araneae; family Salticidae; genus Maratus; species Maratus speculifer. The sequence continues at coordinate 412,444 of CAXHSM010000423.1, read as the reverse complement.
TTCCCTATTTCATTCATTTTTTTAATGTAATCGATTCACTCATTTTTTATTTAAAATATAAGGCTTACATTTAAAACTGAAATATTTATAATTCGTGGGTTTTGCTTATTTCTTAAAAGAAAAAAGAAAGAAAATAAATAATACTGTAAACCATAAAATTTAATTTTAACACTGGAATATTGTTTTAATTTAGAATGTGAAAAATAAAAATTGCTAACTGGTGAGTTAAAAATTGCTATTGTTGAGATTTGCGTCTTGCTAACATAAAATTACGAAGTATTCTTTATGAACATGAGAACTTTTGTGTTGTTTTATTCGAAAAAATAGTTTTGATTTTTTAATCAAAAGAATATGAACATGAAATCAAGACTATGAATTTGCATATAAAAAGTAAAGATGTATATAAGAGTCATGTAACTTGGTCTATTATAATATAAAAGAAATGCCAGCAATGGAACAGTATTTGGTGATTTATTTCCTGCACTTGCCTAAAGTACCAAATTGGCTGCTTGATATATTAATAGTAAACAAAGTAACGAGTCTGGAACTATTGATGACACTCACATCATATATATTTTTTAAATATTTGATGATGTAGGACACAAACAAGAAACAGGATCTTAGAAACAAAATGCATGTCCGATTAGCTTATAACTTTATAATTAATGAATTAAGTAAACATGCTGAATCAGAATTCAATTAATTATTTATACAATTTTAGAAAAATACTGAGCACATGCTGGGTGCAAAGCATACGAGATAATGAGACAAGCTTCATCTAAATCCTTTGAAAAAAACTAAAAGAAAATTTAACAAATATTTTTTTTTGCACAAAAAGTATTTTTGGCATACTGCTCTTCTATTTTAAAAGTGTTACTTCAATAAAAACTTTTCTTATCTTATAACATATTCAGGTACAATTTATTCTTTTCGGGTCAGATTAACTTTTGATTTTAAGGGAAAGTTACTTTACAGTAAAATAACAAAAAACAAATCTATCAAAAAGTTTTACTGAAAACTAATGAACAGGTCAGGAGTTATTTTCTTTTTATGAAAATGACGACTATGGCAATTATAGAAAACTTTTACAATTTTTATTTTATTACTAAATGCTAAAACAGAATATATGTCATAACAGTAAATACAACAACACACACAGGGTTCAAACACAGTTTTAATATAAAAAAAAGATATTAAAAGGTATATTTTTATTATGAGACAAATGTTTTTAAACGATGGTTATCAAATAATCCTTTGGAAAATATATTGCATAAACAAAATATTTTCTCCTGTATCAATTACGAGATGTCTTTCTAGTTGATAACGTCTAGAAAATTCTTTACAACACATTCCACAAACACAAGGATTTTATCGAGTATGCATTAACAGATGCCTTTTTAGATGGCCATTACGAGAAAATTCTTTGGAACATATTTCACAAACAAAAGGTTTTTCACCTGTATGAACCAAGAGATGTCTTCTTAGATGACACTTATCAGAAAAACTTTTGGAACATACTTCACAAACAAAAGGTTTTTCCCCAGTATGAATAAAGAGATGCCTTCTTAGATTACCGCTGTGAGAAAATCTTTTAGAACATATTTCACAAACAAAAGGTTTTTCTCCTTTATGCTTTAAGAGATGCCTTTTTCGATCACTATTCTGAGAAAAACCTTTGGAACATATTTCACAAACAAAAGTTTTTTCTCTTGTATGCATCAAAAGATGGGTTCTTAAAAGACCATTTCGAGAAAAACCTTTGGAACATATTTTACAAACAAAAGGTTTTTCTCCTGTATGTGACAAGATATGTTTTCTAAAAGTACTGTGATCATGAAATCCCTTCGAACATATTTCACAAACCAATGTTTTTTCTCCTGTGTGAATGTCTTTTAGATGTCTTCTCAGATAACTGTTCTTATAAAATGCTTTCAAACATACCTCACAAATAAAACCTTTTTCTCCTGTATCAGTGGAAGAATGTTTTTCTTTATCACGATTGTGAAGAACAATGTGCTGTTCACTTGAGCAAGAATTTTCTTCTGCAATCGATGACATTTTTCATGCGAAAAAACTTTGTTTCCGATGGTAACAGAAACTTCTTAAAAGAATTAGTAATTATCAGATTGTTCCCATTTTGGTCTAAGGAAGCGATTTATTGAACTTCAGCGGAAAAGTTTTATCTACCTTTGAATCTGAAAAGAGAAAGAAAAATATAATAAACAAGACATTTTAAAACAAACTTCACTAAATTTTAACTCTGAATTAAGTAGCCGATTTTACAAATTTTATTTCCGTAAATGGCACAGTATTCATTCATTAAGTTTCCACATTATATATTCTTAGGCATGTGAGACTTGACTCGAGTATAGATATAGATGTGTGTCTATAAGTAAAAATGTTGACTTTGTTCCACCTACATCTTTCTCCGGAATTTATGAGTAGGGGGCTGAACATATACAACACTTTAGGAGGTGGGAAAAGAGGAGTCTGGCATTGTGAGTTATCTTTAAGAGGAGGTTGGGATTCTTCTTTTGATATAAATATCATTTTTGATCCAACCAATTTTGAGATGTGACAAACAAAAACTCTTAAAAGTTGAGAATTTGAGAGTGGAACTTTTAGAACTGTTTTTAAAGTAACAACTACCGTAATTTCCTGCGTATAATCCGTGGATCAAACAGTTTTTTTCACCCAGAAATTGTATATTGTAATTGAAGTCAAACATTTATGGCGATCTAAAAAGTTTTATTTTATTTAATAAAATTTCTGATTCGAAAAATGACTGTTTGATCAGCGGATTATACGCAGGAAATTACGGTACTGAACTGTTGATAAAGTTCTGGAAAAATTCCCAAATTTTTCTAATATTTTGCGTGCATGCATTTGATATCATCTAGAATTTCTAGAAAACTTTGCCAGTCAGCAAAATGAAAGGTAACAGCTGAAAATTTATTGGCACCAAAGCATACTTTGAATTAATTATGCAATTAGATGGAAATTGAAAGGGGAGCAATGGAAAAAATCAGCCATTGATGTAGCACCTTTTATTAATTAAAAAATTACAAGACATTTTCTGACATCTTCGCCATTAAATTTAATCTGTTTAAATGAAAGTTTATTTTATTCTGAACAAAACAAAATAAATCAATAAATTTAACATTCTAGCTTAAACCTGAAAAAAGTTATAATAGACTTTTAGGTTGTTATATGTGCTATTCAAAACGGTTGTAAATCAATCATATTGGAAAACATTTAAAAGTTCATAACTCAAAAACCCTTTGATCAATTTCAATACGATTGATATTTTTGAAATAAGAATTAAAAATTTTGAAAATTCATGTAATTTTATCAAAATTCATGATGAAGTGTGTCATATTCGGAGTGAATTGAGAATAACCCAGAAGTTATAAAACAAAATAGTACATCTGCCAACATTGGAATAAAAAAATAGAGAATTTTAAAAAAATGCTTTACCTAACTTTAACCCTCTAAGCGTTTGGCCCGTAATATTCCGTACACTAAGCTCCAGATTTCACTGCAATATAAGCAATGTTTAAGATATTATTTTTCTATAAATTTAATGAATTTTCAAAGCATTGAAGAATGATTAAGACTCTCAAGGATTATATTTATATTCCTAAATAAGATTTTTTTATGTAATATTGAAAGAATCATATTTTATTAGCAGTTAAGACAAAATGCAGAGAAAACAACATTACAAATTTACCCATTTGCAAGACGCTTGGAGGGTTAAGATCATTTCTCATACATTAGCTGACAGGATTTTTTGATAAATATATGACATTTTTAGTTCTATGCAATTTTTGTCTCATGAGGACAACTTCTGAATAGTCACATTTCAAAAAATCTGTTATAAACGCCAATTTTGGGACAATTTTCAGATAGATAGTTTGGTTTATCGAGAAATAGAAAACGTTATTCAATTTCAGTTATTAAAAAGTAATGAGATTTTTAGTCATATGTATCCAGGCTTAAAACTGTCTTTTTGAATAGGTCAGGAAATTGCGAGTTTGGATTTGAAATTTATCTTAGCAACAATAGCAAGAAATGTATGTGAGGTATTTCTGAAATGAATTTCCAATTTTTTGGCCAAAATAATGGTTCTCATTTTTGTACCGTATTCTACTAAAGACAAAAGAAACAATCCTCCCCCCACCTGAAAGAAATTGATTTTTCCATTTAATTTCCAGCATACAAAGTTTAATTTTTCTACAATAGTTTTTATCTTGATTTATAATAACAATAAAAACTCTTTGTTTACCTTCAAAACCAAATGACAGATCTTAGGATAAGGTTCTCAATGGGGAAAAAATCACCTATTATTTTTCTTGTTTTTACACAGCATTTATTAGAATGAGAAATTGCATTGTATGTATATAATGTGAACTGATATATTGATATTTGATAAAGATTAAATTGATTGAGGCAATTTGCTATAAAAATTGATATTTGATATATCATTCAGCTCTAGACATGGCGAGAAGTGTTATAAATTGCCACCATTTATATCTAAACAAGAGCGAGCAAGGCATTCCTTTATTCAGAACATACTGTGTCACCAGCAAAAACTCAGTTACTTCCGATAATATTATATTTCATGCAAGCAAAATTAGTAGATGATGCAAATTTTTCTAAAATATTCCATTATTGTTAAGGTTGTGAATGATAATCCAATTTCATATTGTATTGACACAACCTGTATTTATGATGTAATAAGTACATGTTTCAATGTCTGTTTAGTTTTTTCAGATTTTATTTTTTGTTTAAAAGATCTTTGTGTGGATGATTTGTGCCAAGATTTTAGGAACAACCTGTATTTTTAACAATATTTTGGCTGAATTCTCAGGATAATTAGTCATTTTAATTTCTGGTTGTTCTAATTCCTTTGTTTTACAAGGTGTTAAAGTAAAAAAGTCTTCCAAAGTTAACAAAGTAAAAATTCATTCAAGACATTTTTTAAAGTGGAATATCAGCATTACGCAAAAATTATTTTTGTATTATTTATGTATATGTGCACATGTGCCCTATATGGGTTCAGAACTACCTCTTCAACAGAGTTCATGTCAACAAACTTAGACATTTATTAGAATGATGACATTTGTCAGAAATCTGGCTTTTCATGAGCAAATCTCAATTTTTTTTTAGCCGAATGGGAATACAATAAAATTTTCTACTTACTTTCACAATCTTTGTCAAAACTAACTTTTTTCTGCAACTATTCTTCAAATTTCTAGTTATTTTTCCCCTTGTGATTGTTTGATGAATTTTGTGATTTTTTTCCCTGAGACTATTTGATGACTTTCACATCATTTACTTTTTTTTCGCTAAGACTTTTTCATGACTTTTTAGAAAATATTTGTAAAATCCCTGACTTTTCCTCTATATATCGAAATTACCATGACTTTACCTGACTACTTTGAAATTCCATGACTTTCCATGTTGCAGGGAATCCTGACATGTGCCCTATATATGTTCACAACTACTACTCCAATGGAGCTCATGTGAACAAATTTAAGAATTTATTAGAGTGATGATATAAGTTAGAAATTTTTGATAAATGCATTCAAAAGTTTCACCAAAAGAATGAAGCAAGTGCAAATATTCATATAAATCAATTTTTGATTCAATAGCTTTTAATAGGTTTCAGAAATAGTCAAAATATAACAATTGTTGACGTGTATCCCACCCCCACCCCTAATAATTATCAAATTTTTTCAAAACTTTTCTTTGATTTTAAAATATTTCTTTTACTGAGTAATAAAATTTTATTCATTTGTTTTAATTCACAAAAGATATCACGAAATGTAAAACTTCACAAAATAAAAAATGCTTTTAAACTACTCTCTTCTCAAAATAACGGAAAGCAAAGAATTCTTTAGTTATAATTTCCTTATTAATAAAAAATTCCTTATTTATATTAAAAAAAAAACTGGAACATTATTGCACATTATTAAGCGAGGAGATAAATTGCTAAAAATTGTTACCAAAGTTGTATATTTTTGGCAATCATTTTCAGAACAGTAATTTAACATAATTAAATTTACATAAAATTGTTAAAAATTGTAAGTAATAAAAATTCAATTAAATAATATAATATATAAAATATAATAAATGAACATAACAAAATAAATATAAAAAACCATAAAAAATTTAAATGAATGGTACTTTTCTGTTATACAAACTCCATTGTCGCCAAGCATAATAATTGTTGCAAAATGAAAATCATGTGAATTAAAATATCTGAAAAATAAAAGAAAAACTTTCTTGATAGAAAAGTGAGCATTTAAAAAACATAACATTTGAAAACTTTATAAATACAGTAGACTCCCTATAATCTGCACATAATTTATGGATGTAGACAATGAATCAGTTTATGTATAGGCACAAAATTTGACTTTTTTTTAGCTTTATATAAATTTCATATATACTTTAATCTGTAATTTTTGCTAATATTAATGAATTCATATTTTTACACGAAGGAAGAATAAATTTATTTCTGAAAAAGTTAATTCAAGATTTTGTTAATCACTGGTAATCTCAATCTTTTTATCAAATATATTTGTGGATTAATCAAGCTTTCTTGGTTATTAAATCTGACTAAACATGAAATAAAACTTCTTTATTTTATGATTTTGATGTGAATTAGTAATGTACCTTTATGAGGACAATATCATTGAATAATTTAGGACTAATATATTTTTAATTTATAATGTACATTTAAACATACATTATTAACATGACCTTTATTTTTATTTTAATAATTTACAAAATTATCTACATTTTTATTATTTTAGTTCATTACTTATTTGAACATTTTGTTACGTTGTAAGAATTAATTATAGTTTTGATAGCATTATTAATTACATTCAAATTACTGTTTAAAAAATGTAAACAGAGCAATGACAAGAAATCCACACAACCTCTGGTCTCAAGCTTTGTAGATTTGAGGGTGTCTACTGTATTATAGATATATACTTAAACATTAATAAAATGCTACTTTGTGAAATGAGCAGTAATTTTTAATTCGCCGATTTGTTACTTTTAAAAAATCATTTCAATTACCAGAATTATAGATTACAATTTATATATTTTTTGAAAAATTATTGCAAAATAAATATACAAAAGTAAGTATGGCTATTTAAACAAGCTACTCCTTTTCAGATTTCTAGAATTCATCTATAATTTCATTTCATGGAGTTTTGAACACAACTGTTAATTATGGAGAATTCCAAATTCCTAAAACATTTTTATTGTGATTTTCCCATTTTCTGGGAATTGCCAAACGGTAAAACCCACCTTAGTGTCAGCAGAAAAAAGTAAATTATAAATTAATTTATATATTTAAAAAAAAGTATTTTTAATTTGAATAATAACAAAACTTTCTGAGATTAAGGATAAATATCATTCATGAGTTTTATTTTTCATAAATGGGTCATTCTTGAAAAAAGGGTCTATTTCAGTCCTGGCATCATTAAAAAAAATTGCTTTATTTATTTATGATTTTTTTTATTGTTTTGAATATTTAAAGAATAGAGAATCTTTTCATACAATTTACTATTCTATAGCTATTTTATTTTGTGTCTTAATATTAAGTAATACATGGGAAACCTCACCTCCGTGGGTGTCCCCCATTCACATTTAAAAAAATTCTTTGATTAAAAAGTGAAATAAATTAAATGTTAAATAATTTTTATTGTTAATTCGTTTAATGAACCTTAGCTAATTTAAAAATGGGTTTCAATAAATTAAATAATTTTTGCAATGCATTTTTAAGTTATGTTTTTGTTTGTCCCAATTGAAATTCTCAACTCCGTTACTAACAGTTTTAGTTTCAAACATTCATTCATAGAAGACAATACTGGTAAATAATTTGTAATAAAACAAAGGAAAAGAACTCTCTTTGTTAGCTCTGTGAAAAAAAATTGTCATTTGCTCTCAGTTAAAGCTTATTTTATTCAAATAAATAGAATTTCTTTATTTTGTTTTTTGGAATACTCCACTCCATTACTGCCAATGGTATTTATTTTACTTTTGAATTTGAAAGTTATCACAACACATACAATCATGTGTGAATAACATTAGTTTTGATTCAAATATTTACAAACAGTGAATCATTATATGAAATATCCTCACCTCCATTACTCTCACCTGTATTACTTTTGTTAATCCCGGAGGTGAGAAAGTGAAATGGAGGTGAGATTAAATTAAATATAAGTACAGTAGACACCCTCAAATCCGCACAGCTTGGGACCAGAGGTTTCGTTTATATTTTTTAAAAACTAATTTGAATGTAATTAATAATGAAATCAAAAGTATAATGAATGCTTACAATATACTAAAATATTAAAATAAGTAATAAACTAAAATAATAAAAAAAAAATTAGATAATTTTTAAAATGATTAAAATACTAAAACCAAGGGTCAAGTTAATTATCTAGGTACAGTTAAATATTCATTATAACTATTAAATGTGTTTTTCCTAAATTATTCAATAGAGCTTGCCTCATAAAGGTACATTACTAATTCACATCAGGATAATAATATAACAAAGCTTTATTTCAGGTTTAACCAGACTTCATAACTAAAAAAAGCTTGATTAATATATATTAATATGTTTGGTAAGATTGTGATTACCAATTATATCTGCAATATCTTGATTTTTTTCAGAAATAAATTATTCTTTCTTCATGAAAAAACATGAATTCAATAACATTAACAAAATTACAAATTGAACAATGTATGGAATTGATATAAAACTGAAAAAGTCAAATTTTTCACCTACATATGAACTGAGTGTTTCATTGTTTACATCCATAAATTATGTGCAGATTTTAGAGAGTTGCAGATTTTAGGAGTGTGGATTTGAGGGAGTCTACTGTACTTAAAATTAATCAAAATAAAAGTTAATGGTTTACTTAACAATTATTATACTAACATAATATAATAAATATTGATATAGTTTATTTCTGTTATTGGACTGATCAATTGTAGCCCAAATTTCTAATTAAGTTGCTATCAACTATTTCATGGCTTTCACTAGCTATGTTTTAATAATTTATCTCTGTTAATTTAATCGATTCTTTGCTCAAACTAAGCAAAAAAGTGCAAGAAAAAATAATAACTATTATAATTAAGAATTTTTTAGATAATTCATTATAGTTTTAAGATTTATTAGAGAGCAAAATGATTATTATATTTCAAATGTTTTTAAATAATTTTCTGTTATGAGATTCTAATAATGGATATTAAGTGACTAGCATAATTCAAGTGATTTAAATACTTTTATATCTTAATATTCTATTAGTGGCATGAAATTAAACATATAGGGTAGCTAGCATATATTAAACTGTTACTTTAATTCAATAAATCCTATACAGTAGACTCCCTCAAATCCGCACAGCCTAGGGCCAGAGGTTTTGCAGATTTCTGTTCATTGCTTTGTTTACAGTTTTTAAACAGTAATTTGAATGTAATTAACAATGAAATTGAAACTTTTATGAAGGCTTACAATATAATAAAACATTAAAATAAGTAATAAACTAAAATAATACAAATTTAGATAATTTTTAACATGGTTAAAATATTAAAAGCAAAGGTCAAGCTAATAATATAAGATTAAATATTTATTATAAAGATAAGATGCATTTTTCATATGGAATTTCCTTTATAAAAATACCGTACTAATTCACATCAAAATCTTAAAATGAGGAAGTTTTATTTCAAGTTTAGTTAGACTTAATAACCAAAAAGATTTGGTTACCACATAAATATATTTGGTAAAAAGATTTGAATACCAGTGATACAACAAAATCTTAATTTATTCCAAAATAAATTTATTCTTCCTTCATGAAAACACATGAATTCAGTAATATTAAAGAAAATTACAAATTAAAATAAAAATGGAATTGATATAAAAATAAAAAAGTCAAATTTTATCCCTAAATCAAAATTGAATGTTTCATTGTTTACATCTGTAAATTATGTGCGAATTTTAGAGAGTTGTGGATTTTAGGGAGTCTACTGTATATAATTTTTTTTAGTACTATGATAAAGAAAAGAAATGAGCATAATAGTATAGAAGGTCGAAAAAAAATGTATTGGCAATCAAAAAAAGAAAGAGAACATACAGAGACTATGTGATGCGACAAAAAATGACTCACTTAGGCTTGAGAAGGAAAGGAGAGATACAAGGAAAGATAAAATTAAGATAAAATTAAAAGCATTAATAAAATGACACCACAAGAACAAAGAAATGATAGAAAAAATTGGTGAGAAAAGAGCAAGAAATCTTACAACCTAAGCAAAAAGAATTACAGAAAAAGATTGAAGACTCCTCCAGCAAGCCTATCTTTAGGTTTACCAATATTGGTACAAAATATGCCTTCAACAAGTAGAGAAAGCCTGTATAGAAACAGACGAAGAAAAAATATACGTGATCTGAAGAATGAGAATCTAAAGTTAAAAGCCAAGCTTAAAGAATCTAATAATAACATGGAAAAGTACTAAAAAAGAGCTCAAAGATCTCAAATAGCAAAGTTGGATACTCCAGCAATAAAAAAAATGTAAAAGAACTTGTTAAAGGCCAGCATATTTCACTAGCAATTAAAAAAAATGTAAAAAAACTTGTTAAAGATCAGCATATTTCACTAGCAATTGAAAAAAATACATTGTATGGTGAAGTCTTAACAAAGAAACTAAAAGACAATTTAAAACAAAAGACAAAATATAGAAAAGTGATGTCAGGTGTAGCAGAATAGATTGTGAGAAAATACAAATTATTGTCTGAACTTGGCAAAAATTGATGAGTTTAATGAGCATTAATAAGTTTTAAATATATTAATTTTTTTGACATATGTCTTATGCTGTATAATTCATAAATTACACATAAACCTTCTTTTTTTTCCTTCACTCTCATAATTGGTACTTCCACAATCTGTTTCAAGCAACTTTTTTCAAAATTCCCAATGTTGGTGCATGGGTAAGGGTTGAGTATCTGTGAAAACAAAAAAGTATCAATTCATTTGTAAAATAATGTCCGTAGAAATGAATGAGATGTATAAGATGAACTTTCTGAAGAAATCAAAGATTGGGGTGGTTTTTATTTTTCCAGAGAATGATGACACAGACTTTATTGATCAGAAACAAATACTAGAAATTCTAAATGAACCCACTTTTAACAGAGGCCATTATGTGTGCAATAAATAAACTTTATTTTTGATAATTTTCAAATTATAAAATTTTAGAGCAGTATATGCATTTGTTTTTATTTCAATGTGTTATATTCCTTTCTATTTTAAGATTTTTAGTTACTTTTAATGAGTATATACATTAATAAGAATATGCATCTCCACTCCGTTACCAATGTCTCACTTCCGTTACCACTAAATTTTAAAAATTTTTTTATTAAGTAAATAAAATTAATTGAATAGGACCATAGCTTTATTAGTGTTCCCCACTTGCTTATAAAACCCAGAAAAAAAATTAAGTAAAAAAAAAAGTTTTTAAATTTAAAAAAAAAAAAAAATCTGAAATATGCCCTTTTTTGAAGAATGACCCAAATAGCAAATCACAATGTTTCGTGGGATTTACAATAAAAATCATTTTCACGATCAGGTTTAAAGGAATTGAAGCATCATCATATATTTTGGCATGGTGTCCATATAACAGAAAATTACTAAATGAGCTATTATGAACTCACCCCCCCAAACCATGAAAAAATGAATTGTATTACATAATATTATCATAACATTATATTTCTTATTAGCTATGCTATGCTATATAATTTTCATTAATTAAGGGTTAATATAATTAGCATATTTGGGGTCATACTTAGCAAAATTCCACTTGACCTGGCTTGGATTAAGGATTCTGTTATACTTGGCAAGTTAAATCCATTTAAATTAATTGTATTACAGTCAAAGATCTATAATCCGCACAAGTTGGGGCCAAAGGTTGCACGGATTATGGAATATTGCGGATTATAGAGAAGAATGGGTTATGCGTCATTTTATTAAACTTAGACAGCATTTTAATTCTATAATCAGTATAATATGGAAAGATAAATAGGAAATCTAGTTATTAAATTAATAAGTAATTTCAAAAAATGCATTTTTAAGTTATTTTATTTTAAAAATTTACATATATCTTCTTCTATCTATATGTCATTTTCATAGTTACACTTTATCCTGCATATTTCTTAATAATTTGAAGCTAATATTTAGACCACTTCAGTCAAACATATACTTCGCTTATAACTCTCCACAAACTTTAAAGCTTGTACTAAAGTAAACCAATTTTTCATTAAAAGACTTAAAAAAACACAAGCAACCAATTTACAAAAGACAAACTCAAGTAGAAGCCAACAGTGGTAAACACATTCACGTGGGACTGTTCACAAACATTAGCAGAGAAAAAAGCGCCTACTTTCTTTCATTACAAACGCGAATTACTATGCTTTCCGTTATTCATTTTGCACTTTGCATATGCGTTACAGTAAAAAGTAAAATCAATACTAGATGACACGTGAGCCGTAAATTCATAAACATCAACTCATCAGCTGTGCTTGTTGCCAAATTAAGAACGTAAATAGAATGAAAATAAAAAGAGCTCCCCGGCTAAAGCTTAATTTCCTGAACGATCGGATCTCGAGAGATCAATCAGAGTTCGTCTGTAGTTGAAGGTGTCGGGCCATTATATGCCGACATATGGCGATACTGGTCCAGCAAAAATAACTGGAATCGTAAGCTGTGTCGCATCGCAAATAGTAACTTTTAAAATGATATTCACTTTTCAAATTAAAATGTTTTATAATAATTCTTTGCTAACATAATAATTTAAAATAATGTTTCTTTACTTTAAAATGCATTTCTAATATTTAAAATAGTTTCTGTAAAATAATTTGTATTTTTATATTTCACTTATTTAACTGTGTATTATTGTGCATCTTTTGACTGTAACTGTACCTTCTACCAGTTAACATTTTTTGACCTAATAAAGTTTGCGTGCTTGTTCTAAAAACTTAATTTTATCGTTATTTTTATTTAAAAAGCATGTAGTGTGAATTAGTCTTGGTAAAAAGATTACCGCTGTCGACGATCGCATAAGATTGGTTTTAAAGATTAGTTATAAAAGTTATTATTCTTGTTAGCTACACGTACTAAAATCGGTAGCTACAATTGGTGACCCTCGTTAACATAACTTATTCAAAATGCCTCTTACTGACCAAAACTCCGGATCAGCAGAAGCTAGCAAAGTTAGTATCAAAATTCCCCCATTTTGGACAGAAAAACCTGAAATATGGTTTGTTACAATTGAAGCGCAATTCAAGATAGCCGGAATTACATGCGACGAAACTAAGTTCAATTATTTGATCGCACAGTTGACCCGAAGTTTATGGAGAATTTATGGGACATAATTCAAAATGACACTCCAAATAAGTATGCAGTCGCGAAAGACAGACTTTTAAGCACTTTTAAAGAAAGCGAAAATTTGCGCATCAAACGACTTCTCACTGGACTGGAATTAGGAGATTTGAAGCCCAGCCAACTCTTACGTAAGATGCAAGCATTAGGCGATACGAAGGACGTTTCAGACAAAGTGCTCAGAACTCTCTGGTTAGAAAAGCTCCCGGATTCAGTGAAAAACATAATTGTTGTCAGTGATGAAGATTTTGAAAAATTGGCCAAAATGGCTGATAAAATCACTGAACTGAACCCTAATATGGAACTTGCCAAAGTTGATAAAGAGACTCCCAGCTATGCAGCCCTCTTGGATAAGATCTCCAGCTTGGAGCAGCAGATTGCAAGTTTGCATATTCAACGATCTGGTAGTCGTACTCCTCATCGCCGTGCTGGCAGATACAGAAGTCAATCCCGCAAGCGTTATGATCCTAATGGTAAGCTTTGCTATTACCACTTCAGATTTGGAAAAAAAATGTCTTCCTGAGAAATGTAAACAACCCTGTAGTTGGCAACAAGCGGAAAACTCCTCCCAGCAGTAGAGTCAGCGGCAAGTCCTGCTGCAAAGAACATAAATTGCCGCAACTACAGACTATTTGTTCATAACAAAAAACTGGTGTGCGCTTCTTAGTCGATAGTGGTGCTGATGTGGCCTTGGTTCCAGCAAACGTAAAAGCAGAACAACCATGCTCATATGTGTTATATGCTGCCAATGGTACTGAAGTACCAACTTATGGTATAAAAACACTGACACTAGATCTTGGTTTACGGTGTGCATTTCATTGGTGCTGATTTTCTGCATCATTTTCATTTGCTTATTGACATACATAAACATAAATTAATTGATGACATCACACAATTGTCTGTAAAAAGTGAAATTTCAACAGTTTCTGATGAGTGTTTTATAACTACGTTTGATCGTACATCCCAATTTAGTGACTTATTAAATTTATATCCTGATATTACGAAACCTAATATTTTAAATAAATCAGTTAAACATTACATTGAAACAACAGGTCCACCAGTGCATTCCAAGGCACGACAACTAAATCCTGAAAAGCTTGCGTTGGCCAAACAGGAGTTTCAATTCATGCTTGACAATAACATAATCCGACCTTCAAAATCCCAATGGGCCAGTCCCCTTCATTTGGTTAATAAAAAAGATGGCACCCTAAGACCTTGTGGGGATTACAGAAGATTAAACGACAAAACGATTCCAGACAGATACCCCATACCCCGAATTGAAGATTTTCATAACATATTAAAAGATACAGTTATTTTCTTTAAGCTTGATTTAATCAAAGCATATTATCAAATTCCATTAGCTGAAGAAGACAAGCCCAAAACTGCAATAATTACCCCATTCGGATTGTTTGAGTTCAATGTCATGAGTTTTGGCCTCCGGAATGCTCCTGCCAAGTTCCAGCGATTTATTAATCAAGTTTTTCAGGGGTTAGATTTTTTGTTTCCCTATTTGGATGATGTGCTAGTTGCTTCGAGCTCAGAAGCCGAGCATAAGGAGCACCTAAAAATAGTATTTGAGAGATTAAATAAGTATGGCCTGCGCATTAATGTTGCAAAATCAATAATGGGAGTTAACCAAATTGAATTTTTGGGATACCTCATTAATGAGAAAGGTTCCTCACCCCTTCCAGCTAAAGTCCAAATTATCCTAGATTATAAATTGCCAGAAACCCTGCACGATCTACGTACCTTTCTTGGTATGATTAATTTCTATCGCAGATACCTGAAAGATGCAGCACAAACCCAAGCACTGCTTCATGAGATGTTAAAAGGTGCAAAGAAAAAGGATCGCAGAAAAGTCCCTTGGACAGATGAAAGTATCCAGCAATTTGAAAAGTGCAAAGCTGATCTAGCTAATGCTGCACTTCTGTGTTTTCCAAAACCTGGACTCCCATTATCTCTATGCACAGATGCTTCAGATTGGGCAATTGGTTCAGTTTTAGAACAATTTGAAGACAACATGTGGAAGCCAATTGGTTTCTATTCGAAAAAACTTAACGAAACTCAGAAAGAGTACAGTACGTATGACCGTGAGTTATTGAGAATCTATCTTTCCATCAAACATTTTAAATACATTTTGGAAGGTCGCGAATTCACAATTTGGATAGATCATAAGCCTTTAATATTTGCTTTCAAACAGAAAAATGAAAAAGCTTCTCCAAGACAGTTGCGCCAGCTCCAGTATATCTCTCAATTTCCTACCAACATCCAACACATTAGTGGCAAAGATAATGTGGTTGCTGACACCTTGTCTAGAATAGAAACAGTCTGCGTTATCGACTATGATGAAATAGCTCAAGAGCAAAGTAATGATGCAGAATTCAAAGAATTATGTTCTAGTGAAACATCTTTGGACTTCAAACCTTACACTCTGGCATCTGGAAAAACATTATGGTGTGATACATCCCACAACAAGATTCGCCCATACATTCCTCCTAAATTCAGGAGAGAACGCTTTCATCAAGTCCATGGCTTGTCACACCCAGGCATAAAATCTACCGTTAAAGAGATGGCTGCCAGGTTCATTTGGCCAGGAATCAATAAGCAAGTAAAAGAATGGGCTCAAACATGTACTAATTGTCAAAAGACCAAGGTAAATAGACATACCAAATCTAAATTTTCTACTTATCAATAACCTGATGAAAGATTTAATGTTGTGCATATTGATTTAATTAGACCTTTGCCCCCATCTGATGGACATATTTATTGTTTAACTTGCATCGATAGATTTTCTTGTTGGACAGAAGTTGTCCCTTTGCCTAAAAATAGTGCTGAAACAGTGAGCAAAGTATTTTATGAGCATTGGATTTGTAGATTCGGTTTGCCAGGAACAATCATAACAGATCAAGGTAAACAATTTAAGTCTCAGTTGCTCAAAAACTTAGCAGAAATTTGTGGTGCAAAACTTTGAACATCAATACCATACCATCCACAATGTCAGGGCAAAGTTGAAAGCTTTCACAGAACTTTAAAAACAGCTATTAAAGCACACAACAATGTGAAATGGACTGAAATTTTACCAACAGTGCTTTTAGGACTAAGATCAGTTATCAGAAGTGACACGAATCATTCCGTAGCACAGATGGTTTATGCTACAAATATCAGACTGCCAGGTGAATTTTTTGATAAAACCACAGTCAGTATAGATTCTGACATCTTTGTAACTCAGCTACAGAATTATATGGAGCAATTAAAACCTATGCTTACAAAACAGGCAACACAATAAACAATATTTGTGCACAAGGATTTAAAATCTTGCTCCCATGTGTTTATTAGGGTAGGCCGAGTAAAAAAACCCTCTGGAAACAGCCTACCAAGGACCTTTTTTGGTAGTCAATAAATATGATAAATATTATACCTTGCTAATAAAAGGCAAAAATGTCAATA
This sequence comes from Maratus speculifer, assembly GCA_964019185.1. Classification (NCBI taxonomy): domain Eukaryota; kingdom Metazoa; phylum Arthropoda; class Arachnida; order Araneae; family Salticidae; genus Maratus; species Maratus speculifer. Next base: position 395,552 of record CAXHSM010000423.1, on the reverse strand, counting down.
CCTCAATTGACCGGCTTAAGCCAGCCTATATGTTGACACATGGTGAAATTCCAGAGAATAGTAACATGCCTAGTCACTCACATACTCCACAAGTCACTTCTGATGATCAAATATTGCCTTCAACAACACGTTGTGGCAGGAAAGTTAATTTGCCAGATCGCTTTAAAGATTGATTGTCAATTTTTATTCTTGATTAATTTATTAATGATTGTGTTATAATATTTCTTAATTCCTTTTATATATACTTTTTATATTTATCCTATTCTTGCTTATTTTATGATATGATTTCTAATATTGAATTACATGTTTAAATTAGCATGATTTCATACAGTGTTTAAGTTGAGTAAATAGTCTTCAATTTTAGTAACCATTAATATTTATAATCTCATAGATTTCAGATAATTTTCTTTTATATGAGATTATTTAAACTTACAACAAGACGTTACTCTGAGTAATAATAATTTTATGATATAATTTATAATATTACTTTTTTTCTTCCTCCAATGGTGGATAAAGTTGCATTTATAGTTGTTGCATTTATATTAAATTAATAACAATTCTATACTATTTTAAAATTAATGTCTCACTGAAAACAGACATAGATTTTTGTGTGATATATACAAGATTATTTTTTTCCATTAAATTATTTACATTGTTATTTTCAAATGTAATTATTTATTGTTTACCATGATTTTTGTTATCGTAACTTAGTTACTGGTAGGGGAGTAATGTCGGGCCATTATATGCCGACATATGGCGATACTAGTCCAGCAAAAATAACTGGAATCGCAAGCTGTGTCGCATCGCAAATAGTAACTTTTAAAATGATATTCATCTTTTCAAATTAAAATGTTTTATAATAAATCTTTGCTAACATAATAATTTAAAATAATTTTTCTTTACTTTAAAATGTATTTCTAATATTTAAAATAGTTTTCGTAAAATAATTTGTATTTTTATATTTCATTTATTTAACTGTGTATAATTGAGCATCCTTTTGACTGTAACTGTACCTTTTTGCAGTTAACGTTGTTGATCAAATAAAGTTGGTGTGCTCGTGTCTCTCGCTCGAGCATGTGTTTAAAAACTTAATTTTATCGTCATATTTATTTAAAATTATGTAGTGTAAATTTTTCTTGGTGGAAAAAAGGATTACCGCTGTCGACGACTGAATATGGTTGGTTTTTTTAGATGAGTTATAATAGTTATTTCGCTTGTTAGCTACACGTGCTAAAATCGGTAGCTACAAGTCCAACAATAATGGTATTCATTTTTGGCTGATGCACCACTTCGCTTCCGACAGACATGGATCATTAGATTCCCCTATCACTACTCTTCCATAAGATAAAAGAATTTTTCTTGTGTTCGATGACTTAGGGTTTTGTGAGGTCGGCTCTTGGACTAAAACCTTTCCGCTCTCATGACTGGAATAGGTGGCGAACATCTTATTTGGAAAAACCAGGTGCTCTCCACGGATCTCGATAAATGGCATTTATTTCTTACTTCTGCAAGAAGTAAATATTAGATTCGTGAAAATGTTCGAAATCCGATTTTGAACAGATAGACATATTTTAGGAGTCAGAGATCCCGAAAGATATGTTTTTACAAAATGTCTGTCTGTGTGTATGTGACAAAAATTTGTGGGCGCTCTATCTCTATCTTATGAACTAATACATGGAATTTTCCAAAACTTTAGATTCTGCTAGATCTTGACATAAGCTAAATCTGATTAGTGTTTGGTGTATATCGCTCAACAAGTGGCTTTGCGATGCTACATTATTCACATTAACCATATTTTAAAAACTAGTGCAAGGATTTTCATAAAACTTTAGATTTAGTTAATACTTGATATAAGATGGTACTGATTACATTTTGATGTATATCATATAACAGGTGGTGCTGCTATGTTGCATTTTTCAGAAAGTATTGACGTGCCTAAGAAAGCAGAAAGTTTTGGGATTGCCACATCTGACTAACTCCTAAACAATTAAAATACTTTGTGATGAAAATTAAAGTGATCAAATGATAAGCTTACACTAATCATATATATAAATTGAGTAAACATGCCGAATAAATATTCAATAAATTATTTATATAATTTTAGAGAAATACCAAGCTCAAGCAGGGAGCAAAGAATAAACGATAATGAGAAATGATTAATCTAAATTCTTTGGAAATTTAAAAAAAATATATATATAATAAATAAGATTTTTTTTTTATTTATAAAAAAAAATTAGCATATTTCTCTTCTATTTTTAAAAGTGTTTCTTCAGTAAAACCTCTGCTATCATTTAACTTATTGAGGGAAAATTTACTCTTTTCACGTCCAATTAATTTTTTATTTTTGGCAAAAGTTATTTTACAGTAAAATAACAAAATTAAAACTATGAAAAAGTTTTACTGAAAAATAATGAAGAGGTCTAGAGTTATTTGGTTTTTATCAAAATGACAACTATGACAGTTAAACAAAAATTTTGCAATTTTTTATTTTATAAATAAATGCTAAACCAAAAAAGATGTGATAACAGTAAATGCAAGGACATATGCAGGGTTCATACTCAGATTTAACATAATAAAAATACAAGAGATTTTCAAGAGGTATCTATTTAGTGTGAGACAAATGCTTTTTTAAATATTGGTTATCAGATAATCCTCTGGAAAACATATCACACAAACAAATCATTTTCTCCCATATCAATCATGAGTTGTCTTTCTAGTTGACAGAAAATTCTTTGGAACAAATTTCAGAAACAAAAAGAATTTATCCTGTATGCGTCAAGAGATGCTTTCTTAGATTGCAACTGTGAGAAAATCTCTTGGAACATACTTCACAAGCAAAAGGTTTTTCACCTGTGTGCGTCAAGAGATGCTTTCTTAGAACACCATTTTGAGAAAATCCTTTGGAACATATTTCGCAAACAAAGGGTTTTTCACCTGTGTGCGTCAAGAGATGACTTTTTAGATGACTATCTTGAGAAAATCCTTTGGAACATATTTCGCAAACAAAGGGTTTTTCACCTGTATGAATCAAGCGATGCTTTCTTAGATGACCATTTTGAGAGAATCCTTTGGAACATATTTCACAAGAAAAAGGTTTTTCTCCTGTATGAATCAAGATATGTTTTCTCAAAGTACTTTTATCAGAAAATCCTTTAAAGCATATATCACAAACAAAAGGTTTTTCACCTGTATGTATCAAGAGATGGGTTCTTAAGTCACGATTCTGAGAAAATCTTTTGGAACATATTTCACAAATAAAAGGCTTTTCTCCTGTATGCGTCAAGAGATGGCTTCTTAGACTTATATTCTGAGAAAATCTCTTGGAACACAATTCACAAGCAAAGGGTTTTTCTCCTGTATGAGTCATAAGATGGCTTCTTAGCCTTATATTCCGAGAAAATCCTTTGGAACATACTTCACAAATAAAAGGTTTTTCTCCGGTATGCGTCAAGAGATGCCTTTTTAGATGAAATTTACGAGAAAATCCCTTGGAACATATTTCACAAACAAAAGATTTCTTTTCTGTATCAATGGAGGAATGTATTCCCTTATTCCCATTTTGAGGAACAAAGTGAACTTCACTGGCGGAAGAATTTTCTTCTGTTATTGATGACATTTTCTTAATTTTGAACGACAACAGATTATTTTTCGAAGCAGCAATATGAAAATATTGTTGTCATTTTCATCCAAGGACAATTACTGAACTTCAGCAAAAACTGTTTTATCTATCTACGAATAAAAAAAGGAGAATGAAAAATAATAAACAAAACATTTTAGAATAAACTGCACTAAGTTTTAACTATGAATTAAGTAGCAGATTTAACAAGTTTCTTTTCATTAAACAGTACAAAATTCATGCATGAAATTATCAAATTATCTATTCTTAGGTATGGCTTAGTTGGCGACTTTTTTGTTAAGAATACAGACGCATATGCATAGGTTGTGCATGCGATACCAATAAGGACTGCCATAACTCATATCGAGCTGTCCCATTATCGAACTGATAAAAACTGAAAAGCTATTTTATTAATCACTTGTAAATATATTTTTTTTACTATCTTTGCAAGAAAAAAGTATTGGATTCATGAAAATGGTTCGAATTCCAGTTTTCGACGGATTTACACGTTTTAGGGGTCAGAGTTTCCAAAAAACATGTTTGTACAAAATGGCTGTCTGTGAGTTTGTGGTTGTCTGTATGTGACCCAAATTTTGCGAGTGTTCTATCTCAAGTAACGTAATTTAATAAAAATTTATCATAAGAACTAATGCACGAAGTTTAATAAAAAATTATATTCAGGTAGTTCCTGATATAGATTGATGCTGAGTAGCTTTTTTCGTAACAAATGGCGCTTCTCTTCTGCGTTTATCTCGATTTCCACAATAGCTATATCTTAAGAATTACTTGTCGGATTTTCATAAAATTTTAGATTCCAAAATATAATCTTTGACATAATATGGTTCTGATTATAATTTGATATATATCTCCCAATAAGTGGTACTGCTATGCGGAATTATTCAAGATTATCGCAATAGCTCTTTCTCAGGAAGTTTTTATGAAACTTCAGAATAAGTTAGTCCCTGATGTAGATTAGAATTGTTTAATTTTCTGAGTAAATTGGTCAGAAGATGGCCTACTATGCAGAATTATTCACGATTATCACAAAAGCTCTATCTCAGGAACTAATGCACGAATTTTTATGAAACCCCAGATTCAGTTACTTCCTCATATAAAATTAGTATTCTTTAGTTTTTAGAGTAAATTGCTCATCAGGTGGCGCCACTATGAAGCATTGTTCATGATTATCGGAATAGCTCAGTCTCAATAGCTATAGCACAAATTTTCACCAAACTTTAAATTCAGTTAGTTCCTAATATAAATTAGAATTCTTTAGTTTTCGGAGTAAATCGCTGAACAGGTGGCGCTTCTGTCCAGTTTTTTTTTACGATTCCTGCGATGTTTCTGTATCAAATACTAATACACAGATTTTTATCAAATTTCAGATGCAGTTAGAACTTGAAATATTTTTTTGCAGATAAGATTTTAATGTAAATTACCTAACCGGTGACGCCGCTAAGTTTAATTATTCTAGGAGTATTAACGTGTATGACATAGAAGAAAGTTTTGGGATTACCACATCCGACTAGTTTTTAAGTCTAATTAGCTTTATCATAATATACAGGATATCTCAAAATTTTATTTTAAAAAACGAATAGGCATACAACAAAAACGAGTTAATCGATAGATAGAGTAACTCACAAAGTTTTTTTTCTACAGCATCTTTCTGGCCATAGAAAGAAAATATGGTGCAAGAACAAAACATAAAATGTTATTGAAGATTTTAGTTATACAAAAAACTGCGGATCTCCTGAGGAAACCTCTAGGGCTTGAAATGTTCATATATTAAAACCAGTGATGCTACTATGTTTCGTTTGTATGAAGATATTAACGTCTATGAAACAGAAGAAAGTTTTGGGACTGCCACATCCAATTATTTTATATATATATACATTGTAAAAAATATGACTATTTTGCTGCATCGTCACTCCCCCGCTTTTATAGAATATCACTCTTTTAGCCAATGAGAATGTTCTATGATAGCCTGAAGTAGTCGTTTTCTATTCCCAAATGATATCCAAACAAGATCTTTACTTCTTTGCTGTCCATATAGTCAGCCCCAACTAGAGATGTAAATTTTCCGGAAAAATATAAGTGGTGAAAAAAAAACGGAAAAATTGATTTTTATGATTGTTTCTCCCAAATAAATTATATTTTCTTAGAGAATATTATAATAATAAACATTTTTTCCTATTTATTTGTATTAAAAGAAAATTGTTTTCACTTTATATTACAAAATAAAAAGAAAGTAGCAAAACCTGCTTTTAAAAGTTTAGTTTTTTTTTTCACAGCCTAAGAATTTTTATTAAACGCTATTGTTTGTTATATCATATCTCTGTTGAAATGATTTTTTAGTTACATGCTTAGCTACCAATTGACCTAATGTAAAAACCTGAGCCAATATGTCTGCAATTTGGAATGAAATAAATTATGCATTCCATTTTCATAAGTATAGTTTTTAAGTAAATGATATTAGTTTAAAGAAATAAATTATAGCAGTTTTGTCATTTTTATGAATATCTGTATAAAAAATTTCCATTTTTTGTTTAAAAAAATTATATTTTTTAATATTACATTTTTTTCTTACAATTATAATTTCATTTCCTTTAAAAAAAATACGTTTAGCTTTGGTATAACTTTTCAATCTCAACTCAAAAAAGTTTTGATTTATTTTTATAATCTAAATTCAAACAAAACTAAGTTTTAGTTCAGCTTATTGAGGTCTGTTACTAAAAAACAGCATAGGATTTATTGACTGTTAGATTTTTACTCACTAAAACCAGGGAAATATTTTTTTTAAGTTTAATTAAATGTAATTTTTTTTCTTTTAATCCTTAAATCTGGTATTCCATTCTTGAGTAAGAAACCATATTCAATAATGTTTCCATATGCTAATTTCATATTTCTAAGAGTGAAACTCAAAAGGTATGAAAACAGAACACTACAAATAGAAAATGCTCTCCATTTGAGAATTAACAAAAGCAGTTACACACACAGATAAACTTTTACTGTGCTTTAGAAAACTACTATAATTCAAACTTTAATCAAGATCGAAAGTATAATTTGGAAAATAGTTACTTGTAATAAAATAAGGATTTTTTTTCATAGCAGTTGTACTTTTCTAATGCAAACTGCCCATGTTTTGCAACATTACTGTATATTATGGAGTTAAAACGGAGGTCAATTTTAGACTGAATACCTTGAAAAAACATTGAATTAATAAGCTCAGGGCTTGAAATTCAAATTTTCAAAAGAGGGGAGTCTCCCTACCAACATTTACAAACGGAGGGGAGTTTAGCTGTTTGGGAGGGAGAAAAAATCTTTAAAACTCACTATTATTTTATGTGCTACAAAAAAATTACAATACAGACATAAATAATATTGAAGCAATTTTTATCAACAGCTCAGAATAATTATGCAAAATGTGTTAAAAAAAAAGGCAAACTTTTGTACTGTCTAGTCTTTACAATTGGTAATTTACCTCCCGGTGCTAACTATTTTTCTTACAGGTCTAGTAAACTCTGTTTTTGGTTTAGCTCGTTTTTAAATTGAGTGTAGATTTTTGCAAGTTGGATTCAGGTTAAACCCAATTTTACAAAAATTAGTTTAATATTATTCCCGATTAAAAACTATGCATATAATAATACACACATATATTTGTGCGTCTGCTCTCTTTAGAAAGAGACGGCTGCATTTTCCGTAGCCTTCTGACTAAAGACATGTTTTTTTGCGATTTTTCGACAAAATTTGTATTTTTTTCATGGCTTTTTGACAAAATTTGCATTTTTTCTGCAACTCTTCATCTAAATTCACGCCTTTTTTGCGAATCTTTGACGAAATTTACATTTGTTATTGGCTCTTCGATTAAATTCGCGTTTATACTGTGACCCTTTTTTATGAAATTCACACTTTTAGCGACTTTCTGGTGAAATTCACATATTTCTTTCGTGATACTTTGTCGATTTTTTTTTTCGCGTTTTTTACGCGTTTTTCGCGTCATTATTTTTGTAGAGACCAAATTAACATTTATTAAGCGACCCCAGTTTGATTCTGTTATGAATTTTCCAAAAATTTAAATTATTCGGGTCTTTTTTTTTAAAAAAAACTGACATCAATCTTAAAATTTCGGGCAAGAATACATATATTAAGAATTTTACACAAATGGTCGCCGAAAAAAATCAATTTTATAAATCACTCGTAGAAAAATCATTAATTTCTTCAGAAGATCGCTGGGAAAACGGAAATTTTGTGAGAATGTTGTGAAAAATCGCAAATTTCGCCAGATCATGAAAAAACACAATTTCGTCTGAAGATCGCAGAAAAAAAGCAAATTTTTTCAGAAGATCATGGAAAAACACAAATTTCGTCGATGAATAATGAAAAATCACAAATTTCACTAAAGAATCGAAAAAAAAGCACATTTTTTTCACGGATCACAGAAAAAAAAATTTTAAGAATCGTGGGAAAACGAAAACAATCTCAAAAAACCGCTAACTTCGCAAAAAATCACGAAAAATGGCCAATTCTGCCAAACAATTGCAAAAAACAAAAAATTTTGTAAAAAGATCGTGAAAAATCAACTAATTTCGCAAAAATTTCTAAAAATCTGGAAATTTCGTCCAAAAAATTATGAAAAATCAACAAATTTCTTCAAAAAAATCTTGAAAAATTTGCAAATTTCGTTAAAGGCTACAAAAAAAAAAAAAACACATAGTGTCTAAACTGAATTCCTCTCTAGGCACACACTGCAATAATCTTTAAAAAAATTGTTGCGAAATTTAGGTTTTTTTTTATTAAGAATCATCCCTGAAGCGACTCTTTGACGAATTTGACGTTTTTCCCACAATCTTTTCTAGAAATTTACATTTTTTTTTTCCTTGATCCGTTGACGAAATTTTCGTTTTTTCGCAGTAAAAAACTTGCAAAATGTGTCAATCAATCGCACGAAAATATCACAAAATTCAGAAAACAGTCACAGAAGTTAATCGTACATTCAAAATGCAGTTTTATTCCCTTTCTTTTTAAATGTGGAAATTTTTTGGGCGGGAGGCTTCCGCCCACATTATTCTTCTTTTTGGGCGCGAATCCCGCCCTCAAATTCAAGCCCTGCAGCTACAACGAAATCTTGCAGAATATTAGTGCCACCTATAGGGTAATTTACACCAAAAACTAAGTAACATTAATATATATCAGGAACTGGCTGCAGCTGTAACTTAAAAAAAATCACCCTTTAGCTTTTGAAATACAGCTATTGCGATAATCATGAATAATGCAGCATAGCAGTGTCATCTGTTGAGCGATTTACATCAAAAAGTAATGAGCACGAAATTATATCAGGGTTTAACTTAATCTGAAGTTTTATAAAAATCCATACTTTAGTTCTTGAGATAGAACTATTGTGGAAAACATGAATAATGCAGCATAGCAGCGCCATCGGTTGGGCAATATACATTAATAACTAAACAACTCGAGTTTATATCAAGGTGTAACTGAATCTAAAGCTTTGTGAAATTATGTACGTCAGTTCTTGAGATAGAGTGCCAATAAAATTTTCGTCACATACAGACTCACAGATATTTTTCAAAAAACACCAAACCGTGTTCAGAACCTTCTAAAACGTTTAAGTACACCAAAAACTGGAAGTCAAAATTTCCACAAATTCAATGATTACTTCTTGTAAAGACAGAAAAATGTAATAAATGCATGCTTTAAATTTTGTGTTAAAATTTTAATTTTACCATTTCCATTAATCGGTATATTATTGAAATAATTTTGCACATGAATTAATTTTTTAAAAGGGAAGTTGCATTTAATTATGTATCTAGATTTTTTCATGTAATCCTGTTTTTTTTTTTGAAATTGTGAACTTCTTGTATATACTTGTACAAAATATAATCAGAATTTCTAAATTAGAAATTATTACTATATTTAGGTTCTTATTTGGACATTTTTAATAAGGTTAATCATACATATATACAACTTGATAAGATTCAGTTGTTATATGGCATGAGATTCTTTTTTCTTCGATCACTGCATTTGTAAATGATTCAATTTGTAGATTAAACTTTTTCCTGAAATGTATTTTTCAAGAGAAATTTTGCGAAGGGTCTTGTGTTTCAAACTAGAAAAAAATGTGAAGGATCTTTTCATGTCTTCTCAAACAGATTTCTGCTGAAAGATAAGATTAACCACATTAAAGTTTTCATGTGGGACACTCAACATAAAAATAAATTAAATTAAAAGTATAAGAATGTAGCTACGACAAAATTTTCAATATATTATTTTATAAATGAAATTTCAATTTTTCCAGTTTGGAAAAATTGAAAAATAAGTCTTCAGAACAAAACTGAAAAAAAAACGGTTTTTTCCCCAATTTTTCTGAGTATTCCCATATCTTTACATATAATATTAAAAGATTTTGGAAAAGAATACTGAAATAAAACGAAATTTGTAGCACACTACGCAACAGAGTTAAATTTCTTTTCTTTGAGAGGTAAAATTTTATACAGAATGCTGTGTTTAAATAAGATATGCAGAAGGGAACAAAAAACAAACTATCCAATAAGTGTGGCAAAAGCAAACTTAAGAAGAAAGATTTTTCTTCTACATATAGACACTGCATTGACTTATGTAGATTATGGGTTGAATAATAATGAGCCGCTCCTGGTTTTTTTATGCATGAGAAAAGGTAAATAAGGAATGGTATGATCATTTGTTGTAATAATGTAGAATTGTGACTGAAAAAAAAATATGATGGATTTGGTAGGGGATTGACACCATTTATATCCACCCCGGGTGTCATCCATCCTAGCTACGCGACTGCTGGTATTTAAGTATTCACTGAAAATGAAAAATATCAGAGCTGTACTCCCATACCAATTATGCAATGTCTTGTGTAAAATTTAAGCACAGTGATAAGTAGTAGACAAATTATTACTCATTGATTGATGCCAGTTACATCTTAACATGATTTATGATAGAATTAATAAGAGCTGAAAGTGTAAGAGATTCAGACAACCTTTATTAAATTTCAAATAAGACACAAACCATGCTCCTTGAGCATAACAGCTTAATATTGAATGTTTCTATGCATTCAATATATGGTAGATGATTAACTCATTTTGTATATATTATACAAATTTTTAAAGTTCTGTTTTTTATTTAAATAAAAAAAAACCACATATTTTCAAGGTAACAAACAAAAATTTGGGTTTCAATAAAAGTTAGACACTCTGTAAATTGAAGTGAAATAATGAATAATCCTAACAAACTGCATAAAAACACACCTCTTCTTGAAGCTTTTATGTGAAATATTAAAACACCCTTTAAACTCTAATCACTAAATTTTAACATTTGTAATACATACTATCAATTTTCAAATATATTTGCTGCAGCACATTCCTTTTATGTGAAGCTTAACATTTGATACCACCTGATAAAAAAGAAATAAATTACAATTAATATTTTAAAACAAGAAATAAATTATAAAAACCTTTATAAAACAAGACATTAATTTGCACTTTATACTATTGTCATAAACAATCACAAGAAATTCTTTGCAAAATAATGCCATTGAAATTTACACTTAAAATGCATTATATATTTTCATTAATGATTTAAACTAATTGTTTGCTTTAGCAATTTTAATGTTCAAAAATAAAAATGTAAAATCATTTTTAAAAAGTCAACTAAATAAATTATATTCAAAACAAATTAAACAGTTTAAAATTTCTAAATGTAACATAATTTTAAAGTGGATAGTAATGCAGTAAAACCCCGGTTATTCGAAAAGCATGGGACCATAGATTTTTCGGTGAACCGGGGTTCCATAGGAATTTTCGGATAATCATGGTTCTATAGGAACTTTAGAATAACCGACAAGTAGGACTGGGCGGTAAAGAGATTTCTTAAATCGATTTATCATCCATCTAACATCACGATTTAGTGCTACATCGTGATTTAACTCTAATTTTACCCTCTATAATATAAAACCTATCATTATGCAGAAGGGAACAAAAAACAAACTATCCAACGAGTGTAGCGAAAGCAAACTTAAGAAGAAAGATTTTTCCTCTACATATAGACACCTCATTGACTTGTGTAGATTATGAGTTGAATAATAATGAGCCGCTCTTGTCTTTTTTTATGCATGAGAATGATAATAAGGAGTGATATGATCATTTATTGTAATAACGTAGAATTGTGACTGAAAAAAATATTGGATTTGGGAGGGAAGGTGACACCATTTACATCCGCCCCGGGTGTCATCCATTCTTGCTACGGCACTGCTGGCATTTAAGTATTCATTGAAAATGAAAAATATCAGAGCTGAACTCCCATACCAATTATGCAATGACTTGTGCAAAATTTAAGCACAGTGTTAAGTACAGTCAAAGATCGATAATCTGTGCACCCATAACCCGCAATTTTCTATAATTCGCATTACTTTAAAAATGTAAACAATGAAATAAATGCTTTAAAAAATTTACAAATTTGTGATCCAAAAATGACTTTATAAAACAAATAATAAAAAAAAAATTGAAAAAAAAATCATAATAAAACATCTACATTTTTTTAATTTAACTCTTTTATTTTACTAACAGTAAAAAATAAACTATATTACAGAACATATGTTATTATTTTTATTTAAATGCACATATATATTAATTTTTTAATAAAATAACTTTAAAAAGGCATTTTTTGAGGTAGCATATTGATTATTTATTTTTTCATCTTATACTAATTATGGAAATAAAATGCTATCTAAGAATAATAAAATGACATATAATCCATAATACGCTATAAACCACAATACTCCATAATCCGCACAACATTTGGCCCCAACTTGTGCGGATTATAGAACTTTGACTGTAGTAGACAAAGTATTAGTCATCGATTGATGCCAGTTACATCTTAAGGCCCTACATCAGTAACGCTCCGAGATAGAACGGCTAATGTTATTTCAATGGAAGAAATTTATCGCTTTCATTCCTTTGCATTTTGCTCAAATTTAATAATTTTTGTTGTTTTGAAAACCTGTAGGTTTAAAGTATGCACGTCATTCTGAAATTTTATTTCTTTTTTGAATTTTAAGGCGATACAAGTGCGTTATTTTATAGTCTTTAAAATTCACCTTTAATGTCTTATTACGAAAAATCTGTTTGACATTTTAAAATTTGGTAAAACAGCATGCAGAGTTTAATTATTTAGCTTTCAGAAAATGTTTTTTATTTTGATTTTTAAAAAAATTTAATCTATGCTATTTGTATAAAAAGTTGAAGCACTTTGATTTAAAAGAGTCGAAAATGGTGTTTAACTCCGCCTTTAAAAGGGAGACGCCTTAAGAGTAATTAGGGTGAAAGACGATATGGGTTTACCCTGTAGGGAGTCTTACAGGGACGAAGGTGTAAAATCTTGCCTGTGGCTATTAGTAAAATGTTGTTTGCTGCTTTAGGATGAAAAAATAAAAACATCCTTTTCTGAATGCATGATATCTCACGCAAGAAGTTCGATCAGAAATGAATTTCAGAAATGATGTAAATACATGTTGATTTCAAAAAGTTTGTTTAACTAAACATCTAATCTCAAATGTACTTTAAAAGCATTATTGATTTCGAATAAAAACAGATTTACCATTTTTATTATTTTTCTTCCATATATTTGAAGTTTAATTTCTAAAAAAGATTGTTTAATTGCGTACAACATCAAAGTGATACATTCGTTAATTCATAAAACATAACAAAATTAACTTTTTGTCATCTGCAGTCGACAAAGGGAAAAGAAGAAAGGGCAGAAAGAAAATAACAATGGTTCTGACATTAAAAATGAATAGATATATTCGCGAATAAATACATTTGTATTAAATTTTTCTATATCTTTTTTTTTTTTTTTTTTTTTTTTTTTTTTGTATCATTCTTTTAGACAATTCTTAATGAATTAGTTTAAATGTTCCTTTTCATAAATATTTCATAAATATTTCTATTTTAATCAATAAAAGTTTGCAGTATACCCACTCTAAAATATAAAGTAATTATTATGCAATTCATGATTAAATTGGATAACACTAATTTAAAAGATAGAAATATATTTATTTTGACACTTCTATCGAAAATTATGACTAATTTACAATACTTTAGCAAATATATTCTGTTGCGGTAAAATTCACATCCGTAAATGATATATTTATGCTTTATTGTATATAAATTGTCTTTCCTTTCTTTTTCCCTTTCAGAAAGATAAACGAATGATTTTTAAAGTTCTTGTACTATTTTAACTAAATAATACGTATATATTCCAAAGCTTGTCATAGTCTAACTGATCTAAATTTTAGAATAACGGTTTTTTTCAGATACGCGAAAAGACAAACTCAAGTATACTAAACCTACGGAAGATTTTTATAAAGATGCCATATTTTCATTCCAATTTTTAATTATTTTTTTTTTCTGCATAGTATAGCTGACGATGGTTAGTATAGAGGCCGCTTTTTACTCTTTTCGATACTGATTGTAGATTTTAAATATGAAGATAATATCACTTTTGAAAACGGTTCCGAAAATAAAACTGTCCTGTAAAGAAAATTAAAAAAGTAGAAAAAGGCCTTTGAAGAGATCGCTCTGAGCTATTAAAGGGGGGAAAAAAATATTAAAATGCAGAAGAGATTTATTTATAAATTTCGACCGTTGGATTATCGTCGAAAGAATTATTATAAGCTAGTAAATTGTTTCGCTTGATTAAAGTTTTTTTTTTTTTTTTTTTTTTTTTTTTTTTTTTTTTTTTAATACTTGTAAAATAAATCGAAAAATAGAAAATGGCCTTTGTGCAAATCGATATCAACTAGGAAAAGTAAGAAAAAAAAAATACTTAAAACTATTAAAACACAGACGATAAACTTTTATAAATTTCTTTCATAGCATTAGCTTTAAAGCGAAGGCATTGTTTCGTTTAACTGAAGTAGCCTCTTTAAAATAAATGAAATCGTAAAGGCTATTCAGTGTAAGAGAAAAAAAAAGAATTTTTTTTTTAAATGTAGGCGAGATATTTTCATAAATTTCTACAATGGGATTTCGCTTGACTGAAGTAAGTCACTTTAAAATACCTGTATCGAAATCAAAAATTGTAATACGATCTTTGTAGAGAAAGATCTCAGCTGTTCAATATAAAAAAAAAATTATTAAAATATAGACGAGATATTTCTATAAATTTCTGTCATAGGATTTCGCTTCATTGAAGTAAACACCTTTAAAATTCCCGTAAAAAAATCGAAAAAAATATAAAGAGGTATTTGTTCAGAAATATCTCAGAAATTCAATGCTAAAAAAATCATTTAAAAAATTAAAATGTTGATGAGATATCTTTATAAGTTTCTATAATGGGATTTCTCTCTATTCAAGTAAGCCACTTTAAAATACCCGTAAAAAATCTAAAAAATGTAAAAAGATCTTTGTACAGAGAAATCTCCGATATCTAATGCCCCCCCCCCCCCCCCGAAAAAAAGTTTAAAGACAATTAAAATACAAGCGAGATATCTTTAAAAATTTCTAAAATGTGATTTAGCTCTATTGAAGTAAGTAATTATAAAATACCCGTGACAAAGTCGAAAAGATATAAAAAGCTCTTTGTAAAGAAAGATATCAGTTATATAATGAAACAAAAATTACAAGTATTAAAATGATCTTTAGAAATGACTTTTAAATGATCTTAAAGATATCTTTATAAATTTCTACCATGGGATTTTACTTGATTGAGGTACTTGATCAGTTTATATTTACTTGTAGACGAGATATCTTAATAAATTTCTAACATTCAATGCTAAAAAAATCATTTGAAAATATTAAAATATAGAAGAGAAAAATATATATTTATATGAACTTCAAAACTTCATAGGATTTCGCTTGATTGAAGTAAGCCCCTTTAAAACCCCCATAGCAAAATCGAAAAAATATAAAACGGTCTTTGTACCGCAAGCTCTCAGATATCCAATGCCAAAAAATCATTTAAAAAGATTTAAATGTAGAAAAGATACATTTATAAATTTCTACTACAGGATTTCGCTTGACTGAAGTAGCCTCTTTAAACACCTGTAAACAACACCAAAAAAGTACAAAACGGTCTTCACACCGAAAGATCTCAGCTATCCAATGACAGAAAAATTATTTAAAAATATTAAAATGTAGAAGAGATATTTTTATAAATTTATGCAATTGAATTTCACTTGACTGAAATAGCTTTTTTAAAATTCCCCTAAACAAAGACGAAAAAGTACAAAATGGTCCTTTTACCGAAAGATCTGAGATATCGAATGCCAAAAAATAATTTAAAAATATTAAAATGTAAAAGAGGTATTTTTATAAATTCCTACCATTCGATTTCACTTGCCTGAAGTATCTTTTTTAAAACATCTGTAAACAAAATTAAAAAAGTACAAAACGGTATTTGTACCGAAAGATCTAAGCTATCCAATGACAAAAAAAAAAAAAAAAAAAAAGTCATTTAAAAATATTAAAATGTAGAAGATATATTTTTATAAATTTCTACCATTGGATTTCACTTGACTGATGTAGCCTCTTTAAAATACCTGTAAACAAAATAAAAAAAAATACAAAACGGTATTTGTACCTAACGATCTCAGCTATCCCATGACAAAAAATCATTTAAAAATCTTTAAAAGTAAAAAGACATATTTATAAAATTCTACTATAGGATTTTGCTTGAATGAAGTAGCTTCATTAAAACACCTGTAAACAAAATCAAAAAAGTACAAAACAGTCTTTGTTCCGAAAGATCACAGCTATCCAATGCCAAAAAAATCATTTAAAAATATTAAATTGTAGAAGAGATATTTTTATAAATTCCTACCATTGAATTTCACTTGACGGAAGTAGCTTTTTTAAAATTCCCTTAAACAAAGTCGAAAAAGTACAAAACGGTCTTTGTACCGAAGGACCTGAGATATCGAATGCCAAAAAATAATTTAAAAATATTAAAATGTAGAAGAGATATTTTAATAAATTTCTACCATTGGATTTCACTAGACAGATGTAGCTTTTTTAAAATTCCACAAATAAAAGTCTAAAAAGTACAAAACGGTCTTTGTACCGAAAGATCTTAGCTATCCAATGAAAAAAAAATCATTTAAAAATATTAAAATGTAGAAGAGATATTTTTATAAATTTCTACCAATGGAATTCACTTGACTGAAGTAGCCTCTTTAAAACACCTGTAATCATATTAAAAAAAGTACAAAACGGTCTTTGTACCGAATGATCTCAGCTTATCCAATAAAAAAAAATCACTTAAAAATATAAAAATGTAGTAGAGATATTTTTATAAATTTCTACCAATGGATTTCACTTGACTGAAGTAGCCTCTTTAAAACACCTGTAAACAAAGTCAAAAAAGTACAAAACGGTCTTTGTACCGAAAGATCTTAGCTATCCAATGACAAAAAAATCATTTAAAAATATTAAAATATAGTAGAGATATTTTTATAAATTTCTACCATTGGATTTCACTTGACTGAAATAGCTTTTTTAAAATTCCCCTAAACAAAGTCGAAAAAGTACAAAACGGTCTTTGTACCGAAAGATCAAAGATATCGAATGCCAAAAAATATTTTTAAAATATTAAAATATAGAAGAGACACTTTTATAAATTTCTTTCATTGGATTTCACTTGACTGAAGTAGCTTTTTTAAAATTCCCTTAAACAAAGTCAAAAAACTACAAAATGGTCTTTGTGCCGAAAGATCTGAGATATCCAATGCCAAAAAAAACATTTAAAAACATTAAAATGTAGAAGATATTCTTTTTTTTTGTTATTACTACCATTTGATTTCACTTGACTGAAGTAGCTTTTTTAAAATTATCCTAAACAAAGTCGAAAAAGTACAAAACGGTCTTTGTACCGAAAGATCTGAGACATCGAATGCCAAAAAATCATTTAAAAATCTTTAAAAGTAAAAAGACATATTTATAAAATTCTATTATAGGATTTGTCTTGAATGAAGTAGCTTCTTTAAAACACCTGTAAACAAAGTCAAAAAAGTACAAAACAGTCTTTGTTCCGAAAGATCACAGCTATCCAATGCCAAAAAAATCATTTAAAAATATTAAAATGTAGAAGAGATATTTTTATAAATTCCTACCATTGGATTTCACTTGACGGAAGTAGCTTTTTTAAAATTCCCTTAAACAAAGTTGAAAAAGTACAAAACGGTCTTTGTACCGAAAGATCTGAGATATCGAATACCAAAAAATAATTTAAAAATATTAAAATGTAGAAGAGATATTTTAATAAATTTCTACCAATGGATTTCACTTGACTGAAGTAGCCTCTTTAAAACACCTGTAAACATATTAAAAAAAAGTACAAAACGGTCTTTGTACCGAATGATTTCAGCTATCCAATGACAAAAAAATCACTTAAAAATATTAAAATGTAGTAGAGATATTTTTAAAAATTTCTACCAATGGATTTCACTTGACTGAAGTAGCCTCTTTAAAACACCTGTAAACAAAGTCGAAAAAGTACAAAATGGTCTTTGTATCGAAAGATCTTAGCTATCCCATAACAACAGAATCATTTAAAAATATTAAAATGTAGACGAGATATTTTTACAAATTTCTACCATTGGAATTCACTTGACTGAAGTAGCTTTTTTAAAATTCCCCTAAACAAAGTCTTAAAAGTACAAAACGGTCTTTGTACCGAAAGATCTTAGCTATCCAATGACAAAAAAATCATTTAAAAATATTAAAATATAGTAGAGATATTTTTATAAATTTCTACCATTGGATTTCACTTGGCTGAAGTAGCTTTTTTAAAATTCCCCTAAACAAAGTCGAAAAAGTACAAAACGGTCTTTGTATCGAAAGATCTGAGATATCGAATGCCAAAAAATATTTTTAAAATATTAAAATATAGAAGAGACACTTTTATAAATTTCTTTCATTGGATTTCACTTGACTGAAGTAGCTTTTTTAAAATTCCCTTATACAAAGTCAAAAAAGTACAAAACGGTCTTTGTGCCGAAAGATCTGAGATATCCAATGCCAAAAAAACATTTAAAAACATTAAAATGTAGAAAATATTCTTTTTTTTGTTATTACTACCATTTGATTTCACTTGAATGAAGTAGCTTTTTTAAAATTATCCTAAACAAAGTCGAAAAAGTACAAAACGGTCTTTGTACCGAAAGATCAGAGACATCGAATGCCAAAAAAATCATTTAAAAATCTTTAAAAGTAAAAAGACATATTTATAAAATTCTATTATAGGATTTTGCTTGAATGAAGTAGCTTCTTTAAAACACCTGTAAACAAAATCAAAAATGTACAAAACAGTCTTTGTTCCGAAAGATCACAGCTATCCAATGCCAAAAAAATCATTTAAAAATATTAAAATGTAGAAGAGATATTTTTATAAATTCCTACCATTGGATTTCACTTGACTGAAGTAGTTTTTTTAAAATTCCCTTAAACAAAGTCGAAAAAGTACAAAACGGTCTTTGTACCGAAAGATCTGAGATATCGAATGCCAAAAAATAATTTAAAAAAATTAAAATGTAGAAGAGATATTTTAATAAATTTCTACCATTGGATTTCACTTGACAGATGTAGCTTTTTTAAAATTCCACAAATAAAAGTCTAAAAAAGTACAAAACGGTCTTTGTACCGAAATATCTTAGCTATCCAATGACAAAAAAATCATTTAAAAATATTAAAATGTAGAAGAGATATTTTTATAAATTTCTACCAATGGATTTCACTTGACTGAAGTAGCCTCTTTAAAACACCTGCAAACAAAGTCGAAAAAGTACAAAACGGTCTTTGTACCGAAAGATCTGAGATATCGGATGCCAAAAAATAATTTAAAAATATTAAAATGTAGAAGAGATACTTTTATAAATTCCTACCATTCGATTTCACTTGCCTGAAGTATCTTTTTTAAAGCATCTGTAAACAAAATTAAAAAAGTACAAAACGGTATTTGTACCGAAAGATCTAAGCTATCCAATGACAAAAAAAAAAAAAAAAAAAAAAAAAAAAAAAAAAAAAAAGTCATTTAAAAATATTAAAATGTAGAAGATATATTTTTATAAATTTCTACCATTGGATTTCACTTGACTGATGTAGCCTCTTTAAAATACCTGTAAACAAAATAAAAAAAATACAAAACGGTATTTGTACCTAAAGATACTATCCCATAAGATTGCTATCCCATGACAAAAAATCATTTAAAAATCTTTAAATGTCGAAAAGACATATTTATAAAATTTTACTATAGGATTTCGCTTGACTCAAGTAGCCTCTTTAAAACAGCTGTAAACAAAAAAAAAAAACAACAACAACAACAACAAAAAAAAAAAAAAAAAAAAAAAAAAAGGTTTTACTACCGAAAGATCTCAGCTATTCAATGACAAAAAAACATTTAAATATTAAAATGTAGAAGAGATGTTTTATAAATTTCTACCATTGGATTTCATTTGACTGAAGTAGCCTCTTTAAAACAACTGTAAACAAAATCAAAAAAGTACAAAACGGTCTTTGTACCAAAAGATCTGAGATATCGAATGCCAAATAATGATTTACAAATATTAAAATGTAGAAGAGATATTTTTATAAATTTCTACCAATGGATTTCACTTCACTGAAGTAGCTTTTTTAAAATTCCCCTAAACAGAGTCGAAAATGTACATAACGGTCTTTGTACCGAAAAATCTGAGCTATCCCATGACAAAAAAAAATCATTTAAAAATATTAAAATGTAGAAGAGATATTTTTAGAAATTTCTAGCATTGGATTTCACTTGACTGAAGTAGCTTTTTTAAAATTCCCCTAGAGAAAGTCGAAAATATAAAAAACGGTCTTTGTACAGAAAGATCTCAGCCATCCCATGACATAAAAATCATTTAAAAATATTAAAATGTAGAAGACATATTTTTATAAATTCCTACCATTGGATTTCACTTGACTGAAGTAGCTCTTTTAAAATTCCCCTAAACAAAGTCGAAAAAGTACAAAACGGTCTTTGTAGAGAAAGATCTAAGCTATCCAATGACAAATAAATCATTTTAAAATATTAAAATGTAGAAGAGATATTTTTATAAATTGCTACCACTGGATTTCACTTGACTGAAGTAGATTTTTTTAAATTCCCCTAAACAAAGTCGAAAAAGTACAAAACGGTCTTTGTACCGATAGATCTGAGATATCCAATGCCAAAAAATAATTTAAAATTATTAAAATGCAGAAGAGATATTTTTATAAATTTCTACCACTGGATTTCACTTGACTGAAGTAGATTTTTTAAAATTTCCCTAAACAAAGTCGAAAAAGTACAAAACGATCTTTGTACTGAAAGATCTCAGCTATCCAATGACAAAAATTCATTTAAAAATATTAAAATGTAGAAGAGATATTTTTATAAATTTCTTCCATTGGATTTCATTTGACTGAAGTAGCTTTTTTAAAATTCCCCTAAAGAAGGTCGAAAAAGTACAAAACGGTCTTTGTACCGAAATATCTGAGATATCGAATGCCAAAAAATAATTTAAAAATATAAAAATGCAGAAGAGATATTTTTATAAATTTCTTCCATTGGATTTCACTTGACTGAAGTAGCCTCTTTAAAACACCTGTAAACAAAATCAAAAAAGTACAAAACGGTCTTTATACCGAAAAATCTCAGCTGTTCAATGCTGAAAAAATCATTTAAAAATATTAAAATACAAACGAGATAGCTTAAAAATTTCTATCTTGGGATTTCGCTCTATTGATGTAAGCCACTATAAAATACTCGTAACAAAATCGAAAAAATATAAAACGGCCTTTGTACAGTTCAATGATCTCAGCTATTCAATGCTAAAAAAACCATTTAAAAATATTTAAATGTAGAGGAGATTCTTTGGAAAATGTTTAATGTGCAATCTCTGACATAATAATAATAATCTCTGACGATCTGTATGTTGTCTTTTAAAATTACATATAAATGATTCAATTTCACTTGAAACTATCTAACAAAAAAGGTCAATGTCGACTTGTTTTAAAATGGATACGAGTGTTTTGGTCAGAAATTATCTCGAACAAACTATCCAAATGCACATATCCCTCGGGCTATCAGTATTGAACAGGTGCGAGAGTTTTTAGCATTTGCTAATGACTTTTTTCTTCCTGGGGTATCTTATCCCCTTTTTATCGCCTGGAGGTAAAGGGTGGCATGAGATGACCATTTTCTTATTAATTACAAGCTTGGAAAATATCATTGGTCTTTTAAAGTGTCAATCTTTGGGTTCGGGATACGCCTTCCTGGTGGCAACACGCATAGGTTTGTGATAGGATTTTTAGTTTCAGTTTGACTGATGCAGGCTCTTAACATGATTTATGATAGAATGAGTAAGAGCTGAAAGTGTCAGAGATTCAGACAACCTCATTAAATTTCAAATAAGACACAAACCATGCTCCTTAAGTAACAGCATAATATTGAACGTTTTTATGCATTCAATATGTGGAAGATGATTAACTCATTTTACATATATTATTCAAATTTTTGGAGTTCTGTTTTCTATAAAAAATCACTTGTTTTTAGGGTAACAAACAAAAATTTGGGTTTCAATAGAAGTTAGACACTCTGTAAATTCAAGTGAAATAATGAATAATCCTTAGAAACTGCATAAAAACAAAGCTCTTCTTGAAGCTTTTATGAGAAATATTAAAACATACTGTAAACTATAATCACTAAATTTTAACATTTGAAATACGTACTATCAATTTTCAAATGTACAGTCACCGCCAAAAAAATCTTGACACTTTCGATTTTTGATGTTTTGTTAAATATCTAGAAATATACACAAGGAATTATTCTGAAACTCCTGGCGTGTAAACAAAATAGTACACGTCATATATTTTGACAAAGATTTTCCCCCGAAATCTAACAGGGGACCGTCAATAAATTGAAAAAGAACGAAGATCTTTTGGATCACCCTGTCAAAACTAATGAAGCAAAACAGTTTAAACTGCAGATAATGATTAAGTGGCTTATTGTGATAACTTGTGTCGATTTTTATGAATATAGCTTGAAAACACGTAGAGAAATTAAAGTTTTTATAAAAACGGTCCAAAATTTTTCCAAGTTTTTTGCTTATAATTTTCAGAGCTCTTCATAAAACACAATAATCTTTTCAGAAAATATGACAAACAACATTGCACATAACACCCTGTAATCAGAATTAAAAAAAAATAAAAAATATATGAAAAATGAACGGGTTTACTAAGTAATTTTTTACTGTGCATGCGTGAACGCTATTAAAATTTCATTTGCATATTATGTTAGTTAAATGTATAGAGCAACTTTTGTGAAAGTCTCAAAAACATAGCTTGAAAACTCTGAAAATTATCGTTAATAGAATATTGTCAAAATCCATTATTCCCAAAATGAAGCAAAAAGATGAGGGACTGTATCCATATTCCATTGATTAGTAGCTACACAGTATTGCATGTACTACTATATTTGGATACAACTCCTTATCTTTTTGCTTTATTTTGGAAATAACGGATTTTGACCATATTCTACTGACGATAATTTATAGAGTTTTTAAGCTATGTTTTTGAGGCTTTGACAAAAGTTGCTCTATACATTTAACTACCATTATATGCAAACGAAATTTTAATAGTTTTGACGCATGCACAGTAAAAAATTATTTAGTAAACCCGTTCATTTTTCATATATTTTTTAATTCTGATTACAGGATGTTATGTGCAATGTTGTTTGTCATATTTTCTGAAAAGATTATTGTATTTTATGAAGAGCTCTGAAAATTATAAGCAAAAAACTTGGAAAAATTTTGGACCGTTTTTATAAAAACTTTAATTTTTCTACGAGTTTTTAAGCTATATCCATAAAAATCAACACAACTTATCACAATAATCCACTTAATCATTATCTGCAGTTTAAACTGTTTTGCTTCATTAGTTTTGACAGGGTGATCCAAAAGATCTTCGTTCTTTTTTAATTTATTGACAGTCCCCTGTTCGATTTCTGGGAAAAATCTTTGTCAAAATGTATGACGTGTACTATTTTGTTTACACACCAGTAGTTTCAGAATGATTCCTTGTGTATATTTCTAGATATTTAACAAAACATCAAAAATCGAAAGTGTCAAGATTTTTTTGGCGGTGACTGTATTTGCAGCAGCACATTCCTTTTATGTGAAGCTTAACATTTGATACCACCAAATAAACAAGAAATAAATTATAAAAACCTTTATAAAACAAGACATTAATTTGCACTTTATGTCACTGTCATTATAAACAATCAAAAGAAATTCCTTGCAAAGAAATGCGAATGAACTTTACACTTAAAACACATTATATATTTTCATTAATGAATTAAACTAATTGGTTTAATGTTCAGAACTAAAAATGTAAAATCATTTTAAAACTGTCAACTAAATACAAAATAGATCAAACAGTTTAAAATTACTAAATGTAACATGATGTTAAAGTGGATAGTAATACAGGAAAACCCTGCTTATCCAAAGAGCATGGGACCATAGCTTTTTCGGTGAACCCAGGCTCCATGGGAATTTTCCGATAATCAGGGTTCTATAGGAATTTCAGAATAACCGACAAGTTTATGGTGAAAACTTGTTTGATAAAAAGTTGTGATTGTGATTTAGAACATTAAAAAAAAAAATTGTGGCTCCATATTCAAAGCACCCTGAATGACAAACTAATATTACACATCATTTTAAAAACAAAGCGCTAACTTTTTGGTTGTAGCTAATTGAAGGTCAGCACCTATAGTAACATAGGGAAAGTTTGCTTTTTAAACATGTGTACAACTGTCAAGTTTTTATTTTTAGCCATTTTGCTTGTAATTTTTAAAGCTAAAAGGTATCTTAAAAAAAAAAAAAAAAAAAAAAAACTCTTTAATGTATTAAAAGTGATTCGGTGTTATTTTGACTTAAAACTTACAAATAAAATGGAAATCATAAAGTAAAATATTTTGAAAGGTTTCATTTGACATTGGTGAAACAGTGCTGGAAATAAAATTCTTTACATTTAAAAAGAACTTTAAGGAATTTTAAGGGTTTTTTGGTTAACCAGGATTTGGATAATTGGAGTTCCACTGTAATTGAAAAATAAGGTACTACTTGGTTATCCCGTTGACCAAACACCATCACCAAACTATTAGATTAAATGGCAATAATTGATGATCATGAAAGTCGCATTCAATGACATTAAATGAGATGCATATATTTAAAATGGCATTAAGTGATCTTTACTTCGACCTTTTATTTGCATTTTTATTAATATTCTACTAATTATTATTTTTTTTTTCATTATTTAAAATGAAAATTATGTCAATATGTATAATTTGGCTATGAGTTTGGCAATTTGTATAGTTTGGTGAAATTGGTTTGACAGGATAACCAAGTAGTACCAAAAATAATAAATCATTTAAAGCATGAATCATTTCCAAAGTTTTGTGATAACACAAAAACAAAGCACTTTCAACTTAACTAAAACAGCAAAAAATAAATAGACACACTTAGAATATGAACAGCAATGGCACAGGTTGTATGGTTAGTAAAAGATAATCATATTCCTTAATAAAATAAACTTACAGACTTTTTCATTTTCACAAATAAAGACAAACAGTTTTTGTTAATTTAGATTTCATGGTGTATAAATATTACTTAAATATTTGTTTTGACTATAACAAGCCAGATATTTCATTAATATCAAAAATATCCATTCATTAATATCACACATAAGCATCCATGATTAAATTTTTACACGAAAATAAAAGTACAAAAACAGAAAAAACATTTTATTTTTCCTAGATTATTTTTTCACACAAAGCTTCAAATGTGAATCCTTACTGGAAAGAATCCAAAAAACTGTGGCAAAGATTAGAAATAGAGTAGACTTCCTCAAATCTGTTAATATCTAAAATCTACATGTCATTGCAGATGTAACTAACAATGAAACTTACAATTCAAAAGTTTCATTGTTAACAGCTTACAGGTCAAAATTACAGAAATTTTAGATTATATTTTTCCAAATTTTAAAATTCTCTCCTCTTAAAATTAAGCAAAGCAAGGAATTTTTTAGTGTAAAGTTTATTTGTAAATGTTTCATAACTATTAAAAGGAAAAGAAGTGCTATTCAGTACTAATAAATTATGCAGGTCAGAAATTGTTGCCAGTCACATGCAAAACAGTAATTTAACATTATTAAATAAACTAAAATAGTTGAAAATGGTAAATAATGAAAAATAAATTAATAAATAAAACATTGTCAATCAACATAATAAAGAAATAAAAACTATTAAGAAATATTTATAAAAAATACTCAAAATAAACAAATAAATTATATTATAAATTATTATCATTATGTTATAGCTTTTGTTAGCTATATAGTTGTCAAAAATTAAGGTTTAATTTAATCAGTATAATTGGCATAATCCTAGGTACATTTGTACTTGACCTGGGTCAGATAATATGCAAGCATCCATTATTCTTGTAAGAGTTAATTTAGGGATTTTCTAAAAATAAACTGTATATGATGGTAAAATTTTTCTAATAAATCCTCTAAAATTTTCTTTAATTTTAAAATATTCTTTTAGAATATAAGAAAATAAGGTTCACAACAATAAAATAAAAAATGTATTAATTAAAAATTTTTCTAAAAAAAAAACTCAATGCAGTTTTTATAATGTACATTATGAACATAGATCATATCTCTGCACCTATGTTCATGGTGTACATTACATATAGTGTATGTACGCGACTTACCTGATAGTTGCTATTCCACAAGGCAAACATTCAGTTCACCTGTGTACCGACAATTTTAAATGATTATAAATGTTAGCAAAAATAGAAGCCACCGCACATACAATTTTTTGTTATCATACGATACAATCAAATCAAAAATTCTACCGTTTTTAGTACGAGAATAACTAAAGAAATATATATTATCATTAATTTATTTTAATAAAGTAGATACATTTGATAAATTGATTTTAAATAATGGACATTGTTACAGAGAACGCCATTTCGTCCATTTTACTAGAGACGCCGATTAAGAATGAGTCACAAAAAAAAAAGAATCCATTCATCAATATTGAATCAATCAATAAATTTCCTGAAAATTTTAACTAATAAAATAAAATATTTATTTATAAAAAAGAAATAAACAGCATTTGTGGAAATTGTTGTATCTAGCACATTTTTAAATATGTTCTCGGGTTATAAATTTAATGCAATTTGATTTTGGAATTACGGGATTTACTCATGAAAATTAAATTTAGTGTCTGTAATGATCTTGTTTCTCTTAACAGTTGTCCGGTAAGTATATCACAACCATGTATTAAAAATGTGGTAATCATATCGCCACTGCTCAGATAATTAATAAATAATATTATAATCATAAATCATTTATATTGAATCATCATTCAATTCACGACTCATTCATTCTTCTGATGGCGTCTTGTATCTTCCGTGGTTTCTAATATCAGGTAACTTTTAATACATAAATTAATTGAAAACTACCACTTCACTAAAATATGTAATGCTAAGATAGAGTAGTTTCTTACATTACTCTTCAACTAAAAACTCTACAATTTGTTGTTTGATAATGATTGCATTTCATCCTCGCATTTCATCTTTCATTTTTGCTAATTTATTATTGAGTCATTTAAAGCGCTGTTAAAAATTTTCACTTTTAGCTGTTAATTTCTTTTATTATTATTTATTTTTAAGAGTTTAATTTCAAATTTCAATTTAAATACAGCAGATTAGTGTGAAGAAAATTTAATTTTTTATAACATCTAATTTAAAGCACTATGTTGCTCATAAACTGAATTTGATTGTATTCTGCTCAATTGAAAGTAAATACTTTTTAAAAAAATTGATCGCATGAGGAAGTGCCTCTAAAAAGTTTATCAAAATTTACATAAAACAACCCATACACTTAGAAAAGTATGAGTGAATCCCAGCGCCGAAATCAGCCTTTTTAGCACCAGGGGCAAAAATGGATTTTGGCGCCCTCCTCCCCAACCGCTCCCCCCCACCTATATGCATTCTTTATATTAAACACACCAAACAGAATCTTAAATTGGCGTCCACTTCACCTTCTGTTCTGGTGGCGCCTGGGGCACGTGCCCCCTCTGCCCCCCTCTAGTTTCAGCCCTGGTGAATCCTAGAACAAGCAAGACACTTGGCAAGGCAATAAATGAGTGTTTGTTGTTACCAATTTGTTTCTTACATTCTTTTCGCACCTAATGTGTCTTGATTTGAAATTGTGATTACTTTGATCAGATTGCTTGGTTCATTGCCTTTTTGATGAGTGAATTTTTTAAAATGTGTTTTTGTTTTGCTGTGTATTTTATGAATTGATAATCTGATGTATACAGTAGTTATTGAGAATTTTTGTGTAGTTTCGTCTATGAAAATGGATGTTGTTTTTTGCTTTTGATTATATTATAGGTTTTTTAACCATTGAAAAATGGTTGTTGTTTTCGGTGGAGGATTGACAAAATGATGTGGTCACTTTTGAATTTAAATTAAATTCTTTACTTTTAGAAGAATTTTTATTTGAATTTATATTAAATTCTTTACTTTTAGAAGAATTTTTATTTGAATAGGAAATTAACATGCTTAAAATCATTGTAATAAAGGAGAAAATTAACAAATTTAAAAATGGGTAGACGGAAATTATCAGATAAGGAAAAAGCCGAAGACAAAGAAATGAATGACCGTGATAATGTCGCATTCAATGACATTAAACACAATACGCATACTTAAACAATCATAAAGTGATTTTTATTTCGACTTTTTATTAATGTTTTACTAATTTATCTGTTCTTTTGTTATTTAAAATAAAAATTTAGTCAACATGTATAAATTGCTTATTAGTTTGGCGATTCGTATCATTTGGCGAAATTGATCGGTGGGATAACTAAGTAGTACTGCATTTGGTTTGGCGCAAAAACGTCTTTCAATGCAGAAAACGAGAAAATCAAAAGATTGTCGAGCCGCTGAAAACCAATTAGGTGTTGAAAGGCGATCACGAAAAAGGAAGCAATTTAATGCCGAACCGATTAATTGTAAAACATCATGTCTCGAGGGCGGCCAATCCACTAGCCATGGCGTTTTGCAATCGGTCGGTTCTAACCAGGAAAATTTGAGTACCAGTAGTGATTCTAACGAGCCGTAAAATGTTATAGCTATTACTCTTGATTTTCCACCACGCAAAAAGAAAACTAAAAAGCAATCGGCTTGGGAAAAACTGGAAACTCTTTTGATTCAATGTCTGATGGACCCATTCTCAGATGCATGAGCTGCGACCGACTTTGGTTTAAAACCTCCATCACCAAAATTCTGCTCTGTAAAATCAAACAGTATTTGCCAAACTCTTACATGTATAATAGTATATGCCAAAGCTGTATTTTAATAATGATTAATTTTGCACCAACAATGTTACATAGTTTGAAATGTTTCTTTTGTCGCCAACTTTTATGCTTGGCGACAATGGAGTGATGTTACTTAAACGAACCTTACCTTCAAATTGCAGCATGTATAAAGTCATTTATAACAGTGGCACGGATAATACACAATAAAACAACTGGTATTTAGCTTAAAATAATAGATGAATGTTTCGAGTAAAACATTTTTCAAATGGTTGGTGTAATTTCCTAAATTACAATTTTTAACCATTGAAAAATGGTTGTTGTTTTCGGTGGAGGATTGACAAAATGATGTGGTCACTTTTGAATTTAAATTAAATTCTTTACTTTTAGAAGAATTTTTTTTTTTTTTTTTTTTGCGAATAAATATTTTTAGATGTTTAATTTTTATCATGCAGATTCAGCAGTTCTGTTTTTTAGTACAATTTTTCACAAATTAAAGGATAAAAAGAGTAAGAGAAAGCATTTTTGTAATATTTATATATTGCTGAGTGATAAGGACGAAGGATACTGCTTTGATTATCACGTAGACCAGAATACTATCATCAAACTACAAGATTAAATGGCAATCATGTATGATCATAAATGTCATACTTGGCTGTTGTTAAACATACTAAATACATTGAAGTATTATAATCATGTTTTTTGGTTAAGTCTGTCAAAACCCGAAAAATTTTTCCTTATTGTATGATTTTGATGTGAATTAGTAATGTGCCTTTATGTGGCAAGTTTCATTAAATAAGTTAGGAAAAATACATTTTATCTTTATAATGAATATTAAATCACACATTATTGATTATTAACTTGATCTTTATTTTTATTCTTTAATCATTTTAAAAATTATCTAAATTTTTACAGTGAAACCTCCAAATAATTGAAATCTATGAGACAGCAACTTTTGTCCGCTTAAATAGAGGTGTCCCTTATTTGGAGTTTTTATTATTATTTTCAATAAATCGTTCAAATGGATATAAAAATATCAAAACATTAAAAATGAAGTTTAAATTAGGGATGGGAAGAATATTCGGCCTATTCAGTCCTTTTGCCGAATATTCGGTTGGCCGAATATTGAAGGCTTGTTGACCGAATACGTGTAGCCGAATATTTAGAGATACCTGGCTGAATATTGGTAAAATCTCACCGAATAATGAAAGATATCTTGCCAAATAAATTTAGGATTTAAAGAGTTTCATTTCTTACAATTTTTTTTTTCTCTTATCCAAATTGGCTACTTCATTCATGAAGTCATTCTCATTTTTACTTACAAAATATACAGTTATTCAATTGCTAAAAATTACACAGCCTTTCTGTATTTCCTTTAAAAATGAGTGATATTTTAGAAAATGCTGCCCAAGTTGGAGATTTAATTGCATGGTAAATGTCTTCATTAGAGAATGATATATTACAATTCAAGATATAAAAACACTTATAAAAAACACTGTTTTATTCTAAAACACTTAAATATTTGTTACAGTTGAACCTCGAAAATCCGGACCTCCAAATTCCAGAAATCTCGAAAATACGAACATTTTTGCGAAATAGGACATAGCTGTAATTTTCATCAACTGCAGTTAAATTCTGATAACTATACTAAAAAGATATATATAGGTATATTCTGGTTAATATTGTAATGACTTGCCGTTAATTAAAGACTTTATTATTACAAAAATTAAAAAGTTAAAAAGCGTTCAACAAAATTGTCAGTAATGAATCATGATCAAATGAATAAATCATTGAATTAATCATGAATTTTGATACTTGAAAAAATTTGGGTTAAAAAAAAAAGTAAATTCTGTCGAAAAAATGCAGAAAAAACAGAGAAATTTGTAAAAAAAAAAGAAAGCCAAAACAAGCATGAAATCAATTAAAAAATCTTGAAAAAATGCACATTTCATCAAAGATTCATGATTCATTCATTTCATAATGATTCGTCTCACTCTCAATCGCCTTTGAGAATCGGGCGGAAGGGGGCGTTTGACTGGGAAGAGCGGATTAACGTTATTTTACTGTATTATATAGCCATAAAAAAAGATTTTTTAATAAACCTGCAAAATCCGGAAAATTAAAAAATCTGGATTCGCCACAGTTCCGGATTTTCGAGGTTCAACTGTAATGTCTGCAAATTCCATGCACATATAAAAAAAGGGGTGGCAATCATTTCGTCGACATATATTTCTGATGTGTATTGCACATAAGTATTAATTTATTCATCACTAGATGGCGCTGGTTTAGGCATTTCAGTAATGAAAAGCCTACAAAAATAGTTAATTGCTAATATTATTTTATTTAGAATCAACACTTATTAATTAAAGCATCTAATGAAACAAAATAGATGGTTAAAAAAAATTAAGCAATTGATATATCAATAACTAATGAAATATTTATAAAATTAATTTTTCAAGCTAATACTTAATTGCTGTACCATAGGATTAATATTTTAATTATTTTAGATTGGTTAATTAAAATGGGCGATTTTTATGCGTTTACAAATAAGAATGAAATGATGAATGTGTTGATAAATATCCAATTTGAATTTGAGAACAGCCTCTACATACTTGGATAAAAAAAAGTTCCTTTAACCTTTGAGGGGCAAAGCACTTCTATTAATTAAATGCTGAAATTATCAAATGACACCAGAACTTAAAAGCAAATTTATTTCAAAATAGACAAATGCTTATCTTCGCGTACTTGATGAAATGAAAATTTTCATTTCAAAATTCTGGTGTCAATGTGACATTTTCCAATTAAAATTGAGTGGTATATATTTTATATCACTGCTCTTCAAGGGGTTAAATATTAAAATTTAATGTAGTATTTTTAATGAAGATATTTGTTAATCTTTTCTCAGGATACAAAGTTTATAAAACAGTAATTATAATAAATTATTGTTTCCTATTTGAATTAATTATCAAATATTTTTTATTTTTGAGAATATCTCATACATTCTTTATATAAATACATTTAAATTATGAATGGTTCTGTTATTGATGAAAATTATTTTAAATTATTGTTTTTCCAAACCAAATTTTTAATGTGTTTTAATTAATATTTTTTTCCACAATGTAATTTATGTATTGATTTTTTTTGGGGGGGGGGGGGGTAGGGGAGGGGGTCAATGCATTTTCAAAATAAAAATTTGATGGAGTACTTGCTCATACACCTCCTCGTGGTGTACCCTGGAAAAAAAAAATTTTGGCCTAAGGTATGGGAGATGTTAATATTTTTGTTTTATAATAATTTACAAAAAATTCATGTGTTCACAAATAAAGTTATCGACGAAAGGTAAATTAATGTGTAGACAAAATGCTATGTCGACGAAATTAAATGTCAACTAAGTGTACCTGTCAACGAAATGATATGTCGACAAAATGTACCACTCCCATAAAAAAGGCTTCTATGAAATTTGTAACTTACTTCCGTAAAGTAAGAAATGAAAAAAAAAATCATTCACTAGGTGTATTAACAATGATTCATTTTCAAAATTAGATATCAAATATCACTATTCCAAATACTATAACGGTACATCTAAAAACAGAACTGGTGGCAAACTAGATACATGTTAGATGACACAACTAGCTTTATGAAGATTGTTTTATAAATATTTAAACATAAATTCTAAATACTGAACAAAAAAAAAAAAAAATTTCTATAGTTTTCAATTTTAAATAATTATTTGGATAATTACTGACTTAATTATGTAACATTCTTATGTTTATATTTTTAATTTACATGTTCCTTCATTCATGTTGTTATCAATTTCTGTTTATCCATTTAATGCTTGTTGAATAAGTGGAATGTTGAAGTTGAATATGTATGCGCCAATTCAAATGTCAAAGATTTTGTTACCATATGCATTCTACTTTAAGCATAACTTTTTGCTTTAACGAGATTTGTAATTTAAAGCTTGGCAACTGATTTCAGAGCAGGCTCATACTTACGAATTCACTTATCATTAGGGACACAAACTCTAAATGATCAAATTTACTTCATTAAAGGTTATTTCAGAAAATATCTCCTCATGAGTTCTGAGAGAGAGAGAGATTAAGAATATTATTAATTTTGGATGCAAGAAAGGGTAAAAGTATCATTTGATAGTAAAAGTGAAGTACATTCTTCATATTTTGATGAAAATTTACCATCCTGACTTACTGAAAATGAATTTGATGTACATTAAGATAAAATAATATAATGCAATTTCATAATTTTTTTTGTGTTAAAATAATTGTTTAAAATTTAAAAATACATTTAAAAGCACATTTAAGAGTAATAATTATTAATGAGCTCTGATTTTTTGAATTATATATAATCAAAATTTATTTTCTTTATTGGAAAAAAAAGTTGATATTCGGCCTCCAAAATTCGGTATTTTTCCTAAAATTTGGCAGAGTATTCGGCTATTCGGCCAAATCACTATTCGTCCCATCCCTAGTTTAAATATATTTGAAGTGTATAAATTATGTTAATCAGACACAAAACGAATAGAGAATTAATTAAAATTTTCAATTGATTAAAGTGTGAAATAATTTGTCGAATTATTGATTTACATTTTTTAGTAAACTGTGTACATGCAAAAAGTAAAAAACATTTAAAAATTTTACTTCAATTAATTAATCAAAAGTGATTGTTTTGCAAATTTCAATTTTTCACTATAAACTTTTCAAGTGTTCATTTACCATACTTATAACTTTTAGTTCTTCATTATCAACAGTATTTACAACGAAAAGTATTCAATTGCTTTGTGTATTTTAAGGCAACAAATCTCTCAAACTGCTCTGCTCAGGTCAGCAAGCAAAAAGCTCTTTGACATATTTACAAATTCATTTTTCAACAGAAATGTTGGAATCTAACTTATTTGGTTCGATTTGAAATCTAATTGTGTTTTCAAGTTTTGAATAAATTACCTATTGACTTATAAGCGATTTTCATCACATGAAAAAAATGTTTTTCACTTTTCTTGAGTAGTTATTCTTTGGCATCGAAATTTGTACGTTTGCCCACGTACGTTTGGCAATATTTTCTAAAGATCTACTGCATTTGAGAAAAAAAAAGTTTGATTACATAGTTTCTGAACAACGCCTGCTAGTTTCAGACACTTCTGAATAAAAATAAATTACAACTTATGTCATAAATGTAGCTCTTTTGGATTTGAGAACAACTCTAAAGCATCTCTAAAGTTCTTTATTTCACAATTTTCTTTTATTCTCCATTTTAGAATCTTCACAATTTTCAGCATTACTGCAATGAGAATAAATGCACTTAAGTCGAATCGTAATTGGGGGTAAATAAATGCTCATCAGTTGTATTGTATGCCTCTGTATCAACAGGACTGTCTATATATTTGATAATTTCAAAAAGATTTGTATTTTCATTTTCATCACAGACTATTTCAAAATTTGTAATGCAAAAGTCACCCCCTTTAATATAATTTTCAAGTGTCCCTTATTCAGAGGTAAATATATTACACTTCCTATACCAAGGGACTGGGACCGGAAGTTTTGTCCCTTAAATAGAGGTGTCCCTTATTTGGAGGTTTCACTGTATTATTTTTATTTATTACATTATATTACTTTTATAAGCATTTGTTTATTAGTGTTTACTGCATTATTAGTTAGATTCAAATAACTGTCCTGAGCTGTATGGATTAGAGGGAGTCTACTTTATTGAACTTCCTTGTGTAGAAATTAAAGGCAAGTCAACTCTTTTTTATACCTCAATATAATATGTACAGTCAACTCTGTATAATTCCCACACTTAAGGGTTATAGGTAAGGCGGATTATAGATCATCCCTTTGTTTATTGTTCATTTTTTAACGTCTAAGTATAAATTAGAAACAGCTGCACAAAAGTTGCAATGGGGGAAAAATAATGCATAACTTGTTGATCATATTTATTGACTAAAATTGAAGGAATTTTAAATTGTATACACTAAAAATTTTAAACATTTACAAAACTAATTGATAGTTTCAGTTTGTGTTTTTTCTCAAAAACGTTTTCTTGCAGTCTATGAACATTCATTAATTTTTGCACACAGACAAAAATTTGTTGCTCAAAGAATTTTAATTTTTTATATTCAATTTATGTTTAAAGATTTATTCATTGGAAAATTGGTTATTAAACAAAAACATATGTACTAAATTTAACTTTGTGAGATTTAATGTTAATAACCATTTGTTATTGTTTACATTCCAACATCTTCAGTGGATTTCACAGAGTTGATGGTGTTCAGTTTTGTTTCAATAAAATATTTGAAAAATTGAGCAAAAAATTACCACTTAAATGCCATTTTGGGCTTTTTGTCAGACATGTTGCATCAAACTAATTTATTTTGGTACTACTTGATTATCCCATCAACCAATTTTTACAAATAATACAGCTCACTAAACTGATATCCAAATTATGCATATTGACAAAATCTTTATTTTAAATTACAAAAGAACAAATAAATTAACAAAAAATAGAAATAAAGAGTTGAAATAAAAATCATTTGATGACATTTATGCATGTATTTCTTGTCTAATGTCATTGAATGTTACATTCACGATCATCCATTATTTGGCATTTTATCTTGTAATTTGGCATTAGTTTTTTGGTCAATGGGATAACCAAGTAATACATTTGTTTGTTCTTATTTAGTGCTACAAGCTGCATTCAAACTTCATAACTAATTAAAGTAGCAAATAAAGCCTTTGTGCAAAAATGTTTAAAGATAGAAAACCAATGATTATAAATACACAAATAATACATGAGAAGGTAGCAAACAGCCATTTTGAATGTTACTATCGAGATTCATCATTATTCAAGAAAATTCTTCATTGGAGCTTGAAAAAGCAAAGCTCAGCTTTGCTTTTTCTAGATCATTAAGTCTTTTACTGATGAAGAATCTTGAATAGTAGATTCAAAACAACTGTTTGCTACCATTCCTGTATTATTTATGCATTTCTAACCATTGATTTTCTATCTTTAAACATTTCATAACTAATATTATATAAAGGTGCGATTATTGTTGTAAGGGTTAAAAATATATGTTATTTATCAAATTTTGTATAAAAATTTAAAGTTAAATATATGGTAGTAGTATACTTCATAACTATTATGGTAGCACTATACTTCACATACTTAATATGGTACTTCATATTAAAGATTGATTAAACAAAGTTTTTAAGACCGAAATGGAAAAAGAAAACAAATTTTGGTAAACTTCCTATTTTCAGCCAAAAACAAGTGTCCATTTTTTTTTTTTTTTTTGTAGTGAATGCATAATATAATTAAATATGTGTAGATGATGATTAATTAATCATAATAATGGCTCAAGTTGGTTATGTGCCACTGACTAAAACTTTCTGTTTTCATATAACATAAAATATAATTAATTCATCAGCGACACAAAATGATTTTCTGCTTATACAAATCCCATCTAATTACAAGATGCTTTAGATATACTTATCTCTATTTATTACTTAAAATGATTTTTGTAATTGATCATCTGTCTTACTAAAGCTTTCATAAAGAGTATTTGAAATACTTCAGTCATTTCAAACTAAAGATTTTATATTACAGCTAAGTCTGCAGTTTAATCATTGTATGCATTTCTTGCTTTATAATTCGTATTCACCTCTTGAGTAGAGTGGTCCTTACTTTCTAAGTTTTAAAATCTTTTACTCTTACCTTCTAAATTTGTTTCATTACATCTAGAAACCATTCTTGTAAATTTTAATCACTAACAAATAATATTTACAGGTAGCTCAAGTAAGGTTAATTTTCCTAATTTAGGATCCTTTTGTTGTTTTCTTTTTTTTTTTTTTTTTTTTTTTTTTTTTTTTTTTTTTTTTTTACTTGAAAAAAATCTTTTATCCCATTATTAATTCAATGAAAAGCTACTTATCTTCACCATAAAACCCACAAAAGTATCTGTAAATGCAATTATTAAGCTAATTATCTAAAGATAATATCGTTGTTAAAAAGATGGTCAATGTCTGTTTTTGCAACACCAGCAATTAATATTTAGGCTTCTTTTTTTTTACCGTAATTGATAGGTTAATAAATTTGTTAAGTAAATTATATTTTTTAAATTGCAGTCTTGCTTACTGTCAGTTTTAAACTTTTATTGGGTTTGTTTCGTAGTTATAGGCTATGTTATTGTAGTATTAACTGGAACCAGCAGCAAATGATTTTTTATTTTATATTCTTTTTTAATTGCAAGTGGTATCCAAGGTTGTAGAAATGTATCATTTTTCTCACCACTTGTGAGCAGTGTTCTCGCTGACATTTGACCAACGTTAGTAATTTGGCTAATTAAACATGAAAAACATTCGCCAAATGAGAAAAGTATTAGCCAAATAGATTCGCCATGTTGCACAGACACAAAAAAAGCATTTAATTCTTTAATGTATTCCCTTTTTTTCAATATGTTCTAAAAAAAACCAAGTTTTTATAACTGTGACAGCGATTGTTATTAATAAAATTTCAACTAATCCGCTAGAAATATAAAAAAAATGCATACATTAAATATATATGCATATGTACGAAAAACGAAAAAGCAAAAATTGAGCACTAGCAATTTGGCGAATCTAATCGCTTGTTTACTCGCCAAATGAAGAATTTTGTCGCAATTTGGCGCATTGGCGAGCGACGGCGAGAACACTGCTTGTGAGTGAATTTTTAGGTTGTCTTCAAAAACAAAAAAATATAAAGATGAGCTCTAAACTTTTTTTTTATTACCTAGGTATTTATTGCAACTTTCCAATGACTTTGATATAAGTTCTAAGTAGTTCATTTATCAGTGAAACTATATCCATCAGGTGTAATTTTGTTTTAATTAAGTATGAATTAACAAAAAAAGACATAAAAAGAAATAAAATGAAATTTATTTAAAAGATTTCATGGTACTAAGGGTACTGGGACTAAGAATATACAAGTGAACCAAAAGTAGGTTTTTTACCCATAATTCTTACCTTAAGTTAAACATACTAAATTTATGCAGTTTCTTTCATTCACTTCAAATCAGAAAACATTTGAAGGCAACCCTTTTTTTTTGGGGGGGGGGGTGAAAAAAATTGGATTCATAATATTTTTGAAAATTTCAACAAAATTTGTTTCATATATATTGTGATAGTTTTAAGTTCAATAGTTATAATTTTGATTTTCACAGAAGTCAGTGTCCGTCATATCTGAAAATTTAGATTGCAAATGGTGTTACACTTTTATTAGTTTTACTCCTTTATTAACCTTTAAACAATTTTGTAATTTGTTCCAAATCAGATCAAATACAGAAATGTGTTATTTAATTGAAGTAAAGTTAACTGCTGCTGAATGTGAAAAAAAGAAGAGA
Source organism: Maratus speculifer (assembly GCA_964019185.1). Lineage (NCBI taxonomy): Eukaryota > Metazoa > Arthropoda > Arachnida > Araneae > Salticidae > Maratus > Maratus speculifer. The sequence goes on along the minus strand of CAXHSM010000423.1, from coordinate 357,138 downwards.
AATATTGACAAAATTCAGGAGTAAACTTCTTTTTCACTCTTTTTTTTGCCACAATCTACCACCATTTTTGTGTTGAAAACTCCTGTATAACACTTTCATTGAACACTGAATCTGGATAATAAATGCTATTATTAATCTTAAAAGCTATTACAGTAGAAGATCTGCATAACACAAACGTAAAAACGCAAGGCTGTGCTTTATGTAGAATTTCACGTTATATGGATCGCATTTCACACATCATTAATTTTACCTCATAAATCTAACCAAATATGTCTGAAACATATCAATATACTTTAGATTACATTACCTTATCCAGATTATAATTGCATTCAAGGATCAATAATCCACGCACCCATAATCCGCAATTTTTTATAATTCGTGTTGCTTTACGAATATAAACAATGAAATAAACAGTTAAGAAAATTCACAAATTCATCCTCGAAAAATGATTTTTTAAAACAAATAATAAAAAAATTGAAAAAAAATCATAATAAAACATCTACTTTTGTTAATATAATTATTTTACTTTATTCACAGTCAAAACAAACTGTATTGTGGAATATTTGAAATTATTTTTTATTTAAATGCAATTATAAACCATTTTTTCTATAAAATAACTTTAAAAAGAGATTTTTTTGAGATAACGTATTAAATTAATTACTAAATGCATTCTTTATATGGCGCACTGCATCCAAAAACAGGTGTCTGCAAGCTTGTAAAAATATTTGATAATGTTAGGCTAGTGTATTAATAAATAATCTAAGAGTATAAAATAAGTAGTTATCATCTTATAAATCTGAGGATGGAAAATTCTCATACAAAGTGATTTAGGGGCGGGGGGGGGGGGGCGTGCTAAAAGCTGCTGAATAAAAAATCAATTTTCTGGAATATTTCACATTTATACGACCAATTAGTGCTCAGAATTCATTTATCATAATTTTAAAAACGCCTTATTCGATTCTCTATCTTGAATGAAAATTCATATACTAGAAATCTTAAAAGATTCAAAAGGTTTCTGTTCTTTAAAATAACATCTTATAAAATATCGCCCCTATATACAATTTAAAGTTAGGGGAAGTGTGGAGATTTGTTTAGCAAATTAGTAAAAATGAAAAATGTGATGACTCAATGTGCCATGGAGTGTCTCTGTGACTTCGCCCCTGATGCTGGGGCACCGCCAAAATCTTCTTCTCGTGTTTTCTTGCAATTCTCTTAATATTCTTTCGCTACTTTTGTCCAGTCGACCTGGAATATTAATTAATATTTAATTCAATTAGAATGAACGCTTTTCGCTGAAAATCCAAACAATAAAATTAATACATCTGGATACCATTTATACTAATAAAAGAAATAACATATATAAAGTGCAACACTACTACTTTCTTCATTTTATCATTTTTTCTCTATTTTCTTTTTCAGAAATTACTTAATTACTAAATAGATCTATTAATAATGGACATCAACATAATAGCTGTTGAAATAAAATTTTAGTTTTTATTTAAATCAAATTTCATTAGTTTTGATCCAAATCAAGTTCCATTTTTAAGCAATTATGTAAACATTTATTTTGTAAAAAAATCTTTTAACATTTATTTTAGCAATTAACACGTTTCATATTATGAACCTAAATCATTTATCGATTTAAAGAAAAAGAAGGTTAAAGAAACTGTTTTTAAAATAATAAAATTTTAAATACTAAATAAAAATAAGTTTTCATATTTAGTGATTGTAAGTTTTAATTTTATCCATAAATTTGATATAGAGAAAAAAAATATCGAATTTTTGTTTTTCTTGGCACTTTTCTTTCAAAATAAAAACAAACAATGTTACAATGAAAAATTTAACAACACGTGATTTTTTTAAGGGATAGACACATTTCTTTAAACCAGGGCCCAGGAACTGAGTTGAATAACTTTTCAGCTGAAATAAACGGCGAAATCGCAAAATCAAATTCACAAATCTGGAACATACAAAACAGTCTTTCACACCGTGGAATTAACGAGAATTCTTGATTGCGATAAAATGTATAGTTTTGACCGAAAGTATTAGGCACCCTGACTTTAAATATTTTTTTAAGATAAAAAATAAAATTCTTATTGTTTCATAAATTATTATACAGAGTAAAATTACAAAATATATCAATAATTAGTGGGCCGAGCCTTGGCTTTAATAGCAGCAGCAATCTTTTCACATTTTTATGCTCATCCGGCATCCCACTCTTCAACAACAGCATTTTTCAAAGCTATTTTTAATATTGTGCTCTGGTCAGGATATCTCTGATTTTACATTTCATTATGCTTCAAAAGTGTTCGATTGTATTAAAATTTGGAGACTGAGTTTGTCAGTTCAGCAATGCATTGTTATATTTTTAAATCAGCACATCATAATGACTGTCTATGACAAGGAGAATTGTCTTGTTGGAATTTGACGTCACTAAAATTGCGCGTTCAACGCATCAGCATAGTTTCCAGTACCTTTTGTGGTTTTCGCAAACAAACATTTCATCAACGGGATCACCTGTCATTTAGCTCCAGATCATAATGCTGATGCCAACATGTTTTAAAGTAGGCACCTCACAATTTGAATGATATTTTCTTCTCGATACGTGCCTCATGTAGGTCACGCAAGTGTTCCAAAAACCTCGAAATAATATTAAAATGACACATACTAAAATATTCTTATTTTCATAACAAAAGCCGGCTCTTTCTGTATAGTGGTTATTTTTTCTTATAAATAAGGATCACAAATTCAGATACATCGGATCATAAAACATTTGACCAGTGCTCTTCTGTAAAAAATTGAAGTCAATAAGCCAATTTCAAGCGATTCTTTTTTAGTTTTCTTCTTGGCCTTCCGCCCTTTTAACCATTGGAGCATTTGTAGCATTTATTCCTTGGAGCTCCGCAAACTCAGTTTTTTTTTGGCGATCTTTAACATTTTCTTATATTAGTTTTCAGTCCTGGCGTTTCCTGCCTGTTCTTAGTATATTTATGTGAGTTTAAGTCTCCGTGAACCATTTAATAGCGGATTGCACTGCACATTAAAACTTGATTATCTGTACTTGAGATTTACTACATAATAGAATATAAGAATAAATTAATTCACACTTTTTTCCTTTTCAATACACAGTGCACGTTTTTAAAGCCTTTTTGATTAAATTATGTACAATTGGCATTAGATGACACACGGTTGTAACTTTGCGCTAGACTAAAAAAAAACTGGTAAAAAACATGCGAATTATTTCTTCAAAAATTAAATTTTTTTTTTCGTCGCCATATGTCAATAATCGTTCCATTTTCCAGGGAATAATCCATTAGGAACTACTAGCGGCATGTTTTGACATTTGACAACATTACTCATTCATTTGTATTAAGCGCTTGTTGTTGTTTTTAATATTTTTTACGATTCAAGTATTTTGTAGGAGGTGCATAATAGTTTTGTCCAAGGCTGTACATAGGTGAAAAGAAACAACATGTTAAGGTCTGCTTGGGGAGTGCAAATAAACGTTAAACATTGTGACATCAAACGCTCTCCTATTATCAACCGCTGCTAGTAAACAATCACAATTTTAAATTGTCGAAAGATTCAGTAATACAGAAATACTTAGCATTTTAAAATTTTTGTGTTTGGGAAGCATGTCATATATGGCAGAATTCAAACCTATTAATTAATGATTTGTCCAGTACGCCCAATTTTCTAAAGGTATGGCTATGGGTCCTTTAATTCGCTTTCTCCACTCTTTTCTTCTTTCTGATTAAGTTCTTCGAGACTGGTTCACCATTTCTGATTGATCTCCTCGTGCGCAAAGTAAAGATTGACTCCCGCCTTTTTTTTCAACCTGAAAGATATTTCGCCGATGAGTGTGAGTTGTTAGGTGTGTCTCTGTTTTAACCTTTATTTTAAAAATTTGTATTGATAATGGACCATTCGAAACACTGAAACGGATGTATGTACCTTTTGTATGCACTGATTTGTCACTTTTAACTTTCTTCATTCTTTTTAATCATTTGGAACATATAACCCCCCCCCCCTAGAAGGTAGCTAATAGAAGGTAAACAAGGTAAGTAAACAAAATTTTCTAACACATGCTTGGCACACTCATTAAAATGTGCTGTAGGAGGTGAGGACCCGAAGTTTGTTTTGAACATATTGTGTAGCAAGCAGAATCTGTGTGTTCTGCCTAAGACTGTGGACTGTGGGAAGCCATTCCAAAGGTTAATTTTCAGATTATCTTTTACTGATTTTTAATATCGATCGCGATTTTAAGTATTCAAATTCATTTCGAGAAATCAACGGGCCAACCAGACACTGGAATAATTTATTTGTAATATTTTTCTTATGATAGGTTATTCTTTTTTATGATAGCTATTTATTTTATTTATTCTAAGCATAGTTATTGTTTAATCTATAAAGTTAAGAAATCCATGTGACATATCATTGGTTATGAACATCAGATAAATGGAAATCTTCTGTACATTTTAATACTTTTATAGCTATTTTATTTCCATTCGGTTTTCTGTTTTGATTTAATTCTTCATGACAATATTTTTTTTCTTAATTTCCATTTTTATGGATTTTGAAACGTGATACATTAACTTACTTCTATTTATTACAGATTCAAAGATCCATAAACGAAGAAAGAGAGACTTTACTATCTTTAATGTGCGAAGTACACAGAAAAATACTGCTTTACAAAACATTTTTGGAAAAGGAGATACTGATTCATAGCAAGGAAATTCATTTATTTGTGAAGTATGCAACAAAGGACTTTCTCAAAAACCTGATTTAACAGGCATTTTTTAATTCAAACTTATGAGAAATGCTTTGTTTGTGAAAAATGCAACAGAAAATTCTCTCAAAAGAGCTATTTAAACAAACATCTCCAAACTCACACTAGTCAAAGACCTTTTTTGTGTGAGACATGTAACAAGAAATTATCTCAAAAGAACAGTTTAAACCACCACGTGTTAATTCATACAGGTGAAAAGCATTTTGTGTGTGACATATGAAGCAATAAATTCTCGCAAATGAGTTATTTAAGAAAACATCTATTTGTTCATACTGGTGAAAAACTTTTTGCGTGTGAGATATGCAAAAAGAAATTCTCTAATAAGAGTAATTTAATCAACCATCTCTTGATTCATACTGGTGAGAAACCTTTCGTGTGTGAGATATGCCCCAAGAAATTCTCTCGAAACGGTGCATTAAGGAAGCATCAGTTAATTCATACTGGTGAGAAATCTTTTGTATGTGAGACTTGCAATAAGAAATTCTCTCATGAGAATAATTTAAGCAAACATCTGTTAATCCATACTTGTGAGAAGTATTTTATGTGTGAGGTATGCAACAAAAAGTTTTCTGATAAGAGTAGTTTAAAATCCCATGTGTTACTTCATACTGGTGAGAAACCTTTTGTATGTGAGACATGCAACAAGAAATTTTCCCTAAAAGGTAATTTAAGCAAACATCTCTTAATTCATACCGGTGAGAAATCTTTTGTATGTGAGACATGCAACAAGAAATTCTCCCTAAAGAGTAATTTAAGGAAACATCTCTTAATTCATACCGGTGGTAAACCTTTTGTGTGTGAGACATGCAACAAGAAATTCTCTCATAAGCATACTTTAGGCAAACATCTGTTAATCCATACTGGTGAGAAGTATTTTATTTGTGAGGTATGCAACAAAAAGTTTTCTCTAAAGTGTAATTTAAAATCACATTTGTTACTTCATACTGGTGAGAAACCGTTTGTGTGTGAGATATGCGGCAAAAAATTCTCCCAAAAAAGCCATTTAAGTAAACATACATTAATTCATACGGGTGAGAAACCTTTTGCATGTGAGATATGCAACACGAAATTCTCTCGGAAGTGCTATTTAAACAAACATCTGTCAATTCATACGAAGGAGAAACTTCTTTTGTGTTAGATAAGCAACAATAAATTCTCTCTAAAGGATGATTTAGGTTCATCTATGTGAAACTTGTATAAAAGAAATGCAACAAGAATTTTCCTAGTAAGAGTAATTTAAGCAGTCATCTATTAATCCGTACTGATGTGAAACCTTTTGTGTGCGAGATATGCACACAAATTAAATCTAATAACCCTTTATTTGTTGCAAAACCTATATATTTTTATGTCAGTTTAACGGAAGGATAGGACTCTATCCATCACTCTTAAATGATATTTCTATCAAAATAGTTATATTTAATTTAAAAAATATATTTGGTATTTTATATTTTTAAGATTTTTTTTTGTTTTGAAATTAAATAGTGTAACAAATAAAGCATTATTTTGCAAGTTTAAAAAAGAAAAAAATTCAAACACTGAAAATTTGTAATTTCTAGCTTATGCATTATTTTCCAATACCAATCTTAAGTATTAAAGTGTACATTTATTTCTATAATACCAATTTCTTTAGTTTTTTATACAAAAAAAAAAATCTGTTTTGAATTATACTGTGTGAAACATGTAATAATTATTGAACTTAAACTGCAAACTTTTACTTTTTTTCATGACAATACGACATTTATGAGTTAAAACATGAAAGAAAAGAAAGAAGTTTCATCTTCTTGCAAGAAATTGATTTCTCCGAGACTGATGAAAAAGACATAATTGAAAATCTACATCCACTAAAATTTATTGATAGTATTACTCGGGCTCATGCATATTTTTCATGTGATTTGGATTTTACAGTGTATAATATAATATAAAATAAACGTGATTTAATAAATTTCACATTATCTTTGCCTTTTTTACCCACATTTCTAAAAATTAAATATCAATTGCCTTTTTAAAAACATGTTCCGTTTCTCCCTTGCATGAAGGTGGGATCGGACATTTTAATTGTTAATTTAATTAGTTTATTACTTGAGCATTTTAATTATTATTGTAAAAATTGACAATTTTTAAGCATGTTAATATGTTTTAGGATATTCTGAAATTTCCCATTTTGTACAAGCTAAGAATAATTCATAAAAAAAGATTTTTGTAAAAATGTTATATCCCTCCCTATTGTCCTCTATAGCTCATCATTTGTTTCTAGTGTATATTCCATAAAACAATCGAAATATTGATTACTCAATAAGTAAAACAAAAATTTGAGATATGTTGTTGAAATTCGTTTTGAAGCCTCTGAAGTGAGCAAAATTGTAAAGGCTGATTTTAAATAGAGATATTTGGCGACTTCTTCGTCTTTTAACTCCTAAGACGAGGTCAGCATGGAAATGTCCCTTTTAATTCACTTTGAAACTTCAGTTGAACGCATCATTGCTATTTTCATGTAAGTTTATTGTACTGTCAATGGGTATTCTAAAAAAAATTAAATAATAATGATAAAGACTAGTGCGATACTTCCTTGCCACTAATTTTAATATCATAAGTAAAACGATTCAACTTCAAAAGCCGATTGCAAAATCTTTCGGATACCATCTCTTCATTGCATTGCAGAGAGAAAAAATATTTTAAAATTAGAAATCATTTTCTTTTGCTTATAAACGGCATATCCCGGAAAGACCAGATTTATCCCTTTTATAACTTCAACTGCCTTATATGAATATTGAAGAATTACCAGGCAAAAAATTTTAAATTTTGTTTAAAACTTACTCATCACACAATGTTTTTGGTATTAAGAAAGATATTTTATTCCCTAATAATTAACGAATTAATCTAAAGATGAACAAGGCTGACAAGTTGTCATTTTTCTAAGTGAATTCAATCATTTTCTCAACAATATCTGGTGATGTCAACAACTCAAGTATTATTTAAAATATAATTTAACTAAGAAAGAAGCTTTTTCGCGCCGCTCATAACTAGCATTGAAATTTGTGCATTTTGCCGTGTATTAAGATATTTCAGAATCGATTTTTTTTATTTAAGTCACATTTGTTTTATTTTGAAGCAGCATAATTTTCTGGAAATGTTATTTTAAACGCCAGTTATTGGAATATTAACAAAGCATTTATTTTTAAGAAAAGCACTTAAAAATAAATTAGTTGGTAATAAACATAAAATATTGAAAAATATTTTTAAATTCTCTTAAGAACCTACGAATTTCGATTTGAAAAATTACAACATTACATTCTCATTTTTGCTGGTAGCAAGTTGGCGTACTTTCAAAAATAGAGTTTTCCGGTATTTCCAACCGAATGTCATAGCCCAAAAGTAAGGCAAGCGAAAAATTCGTAGCACCATGTTTAGTGACTTAACTCACTTTAGACATATACTAAGCAAATATAAAAAATTATATAAACGTGATTTTAATCGAGAAATTTCCCGGTTCTACTTTTATGAATAGGGCTGCAGAATGCACCAGCTCTCGATACTAGGTGCGTGAAACACCTTGTAATATAGATGAACTAGCACCAGTTGTAGCATTAAACTGCGATAATTGTTAGTAGAAAAGTCAGGCAAGATGAATAGAGTGCAATAGTGTACTTACGCAGGCTCAATTTTAATATGCATGACAAAGGAAATGGCTGTGGATTTCTGATCAGAAGAAAAGCAACGCAAATCCGATGGACAAGTAACTTATTCGAGGCCATAGTAATGGAATTATTTAAACAATACAAGTTTTGAATAATTAAGATAAGGTTTGCATCGCTAGCCACAAATTAAAATACAATCCTAAATATAATTTCCGATAAATTGATTTTTTGCATTAAATGCAGAAATATTATAAAACTTAAGTTTTTGAACAGTTTATAAAACATGGCATAGATTTAGAAAAATATAGACGCAAAGAAGTGTTGTTAGCGATTGATTTTTTTGGAAGAAAAGTATGAGTTCGTCCATGAAATGGAAAGAGGGAGATTCGGCTCCGTTTTAAAGCTTAAAAATAAAAATAAAGATGGACATGAAGCAATCAAAGTTGTCTATAGCAAAGTTGTTATAGAAGAATTTGTAACAGAATCAGAAAAAGAATTGTTTGAATATTTTAAGTCACGTGAAAATCTCCTACATGTTCTTAACCCTTTCCGTCACACTTTGACCGGTCCGGGATACGTAATTTTAATTGCAAACTTGCAAACAACACCAATAATATTTTATTAAAATTTTGTTTTTACAATTGAAATTTAAAATAAGGAATTCTTCATTTCTAAATAAGTCGTTTGTAAATTCCGGTGACAGCCGATAATTTCTAATTTTACCAACAGAATTTGCCCTTGCCGGAAAGGGTTAAGGGTCCAGATCAGTAAGATTTGAGATTAAGCGAATGACCATGGAATGGGTTCGTATTTATCAAATAACTCTACAAAAAATTAATATTTTGAACTCATTTTTTCTGTGTGTTCTTCCTAAAGGATGCAGTTTCCTATTTTTAACTGACAAAATAATTTTGAAATAAATATTTATTTTGTAATATGTTAAAATCTTAAGAAGTAAGTGAAATGTGAAAAATATTATATAAATTCAAAACTATTTAGAGTTTTGAAATTTTGAAAAGTGGATAAGAAAGTGTATGTTCTGATCTATTCATACATACAAAAACATTTCCCTTTTTTTTTTTATTTAAACTCCAGATATATGATAAATATTGGAAAATTTTCTATAAATTTTCTATCTATTTTTTAAATCCTGAGAAAAAAAGGCTGGACATTTGACATGTCGCTTCATGGTGAATGATTATTTACGCACAATCAAACAAGTGATGGAAGATCTGACTTGTTTAGTGGTATAAGATTTCTTGTTCTGTTTATTTTTAAAGAAAGAAAGAGGTGTTTGGAAAACTGACAAAACAAATTCCGTAATAAAATGAATATATAAAAAACATAAATATTACTTTCAATTACATTTGCATATTTAAAAAAAGGAATCCTGATTTTTTCTGTCTCTTGGACACAAAAAGGAAAAAAATTGAATAAATATACAGGGATGACACTTTTTAAATGATAGAAAATTTAAAAAAAAAGTTAAGATTTTTATTTTGAGTATCTTTAAGCTGGAATAATTTACCTATATCATACAGCATCTATGCTCATAAGAAATCTATCCTTTATATGAAAAGCTCTTGAAGTTCACAATGAAAACAATTTGGAAACTGCACGCTGCAAATGAGGTGCATTCGTACTATAACGAAGTTTGAAAAATACTTAGATCTTGATGTAATAGTATACAGTACTTCGGATACCGTATACTATCGTATTTGTGTGTTCCTAAATTAAAACACGACCCAAACAATGTTTCCCCCTATACCATTATGTAATGGAAAACTTTTGCTTATCCCTATAAACTAATAAAAATATTCTTTTCATCACATATTGTACAGAATTTAGAATATATTTCATAGATGCATTTTAATTTTATTATGTTTGAAAAAGTGTAACATCATCAAAATTCACTTGAACCTATTTCCTTCCCTTTGACAGTTATGTAATTTATAACATGAATACTTTTGATTGTCCATGTAATTGAAATATGCATCTGATTTTCATAAAATTTGATATATCTTGACAAAATTATGCAACAATTGTGCATTTTTAATTTCAAGCGATTCGGTTGGGCAGCATTTAAGTTGTTATATGCGGACGGACGAACTGAACGACGACTATAGGTGCTACGTATTTATATAATTACGAACGATCTAAAAAGAGGACGAGGTGAATGATCAAATGAATTATTTAGAAGAAGCAAAATGCTTATATTCGTTTGTTAATTATTGTAAATAAATTATATGCACCCCCTCACTTTTCATATGTAGCATAATGAAGAATTTATGAGCATTTTCGTACATATTTTCTGATTAATGGTTTTCTTTTCATATAAATGTAAATTTAAAATATTCGTAGAATTAAAACAAAAAAAAAACTTTCTTAAATAAATTTTATAGATTATATTATTTATACAGCACATTCCCCAAATATTTTTTAAATTATAAAGGTGGAGGAGCTATTTGTTTATGATCGTTTTAAGCGATCCCAAAAGCATGATTTGTCCTTGTGTTTTCTAAACTTGTGTTTGATGGCATTGAAAAAAAATAAAAGTTTGACTAATTATTAAACATCTTATAAAAATGTGTGAAACCAAGTAACCACAGCAGAAAGATTGAAACACCCTTTAATTTTTAGCCTGTTGGAGATACATAGGGAATGTTAATTTCAACACGGTTCAATGTAAAATACAAATTAAGATTATGTTGACAAAATAGTCCGGCCATAAATTTTCAAAAATTATTAAAATTTTTCACAGTGAAAGTATCATAACTTGGTTCTGTTGTGCTTCCTATAACACGAAGATTTTTTTAAACATAACTTATTAGTTCTAAGACATGTTTAAAATGTGTACCCTTTTAAGAAAGAATGACAGGATTATTTCAATAACACACCCTTAATCCCTGCCTTATGTTGCACACATTTGCAATTTATGGACGGACATACAAAATAACGATTGACAAAAACCGATTTCGGTAATCATTATATATTCTATATTCCATCCATTCTACATCCTTTGTTTATCTTCGGCATATAACGGAAAAGTCCAAAAAGGTAGCACAAACAATCATCTCATCGAGTTCACGGCTGAATTGACTTGGTCTATTAAAATGCAATCGATCTGCCAAGTTGTATCTTGGTGGAAAACGCCAGAAAACATGGCTTTATCAGTTAACTCGTAGGCTTACCATTGTGTTTTTCTGCTCCCAGTTCTCCATGTTTTCACATTTGTTCATATCGTAAGCCTAGAAGTCAGTCGTAAAAATCGAGTTTTATGTGCTTTCCACAAAGATATGACTTGGCAGACCGATTGCGTTCTAATATGTGAACCGAGTTCGAAATAATTCTGGAATTTTACCGAGAACTCTGTAAGGTGATTGATTGTCTGTGTTGCTGACTCCCGGTCTGTAATACAAATCGAAACCATGAACTCTTTCTATTTATGCTGGAGAGTGTTAAAAAGGGAATAAAATTTTTGAAGTCCTCACCAAAAAGAATCCTATCACTGAAGGGGCGGGGATAGAAAAGCAGTAGCAGCAGCACACATGCTCTGTTGATCTTTTTAGCACTGTCTAATGAAGTGGAAAAGTATTTATGTATTCAATTTTACTGGCCGTTTGTCCACGGTCTAACTCCCGTAAATATACCCGAATGTTTATGCAATTGATAAAGCTTATTTATATTCACCAACGCATGTTTGGTATTGCATATGAAATATGTACGATTAATGGTTCATTTAAAGGGACACTTTAAAGAATTTGATTACATTATGGTCTATGGGGAAAAATCGGTTAGAGAGTATTTTAATAACATTATGCTATCATTTTATCGACATACGCTGCCAGATGTATTGAAACTGACATAAATGACTGGATTTTACCACGATCATGTAAAAACAGAGCATTCGTTGCATTTTTTTATTAATTTACAGGAATGCACAAATGAAATCTGTTAAAGACTGTCTTTGCGTAATAATTTCTGGAGAATATGTTTTAAAATTCGGTATGCGGTTTTCAATTTGATCATTCCATATTACTATTTATATAAAAATTCTATACCTCATATACAGGGCTGCACAAAAGTATTTGCATACCATTCTTCTTATTAAAAGAAATTGTTGAAAGGGAATTTTCAATTAAAATGTATGTATCTCTTAAATGAACTAAATTTTGGAGTGCATGTAGTTAATAGATATAAATGTATCTGTATCATATACAGAGCTGCTATGCAAATCGGATAATTTTCCGTTTATAGGTGGGAACAGCTAAAATTCGGTTTTGAAATGCGTTATACATTTTTATATTCTCAAATAAATATTTTATTTGAGTTTTGTTATATTTTTCTGGATGTGTTGGAAAGTGCTTCCAAATCTATGTTTGATGAATGATTTTTTCTTTCTTCTTTAAGTTTTAGCTTAAGGCTATTTTACGAATCCCTGAAACAGTTCAAGCTTATTATTTTAAAGAATGGCACATTTTGGACCAAGATGTGGTTTGCCCACGGTTTGAACCATCTGGTATTTTTTCAAAAAAATGTTTTGTACAAATCTAATATAATATTTCCCAATTTTTGTAGTTTGTTTCAAATTATTGAACAAAAATATTTTTTTATTCTACACTTTTTCCCAAGAGTCTACATGAAAGGTAATGAGTTGGGGTCGTTATTACGCTTCTTGTAAGATGACAATTTGCATGCATTGATGAACATACCTGATACTAAAAACAATGTCAACGTATGGAAAGATATGAAACAAGGAAAAAAAGATTTCTTATAGAAATTAATAATATGATAATGTGGTCTTTAAAACTTTCGAAAAGCTGTTTCTGCTCCCCCCCCCCCTCCGAAAAAAAATTGGAGATTTATTTTTGAAAGATTTAAAAACGAATCGGCAAGATATGAAGTTAAATGAAAGAACACTCAACAATCATGGCGAGTAAATAGCATTTTCAATAATTTCAATCTATATTTTTTGTTACTTGCTGAATAGATAAAAATGTTTCCTGAATAGACAAAATTGTTAACTTAGAATTGTCACTCAATAAATAAAACCACAAACAATATTTCAATAGAAAAATTCCTTTAAAAATCTCAGATAATGATATATTTATAAAAAACTCAGCTATTCGGGAGACAATCCCCAAAATAGATTTTTGTTAATAATTGAAAAGTATAATGAAAATTTATCATTTTCCTCTACCGTATATATTCATGTATATGTACCCCTTTCCACATTTTTAAGCAAAATTTTGAAAAACAATGAATTTCCGTGTATAAGCCAAATTATATTTCTGGAATTATGTTAAAAGATGATTTGTATAATCGAGGATAAAAAAATAAAAATTAATAAATTTTTATTAAATTAGAAAACTAGTTTTACGTTTCTAATTTGATTTTTTTTCATTCAACGTTTTAAAACAATAATTATGTAAAGCCAAAGAAGATTAAACTATTTCGAAACCTATTCACATCCATTTAATGATACTTAGAAGGAAAACATTTTTTCAAAAATCTATTCATGCCTTTTTATAAGGGTGAACAACTCTTTAAAAACTGCTTAATATAGTACTTCTTTTATTGTAGGACTTTTAGAAGCGATATCTAGCAGAATTCTCAAGTTGAACATTTTTTAGAAAGGGTATTAAAATGTTGATGAAGATAATTCAATCCCAGGAGCAAACGGATGCAGAACAATTAATTACAGGAATATTACTGTTGAACTTTTTTATCAGTCATAGGGAAGTGCCTATAATCCAATTTTATTTCTCTCTCCAAAATAGAGATAAATGTGATTGCTTGAAAGGCCCATTTAGCGATTATTTTCGATTATTTTAACCAATTAGAAAATGGTTATTGTTCTCTGTCTAGATATACCTGTCATATATCTGAATCATTTTAATGTCCGCATTTTATTCGTTTTCTTGTTGGTCCATGTTTAATCCATGACATATGTAATACATGAATCTGTTATTACGTAAGCCACGTTTTGGTCATCATAAAAATGGTTTATTTATTTATTTATTTATTTTTTAAATATAGAATTAATTTAAATTTAGAATAGAATCGCTTAAATTTTAGTCTTTGAAAAAATCCTTTTCCTAGTAACTTGTTAAATTACATTTTTCCTACCTTAATAACTCGTGTATAATTCGACCCCTCCATCTTGAACTTCCAAAATTTTGACTAAAATTCTTCGACTTATATCCTAAGTTTAAAAAGTTATAATACATCTTAATTGTTTAAAAATTTTAGTGCGTGGTTTGCAAAACTACTTTTAAACATCAAGATTTTCATTACTCTTAAAAGCTAGTAAATAGGTTTTTCTACTTATTTTACATTAAATATTTATTTGTATTAATCAAAACATTCTGGATTACGATTTTCAATGAATCAATGTTTCACTAGGCAGAACAGTTAAGATTTTTGAACATAAGACATAACTGTTTGCGTAACTGACAGTAATTATTGAAGTTAAATAATTTTTGAATGAAGTTATATTATTTTATGGTATTCAACTCTTTTCAACAAAAATGCATGTTTTGTAATACAAAATATTTATTAAATAAATAAACCTGCTAAAAGTATGGAAGACGTCTTAATTTTTAATTTCATTACGAAATGCTAAAATATAAAAAACTAGATGGATGTGCCAATCCCAAAACTTTCTTCTATCTCATACATACATTTTAATATTTAAAAAAATAGTTACTCATTTTAATGCTTTAATAATTTTAATTCAATACCATACCAATTTTGATTTTTACCTTAAATTTCTGCTTCAATCAGTTAATCGGAGTAAAAACGAATTTCCGTCTCTGCACGAGCCGATGAAAAATAGAATGATAGGCAGATTTTCTTTTTTTTTAATTCAGGGACGACTTACTTGCCTTACCAAAATATAATGACACACAAAAAATTTAGTTCAGTTCTAGAACTAACTTCATACACTTTTAAGTGATGCAATATTGAAAATGGCATAAAATTTGCTATTGCAGCGCCCCCTTCCGGCGGATTTTTTTTCAGATTCAGGGCGATACAACTAGTCATAGCCATACACTTACACAAAAAATTTCGTTCAATTCGATGCAAAACTTCATGTACTTTTGGTCGGTACAATATTGAAAATGGCACAAAAATTGCGATTGCCGCGCCCCCTTCCGACGGATTATTTTCAAATTCAGGGAGGAGCAACTAGCCATAGTAATACACTCACACAAAAAATTTGGTTCAATTCGATGCATAACTTCATATACTTTTGGTCGGTGCAATATTGAAAAAGGCACAAAAATCGCGATTGCAGCGCCCCCTTCAGGCGGAATATTTCAAAACTGAAGGAGAACCTGCTTGCCACAGCCAAAAACATTCACAAAAAATTTGGTTCAATTCTACGCATAACTTCATACACTTTTTATGGTACAATGGCGACATACACACAGACACACTCACAGACAGACACACGGACAGGCAGACATTTTGTAAAAACATGTTTTTTGGAATCTCTGATCCCTAAAACGTGTAAATCCGTCGATAAACGGAAGTCGAAAAAATTTCGATTACAATACTTTCTTCTATTGAAGATAGAAAAAAGTAAAAAAAAAATTATACTAAATACAATGACACATACAAGATTTATATTCGATTTTCTATATAATATGAGATTTTTTAGGAATTGTGTATTTTATAAGGGACAAATGGTTTTTTAAATAAAGGTTATTAGATAATCCCTTGAAACATATTTTAAAAACATAATGATTATCTTTTCTCAAAAGTGAGTCATAAGATATCTTCTTAGACTATTATTCTGAGAAAACCCCTTGGAACATATTTCACAAACAAAGGGTTTCTCTCCAGTATGAGTCAAGGAATGTCGTCTTAGGTCAGTATTCTGAGAAAATCCTTTGGAAAACACAAACAAACTGTTTCTTCCCAGTATGAAACAAGAGATGCCTTCTTAGACCACCATTATTAGAAAATCCTTTGGAGCATATTTCACAAATAAAGGGTTTCTCTCCAGTATGAGTAAATAGATGTTTTCTTATAGACCCAATCTTAGAAAATCTTTTTGAACATACTTCACAAACAAAGAGTTTTGTTCCAGTATGAGTCAAGAGATAGCTTCTCATATGATGATTATTAGTAAATGCTTTGGAACATGTATTGCATACAAAGAGTTTCTCTCCAGTATGAGTCAGACGATGCGTTTTTAAATCACTGTTTCTAGAAAATTCTTTTGGACAGACTTCAGAAGCATAGGGTTTCTCTCCAGTATGAGTAAAAAGATGTATTCTTAGACTACTATTCTGAGAAAATCTATTGGAACATATTTCACAAACAAAGGTTTTCTCTCCAGTATGAGTCAAAAAACGTCTTCATAGATCACCATACTGAGAAAATGCTTTGGAACATAATTCGCAAACAAAGGGTTTCTTTCCACTTTGAAACAAAAGATGTTTTCTTTGATCACTATTCTTAGAAAATCTTTTGGAGCATACTTCAGACATAAAAGATTTTTCTTCTGTATCACTAGAGGAATGCGTCGCCATTTTCCTCCAAGGAAATGATTTACTGAAAACTTTAGCAAAAAAGTTTCATCTATCCTTGAATCTAAGAACAGAAACAAAAATAATAAACATATTTTTAAAATAAAAAAGAATATTGCCCAGTTAAACTGATGGCATTGAGCTCACAGGCTATGCATACTAATTCTACATTACACCCTTATATTTTCAAGGGTTAATTCCATTCGCAGAAAAATTAAGGAGGGGGGAACAGCTCCTCCCTTTCCCCTTTTTATGCTTAATCATTGAACCCTCTAAACTGATCAGGACATGCTTTATCATAAAAAAATCCATGTCCAAAATTCAGAGCAAATCGGATAATTCTTAATAAAAACCCATTTATATAATTTAAGAGGAGTTATCCCCCTCTTTTGTATACTTAACCATTAAACTTCCAAAACTATTCGGAGATTTGAACGAAATCTGACAATTCTGCATGAAAAACCCATTTATATAAATTAAGGGGAGGGGCATTAGACCCCCCTGTTCCTCCTGTTTATATTTATCCAATGAACACCTAATACCAATCACGGAAGTGCTTTATCAGAAAGATCCTATGTGTAAATTTTGAACAAAAACTATATTTCTGCATGAAAAACCCATTTATATCAATAAAAGGGAGGGGCATGAGCCCCCCGTTCTCCCTCTTATACATATCGAATGAACTCCAAACGCTAATCAGGGAAGCGCCTTATCAGGATATACCTATATACAAAATTTCAAGTGAATGGGATATTTTTATCATGAGTTATCGCGTTACGCACGAACATACGAACGTACATACAGAACGGACGGTCACATAAGCTCTCAGGCTATGATAGCCTGTGAGCTAAAAAGTACACTCAACTTTGCTTAATTTAATATGGGATTTTTAAAATTAGGGATACACAACATATGGCCCGCGGGCCAAAATTGTCTCGCGATGAGTTAACGTGGGACACGTGAACATCGTCAATTTACAATTGGAAAAAATTGCAATTTTGTGCATAAGTTGCAGAAAAAAATCGTAAATTTCGTCAGTTTACCGCGGGAAAAATAAAATTTCGCCTGTCACTTAAAAATCACAAATTTCGTAGCTCGAGCACGGAAAATTCGCGAACTTCGTTGATCAAGTGCTGGAAAAAAAGAGAATTTTGTTGATGAGGCTCGGAAAAATCACAAACTTCGCCAATCAGGGACGAAAAAATCGCAAATTTCATTGATAAGCACGGAAAAATCGCAAAATTTGCAATGATGCGCGAAAAAATTAAAAATTTCTTTGATCATCTGCAAAATAATCGTGAATTTTGTAAGTTTATCAAGAGAAAAAAATCGCGAATTTCATTTTGCCAGTAAAAAAATGCAGATTTCGTCAAAGTTAGTTAAAAATCGCGAATACCGTTGATTGGGCGCGGAAAAATACGTTCTTGGTCAATTATAAGCGGAAAAGATCAAATTTCGTCGATCAATAATGGAAAAAACACGGGTTTTATGGATCGGTTTCCGAAAAAAGGCAAATTTCTTTGGTCGAATACGGGAATATACTAAATTTTGTCAATTACAAGCGGAAAAATTGCAGATTTCGTTAATCAGGTTAAAATAAAATCGCGAAATTCTTTTATTGGGATCTGAAAAATCGCAAATTTTGTCATACATGCAAAGAAAAATCGCGAATTTCGTGAACTAACTTTGCGAAATTCGTCGATCAGGATCATAAAAATCGTGAATTCCATCAATAGGCTTTATAAATATAGCGAATTTCGTCGTTAAGATTCTTAAAGATCGCGAATTTCGTCGATATGGCATGGAAGAATCGCTAATTTTATCAATCACGCGATCAAAAACGCGAATTTCGTCAATCAGTTTGTTAAAAATTACAAATTTTGTCGACCGGCTTCGTAAAAAGCACAAATTTCGGTGATCAGCCGCAAAAAATCGGGAATTTCTTTGATGAGGGAGTTTATAATTTTGTTTGTCGGCTCCTTCTTTGTCCTTCGGTCATAAAATTTTCCTTTATTTTTTTCAGTACCAGGCATTTATATTTGTTTTTTAGCACTTTTAATAAATCAAAA
Source organism: Maratus speculifer (assembly GCA_964019185.1). NCBI lineage: Eukaryota > Metazoa > Arthropoda > Arachnida > Araneae > Salticidae > Maratus > Maratus speculifer. The sequence goes on along the minus strand of CAXHSM010000423.1, from coordinate 338,105 downwards.
TTTACTCTCCTGAATAAAATCAAGGAATATTACTATATAATGAAAATAATCCTTGCTGTATCTGTTCTATATACAAATGTACAAGCTGCTGATATATCCTTACCAACTGAATTGGATATTTTGAGTGGATAAGCGAACTAAAAAGGTTAACCTCCGACTCCCCTTTAAAATCATATTTTTTATCCGATTATAGGTCGCAGAACAACTCCTGGAAATCGAAATATTTCCATGTTATTGATGTGGCCCTCGGCCACCTAGACGTATTTATAAGTGGCCCAACTCAACTCTTGAATAGTTTGTGCACCCCTACTTTAAATAGTACAAAAAATTTATACATTAATCTATTAGATTATGTATTGTTAGGCATAACAGAGCTTCATTATTCTTTCATAGATACAGATAACATATGTGCATGCAATCCAGTTGTTTTGGTAAAAATCGTCTGCTTTCATTTATGTGAAAAAGCTCCAGTAAGAAATTGTATTATTCGTTACCATGGTAATTTATTCTTTTTATTTTATGTTTTTGGCAGCATTCTATGTTTTGTTTTTTAAGTTGTGTGTTTATTCGAATGTAAAAAGAGGATGGAATGTTGATAGCCGACCAATGGCTCGCATATTTCAGTGTGAAATAAAACGCATCTACAGTCTACATTTGTTGTGTTTAAGAACCAGCGTGTGTTATTTTAATTAGTGTAAAATCCGCTAAGACTATTTTTGGTATTACGAACATTTTTGGTCTCAAGTCTAGCCGGAGCTAGTGAAAATTATCAGTGTAAAAAAAGAACATTTTTCCGAAATCCTTTTCAATGTTGACATTCATAGCAAGGGAAAAAAGAGAAGGTGAGTTAATTTGACATTCGATTTTATGTGTAAAAAAGAATTAGTATAATTTAGAATTACTTTATTGGTTTAATGTAATAAAAATGACTGACTTGAACACTTTTAAAACTAAACGAGCTGCTTTACGCAGAACTATTACAAATTACATTAAGAAAATCGAAAATATTATTGCGGTGGATGAAATTAGTGTGAATGATTTAGAAGAAAACATTGAGTTGTTAAAACAGAAGGAAACTGAATTAAAAAAGATTGATCGAGAAATAGAAATTTTAATTAAAGATCCTAAACAGTTAGAGAGCGAAATAGATGGTGCTCAAGAAATTTCAGATAAAATTGATTTATGGAAATTTGGATTTACATATGGAAAATATGTACGTATGTATATGTACATATATGTATGGATTGACATATGGAAAAGGTGAAAAAATATTAAAAATTCAAAATGCTCAGTTAAATAAAAGTGAAAATAAATCTAGTGTAGTTACAGAACAAGTTTTTGAAAATGTTAAGCTGCCAAAATTATACTTACCTACTTTTGGAGGTAATATAACAGAATGGATAGGATTTAAGGATCTTTTCAATGCTTGCGTAAATAGCAATAAAAATATTTCAAATGCCCAAAAACTGCAATATTTGAAGGCTTCATTAAAAGGTGAAGCATATTGCGTCATCCATTCTATTCAAATTTCGGATTCTAATTTTGAATTAGCATGGAATTTGCTAGATGAAAGATATTCAAATAAGAGAGAGCAAATTTTTGCGTATATTGAACGATTTCTGAGTTTACTACACTTCAAACAGAATCAGCTATTGCTATTTTAAATTTAGTTGACAATGTTAATGAAATAATTCGCTCGTTAGAAATATTGGACCAACGCATTGAGACATTTGGGGATACATTAATGACGTATTTAGTTTTGCAAAAATTGGATACTTCTACAAAATTATGGTGGGAACGCCAGCTTAAAAGCAATGAGATTCCGAAACTTAGTGATTTAATTGAATTTCTTAAAAATTACACAAGAACTCTTCAGAATAGTAAACTAGCTGTAAATAAGGTATCTAAACCTACATTTCCGAATAAGAATAATGCTTTTGTAGCTACCTCGGTTTGTGGTTATTGTAAAGAAAATCATAGTTTAGCTAAGTGCTCAAATTTTCTTAATTTACCTGTGCAACAAAGAATAGAATTTGTAAAGCGAAATCATTATTGTTTCAACTGTTTATCTAACATGCATTTACTCAACAAATGTAAGAGTCTTAATACGTGCCACCATTGTTTTAAGAAACATCACAGTATTTTGCATATGGTAGATTATTCAAGGAATAAGAGTCGTTCAAATAGTAGCATGTCACCACATTCACAAGAATTTGTCCCTCAAAAAGTTGAGTCAGCAAATGAGAATGTGTCGTCTACAGTGTGTGCTTCCCATTATGAGTCAAACGCAAAGAGTAATTTAAAAGACTCATATTTTGTTATGTACCGCATTAATAAAAGTTCAAAATTATAAACAAGAGTTTGTAAAATGTAGATGTTTGTTGGATACAGGTTCTCAAAGATCATTCATTTCTCGAGAATGTGTAAACAAATTAGGATTAAAAGTGAAAGGCAGTTCTATTTCTGTCTCATGTTTAGGAACATTTAATACTGTGAATGATGGAGAAGTCGATTTATTATTCACTTCTCACTTCAAAAGTGACCTCAGAGTATCCACATCAGCGTTCGTAATGGACAAAATCACAGATAACATTCCCTATGTGCCTTTGACATCAAACATTTGCGATAACTTTAGTGATTTAATGTTAGCTGATCCATTATTTTATAAATCGCAAAAAATTGATATTCTTTTTGGTGTAATTGTATTTATGCATTTAATGACTGGGGAACTTGTTAAACGTGAATCTAACCTTCCATTTGCCTTAAATTCGAGACTTGGGTGGATAATCTCAGGTACTACAAATGTTGAAACGCTAGCAAAGGATTCAGTACATGTAAATCATTTAAGTACAAAAACTGATGAGCTAATAAATTCTTTTTGGGAATTAGAAAAAATTGCAAATGTACCACTTTTAACACTTGAAGAAAAACTTTGTGAAAAACATTTTGAGAATTCCTCATTTTAGAGAAAAATCAGGTCGCTATTCAGTCGCATTATCATTTAAACATGATCGAGATAGTCTAGGTGATTGTCGTCAAATGGCGTATAGAAGATTTCTTTATCTTGAGAAAAGATTAATATCCATGCCAGAAATTTATGATCAATATGTTCAATTTATGAAAGAATATTTAAATTTGGGGCATATGGATCTTATTTCAAACAGAGATCATGGATTGGAGAATAAACATTATTACATCCCACACAATTTTGTCTTGAATAATTCTAGTTTAACTACCAAATTAAGAGTCGTTTTTGATGCGAGTGCTAAAATCACAACAGGTGTTTCTTTAAATGACACTCTAATGATAGGTCTTAAAACACAAGATGAGTTAATTTGCATTTTATTGAGATTTAGATTTCATAATATTGCAATAACAGCTGATGTAAGAATGATGTATAGACAAGTAAAAATTCATGAAAAGGATAGGGATTTTCAGAGAATTTTATGGAGAGATAGTTCTGAAGAACCAATAGAAACTTATCGTTTAAATACAGTAACATATGGAACTGCGGCTGCACCATATCTTGCAACAAAATGTTTGAATCAGTTAGCAATGGATGAGAGTCTTAATTTTCCAAAAACGAAGACTATAGTTTTGAGAGATTTTTATGTTGATGATGTGTTAACCGGTTTTAAGAGTAGTCAGGAAGGTACGGAATTGATAAATGAATTGCAGAATATGCTAGGAAAAGGTGGTTTTGAGCTACATAAATGGTGCACAAATGAATTGTCCCTGTTGAAAAACGCTGAGTTTACAAACATAAGTAATGATAATATACATAATATAGTGGGCAATAAGGCCATAAAAGTTCTAGGAGTTGAATGGCATCCTCATAATGATATGTTCAAATGCAATTTCAGTGATACAGATTATCAAAATGTCCCTACTAAAAGAATTATTTTGTCATATGTATCAAAGCTTTTTGATCCATTAGGGTGGATTGCACATTTTGTAATTTTAACTAAAATTATTCTTCAGCAGCTGTGGAAATTACAATTATCATGGGATGATCCAGTACCAGAAATTATTAACCAAAAGTGGAAAATTTTGTGCCATGAAGTCAAACTCTTAAATTCTATATATATACCCAGAAAAGTCGTCTTGCCCAATTATTCTCGATGTGAACTTCATGGATTCTGCGACGCTTCAGAAAAGGGTTATTCCGCCGTTATTTATGTTAAAACTTGTAATAACTTGAACATTGATGTGAAACTTTTAGCAGCAAAGACTCGAGTGGCACCCTTAAAGCCCATCACGATTCCAAGGCTTGAATTATGTTCTGCAGTATTACTGACACATATAATACAAGCTGTTAAATCAGCATTACATATAAAACCAGATTTAGTGCGCGCATGGAGTGATTCAAAAATTGTTTTGTCATGGTTAACATCAGATCCTAAAAGATGGCAAGTATTTGTAGCCAATAGAGTTGCAGAAATTCAATCCATATTACCAGCTGAAAATTGGAGCCATGTAGATGGAAAGGAAAATCCTGCTGATTGTGCATCTCGTGGATTATTTCCAGCAGAATTACTGTGTCATGAATTGTGGTGGAATGGACCACCATGGTTAAGAAGTAGTGAGGTTCCAGTGAATAAACCTATTCCCATAAATGAAGAAGATTTACCAGAAGCACGGAAAACATCATCACTTGTAATTTCTGAAACTGCAAAGGAACTTGATATTATATTGAAAATATCCTCGTTTCCAATGTTGCAACGCATATTTGCATGGATATTGAGATTCATCTCTAACTCTAAAGTAACACGTCCAGAAAGAAATACATCCTTTTTATCAAGCAAAGAAATTCAAGCCGCAACACGTTGCATTATTAGAATAGTTCAACAGATGAACTTTAGTAAAGAAATCCACTGTTTAGAAACCGGAAAAGAATTACCTGGAAATAGCAGTCTCATTTGTTTGTGTCCTATTTTAGATGATGACAAAATATTGAGAGTCGGAGGGAGATTGAAAAATGCACAGCTGTCAGAGAATGAAAAACATCCAATCTTACTACCATCAAAGCATCATGTGACTAAGATCATAATTCAACATTTTCACGAAAAATATTTACATGCAGCTCCAGAACTTCTTTCTTTAATTAGGCAGAAATTTTGGATCATTGCAGCAAGATCTGCTATTCGTAAAATAGTGAGAACTTGTGTTACGTGTTGTAGATACAGAGCTCAATCTGCAAAACAAATAATGGCTGATCTTCCAGAGTAACACAATCACGACCATTTAAGCGAGTTGGAACAGATTTCACAGGACCATACATGATTAAATATCGTGCTGGACGTGGATCAAAATCATTTAAATCATATGTCTGTGTATTTGTCTGCTTCGTGATCAAAGCAGTCCATCTTGAAATCGTAGAAGATCTTTCAACAAAGGCATTCTTAAGTGCATTAAAACGATTTATTGCAAGAAGAGGAAAATCTCTTGAGATTTTCAGTGACTGTGGAAGCAACTTCAAAGGTGCCAAAAAGGAAATCAACAAGTATCTATTGCAGTGCAAGCAGAATGAAGAAATTCACAAATTTCTGTCGTCAGAGGAAATAACTTGGACATTTAACCCGCCTTCAGCTCCACACTTTGGTGGACTGTGGGAATCTGCAGTAAAATCAATGAAATCGCACCTTAAGAAAACCGTTGGTGATACTGTGTTAACTTATCCCGAATTCCAAACCCTGGTTACGCAAGTTGAAGCTTGTCTCAACTCTAGACCATTGTGTCCTATATCATCTGACCCAACAGACTTAACTGCTCTAACACCTGGACATTTTCTAGTTGGAACTTCTCTGACTGCCATACCTGAACAAGATCTGAGTCACAGTCCCTTAAATCACATTGATAGATGGCATGTGAGACAGTTCATGCTACAGCAATTTTGGAAAAGGTGGAGCCGAGAATACTTGTCTCAACTTCAGCAAAGAGCTAAATGGCAAAAATGCCACAAAGATTTGCAAGTTAATGACTTAGTTCCCATCAAAGATGACAACCTTTCACCGCTAAAATGGAAATTAGGAAGAATAATAACTGTTCATCCAGGTTCAGACAATAGAGTCAGAGTTGTCACGATTAAGACTAATAGTGGTATCATAAATCGACCAATAGTGAAACTCTGTCCCCTTCCTATAAAAAACTAAAAACTATGAACTATAAACTTTCATTTTTTATATTTTGCATTAATTTTATTTGTGTTATTAATTGTTTTTTCATTATAGTAAAACTGTAAGAAGACCACTTAGCCACTTGTTGAAATCCTAAGGGATTTCAACGGGGGGCAGGATGTTTTGGTAAAAATCGTCTGCTTTCATTTATGTGAAAAAGCTCCAGTAAGAAATTGTATTATTCGTTACCATGGTAATTTATTCTTTTTATTTTATGTTTTTGGCAACATTCTATGTTTTGTTTTTTAAGTTGTGTGTTTATTCGAATGTAAAAAGAGGATGGAATGTTGATAGCCGACCAATGGCTCGCATATTTCAGTGTGAAATAAAACGCATCTACAGTCTACATTTGTTGTGTTTAAGAACCAGCGTGTGTTATTTTAATTAGTGTAAAATCCGCTAAGACCATTTTTGGTATTACGAACACCAGTAGATACTCCCATACCCGGTCCTCTCTTATCCAGACTTTCCCAAAACCAGACTGATAAAACTCAAAATTTGTTTTATTGCACGCTTGTGCAGTTACTTTTGTTTCCCTTAAAATTCAGACTACTTGTTGGCCTATTCACAGAAAATACCCAAACAAAGATTTTGATTCTTTACTGTCCATATATTCAGCCCCAACTCAATTTAACCTCTATTACTTATACCTATTGATATTGTTAAGCAATAGAGTTATGTACAGTCAAAGATCTATAATCCGCACAAGTTGAAGCCAAAGGTTGTGCGGATTATGGAATGTTGCGGATTATAGAGAATAATGAATTATGCGTCATTTTATTATTCTTAGACAGCATTTTAATTCTATAATCAGTATAATATGGAAAGATAAATATGAAATCTACTAACTAATTTAATAATTAATTAAAAAAAAATGCATTTTTAAAGTTATTTTATTTAAGAAATTTATATATATATGCTTCTATCTAGATGTCGTTTTCACATTTACACTTTATGCTCCACATTTCTTAATAATTTGAAGCTAAAATTTAGACCGCTTCGGTCAAACGTATACTTCGCTTATAACACTCCACGAACTTTAAAGTTTGTACTAAAGCAAGCCGATTTTTCATTAAAAGATCTAAAAAAAACACAAGCAACCAATTTACACAAGGCAAACTCAAGCAGAAGCCGGCAATGGTAACCGCCCTCAACTCATCAACTGTGCTTGTTGCCAAATTAAGAATGTAAATAGAATGAAAAAAAAAGAGTTCCCTGGTTAAAGCTTAGTTTCCCGAAAGATCGGATCTTGAGAAATTTATTAGAGTTCGCCTGTAGTTGAAGGTTCCAGTTTGCCTTTCCTGACGCTGGCGAAACCTTTGCAATCGATCACTATGATTGGTTACATTGATTCGACTTTCCCAACCCCTAATGTTTACACTCAAGGAAGACCTAACTTGTCAATGGAGATTATACTGAGCTAGCCTGTTTACGACTTTGGCGTCGTTAGGATTTCCATACTGGGAGATATAATGATAGTTTTGGCGCGCAGAATATTCTTTTCCGGATTTAATTTATATTATTTGTTTACTGCCGAAGTATGTTCTTGGATCATCAGATTTAGCTGTTACTCGTTGGTTGGAGGAATAAATTTGCGCTATTTGATGTTACCAATTCTTTTGTTTTCCCGTTCCATGACGATTTTTTTTATATTCCTGAAAGAATATCGGTTGCATTAATTGTAAATACTGTACTAAAATTTGACTTCTGCGAATTCTGAATTTCTTCGATTCTCATGAGATTTAACGGGGTCTTTTGCATTTCGCGGCAATTTTCCGACATTATAAAAAATAAATCCGGTTTTAAACTTTTAGTACAATACAAAAAATGTTATAATTGTTCCGATAAAATTTATTCGGAATTAGTAAAATGATTTCTGAAATTTTTTATGCAATTTTTGTAGCTTTTTCAAGTTTGTGCAATAATTTTAAAACAATATAGAATTTTTTTTTATTATTATTCAGCATTTTTTTAAAGTTTGTCATTTTTAATGGCATTTTTACCCCCTTTTTTTCTCGATTTGATGCTATTTTTCACATTGCTAAAAATAATCGGATTTACATCTTCCAACAGAATGCAAATTTTTTTTTAATTTTTTGTATTTGAAATTCGTGAAATTTTTAAATTTCTCGCGTTTCATGCGAATTTTAACGGGCTCGGGCAGGAGAGAATTTGAATAAATATTACTCATAAAAAACAGATTTTTTCCCCCCGTAAAGTAGTAATTATTAAATACGTGATGTAAAAAAAAAAGTAATGAATATGATAGACACAAAATACATTTAGAATAAAGTTATTTCATAAAAAGAAGAAAAAAAAACCCTTTTAGGGATGCCGGCTGGGGAGAAGAAAAGAAGTGGTCATCGCCCCTCTCTGAATTTTGTAAAGGAGTTTTAAACGAAACTTTCTTCATTTCTGATTGTGAAAAATGAAAAAAAAAATTCCTTTGATTCCTCAATCCCTACCATTTCAAAGAATATTTAATTATTTTTATTTAATTTTCTTTTTACATTCACGTGTTTCCAATTTATCTTAAATGGGGATTTTTTAAGTCCTTTTGGCGTTTTTTTATGTTAGTAGAAATCTATTTCTGAATATTTAATATTTCTTGAATGTTAATTTTGTGCATTGCTTCTGACTATATTTAAAAATTGTCTTAAATGAAGACTTCGGTCATTATTTATTTATTATTTTTAGGTGCGTTCGTAATTATGTAAATACGTAGCACCTATTGTTGTCGCTCAGTCCGTCCGTCTGTCTGTCCGTCTGCATATAACAACGCAAAAACTACCCAACCGAATCGTTTGAAATTTAAAATACATAATTATACCATAATTTTGTCGAGTCATTTCAAATTTTATGAAAATCGGATGGATAGATCAATTACAGGGACAATTAAAAGGATTCCGTTACATTACGGTCAATGGGGAAAAAAGTTTCAAATGCATTTTAATCATTTGAAATTTAAAACATATAATTATTGCGTAATTTTGTCGAGTCATTTCAAATGTTATGAAAATCGGATGCATAGATCAATTACAGGGACAATCAAAAGGATTCCGTTACATTACGGTCAATGGGGACAAATGTTTCAAATGCATTTTAATCGTTTGAAATTTAAAACATATAATTATTACATAATTTTGTCGAGTCATTTCAAATGTTATGAAAGTCGGATGCATAGATCATTTACAGGGACAATCAAAAGGATTCCATTACATTACGGTCAATGGGAAAAAAAGTTCCAAATGCATTTTAATGAAGTTACACTCATTCGAACATAATAGAATTGGCATGAATCTATGAAATATATACTAAAATATGCATTCTGTACTATCTGTGATGCAAAGAATTTTTATTATTAAATTACAGGGCCACACAAAAGTATTCCACTACATAATGCTATACGGGGAAACATTGTTTGGGGCGTGTTTTAATTATATTCAACTATTTCACATTTTATGAATAAGATATACGTTGCTGAGGTGTAATAAAAATTACTTCCTGCATATTTACAGAAACATAAGTATTTCGACTACTATACTGTATCCGGAGTACGCTCTACTATATCAGCAAGATCTGAATATTTTTAAAACTTCGTTATCGTACGAACGCACCTCATTTGCTACGTTCACGTGCAATTTCCAACTTGTTTTATTTTAATTTAGCTTATTTTATATCTACTTTCTGTATCTGGCGAATGGGTGATAATTGACCTCAACCATATAATTCAAAAAACAAAATATTTAAAAGTGTGGAAATGCAAATGAGACATAAGAAAATAACGTTCCCTTTGGTTTAACATTAAGTCACGTGTGACTTCATCTGTCGGGATGGAAGCCTTAAAACTCCAGTCCCTGCAGGTGAAGACACTCGGGAGCTAATGTTAATCCTACAGGGAGTTTTTTTTTCTTATAGCTCGTTTGCATTTTGATATTTTTAATATTTTTCTTTTTTGCATTAGATAGCTGAGATCCATCTCAACAACTCTCATTTTTTATTTTTTCGTTTTTGGTTGCAAGTATTTTTTATAAAGTTACTTTCACTTTCGAAACCGGTTACAAAAATGGAAGTGTCATTAAAAAAAATCGAAACCAAAATCGAAAAAGTAAAAAAGGAGCGATGTAAAGATAAACCTCAGCTATCCATATTTGACAGGATTGATTATAGAAACGAGTTATAATCAAAATTAGTTTTCCATTTCTCGATAAATAAATTAGTAAATTAAAAACGATTTTAGTGACGTAACAATCGCTTTTTCACCTTTCTGTCAGAAAAGGCATCTTGTGAAGTATGTGTTTTAGTGTATTTTTTTCATTCTTTTTTCATATAATTTTATTTTTTGCTTTGCGTAAAGTTTGGTTCCTAAAAGGCCTTTTTTTAGTCCTCACAAGGACTGTTATATTAGTCATATGTATTTCTCTCTAAAATTCTTGCCTATGCAGAAAGCTGTCTTTATGCGTATTTATGCAGAATAATATCTGTTTTTTGTAAGTCCTTTATTATTTAGTTCCTGATACGAAAGCTGCATTATAATAATAATGTAGAATATTAAAATATTAATAATAGATTTTAAACGGCGCGGGGCAAGAAGCTCATACTAGAAATGAATACTAAATACCAAAAGGATGTGCAATACTTTATTATGAAGCCAAATAAAACGTTTTGTGCAAAATGTTATCATTTTTAATAAAAATAAAATAATTATTATTTAGCATTATTCCATAATCTAATTATATCCTTAGAAATTCCATTCGAATTTCACATTCATTATGAATTTCGTCACATAATTATAACATCACTTTAAAAAAATGTATGCCTATAAAAATAGAATAAAAAACCACTTTTTTCTCATTGCGTTCTTAAGTAATTACAAATTTACATTTTTAGGCCACAATGAAAAAATTGTTTAAACGTTTTATAATTCTATAATTTATATGCAATTTCGTTTTCGTTCTATAATTTATTTGCAATTTCCTTTTATAAGATAATTGATTGATCTAAAATTATATTTTAATTTTACTCATATTAACTCGCATTTATGTATACAATTAAAATATACATTCTGAATAATTGATAATTTTTTCTTGTTTTTCAGTCTAACATACTGTTGAAATATTAAATTTATACCATTGATTAAAAGATAAATTAATTTAACTTCCTATCAACTTTTCGTAATTAAAGTAGTAATGCCTTGTGTATGCAGAAACATGAAAATTATATCATGAATTGTCTATCCTCTAAGAAAATCGTAAAGAACTTCTTTCACTCGTTTTATTTATTTTTGAAGATAGTTATCGCTATTTTACATACTTCCATCAGTATGTTTAGTATGTACTTGAGGTGAAATTTTCCGAAAAATTCGAATCCATCGAAATTTTTATTCTTTATTTAATAGTTTATAAAGTAAAACATTTGATTAGGCATGAAAAATCGTCTTTCTCCAAAAATGACATGGGGATTTCATGTGGCCTGTCACCCTTCTTTCATCTCTACGGAGGGAGGGGGGGGGGTAAGGTTACTTCCTCATTTATTTCTACCGCCAAAAATCTCGCCAGAACTCTTATGCGTGAATATATATACATTTACTTTAAATATTACTAGTATTTTCCATATATATGAGCATACAATAGGTTAAATAAATTTTGTTTAATCAGTCAATCATTTTTAACTAGAAAAATCTAAGAAAAATCAAATTTAAAGTGGTTTTTCTTTAATATTTAGTAAGGAACTATTTCTTTGCGCGGACATACACATCTCTCCAGTATAATACCCACTGACAAGATAGCTTTGCCGTGACTTTAGATAAACTTTTATATAAAAAAAAAGTCAGGATAGTGTTATAGTAATATTACATGTTAAGACATTCTGAAAGAAAAAAATGAAAATTAACGCAAAATTAACATTCTAGATTTAACTTACTTTATTTGGATGTTTGTTTTTATTATTATTCATTCATTTCAAATTTACAACCAAAGTTGGGAGAACTAAAAGAAAAATCTATATACAATCAAGGATAGATAATTCACAATTTTCTATAATTCGCATTACTTTACGAATGTAAACAGTGAAATAAATATAGTGAAAAAAAAGTAAATTTACATATTCGTGATTCCAAAATGACTTGTTTAAACAAATACTAAAAATTTTATAAAAAAGTCATATTAAAACAACTACTTTTTTTAATATAACTCTTTTATTTTTATTAACAATTAAAAACAAACTGTATTACAGAACATATGTAATTATTTTTAATTAAATGCACATATATACCAATTTTTTAATTAAATAACATTAAAAAGGCATTTTTTTGAGATAGCATGTTAAATTAATTATGAGATTTCATATTCATCTTTTCGTATTACACTGATTAGAGAATTAAAATGCTATATAGAAATAATAAAATGATGTATAATCCAAAATACTGTATAATACACAATATTCCATAATCCGCACAGCCTTTGGCCCCTACTTGCTGATTATAGAACTTCGATTGCAATAAAAAACAGTTTATAGGTGACCTAGACTTTAGTAAACAAATTGATTTTCTAAAAAGATTTCTCCATATTTGTTTTCTTTTTAAAGAAATCATTAAATTAAGCAGTAATTATTTTGATTATGCCATGGTTATGTTGAGAATGAAGCACTGGTCTAGAATTTAACTTATTCTATGTGATATAAATTTGCTTCAGTTGAGTGATACTGGTCTGTGTCTCAATTTCAATAACGCTGCAAATAAAAATTTAGATAAATTTTTATAAAAAAGAAAAGTGAAGACAGTAGACATAGTATTACAAGTTGATACAGTTTTAAAGAATAAATTGAAAATTAACACATTATATATAACTTATTTTAGTTGGATATTTGTCTTTATTATTGTTCATTAATTTTAATTTTATAACCAAAGTTGGAAGAAGTAAATCAAAATCTATGTATATCAAAAGTATGTATTTTATGAGACAAACAACTTCTTAAATTTTCATTTTTTATGTCATAAACTATGCCCACCAAAATATCTCTTTCTTTACAGCTCTCTTAAAATTGGTGACTTTAACAGAATCCATTTTTATTTCAAATAATCCATTTTTGACAAAATTCTTAGTGAGAATACTCAGGATTTATGGAAGGGAATAACAATAATGTGGAAATATACAAAACAGATAATGTTGAAGTTTCTTTCAGAAAATAGATGGCAGCATAACAAACTTTAGTTGAATTTTCGTGTTGAATCGAAACATTTCCCGATATCTTCACTTTCATCGTAAAATGGCATTCTATGGAATGTTACATAATTGTGAATCTGTCACTGGATTTGTGAAAACTTTTGAAATCCGATTTTCAACGGATATACATGTTTTAGGAATCAGAGAACCCAAAAGAAAAGTTTTTACAAAATATCTATCTGTGTGTATGTGACCGAAATTTGTGGGTGCTCTATCTCATGAACTAACGCATGGAATTTCCCAAAACTTTAGATTGTTAGATTTTGATATAAATTAAATCTGGTTAGTTTTATGTGTATATTGTTCAACAGGTGGCGCTGCTATGCTGCATTATTCACATTAGCCATATTTTAAGAACTAGTGCAAGGATTTTCATAGAACTTTAGATTTAGGTATTACTTGATATAAAATGGTACTGATTACATTTTGATATACAAGGTGTCCGAAAAGTCTGGAAACGGTTGAATAACTCGAGAAATACATAAGAGATTGAAAATGAAAATATATGTGTTAAATATTTTTTAATAAGCTACTCAGTGATACCAAATTTGACCTTTGCAACCGAGCCCCCGGTGGTCAGAGGGGGTGCAACTTAGAAATCTTAAATAATAACCCCCATTTTTTATTGCAGATTCGGATTCTACGAACAAAAATACGTAACTTTTGTATTTGATGTTTATTTCGAATCCTCGTTTATCACAGTGTAATTGAATATATTAAATCGATATATATATCAGTTTTCCCAACCAGGTTTTGCCTGATTGGCCAGAATTTTGACGTCAAATTCCTCGTCTTTTGCAGGAATAGTGGTTTCTTAAAAATCACCGTAGCGATTATTTCGATAATGCTACACTGTTAAAAATTTGACCCATTTGCTGTAGCGTCACTCCACAGCTTTTATAGAATATCTCTTTTATGACCAATGAGAATGCTTCATAACACAGTAAAGTAACCGTTTTCTATAAAAGCGGTGGAGTGACGCTGTAGCAAATGAGTTAAATTTTTTACAGTGTATAGTTTTTTATGTTTGTCTCTACAAAAATTCATTGAAATATATTAATTTTCTACTTGGATTTTTATTTCATCCAGTAAATGGTTTCTAAATATGGCTGATGTGGGTGTATGTTTTTTTAAAATTATTTGCTGTAGCGTCACTCTACCGCTTTTATAGAAAGCGGTTACTTTACTTTTTTATGGAGCGTTCTCATTGGTCATAAAAGAGATATTCTATTAAAGAAGTGGAGTGACGCTACAGCAAATGGATCAAATCTTTAACAGCGGAGCATTATCCAAATAATCGTCACGGGTGAAATTCAAGAAACGCTATTCCTGCAAAAGACAAGGAATTTGACATAAAAAATTCTGGCCAGTCAGGCAAAACCTGGTTGGGAAAACCGAAATATGTATTGATTTAATGTACTCAATTACACTGTGATAAACGAGGATTCGAAATAAAAATTAAATACAAAAGTTACGTATTTTTGTCCGTAGAATCCGAATCTGCAATAAAAAATGGGGGTTATAATTTAAGATTTCAAAGTTGGACCTGTTGAAAGAAAAAATAAACATGCTAAAAATAACTGCACTTGTAGCTGGGATTTTAAACTTTAATTAAAATAGAAAGACAAGATTGTATTGACAGCATCAGAGCATGGTGCTAGCGATCACACGAACATCAATAATAACTTAATGTTGCCACTCAGGCAAGTTACAAAACTCAGATTGTTGAGTTGAGGGAAAAAGAAGTTTAGCACTGCTTTGGCATAAATGCAATTATATAAAAATTAACTTTTAACACTCCTCCTTGCCAAAGCATGGCTGAAAAACAACATATAGACTTACCCCAAGAAATACTACACAGGTTAACTACATCACAAATACAAAAACATTGTGTAAAACCAAAAAAAAAAGGAACTTGCATACTACAAACACATCAATTTTAAAAAACTCAATACTCAAAACCTAAATGTTTTCTTAAGTCAATCAAAGTTTTCTTTGAAATGTTTTTAGTTAAAAGATCAGCAACATTATTCACTGAGGCTACATGCTCTAAACAAATAACATTCTGTTCAATATAGTCCCTCAGAAAATGATGCCTAATATCAATATGTTTACTGCGCTCAGATGTTGTTTGATTTTTTGCAATAAACATAGCTGCCTGACTGTCAATTTTCACTGACACTGGTGTATGGATAAATTTCTCCACACCAAGTTCTTGCATTAGACTTTTCAGCCATAACACTTCCTTTGTGGTATGGGCTAATGCCAAATACTCAGATTCAGCAGAAGATAATGCAGTACAACACTGCTTTTTACTCGACCAAGAAACTGCAGCACCACCAAAAATAATCACATATCCACTGAAGGACTTTCTATCCACATGATCTGCACCCCAATCTGCATCAAAAAAATTTCCACAGCTCTTCCAGTCTTTCTGAAGGTAAGAGACAGGTTCTTGGTTTCTTTCAGGTATCGAAAGAGGTGTTTAATGCTCCTCCAATGCTGCTCAGAAGGTCTCTCATTAAACTGGCTCATGTAGGTGGAACTGAATGCAATGTCAGGACGTGTTCCACAGGCAACATACAGCAGACTTCCAATGGCTTGCCTATAAGGAATTTCACTGCTCTTCTCTTTTATGTTAGACCATTCTGCATCAGTTACCTTGTGATGTTTAATACTTGGGTCTAAAGGGGTTGATGCTCCTTTAACTGAACTTGCTCCAAATGTTTCCAGAATTTCTTCAATGTAGGCTGTTTGATCCAGTGTAAGTGAACCATCAGCTTGTTTCTGGATTCTCATAGATAAAATTTCACTTGCTTCACCAAGGTCTTTAGCTTGGAATTTCTGCATAACCTTGAGCTTGAAAACACTTATGGCTTCAGAAGTTCCAACAATCAGCATATCATCAACATAAAGACCAAGATACAATGTTTTCTTTGGATGATAGTAGATGCATGGATCACTCTTAGATCTACACAGTCCAAATTCTTTAAGGAAGGTATCAAAACATTCATTCCATTCTCTTCCAGCCTGTTTTAAGCCATACAAGGTCTTCTTCAGGTGACACACAAGATGTTCTTTGCCTTGTTGTTGCATACCTTCAGGCTGCAACATGTATATGTCTTCTTTTAGTGTCCCATTTAGATAAGCTGCGGTGATATCCATTTGGTGGATTTTCAGATCCAGCTCCATGGCAAGGGCTAAAAGAATACGTATGGATTTTATTTTTACAACAGGAGAGAAGGTATCAGAGAAATCTCTACCTGGGACCTGCGAGTAGCCTTTTGCAACCAAACGAGCCTTAAATTTAATTACTTCTCCTTCTGAATTTATTTTTCTTTTGAACACCCATTTGCAACCAATAGGTTTGGTGTTTACTGGTTTTGGAACTAACTCCCATGTTTGGTTGCTGAGAAGATTGTCAAATTCTTCTGTCATAGCTTCTTTCCACATTTTCGCTTCATCTGATGACAGAGCTTCTGTGACTGATATTGGATCTTTATCTTGTTTTTTCATTTCCTTCACATTGTACAGAATATAATCATCTAAATATTGTGGTGGTCTTCTTGCTCTGATCATTCCGCTAGCTTGTCGATAACCAGGAGATATATTAGGCTCTTCAGTTGTAGTCTCACTTCCAGGGTCAATTTTGTCATCTTCTATTACCTTTTCATCTGTATTTTGAATTGCAGATTCCTCATTGCACTCATCCAAGCATAATGTATCTAAATCTTTTATGTGGCAACTTTCAACTGCTTCATTTGAGTTGTTCGTATCAAAAATTTGTTCTGAATTTGTACATGATTCTTGGACTTCTGGTTCCATTGTGCAATCTTCCAGGATTTCTTCATTTTCAATGTGAAGTCTAACGAAGTTTTCATTAGTGTCAGGAAGTTTGCTCTTGAAAGGAAAAATATTTTCTTCAAACACTACATCTCGACTAATAAAGAATTTCCTATTCTTTAGATCCCATAGTTTGTAACCTTTAATTCCATCAGGATACCCAACAAATACACATTCTTTGGCTTTAGGATCAAATTTGCTTCTCTTTTCATAGGAACGTACATGGCTCCAAACTCTACTTCCAAATACTTTTAAGTTCTTCAAATTTGGTTCCTTGTTTGACCATAATCTTTCTGGAGTGTTTCCCTTGATTGCTGTAGATGGTCGCTTATTGAGAACGTATGCCGCTGTGCATGCAGCTTCAGCCCAAAAATTGAGATTGGCTCCAGACTCTATCAAAAAACATCTAGTTATGTTCGCTAATGTTTGATTTAATCTTTCAGCCAGTCCATTTTGTTGTGGGGATTCTGGTACTGAGAGCTGTCTTTTTATTCCAAATTTGATGAGGTAATTATCAAACCTTTCACTCTTGTATTCGCCTCCATTGTCACTCTTTAGAGCTTTTATTTTCTTGCCATGAAATGTTTCTGCCATTCGCCTATATTCATCAAATTTATCCAAGACTTCATCTTTCGTCTTCATTGGGTATAAACAAGTATAATGTGAGTATTCATCTGTAAATGTCACAAAATAATTTGAGCCGCCCAATGATGATGGAGTGATTCTGCCAACTACATCAGAGTGAATTACATCTAATACATCTTGGGACCGTATATGATCATTTTTTGGAAACTTCAATTTGTTCATCTTTCCTTGTATGCACACTGAGCAAAGATTTTCTTGTTTTGGGATAAGTTCTTCAACATGACAAATATCTTCATTCAGCCCTTTCAAGGCATTATAACTAGGGTGCCCCAAACGTCGGTGCCATAGTTCTTCACTGGCAGTTCTTGCAACATAAGCTGTGGGTTGTTGTTCTTCGACAACATAAAGTCTTCCTTTCCTCTTGGCTATGAAAACTGTTTCGTCATTTTTCTCTGTTACTTTGGCTTCACCATTTGCAAACTCTACTTTAAGGCCCCGTTCTTCAATTCTTCCGACTGAAAGTAAGTTCCCTCCTAGCTTCGGGACGTACAGG
The DNA here is from genome assembly GCA_964019185.1 of Maratus speculifer. Taxonomy (NCBI): domain Eukaryota; kingdom Metazoa; phylum Arthropoda; class Arachnida; order Araneae; family Salticidae; genus Maratus; species Maratus speculifer. Next base: position 319,725 of record CAXHSM010000423.1, on the reverse strand, counting down.
ACATTTTCAAGGGTGACAGTTCTGGATACTTCATTTTCGTCATGTAATAACAACTTTAAGTCACCTATTCCAGTAACTTCAATTTTCTCTGAATTTGCAACTTCAACAGTTGATTTGTAGTGCTTGAAATTTACATATTTTGCTTTATCGGACGTCATGTGTTCTGTGGCTCCACTGTCTAAAATCCACAATCTTGACTTGTTTTCATTTTTCAGATTTACTGATAATGCCCAGTTCTTGAGATCTATGACGGTCTTTGCGGCACTTTGACTCTTCTGCTTCGCTTCTTCACAGTGTCTGGATATGTGGCCCCATTCACCGCAGCTGAAACACTTAGTTTTTCTTTGATAGCTTTCAGCTTCTTCTTGCTTCTTAGATGCCCACTTCTTGTTTTTCTCATGTACAGGCTTCTTCTGCATTGAGTTAAAGCTTTTTGTGTGTAGTGCTCGTTCTTCATGTTTCTCTACGTCAGCATATTCATTTCTAGAAATTCTCTTTTCTTCAATTAAGAGCTTTGATTTAACAACTGCTGTTGTGAGGTTTTCTTCATCCTTTTCTAGATTGATGATAAGGGATTCATAAGATTTTGGCAATCCAATGAGCATAATTAGAGCTACTTCTCTGTCCGTAAATGCATATCCGCCACTGGACAGCTTACGATGGATGTCCATTAATCTGCCAAGATATGATTTTACAGTTTCTCCAGGCTTCATGGAGGTGTTAAAAAAATCTTTCATTAATTGTAATACATGCAGCAATCCGAATTTTGTGTGCATTTCCTTCAATGAATTCCATGCTTCTCTGGCTCTACTGCAATCACCGATATCATCAAGAAAGGTATCGTCGACAATTAAAAACATGAGAGTCAGCGCTTCGTCGTTCTTTTTTCTCTCGTTTTCTGTCATTTCTATTCCATATCCAGGTTCTACGGCATCCCAGCATTTCTTCTGAACAAGTGCAGCACGTGCTCGAATGGACCACGCGTGGTAATTTTCGCCGTTTAATTTCGGCACTTTATAATCTTCGTAAGCCATTATGCACACTTGAAAAAATGTATCAGAAAGTCCTTACCGCTACAATATTTCACGACTTCTTCAAAAAAAATATTAGCGATCAAATACCTTCAGTACATCTACTTCAGTCTTAACGAGCGTGCAAGGCTAAGCATGCTTTATGAGCTTTATTTAAAAAAAAAATGCTCATCAGAGTTTTTCGTGCTGATAACGTGTTGAAAGAAAAAATAAACATGCTAAAAATAACTGCACTTGTAGCTGGGATTTTAAACTTTAATTAAAATAGAAAGACAAGATTGTATTGACAGCATCAGAGCATGGTGCTAGCGATCACACGAACATCAATAATAACTTAATGTTGCCACTCAGGCAAGTTACAAAACTCAGATTGTTGAGTTGAGGGAAAAAGAAGTTTAGCACTGCTTTGGCATAAATGCAATTATATAAAAATTAACTTTTAACAGGACCCACTCTGACCCCCAGGGGGTCGGTTGCGAAAGTCAAATTTGGTATCACACAGTAGCTTATTTAAAAAATTTAGCACACATATTTTCGTTTTTCAATCTCATACGTATTTCTCGAGTTATTTGACCGTTTCCAGACTTTTCAGACACCCTGTATATCATTTAACAGGTGGTGCTGCTATGCTGCATTTTTCAGGAAGTATTGACGTGCCTAAGATAGCAAAATGTTTTAGGATTGCAACGTCAGACTAGCTCCTTAACAATTGAAGTACTTTTTGATGGAAATGAAAATGCATGATTGATTAGCTTACACTAATCGTATATATTACTTGAGTAAATATGCTGAATAAATATTCAATTCATTTTTTACGCAATTTTAAAAGAATACCAAGCTTATGCTGGGTGCAAAGAATACATGAATAATGACATATGCTTCATCTAAATCCTTTGAAAGTTTTTTAAGAAGAAAATTTAACAAATAAGATTTTTATTTATTTTATTTTATTTTATTTTTTTTTTTTTTGCACAAAAAATATTTTAACATATTTTTCTTCTATTGTTAAAGGTGTTTCTTGAATAAAGCCTTTGCTGTCATGTAACATATTGAGGTAGAATTTACCCTTTTGAGGTGAGATTAATTTTTTAATTTTAGGGAAAAGATATTTTACAGTAAAATAACAAAAATTAAAACTTTCAAAAATATTTATTAAAAACTATTGAACAGGTCTAAAGTTATTTGCTCGTTATCAAAATGATAACTGTGACAATTATGGAAAAATTTTACAATTTTTTATTTTATGACTAAATTCTAAACCAAAAAAGATGTGATAACAGAAAATGCAACAACATACATACAGGGTTCATTCTCAATTTTAACAAGAAAAAAAATACAAGAGACTTTACAAGAGAGAATACAAGAGACTTTACAAGAGAGAATACAAGAAGTATCTATATAGTATGAGATATTTTTTTAAAAATAAAGGTTATCAAATAATCCTTTGGAAAACATCTTGCACAAACAAAATATTTTCTCCAGTATGAATCATGAGATGGCTTTCTAGTTGACAAGAAAATTCTTTTGAACACATTTCAGAAGCACAATGAATTTATCTTGTATGTGTCAAGAGATGCCTTCTTAGATTACTACTTATAGAAAATTTCTTCGGACATACTTCACAAGCGAAAGGTTTTTCTCCTGTATGAGTCAAGAGATGGGTTCTTAAATCACTATTCTGAGAAAATCCTTTGGAACATATTTCACAAGCAAAATGTTTTTCACTTGTATGAATTGAGAGATGCCTTCTTAGATTACTACTCTGAGAAAATCTCTTGGAACATATTTTACAAGCAAAAGGCTTTTCACCTGTATGAATCAAGAGATGCCTTCTAAGACTACAACTGCGAGAAAATTTTTTAGCGCATAATTCACAAACAAATGTATTATCTCTAGCATGAATGTTTTTTAGATGGTTTCTTAGATGACTATTCTGAGAAAATCCTTTGGAACATATTTCACAAATAAAAGGTTTTTCTCCTGTATGTGTCAAACGATGATTTCTTAGATGACCATATTGAAAAAATCCTTTGGAACATATTTCACAAACAAACAATTTCTCACTGGTATGAATTATGACATGCCTTCTTAATCTCTTAATCTGAGAAAATCTCTTGGAACATACTTCACAAGCAAAAGATTTTTCTCCTGTATGAGTCAAGAGATGTTTTCTCAAAGTACTGTTATCACGAAATACCTTGGAACATATTTCACAAACAAAGAGAATCTCTGGAGCATGAATGTGTTTTAAATGTCTTTTTAGATGATAATTTCGAGAAAATGCTTTAGAACATATTTCACAAATAAAAGGTTTCTCTCCTGTATGTGTCATGCGATGGGCTCTTAGATGACCATTCTGAGAAAATCTCTTGGAACATACTTCACAAGCAAATGACTTTTTCCCTTTGTGAATGTATTTTATATGTCTCCTTAGATATCCTTTCTTAGAAAATGTTTTCGAACATACCTCACAAATAAAAATTTTATCTCCTGTATCAGTGGAGATATGTTTTTGTTTATCTCCATTTTGTGGAACTAAGTTCTGTTCACTAGAACAAGAATTTTCTTCTGCAATCGATGACATTTTTGTATGTGAAAAAAGTCGGATCGTAACAGGAAGTTCCTCAAAGAATGAATATTTATCAAATTGTTGCCATTTTCATCCAAAGAAATGACTTATTGAATTTCATAGAAAAAGTTTTATCTACCCTTGAATCTAAAAATAGAAAGAAAAATGATAAACAACCCAAAGTTTAATAAACTGCAATAAATTTTAATTGTCAATTAAGTAGTCATTTTGACAAGTTTCATTAAACAGATCAAAATTCATCCATGAAATTATCACATTACAGTCAAAGATCGATAAGTCGCATACCCCATAATCAGCAATTTTCTCAAATTCGCATTACTTTACAAATGTAAATAAGTAAAATATAAAAAATAAGTAAAATATAAAAAATAAGTAAAATATAAAAAATAAGTAATATAAACACTTAAAAAATTTTACAAATTCGTGATCCAAAAATTTTTTTATAAAACAAACAATGAAAGATTTTTTTTTATTTATTTAACGCTATTATATTATTAATAGTAAAAAAACTGTTTTACAAAACACATATAATTATTTTTTATTTAAATGCACCCAATTTTTAAATAAAATGACTTAAAGGCATTTTTTGAGGTAGCATATTAAATTAAATATTAGATTTCATATTTATCTTTTCATATTATACTGATTACAGAGCTAAAATGCTGTCTAGGAATAATAAAAACGACGTATAATCCATAATACTCTGTAATCCACAATATTCCATAATCCGCACAACCTTTGGCTTTAACTTGTACGGATTATAGAATTTCGACTGTACTTATTCTTATATAGGAGAAAATTGGGTATAGTGGATCCTCACCCACTTATTAGCCTTCGATGCTATTTCTTTCAGACAAGCTAAAAAATGTCGTGTCATCAGCCCTGAATTTTCTACTCAACCGATTTTGATAATTATTTTTTTAAATGAAAGCTATTTATTTGTAGTTGTGCCCATTTTAGTTATTTTTTAATTTATTTCCATTTTTATATTTTATTTTTAATTTTAAATGCTTTTTATGATATTTCTTCAAAATGGTGGCAACACAGTTTAGCTTTTCTCTCGATAATAAATTTTTTTTTTCCAAAATGATTGCGTATAATTATACACTAATTGAGGTAAAAAAACATATTTACTGAGAAATAATATTAATAATGTAAATAAAATAACAGAAAATAATTTATGATAAAAATTAATGTCCAAAGCAAAATAAGAAAAATTTCAAATGAGGAAAATTATGTCATTCAGCAACCAGGTAAAAGGGAATTACAATATTATTACGGATGCCTTTTTCATATTACTAATAACAGTAACTTTTAAAAAACATTTGAAAAGAAAATGATGTCACTATTTAAAACATCGCATTTTTACTCATAACGATATTAAGTACTACTCTGTTATCCCGTCGACCAATTTCGCCAAATTATACAAATGGTTAAACTAATAGCCAAATTATACATATTGACATAATTTTTATTTTAAATAACGAAAAAACAAATAATTAGTAGAATATTAATAAAAAGTCGAAATAAAAATCACTTAATGACATTTTAAACACATGAATCGTATTTAATGTCAATGAATGTGACATTCACGATCATCCATTATTGGCATTTAATCTTATAGTTTGGCGATAATTTTTTGGTCGACGGGATAACCTAGTAGTACCCGATATTACATTTCAATATTTCTTTTCATTATGGACACTGAGATTGAGATTTTACTTTCAGATGACTTCAGTTAGTGAAAATAATGTCACAGTAAAAATGAAATTAGTTTTTTTTCATAAAACTATTTTTCTGTGAGTGCATATAAAATAAAATTTCTGGATTTCGCCGGCACTCAGATTACAATTTTAACTGAAGATGTGCGAATATTTGCATGCAAAATTGTAACTGGAAAATTTGACATTTAGTTTGTAAATATGTTTATTATAGATTGATTCAATAATATAATTGCTTTTGCTTTTTTTAAAACCAAATCGATCGGGTCTTTTAAACATTTCATTCGTCGAATTCGACGGGATTCCACTCGTTTTATTGTTAAATTGCATTTCCTTTTACTCAGAGTCTATAAAAAAGCGTTTAAACTAAAGAAAAAAATTCGTTTTTGATGAATCTAGTCAATGAAGAAATAGCACGTCAAATTGTATCTCTTTATTATTTCGCAATTCCAATGTCTCAGAGAGAAATTGCTATTCAATTGGGTATTCCACGCCGTTCTATTTGCTATTATATTGATAAACACAAGAAAAATGAAGTTAGTTCATTGCAATCTAAACGGCGTCGCCCTTCTAAAAAACCTCTATCGATTTTATTTTTTTTTCTAATCGGAGGCGAAACTGAATTCTGCAATGGCAGAATCTACATTCCACTTGTACATATATTTCAATCAATGATTTCAAAAGCTACATAAAATTTAAGATTTTTCGGAAAACAATAAAAAGTGTACTATAAATAAGGTTGAGTTGAGTTGAACGAAAGAATGTACTGAAGTAATACTAATTTATTTCTACAAAAAAAAAAAAAAAAAAAAAAAAGAAAGAGTTAAGTATGTTTTATAAACATACATTTTAAAATTGCATCTTGTAATTTATTTTTAATTAGATGGATTGCGGGTACTTACGTATTAACGCCATTGTAGCAGAAGTTGGGAGCAATCTCGTATTTTATTTATTTTTAAATTTTTTTTCTATTAGATTATTTAATTACAGCACTGAATTGATTACTTATATTCTTCAGAACGTATCCGTAGGCCATAGTGATTAATTTTATTATGACTCGTTGTTTTGTGCTTCTAAAAGTAAAAATTTTCAACATCGCACTTTTTGAAATCGGAAAAATGTCCGGATTTTGGAGGTTCAACTGTATTGGTATCAGCAAATGTACACATCAAGGTCATAGGGTAATGTGTCAATTGATCGCTGAAAAAATTATCAATTCTGTCAAAAGATTCCAAAATGAATGGGGGAAAAAGGCATATATTGCTAAAAAATGCAGGTAGGATTTAAAAAAATAGTTATTTTGTCAAAAGATATATAAAATAAATCATCTTGGTTTTTTATTTTCCTATTGCATTCAAAGTTCTTTTCAAAGAAAGAAAACTGAAACAAACAACATATTTGTATCAGCAAATGTACACGTCGAGATCATAGGGTAATGTGTCACTGTGTTCATGATTCTGTTGGAGAAAGAGCAAATGTTAATAGAGTGACTATCTAGTGTGTTTGTCTTTTACTTCAATCTAAAGAAAATGGAGTTGCATATTTGTTTATTTAGTTATAAATATATAGTTGAGTGATTTTATAAATATTAAAATATATGAAGATATGAGTCATTAACATATCACATCTACTCTTCCTTTTCTTATACCTTATTTTAAATTTCCAGTTTTTTTAATAATTAAAGTCTTTAATTAACAGTCAGTCATTATAAAATTATACCAGAATATACCTATATTACTTTTATTTAGTGTTTAATTAAAAGAATTTAACTGCATTTGATAAAATTTTCAGTAAGTCTTATTTTAAAAAATAATAAAACTGAAATTGGAAAAAATGTCTGGATTTTAGAGATTTTCTGAATTTGGATGTCTGTATTTTCAACGCTCATCTGTACAAAAATGCAGGGAGTTTTATAGTTGAAAATAGTTCAAAAACACTGAAAAAAAGCAAATCAAAATACTCAAAGGCAATTTTGGGTGAAATGCAGTTTACTCTCCTTCGCCAAGGCGCATTTTTATTTTTAGCGATAAATGTTTCAATATGGCAACCCTGCATTTTCATTTTCTCCTCTCGGATCTTCAATATGGCAACCCTAAGGAGTTCTCCGGTTAACGTATTCTGCCGATTTCTAAGCCGTTTCCTGATTGGACACTCCTTTTTGGTGCCTCTTTCTCATTGGACGAAAGAGGAGAACTGAGAGAAATTGCTTCCGGTAGCATTTTTTGGGAGTTGCGTCTTGCATTTAATGAATGAGTTTATTTTTCTCTTTTTATATTTATTTAGATACCATTCAGTAATTACTATGGAAGTTGTTGATTTCAGAAAGAATGTTGTTGATTGTTTGAATGAGGAAGTAACGTATTCAAATGGATACTTTACGCTATTGAAAGTTTGCGGGATAAAGTATATGATTGACCAGTCAATCTGGAGCAATTTAATCCAGAGAAAAACAGTGGCCCCGGGTAAGTAAAAATTCTCCTTTTTTTTGTCTTTAGATTTGTATTTTATGTGTTTTTTGTTTATTTTAATTGCCGTTATCTTGGAAAGTGTGTTTTTGCGTAGTGTCTCTTAGAGCAAGTTGCTCCGGGAGACAAGACGCAAGAATGCGCCAATTTGGCCATTTTTGAAAATCGCGCCAAGAAGGAGAGTAAACTGCATTCGCACCGCAATTTTAAATATATATACATCTTAAATAATTATGAAATTTTATGCAATGTCACCATCTGTTATAAATCACAAAAAACAATAACCACATAATTTTTAAAACATTTTGATTTCTGATTCATAAAGACTCAAAATATAATACAAATCACAAGAATAAGACTTATCATGAAAAATATTTTTTTTAAAGTTAAATCTAAAATGATTTATAAAGGGAAACTTAAATCAAACATACACTTAATTTAAAAAAAATAATTTCCTTATTACATTCATATAATTAAAATTGTGCTATAGGGTTAATATAAAAAAAAAGAAAAAAAAGAAACAGATATAAATATTAAAGTAAATGGCAAATTACTTTTTAAAAAGAAATAATAATAAAATATACTTTCACAATGATTTGATGCAATCTTCTTATCCATAAAAAAAAAGTAAAATTAACATTCATTCTGAACTTTTTATTCAATACATATGACTATATTTATTACTTATGTAATTCAGAAAACTTTCACAATTTTAAAACCGATAAAAATGTTTGTAGATTTTGTAGCCTATACAGTACAAAATAAAAAATCTGGAACACAACAGACCCTGGTGATTCTAGACTTTTCTAACTCTGGGATCATTTTCAATTTAATCAACACTTTCAGAAAGAAAGAAAAGAGCATGATTTATGTCAAGAACTCCTTTTCAATACCAGAAAATGACAATATTGCTCCAGATAATTTAATATATGCATATATTTGTAAAAGTAGAAACTATCTACATATCTACACATTGAACATCCCCTTTCCCTGCAAAATACTTACCTACATTAAAAACAGGTTTACATTATTAATAAAGGTATTTAAAAATCTAAAGTAGATGTTTGAGATAACTTTTTTATAAAAGTTAAATATAAGTTTTTATAAAAGTATCTTTAATTTAAAAGTAATTCTGTTGCTAATTTTCTGAAAAATTATGCCAAAAGTTTCCGAAAATAAAAAAAATCAACGATAAATTCTAACATAAAACATATCATGAATTTTGACAAATGATCGTCCAAAAAAAATAATCATCAATCATTTAAAAAAAAAATTACAAAAATCATGCAAGGATAGTAAGAAAAAGGCCAATTTTGACAAGGAATCATGATTTTTTTTATTTAGATGGGGCTTGTCTAGATAACTGGAGCATATTCTTCGTTTTGGTTCAAGGCTATGAAAATTCGTCTGCTTGGGAATAACGTTCATAAGCGCGTCATTGAAAACCATTGTAGTGACAAAATTTAAGCTTATATTTTATTTTTAAACGAAGTTTTAGATTTTTTCAAGAACAGGTATGAGTTAGATATTAATTCTTATGTCTATTTTAAAGCAATTGCATGCACATTTTTCATTTTATTTATAAAATAAAAATTTTAATTAATAAGTATATATGGTTTTAATTAGTATATAGATAAATAATTATCAAAAATAATTCATACAGAATCAATCTGCAGTATTTTACGCATCTATTTATCTGTATTTAAGCTGTTTCAAATGACACAATAATGAAACAAACGCGCTAGCAGACTTTTTTACACCATGTGATACCCACTGTGACTCAGGAGAATACCGTCCTCTTTTTTCTCTTACAAGTTATTAAACTTTATTTTCATTTTTCTCTTTATTAATTTTTCGACAAATTTTTTATATCTTAATGGACTAATCACTATTACACAATATTTCTTTTTTTCAGGGATTCCTAATGCCACACATAAAGGAATCACCACTAGACTGGATGTACAGTATCTATGCAATTCGGCCATAGAGAACAGACTTAACGTTGTTCCACTGAATCATGAAAAAGCTCAAATTTTATCCACAAATCGCTAAAAAAAACTCAAATTTCTTCACAAAATCAGAAATTGAGTAAAAAAATTATATAAAAGGCTATGCAAATAATTTTTTATGCAAAATTTTTATTGCAAATAAAATAAACATATCTTACCACTAATTTATTTTAGTAAAGTCAGCCAATTTGTTTAAAAAAATTGCTATTGTTACAATCAGAGCACACTTATTACCTACGCGTTTTTACCTCGTTATCGGAAAGGTAAAATGACGCCAACACAGTGAATGAATCAGAAGAAATGAATGATTTTGAGAGATCATTCATGAAAAATGAATCATTCAATGAATCACTGCATCAGAAATGTTTAACCAATTTTCAATTTACAAAACAAAACATTTATTAATGAAACAAAAATAGAAAACATTAGTCGAAATCCGCGAATTTTGCACTTAAATATGGTCTTGAGTTTAAAATTCTACATAATTTGATTTTGGATAATTAACACGAAAATTTAATAGTAACGTTTGTTTCTGTTAATGTCTGGTCTGTTACCTAAAAATATAACCAGGGATTTAAAAAAAAAGATATTTTTTAAAGATACTGTCATGGGAATATTTTCATAAATAATCTAATGATTGGATCCTTTTACGCGAATCTTTATTACGATGTAAAAATCCACGAATCATTCCTTCATGTGGCGTCTGGTCTATTGCCCAGTATTTTTACAACTCCATCAATTTTACATTTTTGTATGTTATATTTTTAAACGTTAAACTTTTAATAGTTTCTTTAATATTATTATTTTTGTTTTAAACTTTAGTTTTTTAATATGGCTCCCTAATGTCTCACACGCTTACCCCTAAACTGGACGTGAAGTTACTCTGCAACAAGGAAATCCATTGCGTAGCCTTACATTGTTCATTGTTCCTGTTTGTAATTTCAGGTAACTTTTGAAAAATAATTTTATTTTGCACCCCTCTTTAATAGAATAAATTTTGGTTAAGTTACTTATACTTCTTTTGATACCCATTACTTCTTTTCTTCTTACCCAATACTTCTTTTGATAACTAATCACTTAGGGTGGATGCTCCAGTTTTGGTCACATTTAGAGAAAAATTGAAATAAACATTTTATAGCTCCTGACTGATTGAAGTATATTAAATCCATATAACACCACTATTTAGGAAATTTAATTGGCTTTCTGTTCATCATATTAACTTTTTACAGAATATTTTAGATTGTGAGTTACAATTCATTAAATAGTTTTGTCCAATTTGTACCAGTTTTGGCCACATATATGTACCAGTTTTGGCCACTCCAATATCACACAATTTAACAAATGTTTTAATTGTTATTAAATAAAATAAAGTATTTTTATGCAACATTTATTTCATCTCGCATATATTTATCTGCTACATGTATATAAAAATGAAAAATTCTTTATGAATTGATAAAAAAAAATCAGATGAAGCATACTTAAGTTGATTTCAGCTGAAAATTTCAATTAAAAAAATAAATAAAGCTGAAATATTTTTTGATTTGGTTTGTAAAATATATACATTATGAATATACTAATAACTTTAATCAAATTCCTCTCTGAATTCATCTGAATCATTCTTAAAATTAGTGCAATCTATACCTTATGTTTTAGTTTATTAATCATACCTAAACATCAACATATCACTTCCCAATGGGTTTTATCAATACTAAATTATAATATTTTCTTATTTTGGCAATACTATTTGGTTCTACTCTGTTATCCCATCGACCAATTTTGCCAAAATATACAAATCGCCAAAGTAATAGCCAAATTATACATATTGACATAATTTTTTTTTATTATAAAAAAACAAATAATTAGTAGAATATTAATAAAAATACTAATAAAAAGTCGAAATAAAAATCACTTAATGACATTTTAAACACTTGGAATCATATTTAATATCATTGAATGTGACATTCACGATCATCCATTACTGGCATTGGTATTAACGCCACCACGGCAGAAGTTGTGCTAATGTGCCAATAAAGAGCAATCTTGTTGTTCGCACTCACACAAAAAATGGCATAAAAAATAAACAAAAAAGCACTAATAAAGTTCTAACACACTAAAAAAGTTCTAAAGCACTAAAAAATGACATTAAAATAAGGAAAAAGATACTAAAAAGCATGAACATCAAGATTGTTCTTAATTGGCGCATTACCGCAGCTAACTTCTGCTGCGGTGATGTTAATACGTAAGTACCCTGGCATTTAATCTTATAGTTTAGCGATAATTTTTTGGTCAACGGGATAACCTAGTAGTACCTATTATTCTTTAGTAACTAGTACAGTGTCCTTCTTTCTAAAGTGAATTATTTAGTGTACAGAGAAAAACAAAATCTCTTTTATAGAACATTCATTCATTTTGCATTTTTTTATTATTGAAAATATTACTATGTAAAACAAAACTAAACTGATTTTGCTTTATCCAGCTTCAAATGTTCTTAAAAAAAATTTTTATTGACAAAATTTCCACTATAATGAATCATGTGGCCAAAAGTGGTGCATAATGTTGTACCCTTTATGGCACCCCCATGGCCAAAACTGGTACATACAGCAAATTGGAATCACCAATTTTGGCCACCTCCCCCCCCCCCCCCTTTAAGCTGTTAAAATAAGTAATTTAAATGTGAAATTGCAATAGAATGAAAGCTTACCTCAAAAAACCTTGTAGTAATTTTTTCAAAACAAATAAAGTCCGATGAGTGCCTAATATTAAAAGATTCTGAAAATTTGTTAGCTTAGCAAAAATCTTAGCATGTGTCAGCACACACTACAGCTTTACACATTTATTTTTGTTGCAAGTCATATTTTGTCAAAAAATAAACAAATGAGATTGTAAAGGATAAAAGAGTTTGCTTAAGGTGTAAAAATTCATATAATTTTTTAACATAAATTCACAGCTTAAATATTGGACAAATAAATCAAAACTGGTACAGTGGCCAAAACAGGGGCATCTACCCTACTTAAAATGTTATTGAAACATGTTATTTATTGCAGATAATTCTGTTTATTTATTTATTTATAATTAGTACTATGAATAATATTCAAATTTAAATTTCGAAACAACTAATTGGTTCGATTTTTTTTCTTTTAACATTTAAATGTTAAAACATTGTATTGCTCATATATTGGTTGCATTCTGTTCATTTGAAAGTAAACATTTTTTAAATGATTGATCACCTATTGATACCTTTTACAAATTTCATCAAAATTCATAGAAAATATTAAAACAATCTGAGAAGCCAATAATCTGACATTCTAATATCTTCATAATATTTAAATGGATTGACAATAGATGCTTCGATTTGCACTGATTTTTTGAACAATGTTTTATTATTATTATTATTATTATTTTACATTTAAAAAAATGATATCTACTTGTGTATTCTCATGCTAAGAAGAAACACAATCTACCAACAATAATGCTATTTACTAGATTTTATTTTCTTTGTAATGTAATATTTCTTCTTCTAAGTTGCTATACTAAAAGCAGTTGAGGAGTATTTATTATGTACTAACAATTATTTAATATGTTATAGTCTTCTGCTTTTTTTTAGTTGAAAAAAAAGCAGAAAATTAATATTTTATAATTTGTCTTGTTTCTATGTCAATCTTATATCATTATATACAGGCAGTAAAATTTCCTGTTCAAAAAAAATTTAAGCCATTTGAATAAAATTGTCACTTATATGCATACATATTCACATTTTTTGCCAAATGTGCCAAATGAAAATATCTGCATTAAATGGATTGTTTTTGCCAAAATAGCTATTATATTTCTGCCTTCTGTGCCCAAACTTGATTTATTTATGCCATTTTTTTTCTTGTCCAAAGAATTTTCGGTACTACTCTGTTATCTCGTCAACCAGATTATTATCGTCAAATTATAAGATTAAATGCCAATAATGGATAATCATGAATGTCTTATTTAATATCTTGAAATACAATATGTATGTTTAAAACGTCATTAAGAGATTTTTATTTGTATTTTTATTAATATTCTACTAATTATTACTATACTACTAAAATAAAAATTACATCAATATGTACAATTTGGCTATTAGTTTGGCAATTTGTATAATTTGGCAAAATTGGTTGACGGGATAATAGAGTAGTACCAAATTTTCATTTTTTATTCTTTAACCTCTTCAGTCCCTGAGTACCCAAATGGGTACATCAGTTTTGTCCCATTTTATTAATGATACTCAAATATAAATGAAATTTCGATATAAGAATAATATGTTTCGAATTCTAAGATTCGAGCTAATAAAAATAAAACAAAAATCTCGCTCTGAAGTCAAACGAGAGAAGAAATAATTCAGTAATAATTAAAAATACTGTAATAATCGCCAGTAGCGAAGAAGTTAACTTGTAAGAGTACCTGTCTTATTTTATCCTGTGGCATAATTCTTATTATTAAATGTTTTTAAACATAATAACTAATTTATTTCTAAGTTTTTTATTATTTTTTTGTGTGTGTGTGTTTACAACAAAATATATTTCAACTAAAAATGCATATTTTGGAAACGCAGTAAGAATATTCACTTAAATATGACTTGAAAATACAGTCAAGGATTGATGATCCATGCACCCATTAACTGCAGTTTTCTACATTCCATGTACCTTACTAAAAATCAATATCGGGTATTTTGCCAATCGATTACTAAAAAATATTACAATCTTCAACAAGCGGTCAGGAATTTCGTCAGTCAGTTGCAGAAAAAAGAAAACTTAATTTTCATTACGTATCAGATTTCAATGTCTATGTTGATGTCTATTTTTTAAATATATAATTTCTTTAATAAATGAGCTTAAGTACATTTTTTTAATGTGCAACCACTAAAATAAGTTATTTCAGTTGTGGAGAAATATGGATCCCTCTCTCCTACTGCTCCCAAAATTAGGAAAAAATTGTGTCTTTCTCAAATTTTAGTTTAAAATTAATTTATATTACAATTCATATAAAAAAATTTCAGATATTTTGCCCTCTTTCCTGAAAGAAAAAAAAATGGCTACATCATTGTATACTTTGAAAACATATATAATAAGAGAGTTCTGTTATATGTGTATTCATATATTTTCTTGAATTTCTTGCCTTTCTTAGACATTCCAAAACAATCTATATATTACGGTTTCTAATTTTTCTTCTGATGGATTTAGCGAAATCAATTAAAAATTGTCATGAAAAAAATTTTCCTATATAGTCAACAAGTAAAATTATTTAAGAAATAAGATTCATTAAAATCGATCTATCAAAATTTTTTTAAATCATGTAGCTGTAAAAAAAAAAAAAAAAAAAAAAAATGGTAGAGCTTGAAAATACAATATTCCATTTCATATTTTTATTTTTTCATTTTTATCATTGTTAATGCAATAATTTTAGTTTACATAATTTAAAAACACTCAAAACATGTGTTTTATTCTATTCTACATGAGATTGTTTTAATTTTTTTTATGTTTTTGAAAAATTCTGAATTTAAAGAAGGATGGGGAAGTTCCAAAATTCAGAAAATTTTAAAATATGGAAAGTCCTCTGTTCTGAGGATTCTGGATAATAGGTCCTCCACTGTATACTGAATATGGTATTAAAAGATTCTCCAGAAAAGAACAGAATTACTCATAATCCACTTAATATACAGTAATCCATAATATTCTGTAATTTGCTTAAACTTTAGTTCCAATTTGTGCGGGTAAAAGGTCTCTGCCTGTACTTACATTTTATTTTTAAGTGCAGTATCTTAAAAATATCTGTTTGTTTATAGTTTGATTTAATATTTCTGCAGTGAAATATGTAAACTCTATTCTTAGTAGTTTTTTGGGTACTACTCGATAATCTTGTCAACCACTTTCGTCAAATTACAAAAATCGCCATTATGAGTAATTTGCAAAATTATACAAATTAGCATAATTATTATTTTAAATAAGTAAAGAACAAATATATTAAAAAAACAGTAATGAAAATACAATTGAAAGTCTAATTATGTATCATTTGATGGCATAATAAACACAAGTTTGCTGTTTAATGTTAATTGAATATGATATTTATGATTATCCATTACTGGCACTTAATCTTATTGTTTGGCGATATATTTTGGTCAAAGAACTAAACAAATAGTACTGTTTTTTGTTTACAATTGCAAAAAGCCTGGATTACTTATAAAAAAACTTAACATCCATTTGGGGTTTTTCTCATATTTATTTATTTTTTTAAGTAAGGACATAGAGTCTCTGGTTTTTTGAAAGTATAAGTATTAAATTAAGAAATCTTATTATACAGTAGACTCCCTCAAATCCGCAAACCAGAAATTCGCAACTCTCTAAAATTCGCACATATTTTATGGATGTAAACAATGAAACTTTCAGTTCAGATATTGGGACAAAAATTGATTTTTTTAGTTTTGTATCAATTCCATATATTTTTTAATTTGTAATTTTCTTAATAATACTCTATTCATGTTTTTTTCATGAAGGAAGAATAAATTTTTTTGGAAAAAATTCAAGATATTGCTGATATCACTGGTAATCAGAGTCTTCTTACCAAATATACTTATGCATTAATCAAGATTTTTTGGTTATTAAGCCAGGCTAAACTTGAAAGAAAAATCCTTATTTTATAATTTTGATGTGAATTAGTAATGCACTTTTATGAGGCAAGTTTTTTTTGAATAATTTTGGTAAAATACATTTAATTTTTATAGTGAATATTTAATCATAAACTATTGATTATTAATTTGACCTTTGCTATTAGTACTTTAATCATTTAAAAAATTATCAAACTTTTTATTACTTTATTATTTATTTTAATATTTTATTATATTGTAAGCATTCATTATAGTTTCCGACTATTAATTGTACTCAAATTACTGTTTAAAAAATGTAAACAAAACAACGACCAGAAATCCGCAAAATTCTAAAATTCGCACAACCTCTGGTCCCAAGCTGTGCGGATTTGAGGGAGTCTACTGTATTTTTATTATTTAACTAACTATGGAAGTTATTTTCATTGAAATAACACAAATAAATGTGTGCAAAATGCAGTAAGAAAAGTTTTCACTTCTGACATCATAAAATACTGTTAACTCCCTCAAATCCACACAACTTGAGATCAGAAGTTGTACAGAATTTAGAATTTTGCAGGTTTATTGTCATTGCTTTATTTAGAAGCTAAAGTTCTGATTTCCCTTTCCCTCTTCCTTCACTCTTGTTAAAGTAAATTTTTGAAGGAATTAAACATTTATTTTAATTTTATATTTATTTTATAGATGTCCTCCCATACATGAATTTCAGTATTATAATGATCCGGATCATGATGTTTCACGGTAAGTGAAGTCCAAAATTTTAATTTTGCAATTGATCAGTAGTTTGTGTACTCCTATTTTATTATTTTTTAAAATAAATTTTAATTTGTCAAGTATGAGTTTCGAGAAAAAATATTCTGAAAAATGTCATTCCTCTAATGTAAAAAAGTTTTAGTCGTTGAGAAAAACTGTCTACCAAGTCTTGAACATAATTCATTGAATGTCGATTTCAAATTTCATTAAAATCAGTCGGGTAGTTTCCGAAGGAACGGTTCTTAAAGCTTCCATACTTCCCATAAGATATCATCCAGCCCTGGGGAGCGATTCTGATGTGATTGGAATCGCTAAACCAGTCAAAAAAGCGACTGGGTGATTATTTGCTATTCTGGCATTCTGATTGAAATTTCACCCGCATTATTCAAGAGGGAGGGGGTTCAAATTTCAAATGATTATAAAAAAGGGAAAAATTGGTTGATTCATTTGTGGTTTTTGCTTAAACTATTCTTTATGTCAGCATGTCCTTGAAAATAAATTTGAAAGATAAATTTCAAGAAATTACCATAGAAAGCGTCTTAAACTTTAGTGTAGCTAACAACTATTTTTAACTGTTATTTTTTGTCCCTAATTAAATGCTGTCAAAAGCTTTGACTTAAATTCTGAACTGTTGGGAGTGATTAAGTAGTGCAAATTTCAACTGTGTTCGAGGAATGGGGGGGAGGGGTTAAATTTTGACTCCTGAACACAGTTCAGTTTGTGCTACTTAACCACTCCCAACAATTCAGATTTTGAACTCAAAATTTAAGTTTATGTCTCAGTTTTTAAAAAAAAATTAATGAGATGCAAAAAATAATGGTAAAAATAGTTATTCGTTATCCAAAGTCTAAAGCGTCCTCTATCCGTATTTTTTTAATTTATCTTTATAATTTAACTTTCAAGAAAATACTGACATAAAGAATAATTTAAGTGAAAACCGCAAACGAATCGACTAATTTTTCAGTTTTTTATAATCATTTGAAATTTTGGACCCTAAACTTTAATGGCACTTATTGCTTTCAGAAGACGTTTGGGACCGTTAGTTTCCTATTTAATACAGTGAAAGATCGATAATCCGCAATTTTCTATAATTCGCGTTATCTTATGAATGTAAACAGTGAAATAAAGAGTTAAGAAAATTTACAAATTTGTGATCCAAAATTTATTTTACCAAACAAATAAAAAAATCGAAAAAAATCATAATAAAAATAGCTATTTTTTAAATGAAACTCTGTTATTTTATAAACAGTAAAAAACAAACTGCATTACAGAACATATGTAATTATTTTTATTTAAATGCATGTTTATATGAATTTTTTAATAAAATAATTTTAAAAAGGCATTTTTGAGATAGCATATTAAATTAATTACTAGATTTCACATTTATCTTTCCATATTATACTGATTATAGAATTAAAATGCTGTCTAGGAATAATAAAATTATGCATATTCCATAGTACTCTATAATCCACAATATTCCATAATCCGCACAACCTTTGGATCCAATTTGTGCAGATTATAGAACTTTGACTGTATTGTTTGTCTTGTCAAATACTATTACCCCTGAAAGTTTTGCTCAAAAGTTTAGGTGCACCGTGTTTATCATATATTAATCAAACTTCTTTTGGTTATTAATTTTGGATAAAGCTGCAATAGAACTTCCTTATTTTATGGATTTGCTGTGAATTAATTATGTACCTTTATGAGACAAGCTTGATTAAATAATTTAGGAAAAAATACATTTCATCTTTATAATGAATATTTAATCATACATTATTGATTATTAACTTGACCTTTGCTTTTAAGATTTAAATTCTTTTAAAAATTATCTACATTATTTTTATTTTAGTTTTTTATTTACTTTAATATTCTATTGTATTAAAAGCATTCATTATTGTTTCGATTGCATTATTAATTGCATTCAAATTACAGTTTCAAAAATGTAAATAAAGCAATCTACGAAATTCTGAAATTCACAAAACCCCTGATCCCAAGCTGCGAGGATTTGAGGGAATCTATTGTAGAACACTTTTGAGTGATTTCAGTATTGCATGCTTGGAAATGTATGTCCGGAGAAAAAAAAATCAATTTGAAGTACATGTATTTAGCATGGAGATTTAAAAAAAAGGGGGGGGGGAGGGGCTGTTGAAATCTTATATAGTCAAATCATTCAAAATAATATTTCTTTTGACAAATTCATCTGTAGTACTTCATATAAGTTTTCACCAGGTATTAGGAAATATATCTTTCAGCTATATTCAGCTAACTATCTATTCAAAACTTTCATTTTTTATTTAATGAATCTATACATTTATCTTTACCTTTTCTTTCATTTTTTAAAATAATTTCTAAGTTACAAAAAAAGAAAATTAACAATCATATGTACGGTTGTATTTTATTTTATTGTATGAGTAACTAATAAATGTGCCTAAATTCTAAGAATTTCATTTTACTGTGTAAATTGGAAAATTATTCCACCTTTTTCCTTATTTCCTTCTTTCATGCCTGACCTAGTGGTAGGGATGGATATCAATATAATGTCAAGTGCCAGATTCCCACCCCTTCTCCACAAAAGATGATAATATTGTATATGTACAGCTCCCTACCACATAAACTCAAAAGAAAGATATATGAGGTAGACCGTGATCAATATTTCTACTTAAATACAGTCAAAGATCGATAATCCGCGCACCCATAATCCGCAATTTTCGATAATTCGCATTGCTTTGTGAATGTAAACAATGAAAGAAACAGTTAAGAAAATGTAATAATTCATGATCCAAAAAAAATTTTTTTTTAACAAATAATAAAAAACTTGAAAAAATCATAATAAAACATACATTTTTTGTTAATATAACTCTTCTATTTTATTAACAGTAAAAAACGGATTACAGCATTATGGAACATACGTAATTATTTTTATTTAAATGTACATACATATATCTGTCATTTTTTTAATAAAATAACTTTAAAAAGGAATTTTTTAGAAAGTATATTGAATTAATCATTGGATTTCATATTTAAATTTTCATATTATATTGATTATAGAATTTGCTATCTAGAAATAATAAAATGACGTATTATCCATAACACTCTATAATCTACAATATTCCACAATCCAAACAACCTTTGGCTGAAACGTGTGCGGAATATAGGAATTCAACTGTATTACACATATGTATATTTATCTGTACTCGAGTTCAATTAGCTGGTCATCAGTGGTGTAGTCATAAAAAAGCCAGAGCGAATACGTTCTAAGTAGAGGGTATACGCTCAAAGTAGATAGTATACCATGCGATGTAAGTACAGTCAAAGATCGATTATCCACGCACCCATAATCTGCAATTTTTTATAATTCGCGTTACTTTATGAATGTAAACAATGAAATAAACAATTAAGAAAATTTAATAAATCGTGATCCAAAATTTTTTTTTTAAACAAATAATAAAAAACTTGAAAAAATCATAATAAAACATGAATTTTTTGTTAATACAGTAGACTCCCTCAAATCCGCAACTCTCTAAAATCCGCACATATTTTACAGATGTAAACAATGAAACATCAAGCAATATTAATCTAGCTTTTTTGGTTGTTAAGTCTGGTTAAAAAGGAAATAAAGTTTCATTCTTTTATGATCCTGATGTGAATTAGTAATGTACCTTTATGAGGCAAGTTTCATTGAATAATTTAGGAAAAACACATTTCCTCTTTTATAATGAATATATAATTGTACATTATTGATTATTAATTTGATCTTTCCTTTTAGTATTTTAATCATTTTTTAAAATATCAAAATTTTTATTATTTTAGTTTATTACTTATTTTAATATTTTAGTATATTGTATGCATTCATTAAACTTTTGATTTCATTATTAATTACATTCAAATTATTTTTTTAAAAATGTAAACGAAGCAATGACCAGAAATCCGCAAAATTCTAAAATCCGCAAAACCTCTGGTCCCAAGCTGTGCGGATTTAAAGGAGTCTACTGTATAACTCTTTTATTTTATTATCAGTAAAAAATGGATTACCGCATTATGGAACATATGTAATTATTTTTATTTAAATGCACATACATATATATATAATTTTTTAAATAAAATAACTTTAAAAAGGAATTTTTTTAGAAAGTATATTAAATTAATCATTGTATTTCATATTTATCTTTTCATGGTATATTGATTAAAGAATTTGCTATCTAGGAATAATAAAATGACGTATAATCCATAATAATCTGTAATCCACAATATTCTATAATCCGCACAACCTTTGGCTGAAACGTGTGCGGATTATAGAACTTCGACAGTACTATAGCTTTCTAGAGAAACAGAGGGTATGCAGCGTTCCTTAAAAAAATCCAGAAGATATACGGTGTATACCCCCGTATACCTTCCACTACATCCCTGCTGGTCACTCAGTTTCCGAATGCCCCTCAGCAATGTAAAGTCTAGGGGCATTGGATACATTCGTATACTTAAAATATCTACGCAGGAAATTAATATTTTTAACTTCTATTTTTCGTCGACACTTCTTAAAAGGTGTCTCTGTTTTTCTTAGTTCTGTAGTATCTGTTTCTGTAGTGTCTGTGTAGTATAGATTTTATTTTATATGAAATGTTTGCCACTCTTACTCACAGTGTGCTCAGTTTTAATATATAAAAAAAAAGTTAAGCCTAGATTTTAGAAATAGTTTGAGAACTAAAGAGCAAAGGAAACATCTTTTAAGAAGAGTACTCAGAAAAAAAGAAGTTAAAAATATTAATCTCCCCAAGAGATAGTTTGAATATACGAATACATTCAACGTCCATAGATTTAACATAACGCAGGAGAATTGCGAAGCTAGATGACCAGTCCCCAAAGAAATCAAAATTCTCTTATCGGCTACTTAATTGACAGTTTAAAGTTTGTGCAGTTTATTAAAAAATGTCTTGTTTATTATTTTTCTTTCTGTTTTCAGATTCAATAGTAGCTAAAACTGTTTTTGCTGAAGTTCAGTAAGTCATTTCTTTAATTGAAATTGGCAAAAATTTCTTCATAGTGAAACTTTGAAGAGGTTTCTGTTATCACCCGAAAAGAAATTAACTTAGAAAAATGTCAACGATTAGAGAAGAAAATTCTTGCTCCAGTCAAGAGCGCTTTGTTCCTCAAAATGAAGATAAACGGACACATTCCTCCATTGATACAACGAAAAAAATTTTTATGTGTGATTTATGTTCAAAAGGATTTCCTAACAATAGTAAATTAAGAACACATCTCTTGTTACATACAGGTGAAAAACCTTTTATTTGTGAAATATGTTGCAAAGGATTTTCTACAAATAGTAATCTAAGAACCCATCTCTTGACTCATACAGGGGAGAAACCTTTTGTTTGTGAAATATGTTGCAAAGGATTTTCTGATAATAGTAATCTAAGAGCCCATCTCTTGACTCACACTGGGGAGAAAACTTTCATTTGTGAAATATGTTCCAAAAGTTTCTCTAATAAAAGTAATCTAAGAAGACATCTCTTGATTCATACAGGGGAAAAACCTTTTATTTGTGAAACATGTTCCAAAGGATTTTCTACAAATAGTAATCTAAGAACCCATCTCTTGACTCACACTGGGAAGAAACCTTTCATTTGTAACATCTGTTCCAAAAGATTTTCTGTTAATAGAAATCTAAGAACCCATGTCTTGACTCATAAAGGTGAAAAACCTTTTGTTTGTGAAGTATGTTCCAGAAGATTTTCTCAGAAGAAGATTCTAAAAATCCATATTTTGACTCACACTGGTAAAAAATCTTTTCTTTGTGAAATATGTTCCAAAAGATTCTCTGATAATAGTAGTCTAAAAACCCATCTCTTGACGCATACTGGTGAAAAACCTTTTGTTTGTGAAATATGTTCCAAAGGATTTTCTCAGAATGGTAATCTAAAGAACCATCTCTTGACTCACACTGGGGAGAAACCTTTTGCTTGTGAAGTATGTTCTAAAGCATTTTGTGATAGAAGTACTCTTAAAAGACATCTCTTGACGCATACAGGAGAAAAACCTTTCGTTTGTGAAACATGTTCCAAAGGATTTTCTGATAGGAGTAATCTAAGAAGACATCATTTATCTCATACCAAATAAACATCTGCTGAAAATCTCTTATCTTTTTATTCTCAAAATTGAGTATGAACCCTGTATCTGTCGTTGCATTTACTATTATAGCATCTCTTGTGTTTTAGCATGTAGTATTGAAATAAAAATGTACACTTTTTTTTCTTAATCCGCAAAAAGTCTTTCATGGTGTATTGTGTTTTTGATAATAAGCAAATAACTCATGGGCCATTCAATGAAAACAAGTAAATTGATAATCATTTTTAAAAATTTGTTTAAATAAATATTTTTCGTATTTACTGATTGGCAACATGTCAAATTTTATGTTTTGAGTAAGAATGTAAAATTTATCTTTTATGGATTGGCAACACAACAGTTTAAAGATGGCGTCCATGTGCAAGCAAGTATGTTGCGTTTTACAATACATTTTGAGTGAGTTTTTTTAATAAAGAAAATCCAGTGAAACTTTTGAAATCAACATTTTAGGTAAGTCTAATATTCATTGTTTATATTTCACTAAACTGAAATATATAAGATAATTTCAATTAATTATTACAGCGTACAAAAAGAACTTTGTTTCTGTGTTCCACACGTGACACAAAACATGAACTTTTTCACTTAGGAGGGAAAAGGAACGCATTTATTTTGTTTAATTGGCATTTTTAAAGCAGTTTAGTGTAGTACACTTATCCTATGCTAGTTAAAAATTTGGGTGAAATTTTTATTTGGAGAAAAATATCAAAACAAAATTGTCCCGCACGTGACACCTTATGAGCTGGACGATTATTTTTGTTTTCTGGATGTTAAATAGAGATTTATTATAGCATAGTTTTAGCAGTTTAATGATTATTTTGTCCTAAGAACTTATTCTACGTAACTAAAACGAAATTAAGATTTTTTTTAATGATAGTTACATTTTTTTTTCTTTTTTTGTGATGCTAATATTTTTTATTTCCATTTTTTTATAAATTTATTTTAATAAAATTTGAACACTTTGATGGTTATTTTTATTTTTAAGAACATATTGTTTTCCAGCAAGAATTGATCTACTTAATTTATGGGGATTTTTCTATACAATAAGAAGACTCGTGTGTTTAAGAACTTGTTATTATTCTTTAGAAAAAAACAATAAAACTTTTTATCTATATTCTATTTTTCTAAGTTTAATTCTATTTTAAGTTCAATTTTTCTATGAAATTAAGTTAATTTAGACAAAAGCGTTTATAATTGATAAAGTTTGTTTTTGTTTTAGCTAAAATGGAAAGATCTAAGTCTACAAGTGCTAGAAGAATGAAAAGGATGAGAGAGAAAAGGTCATTAGAAAATCCTAATTTCCAAAAAGGAGAAAATAAAAGGCTCAGAAACAGCAGCTTCTTTTAAAATGGGTGAATGGGTGTTGTAAAATATGACGGCATTAATTATCCTGGTGAAATTACAAGCACCCATCATGATAGTGTTGAAGTTTCTGTCATGATAAAAAGTGGTAAATTCTACAAGTGGTCACAGTATCCAGATAAAAGTCTATAATCATTTAAAGATGTAGTAAAAAAGATATCAACCCCCACTGTAGCTAATAAAAGAGGTTGTTTCAAATTTCTAGAAAAATTTTGAATTTTTGTTTATACATTTACTTTATTTTAATGTGTAATGTTTTACTCTTATGTTTAAAAATGCCAATTTGAACATTTACTTTGTACAAAAAAATGTTAAAATAAATATTTTTGTATTGTAAAATGTATAACACGCATTTTCTTTTTTAAATTCCTTTATTTTCTGATTTTTGAAAAGGTTACTTGAATGATATTTGCAAATGTCCCACACGTGACAACCGTGTCCCGCACGTGACACTATACAGTCAAAGATCTATAATCCGCACAAGTTGAGGCCAAAGGTTGTGCAGATTATGGAATTTTGCGGATTATAGAGAATAATGGATTATGCGTCATTTTATCATTCTTAGACAGCATTTTAATTCTATAATCAGTATAATATGGAAAGATAAATATGAAATCTAGTAATTAATTTAATAAGTAATCTAAAAAAATGCATTTTTAAAGTTATTTTATTTTTTAAAAATGGTATATATATATGTATTTAAAGAACAATAATTACATATTATTAATAATGAGATTTCTTTTTAAGGAATATTTTATGGAAGAAAGTATAAAAAAATGAGAACAAATTATGCACAAAAAATAACCAATACAACGTAAAATAAATGGTAATTACTTCAGTATACTATAATGAAATAGTACTATGAATATTATTTAAGAAATCTTTTGTTTAACAAAAATAAGAGTCGAGTGTTGTTTGTTTCAAAACCTGAAATGAATGAATCATGAATCTTTGATGAAATGTGCGTTTTTTCGAGATTTTTTAATTGATTTCATGCTTGTTTTGGTCTTTTTTTTTACAAATTTCTCCTTTTTTCAGCGTTTTTTCAACAGATTTTACGTTAAAAAAAAATCGAGTATCAAAATTCCTGATTCATTCAACGATTGATTCATTTCATCATGATTCATTCCTGTATATTTTGTTGAACGATCGCGGAAAAATCCCGTGTAAGCGCACCCCTCTAACTATTATACGATTTTTCGTCACGTATGGGGGGGGGCGGATTAACAGTATTTTACGGTATAATATTTAGTTCTCAGCTGGTGCTGTGTTTACTGTTAGGACGCGTGATGCACACAAAATAGTGCGTTTTCAATGGTTATTTACTCTCCTGAACTTGCACAAAATGAAATAGCTTCGAATGAACAGTCGTCAATTCGAACGTTCAGTAAGCTTAGGCACGTTCCGTAATGCAGTTTAGTTTTTTACTGTCAATAAAATAAAAGAGTAAATTTAAAAAAAATATTTTATTATGATTTTTATAACATTTTTTTGTTATTTGTTAAAAAAAAATCATTTTTGGATCACGGGTTTGTAATTTTTTTAACTGTTTATTTCATTGTTTACATTCGTAAAGTAACGCGGATTATGGGAAATTGCGGATTATGGGTCCGCGGATTATAGATCCTCGACTGTACGTTATAATTTTTTTTAGCAATTTAAAAATTTATTTTTCAAATAAGAATGCTTATTTCATGAACATTAGACCTTTAGCCTCTAATACATGTTTTTTGTTTTGAAATTGCACAATTAGTAGAGCAGAAATGTTATCTGGATCATACAGCAAATTACATGTGATTGACTTCTGATGTCCTGCACGTGACGCATGCAAATTAATTAATAACTAAATCAGTAAACCATGTAGGAAAAATCTGTCCCTGCCTGAGATATTGTTATAACAAATATAAACTTACAAAAATATGTTTATTCTTATTTCTGAAAAATCTTAAGCCCTTTAATACAATTTTGGTGGAATTATGGTGTCTGTCCCGCACGTGACAGTGGAATGGCCCTCATCACTTTTTCCCCACGTTACGATAAACTTTTAACGCCAAGATTTATTTATTATACTTTTTTTTTTACTTTAACTCTTTAAGAATTGTTAAGTTTTGGTAGAAATTAAAAGTTTATCTCCATAATCTGTGTTCCAGTCTTAATTAAATTTAGCTAAATAGGGGCATGTGTATATATATATATATATATATATATATATATATATATATATACCGGGTGGCCAGAAATAAAACACCCCTACTTTGACCTCCCTGGATATCGAACTACTCAGTATAAAGGCTTGAAAATTTGTGGACATACTATTCAAAAAATGGGGAAACGGATTTCACGAAAAAAAAACTTAGTTCCAGAAATCACCGATAGGTGGCGCTGTACCACTGGACGTATGCTGAAAAGACACAAAAACACGTTTTAAACACATTTTATTTGAAAGTACCAAGCATACATGAAACAAGGACGTTATCGATGCAGGGAATGCTGCTCAATATGGTTCCCTTCCTGAAGATGTAAAATGTGAAGTCTGTGGACAGCTTGTTCAACTGCGGATCGTAACTGGTCATCTGAGATGCTTCTCACATGCAGACTGATACTCTCTTTCAAATCTGCCAAGGTTACCAGACGTTCTCGATAAATAAGGTTTTTTAAGTGTCCCCAAAGCCAAAAATCACACGGATTAAGATCCGGTGAACGAGATGGCCAAGTTGTCGGAAACGCGCGACTGATTATTCTGTCATTGGTGAAATGTTGGCGAAGAAACTGTTGCACAGGGAGTCCAATGTGTGGAGGTGCTCCATCTTGCATAAAAGTAATGGTGTCAAGGCGTTGGCGCTGCTGCAAATGGGGTACAACAAATGTTTCGAGCATCCTTTTGTACCTGTTGGCCGTCACGGTACATGTCTCAGGGCCATTGGGAGTAACCTCTTCGAAAAAGAACGGTCCAAGGATGAATGTGGCTGTGAATCCACACCAGACTGTAACTTTCGGTGAGTGGAGTGGAATCTCTTGGAAGGTACGGGGGTTTGTCGTGTCCCATATGCGACAGTTATGGGTGTTCACTGTTCCACTGAGGTGGAAATGGGCCTCATCGCTCCACAGAATCTGCCACGGCCACGATGCATCCACTTCAACTCTAGCAAGAAATGTCAATGCAAAGGTCAGTCGCATCTCCCTGTCTGTGGCCAGCAATTGTTGATTAGGGCGGATTTTGTACGGGAAACAATGCACCATTTTTCTGAGTATGTTCCACACTGTGCTATAGGGAACACCCAAGTGTCGTGACACTGCACGTGCACTACTACAGCCTAAAACATTATCCATTGACTGTTCAACAATACCGGTGGCAACATCTTCAACGACATCTGAACGAACCGGTTTGCGTCCTCGACCAGGCTGAACTCCAAGATGTCCAGTTTCCTCGAATCGAGCGATCATTCTCCTGAGAGCTTGTGGAAGCAATGGTCCCTTACGCAAATCCTTAAGTCGGCGAAACTCTCGAAGTGCTGCTGGAGCATTTCCTTTATTCTCGTAAAACAACTTCACAAGCAAAGCGCGTTCTGGCAGCGTGACAGCCATCACTAATAAGAATG
Organism: Maratus speculifer; assembly: GCA_964019185.1. NCBI lineage: Eukaryota > Metazoa > Arthropoda > Arachnida > Araneae > Salticidae > Maratus > Maratus speculifer. Next base: position 291,453 of record CAXHSM010000423.1, on the reverse strand, counting down.
ACATTCCCCACCTTTTAACTTCTTTTATACCCAGAACATGGCTTCTAACCATGCTTTATGCAAATTTTTCTGGTTACGGTATGAAATTGCAGTTACAACGGGAGTTCTAGCTTCTTTACTATTTTTATTTTCCATAAGGGGCAGAAAAATTAAAAAGGAAGCATGGAAGCATTCCATTCCGCATAAACATTTTAATTTTTATTATTATTTGTGTCTTTTGATCATAGTTCCAGTTGTGCAGCGCCACCTATTGGTGATTTCAGGAACTAATTTTTTTTTCGTGAAATCCGTTTCCCCATATTTTGAATAGTATGTGTACAAAATTTTGAGCCTTTACACTGAGTAGTTCGATATCCATGGAGGTCAGAGTATTTCTGGCCACCTTGTATATAGCAGATAAAATACAAGTATGTACAAAAATATTTAAATATATTTCAATCTATTGACATATATTGTTAAATGTCATTTTACTATGCGTCATTGGCACTTTCCAACATACTTGAAAGTATTTATGGTTTTGATTGGTCTGTCTGTATGAACTTTACATGAATATAGTTAAATTGTTCTTTAATTGAACAGGATACCCGCATGTCACGAAAAACCTGATAAACAGGGAAAAACTGAGAATTTGAAAATTTACGCTGGGATCTTTTAAATATATGAAGTAATCAGGGAATTTTTAACGTACTATTCATTATCGTAAATGAAGAAATTTTGAGTAATATAATCATCCAATCTAAAATTGTGTATAAAATTTATGCTTACATATAACGATAGAAAAGTTAAAAATCAGAAATTCATACAACACATACATTTATTTGCATTTGTCTAGAATAAAATTGTCCATTGTGGAGGGTTTATATGAAGCAATCAGGGAATTTTTAATGTACTATTCATTATCGTAAATGAAGAAATGTTGAGTAATTTAATCATCCAATCTAAAATTGTATATAAAATTGATGCTTACATATAATGATAGAAAAGTTAAAAATCAGAAATTCATACAGCACATATATTTATTTGCATTTGTCTAGAATAAAATTGTCAATTGTGGAGGGTTTTACAAAAATATAAAAGCCGAATATTTATAGAGAAAAGTCAGTGAAAAGTTCGGGAATGTTTTTATCAGAATTGTGTATGAACCCTGCTGAAATATTTTATTGAGGTTAGCTACAGCATGTTTGGTATTAAAGATAACATTCATTCGTGGTTCGTGTAAATAGACACTCAACTATTCCATTACATTATGTTCTAAGCTGAAATTTCGTTATTTCATAAATACACAGCGCCCATAGTCATCATCTAGTCTGTCCATCTGTCCACACATAACACTGCAATAAGTATCCAGCTAAATGGTTTGAAACTTAATATTTTTATTCACTGCAGAATTTAGTTTATTCATTTAAAATTTTATTAAAATCGTATCAAACTTAAAAATATAGTGATAAAAGTTTTTCTTCATTCTGTTTAATCCTGTCATACATCATTAATTTAATGATATCTCATGATGGGTCATGATTCCAAGTTGCCATGGTGATTGCATCGTATTTAAGATGAGTCGTATTATTTTTGTATCACTGAATTTAATATATATAATCGTAATAAATTTTGTATTCATGCATCTTTGCATGAGAGTGCAACATCTGTTGCACCAATTTCTGATGATTTCTAAAATTAGTTATACTGCAGAAGTTTTCTAATCCATAAAAATATGTTCCGAGAATTGTACAGATGAGAGGCTTTTTTGCAGATTACACATCATGTCTGTTTAGTCTTTGTTTGCATTTAAAAAATTCATTGATAGAACAAATTTAGATTGCCCTCAAAAAATAAGTTTCACATTTTAATGTATGAAGTAAAAACTATTTAAAAAATAATAAAAAATTTTATTTTGTAAACACGGCATCAATGGTTGCTTGTTCTAAGACTATTTGTTTATATTGTTGAATTTTATTTTGAAGTCTATCAATAGTCAAGAGTTTTTGTTGAGTTTGAACGCTTTGTTCGTTAAAAAAAAGAGAAGTAAAAATAGTTTTGGCCTGAGTAAAATAAGCGATGACTTTCATAAAATACATTTTTTAATCATTCTATTTTTTAAGCAGTATGTATAACTATTGCAGTGTATTATCTTGTTATAATTAATGAATTATTTAAAATAATCCATTTATGAGTAATGCTTACAAGACAGGAAAATTTTCATTATCAGTTCTTTCTACAACAAAATTCTGTACTACTTGAAAATCGCCAAACTATTCGCTAAATTATACAAATTGAAATGATTTTTATTTTAAATTATAAAATAGTAAACAAATTAATAAACGAAGTCAAATTTGACTTTTAAATTGACTAATTATTGATAAATTAAAAATCTCTCGATGATGTGACAGTCAATGTGTTTCAATTTGTCAGTGAATGTGAGATTTACGATCGTTTATTATTGGCGTTTAATCTTATATTGTACACCCCCGCATTAGCCGTCATGCTGCAAAATTCGAAGGAGACTAGATTTTCGAATATGAGTCCCTGGTGCGAAAAGCCCAAAAAGCGATGATATTCGGAAACACAGAGGAGTGAGGTTCATTAGCTGTATTCAGTAGCAGCAATTTCTGTTGGAGAGGATGGGTGCAATATAGAGTTTGTCTCCAATTTTCTAATTTTTTAAAAATCTTTTTTTTAAATATTCAAGAGAATAAAAAGTGTTTAGTGTGTCTCATATCATTTAATACAAAGCTTTCTCCTTAGCAACCATCCGATATTTACAGTGTAGAAATTAATTATCTCATACATTATCTCATGAACAATGAAAAAATATTATATTTATTTAAACATGTAAAGAGAGAAATATGTGTTTACCCTATTTAATAAAAAATATTTTACATGATAATTTAATTAACTAGAAGAAACATCATACATGAAAATTTTGCTTAATAATGTGATTAAAAAAATCTAATATTCACTTAAATAAAAATGAATACATTTAGAGACATCGAGAAAAATAAGTATTGATGTTTTCCCTTTAAATGAAAAATGTTGTTCGAAAAACCAAAATAAACAAGCAGCCCACCTTCCAATAGCAAAACCTCATATTCTATGGCCTGCCGGTGTATCTCGATTTTTCCAGTATGCCAGCTAATTTGGCGGGGAAGTTAGTTTGACGGTAGCTTTTTGGTCGACGGGATAATCAAGTAGTACCCTAAATCCGTGCAAAGGATGCATTATTATTCAAGTCATATAATATGGTGGCATAGCATTGAAAGATAAAATGGATGTATATACAGCGAAATGACTTGCATACACTTATTCACACATAACTTATTCTATTTAGGTTACACATACAAACGTGACACAACCAGGTTCGGTGAGAGGGGAAAGAGAAATTGCCAAACTGCCAAGGGGCCGGTCTTCAGAAAGAACAAGTACAAGAGATTTCCAAATCTGAGCTTGCTCTTACTTGTTTCTTCCTTTACCATGTGAAACACATTTCCGGGAAGCATGGGTTTCCAACAAAACAACAGGAACCCCCCCTCCCCCCGCTGAGAGGAGTGAAAGCTGTTAAGTAGTGAATCGTGTTACAAATAGCTCGGTACTTCCTGTTTTTAGCTCTTTCCAACAAAATTGAAAAGTGTTTATGCATTCGCTTTGTCTGTCCATCTGTCCGTGCTCTAACTCCTGTAAATACACTGGGATTGCCCTAAAATTTTTCGACATTATCGGCATTTAGCACAAACCCTATTGAAAATGAAATTTGTACTACGATTAGTTTATTTACAGAGAGAGTCAAAATTTTCCATAACAGTATGGCCTATGGGGAAAAATCGTTTCAAAGGATTTTTAAAGATGTTATGCCCTGTCACACATAGTAAAATTTATATGCATGTACGAGGTGTACTAAAATATGCATTCTATAAAATATGCGGTGAAAATAAAGCTATTATTCATTTACAGTGCCACACAAAATAATTCCGTTACATAACGGTAAAGAGGGGATTGGTGCGCGACATATTTTCAGTATATTAAACTGTTTCATGTATAATAAAAATGATATATGGCACTGATGCTTAATATAAATTATACGAATTATATGACACTATCTTGCATAATATGAAGTACATAGCATTTCCAGGGACACACAAAATATTTGAAATTGTATATTCTTTCCAAAGTACGGAATATGTATCCGATGATGGCTGATGGATGTATGAAATGCATTTTAATTATGATATGCGCGTTTTGGTTTCACTAAATCTATGCACATTATATGATGTATATAAATGCTATAGTTGGTATATAGGGCTACTTAAAACAGCTCGCCAACGTTACTGAATATGAGCGTCAATTACTAAATGGGGGTTCGTAAATAAGTTATGCATTTTTACGCTGAAATGCATTTAGTTTACTGAGAAATGCTTGCAGAATATAGATAAAATGATATACAGGGCCACGCAAAGAATTGGGCTCATAAACGCCTATTAATGATAATTTATGGGAATGTGATTTCAGTTGTTTTAAGAGTTTTTTAATTTAAAATAAATTTTAGCTTAATGCTGACATGTATTAAAGGTACAAGGTAAACTACAGGGCTGAACAAAAGTATTCAAGTATGTTTCTATCTATTAGTATAAATTGCTGTAAAACAAATTTCAAGCTACTAGACATTTTCTTGCTAAATTAAATTTTCTCATTATACAGTACGTATATCAATTGACAGATCAAATACAAGATTGTTCAAAAGTACTGGAATACATATTTGGTTATAAACCCTTATTTCTCTAAATAACGAAGTTTTGTTAAAGATTTCATGAAGTGTTGTAAAGTGCTTCATAATCTATGCTTAAGGATGTTCTTAAATCAAAAAGGGCAACTTTGCAACACAAGTTCTAATTTATTTTTGTTCGGAAATGCATGAAACTAGCAGGTCTTGTTGTTGAGAAACTATCTAATCGCACTCATTTTTCTGGGGTTTTTTTGTAAACGCATTAGGTTTTTCAGAAAAAGTCATCAAATGTAACGATTTGAACAGCATTTCCCGATTAAAGCAGAAAAAACAGTCTTACAGAAAGAGAAAAGCGCGTTATCACGTGATTAAAATCGCCTAAAACTCGATAGGTAATTTAATTATCTTAAAATGGAAAACTATGCCAGATTCCAAATCAGTTCCATTGTCAGGCATTCCAATTTTATATCTTTCTGTTGAAAAATGAATTTGTAAATGTGTCAAAACATTTAGCACTTGTTGAGCAAAGCAGTTGAAAACAACCTTAACGCATGATTTTTCTTGTTTATAAACAAAATGCTTCCATGGAAGGGAGTCATTCCTACACCTCAAGGCACTGTCGCATTGGGTGTTGCTTCCTCTTATCACTCTTCCTCCCTGAGGGTAGTCGTTTTATTAGGTAGCAAGCTTTCCATAATACGTGGGTTCGCGAAAACTAAATTCGAGAAAACTAATTTGCGAATTCTCCAAAACTAAATTTAATTTGTCGGTGTTATATAAAACGTGCTTTAATATTTTTTAATTAATTAAATAAAATTTTTGATATGAGATCTCTTATTAAATTTTATACATGATTCATGTGGTTATATATCATTACAAAATTAACCTTTAACTGCAGTTAGCAATCTCACTGAACGCTGCCCCCCCCCCCCCAAAAAAAAAATAGAGTTTAACCTGTATTTTCCAGTTAACTATAGCTACATAAGAAATTCTCTTTCTTTGGAGTCCTCGTACTATTGATAAAAATATTTTAATAGATTAAATTTAATCAGAACTAATTCTGTACAAAAAGTTTAGTGCAGGCACAGTATTCTAATATTTTTAGTCATTAATCGCCTTTTAACCTTTAACTAATGTTACCGGCCTCACAAACCTCTGTTTTTCTTATAATTTTTATAGTTTAATCTGTAATTTTCAGTTTAACTACAAATACTTCCGAAATTTTGCTTCATTTAGAACTTTAGTACTATCACCAGAGACTTTTAAATAGGTGAATATGAAGTATAATAGTCTTGTATAAAAAGTTTTGTACAAAAACACAATCCTATGAGTTTTATTCATCTTTCAATATTGCGATCTCACAAATCGCTTCACATTATTTACGTTACAATTTCTGTCACATCTGTTAAAGGTGAAATTTGTAAAATTTTGAAAAACCGAACGCTGAGAAAGCGGACAGTTAAAATTTAGAACTAAATTGAACAATCCAGTGGAAATTGAATAGAAACCTGATTTTGAAGATGTTTGAATTAAAATATTGAAAAGATTTTGATATAGTTTTATTTATAAGAGTTTAAAATTATTTTTTTCATTATTATTTAAAAAAAGAGACAGAAAGAGATTAGTTTTGGATATTGGACCCCCCCCCCCCCCGTTAATCTAACCTTTTCAACAATGATAATAACGCTGTACCATATTAATAAATAAACCCCCTTCGGATGTAGTTCGGTCGCTGTTCAGAATCAACCAGGGTAATAACGCCAATCCTTAGCGCTATTACCCCGGTATACTCATTGCGCAGTACTTTTTAAACTACAAATTATCTCGAGAAGATATAAAAATCTTCTATAACATTTTGAAAGTACATGAAACGCACTATGTAATAAACAAAGTATTTCCGGATAAAAAGTATAGTCTTCACATCACAAAACTTATCTTGCAAATTTTAGATCAAGCGTTAATTTTAATTGCTTGTAAAAGCAATAAGACTTACAATTGGAACAAATTAATTTTTGGCTGTTTTTTTTTTCGATTTGTATAACTCAAAACCCTTCTGCGCAGAGCACATGGCTGTCATGCATTTTTTTCTTGGGTATGCATTTATTTCATAATTATGCATAATATTAGCACTTGGCGTTATTACACCAGAACACCTTATTTATTTGTTTATTTATTTATTTATTATTTATTTATTTTTTTTTTTGCTGCAGTTGTCTAAAAATATTTTTTTAATCAAAAAATATGTTTTTTTTCTTCAAAAATTTTGATTTTTTATACCATTGAGTACTTTTTTGACTGTAAAAGAGACCTTCCACTTTTGAGTTACAAATTTTAGAGCAATTCAAAAATTTCGTAGAATTTTACATGAACTGTACTTTGTTTAGAACAGAAATTAGAATTCAATAAACCAAAAATTGTTGAACTGCATCAGTATCTTTCTTTGATATTGAGTGATGCCTTCATCTTAAACCAATAGGGACTCGGGCTTCACAATTCTTAAAACTTTTTGAACAGGACATAAACACTGATGGTGGTGTTGCTGTTATGCAGGTAGAAATCTCTATCCAACAGCCAGTCCGTGTGAGAGCATAAAGTCTATGACGATTTCATATAACTCAAAACTGATATCTATGACCTCTGGACCTATGACCACCAGTCACAATCATATACACAGGCGACAAACATTTCTTTTTTGTAAATTGTGAATCTGGATATTTTGCTGTTATTTTAGACATCTTGATTGTACAAAAGAAATTTATTTTTTTCTTTCTTGCTGTTTAAAGATCATGCAATACAGGTTTGCCCATCAGTATGATATTAATAAACGTTTTCTTTATTCTATTAAATTCTATCATATATAATTAATTCAATGATATCCCATGACAGATAACAATTCTAGGTTTTCCTAGTGATTTGCATTCTTTTTAAAATGGATTCATATTACTTCGTTTAATAATCTTGTACTCATGTCTGTTGCCCAAGAGTGTAGCATTTATTACACCAAGATCATATAATATTTAGAAAGCTAACTATTGTACGAATGCACTTTATTTGCCAAGTTTGATGTGCAATTTTTAACCAGTTTGGGATCTGTAGTAGATTACATATAATACAAATAAGCTTTTTTATTTTTATTTTTAGTGAAACTGTTACAGTTCAGTTCAAACCTTCAAAGTGGAAGTTCTTCTTTACAGTGAAAGTATATACTATGTGGTATTTTTAAAAATAGATGCGCCATGGAATTGCAACATATCTCATCAATTGTTGTACCTTATTTTATGAAACTTTGCAACTGGTATGTTCCAAACGGCAAAGAGATAGCCTATTGTTCCGCTAATTATGTCTCATTCTGCGTATTAAATATATGATCATTGATTATTCTTTCTTTAAAAATCATATTTTCCTTTTTCAAAAAAAAAAAAAAAAAAAAAAAAATGTTACCAACATTTAGTTTTACAAAAACAGAGGTATCATTATTGATAGTTTAGGTATACATACATATGTTAGTTGTCCGCTAAATAAGGTGTCCTCATATCAAAGCAAAGTCTCTATTGAGGTCTTATTCTACATAGATTTTTAACTTGAAAAAACTTTGGACATTCTTTATAAATTTCAGTCAATCTGTCCCTACATGCTATAGACAAAAACTCAACCTAAAACCGACTGAAACCCGAAACAATAAAATTCTACCGGATCCTCAGTAAAATTGTGGGAGTCAACTGCACCTAAATCTGAAAAAAAATCTACAGCCAACTCTACCCGATTGATTTTCTAACTGATTTTAAGATACTGTGTACTTAAAAAATAACGAATTAATTTTTAAATTAATAACTGATATTTTTAATTTTAGACTCATACGTTCAATGACTTTGAAACTAAGATCGGTGCAATAGTCCTTGCAAAGTGGAGCAATGGCAAATTTTACCAAGCGAAAATTCAAAGAAAACTAAAGGACAGTTTAGTCGTCAAATTTGTCGATGATGATGTCGTCTATAACGTAAAAAATCATCTTGGCAAGTTCCATTTAAAATTTTATTATGTAATTTTTACCCTATATGTGCAGGATATTTAACATGCTACTTGTCTATAACATAGTATATTCACGCTTGTATAATAACACTCGTATGAATCTCTTAACGGCCAAACTGAATTTCAGGCCTAATTAGATTGGCCTAGGTAAAACGTTTATCCTAAATCGCATAGATTTAACTTTTTTTTTTTTTTACACAAAAGTAGTTTTTGCTCATGGGATAAACAATCCTTTTCTTAGGTGATATTTGTTTGACCTAACGAACATAAGATAAAGTACCTTAGACTGATGTTTACTGGTCTTTGATCATTGATCGATTATCCTAGATCGATCCAATTTATCTTTGGCCAATTCAATTTGATGAGCTTTTATTGATCCCAACCTTTATTTAATGCCCTGCTGCCAATCCACTAGTTTTTGGTTTTCCGATCTAGTTTAGCCTAGACAAATTCATTGATCCCAGTGACCGCTACGGGGCCGACCTTGTGCTAAGTAGTATTGCTCGCAACCCTGTGTAATATATTTTATTTGATAGGGAGTGAGATATTGTTATCCTTTCTTTCCACAAATTTTCACTGAAAACGGTAGTTACAAATCATGTTCTATGTAACAAACGATATTATATGAACTTTAAAAAATCCTCCGTTTTACTAAAAAAATGACAGGTAATAATAATAATATATAGATGTTGTAAGTTTTTATTTAAATCTCCTAGTAGTTTTGATTTCCAATCGCGCAGCCATTGTCAGGGAATGAATGCAACGAAAATTAACAAAATGTTCCCTGACGATGACTTTGAGATTGCAGACATAAATTAAAAGGAAATGTAGCAAAATGCTTATTTTAAACATGTAACACTTGTATTATACTTTAAAATTGTTATTTTTACTTTAAATAAAAAGTATTAAAACCCTATTGGTTCTATCTCACTTCCAAAGGGACACTGGGACTTGTAGCTCTTACACGAATTTTATTCAAATGATACCATTTTCTTTAGGAAGTGTAAGAGAAATGCGGTACAAAATTTATTTTTTAAATTTAGTTGTGCAAATAGAATATAAATATAAAACCATATATAAAAAGCTAGTGTTGAATAAGTATTGAAATTAGTAAAGTTCGATTAGAATTATCTGAAAGACTAATTTTTTTATGCAACTAAACAACTCTTCACATAGTTATGTAGAAAACATCCTTTTTCGATAAATCATCTTTAAATTAACTGTGTTAAAAGAGATGAGTTTGTTATATTTTTACTTACACGAAGAATAAAAATGCCTAAACCTCAACTTCTACCAAGAGGAAAAATTAGATATATGTGTATGCATATTGATTTATATTTTAATTACTTCGGTTCATAAAGTCCTCTTTGGTAGTGCTCTCTGAAAAATCGTCTGTCTTTAATAAAGAAAAGAAATGTCAAAAAGTATTCGGATTACATAGTTTCTAAATAAGGAAAACAGCTATAACATACATTTTCATGCCGAAAATTTAGAAATGTATCAGAAAGTAGCATTTTCCCGAAAAGTGGAAAAATGTATAACGAAGGCTACAAAAGATGTACGAATTGATTATTTCCAGCTGAGCGAAAAATTGCCCAGGCCGGGAATCGAACCCGGATACTTGGCTTACAAGGCCAATGCTTTACCTGTTAAGCAATCTGGGCGATAGTCGGCTGGGATTTTTCGCTCGGATAACCTTAAAGCGAAAAATCCCAGCCGGCTATCGCCCAGATAGCTTAACAGGTAAAGCATTGGCCTTGTAAGCCAAGTATCCGGGTTCGATTCCCGGCCTGGGCAATTTTTCGCTCAGCTGGAAATAATCAATTCGTATGATAACTTTACCAATCAGTTTGATTGAGCTAAAAATAATAGTATACAAAAGATGTGTTTGTTCTCATAAAATAAAGTTTTTCACAGGCCAGAATCATTACTACATTCGCCCATAATGATAACTGTGATATTTCCGATGATGATATGAAAACATACAGTGAGGACGAAGATAACTTACAACTTTTCCTGTTTACTAATGACTCGGATTTTGAGGACTTCGAATAAAAACTAAAGTAGGTCGAAAGTGGGTACGACCTTCTTATAAAAAACGTGTAGTAGCACTGAACACTTAAAAAAACATGGCGAATCGATATAGACTGTCTATGTAATGCACTCTGAAAAGTTGTTTACCTACAAACTGATGTTTGAATATAAAAATTAAATAAAATATCTAAAACCTGATTTGCACATTTAAAATAATTTTTTGGACATCTTAACTTATTAAATAAAGAATACTGCCCAGTTAAACTGATGACATCGATCTCATAGGCTACAAATACTGATTGTACATTAAAACCTTATATTTTCAAGGGTTAATTTCGTTCGAAAAAAAAATTAAGAAGGGGAAACAGCTCTCCCTTTTCCTCTTTTTTTATACTTAATCATTGAACCTCCTATACTATCAAAGACATGCTTTATCATATAAAAAATCTATATCCAAAATTCAGAGCAAATGAGATAATTCTTAATAAAAACCCATTTAGCATTTATATAATTTAAGAGGAGTCATCCCCCTCTTTTATACTTAACCATTAAACTTCAAAAACTATTCAGAGATTTGAACGAAATCTGAAAATTCTGCTTGAAAAACCCATTTATATAAATAAAGGGGGGGCATTAGAACCCCTGTTCCCCCTATTTATACTTATTCAATGAACACCTAATAACAGTCATGGAATCGCCTCATCAGAATGATCCTAATCTAAATTTTGAACTAAAACTTAATTCTGCATGAAAATCCCATTTATATCAACTAAGGGGAGGGGCATGAGCCCCCCGTTCCCCCTCTTATACATATCGAATGAACTCCAAAAACTAATCAGGGAAGCGCCTTGTCAGGATATACCTACATACAAAATTTCAAGTGGATCGGATATTTTTATTATGAGTTATCGCGTTACGCACGAACGAACATACAGAACGGACGGGCACATAAGCTCTCAGGCTATGATAACCTGTGAGCTAAAAAGTGGTAACCTTCACTATCCAAAACACTTTAATTAAATTTAGGTCAATATGACAATATAGACAAAAGTAGTGTTCTTAAAGTGGCGACGACAGGTGCAGTGATTACGATATTTTTTTAATTTACTGAGATCAATTTCAGGAGTGTGGTGCTCTCAACATGTGTGGCATTTCTCTGATAAAATACAGTACTCAAAATTTTCTTAGGAAACATAAAAATAAAGACTTTAAAGACCTTGTTAGTAAAATTAAGCGACATAAAAAGACTTATTTAGTTTTCCTAAAAATTTCTAATATCGAGCCAGACACATTGTTGGATATATTTTTTACAAGACATGTTTTTATGGAGACAGATGGACATGAGTACAGTAAAAAAACTAGAACTGATTGATTAAAACAGAAGTTGTTTTCGAATTTATCAGACTTGAAAATATTCCAAGCATCAGACAATTTTTTTGGCCCTGTGTTTTTGTAATATCGTTAAATTAATTTATTAAAATTGAAAAATATCTTACAATCAAAGTCTGTAAGTGATTTATATTCTTTCCTTAATTTTTACTTTTAATGTTTGAATTTATAGTTAATTTTTTTTAAGTCAGTTACCAAACGCATAGGATATTATAGTTTTTAAATTTTCAACATGTTAGAAAGATGGAATGGCGTACTTAATGAAACTTTATAAATTAATTATTAAAAATTATAAAGCAATTTAGAAAGTGAAATAAATTTGCATCTAACACGAGAATTAATGAGCTAGATATATTCATATGCAGTTAAGGGTGTATTTCGATTCAAACTGTTTATTTTCCGATTTTTTTTTTAAATTCATTTTTTCTCTCGTATGGATCAAACTGACAAATTTTCTTATTTAGAAATTACGCAAGGTGCCATGATTACCATTCTTTGATAAAAGCAGAAAATATTGCAAAAAAGCAATCCAAAACGGCATTTTGAACCAATTTTTTCGAAGTGGGAGATATGCGAACGACAAGGAGGGTCATACTGAGAAGATAATTGTTTATACATAAAATTTGAATGAATTGCGTGTAAAATGACATCACGCGGCACCTTATACGTCTCTTCAAAAATAACCTCAGCAAGTTTCATGTTTCTAATTTTAAAAATGTGTCTGTAATAGTTCCTGAAAATTTCGAGCTGTTGTAGGTGGAAAAGCGTTTTTTTTAATACACCTTTAAATATCACGGGATATTCGAACGTTGTGACTCGAGCAAAACCAGCTAATAAAAAAAATGTTGATTAAATATTTTTAATCGTAAATAATAATTTTATTTTCTTTTTTGTTTTTAAAGAACATTCTGAAATCAAAATTGTATGAATTATTGTAATTTCTTTTCTTCTGTTTCAGTTAAACCATGGATTGAAAATAAACCCCTCAGTCAATCATCAAAACAAAGAGGAGAAAAAAGACGTTTTAATACAACGAAAGAAAACGCCAAAGAATCGATCGAGGATACTCCTTTAAGACTGAAAATGCACACTCAGGAAACCCAGACATCGTCAACTCTAATCCAAGTTCAAGAAGAAAATCTTGTGCAACCCATCCAGTCAAATCTAGTGCAACCAGTCATTTCAAAGAAAGAAAAACAGAAATATGAAAAGATTTATGATACAAAAACAGATTTCCAAACAACGATTTATAACTTCACTGAAACTAGTGATGAGAGTGAGTACCTTCCTTCAGAAGTGGAGCTGGAAGAAAATATGGAAAATTATGCGAAAGAATGGAAGATTATACGAACGATTATGCCAACAAAGCAATAAATTCAGAAGCAAATAAATCTTCTAGTGAAAATTTTGATGGAAAAGTTTCTGTATTATCGACAGAAAATGATGGAAAAAATAGGAAATGGGACAAAAAGTATTACTGTCCATTCTGTGAAAAACCATTTTCAAGATCACCTAAACATATGGAAAGTGCTCATGCTAGCGAGCCAGAAATAGCAACCATGTTAGCATTAGAAAAAAGATGCAAAAAGGAAAAAAATTCGAGAAGTCATACTTTGCAAATTAAGAAACATTGGCAATCATAAGTACAATTGCGAAGTATATAGGAAAGGTCAAGGCGGATTGCTAGTAATACACAGGCCATCAGGAAAGGATGTTGCAAATCCAAAAATTTACGTACCCTGCCCCAGGTGCTTTGGATATTTTGCACAAAAGAAATTGTGGAAGCACAAGTGTCTTCTAAAAGAAGAAACTTCTAGCAAGAGGGTGTTATCTGCTGCTAGAGCATTGATACCTATGTCGCATTACATTGAAAGCAATGTAAAAAATATTTTTAGCACTATGCGGCAAGATGAAATTACCAGCATTGTTCGCAGTGATAAGACAATCTGCGAGATTATGCGCCGCATGTTTCATGCAAAAGGAGGCATGGAGCATCACAAAAAAAATGAAATTAGGGGAAATGCTCGTGCAATAGCACGATTTCTCCAAGAAATAAGAAAAGGCGAATCGTTTTCGATGGAAAACTGTATCGATCCTGTTGTATATAAGATATATTCGCATGATAACAGCCGTGCGAGAAGTAGCTGGGTATGATTTTAAAAGCAAAAGTTACGAAAAGCCCGAATAGGCCAGGAAGCTAGGTTTACTTATAAAAAAATGTGCAAATGTAATCAAATCTGGAGCTTTAGAAGAGAACAACCAGCCTCTCATTGAAAGAAGTGAAAACTTCCTGAAATTACACGATCTCAATTTTTTTGTTGAAATCGGAGCTCAAGCTCAAAGAGACAGGAATGAAAGAAAAAGGGTAACTCCTAAACTCATTGTGAAGTAGATGTAGTGACGTCATAGTAAACCTCTGAGTGAAGATGTCGTAAAATTAAATACTTACTTGAAAACGCTTTCAGAAGATTATAAAAAGATCCTCATTAATGAAAAATCTTCTGTTATTGAAAAAATGACGGCATGGTCATCATTACAAAAAGTTACATTGTGCCACGTATTGGTTTTTAACAGAAGATGTGAAGGAGAAGTCTCACGAATGGTTGTGAGTGACTATTTGCGAAAAAAAGAGCCCAGTGAAAAATCTGAAATCGTAGAATGTCTCACAAAAACAGAAAAGGCTTTATGCCAAATATTGACCAGGGTAGAAATAAAAAGTAAATGCGACAAAAATGTTCCTGTTTTGTTAACCCCCACTATGCGAGAATCACTAGACTTATTACTGAGTCTTAGAGAAGAAGTGGGAGTTTCGCCAGAAAACAAGTATCTTTTTGCGAGTTGCACTCACGGTGTACAATACATCTACCGTGGATCAGATTGTTTGCGAATGTTTTCAAATGATTGTGGTGCAAATGCTCCTGAAACATTAAGATCAACAAAACTGAGAAAACACGTTGCGTCTGTTTCTCAAATCTTAAACTTGAAGAAAAATGAACTAGACTCCCTTGCCAAGTTCATGGGGCACGACATCAGAATTAATCGTGAATTTTACAGGCTGCCAGACAATGTGCTGCAGGTAGCAAAACTGTCCAAAGTGCTGATAGCCCTGGAAAAAGGTCAATTGCTGAAGGAGGCAGGAAAATCGCTGGATGAAATAGAAGTCTCTTTGGAAGAGATAACAATAGAATTTAATGTAAAAAAGTTTTTGTTTATATATTTAAAATTCAGTAATATTTTAAAGTATGACCAATAGGCTTAAACGGTTTTTCTTTTACGATTTCAGATTTATCTGAGGAAGACATCAATAAGAATACTGAAAATGATTTTGATGGAAGTTCTGATTCAGAATTGGGTATGGAGAAATTTAATTCAGTATTTAAATTATGAAACTGTTTTGTCATATTACATCCCACTCTAAGGTTAAAAATTTAATGTTTAAATTAAAAAAAATCTTTAAAGTAAAATATTTAACATAAAAGTTGTTTTAAGTGTACGATAAAGTGTGTACATATTGTTTTTAAACTTTAATAATTAAAACAAGTACCTGCGCATTATTAAACTTTAAAATTTGTGCTCATAAAATAAATAAAAAACAAAAACAATAGATATTCTTAAATTATCCATTCAAGAAAACTAAACCACCAACACCAACTAATACGTTTTTTTAATAAATTATTTTTATAAATTGAAATGAGAGAATGATTACATCCTCTTAACATTTGCCCAATCTGTCTATTAAATTATTTCTGACTGCACTAAAGTATTTCTACAGGATGGCCGAAAATTATTTTACAGACAGGATATGACCATGTGCTCAGCATTTTTGTAATTTTCCATAATACAGTAGTACCTCCAATCTCAAATATGTAGAAATATTAATGAGTGAGGAAATGATTTGAAATATGAGTTGCAAATTTCTTTGCCAAATAAAAGTTGCATGTGCAGATAATATATAAATAATTTTGTTCATATTAAAAAACAAATTTCAGACAAAAATAAATATAAATATTGCAGTAAGATATTATTTATGTTTTTGGATAGTAGTTGTTGCATGTCAAGCAATGATATTTTATAGGTTTAAAAAATTATCTTAAGTATGAGTTTTAATTAATGCTTCAACTTTATGAGCAAATGTAATAAGAATACGTCTAAATCATATGTTAAAAAAATACTTTAAGCATTAGGATTTTCTGTTAAAAAAATAAAAATTCTACGGTTTTATCATTATGACTTATTTGTGTAGAATCATTCACGTAATTAACAATGATGATGGAAAAACAACTTAACATTAGACAATGTCATTCACGCGTTGCATCAGGATTTATACGGGGCCGGAAGTGCAATTCCATAATTATAGGCAAAAAAGTGATTTTTCATCTTTACTATATACCGAGTATGATGAATATATTTCCGAAAACACTTAATTAAATAGCTTTGACTTTGGCCAACCCTGCCCCCCATTGAGTGCGTCCAGCCTCCCCACACAGCCATTTTGCAATGAATAGCACATAGTTATTTTAAGCCTTATTTATTGTGCAAATTAATGCCTAAAAGCTAGGGATGAGATTTCCGCGTTTTTGCTCACTAGTATTATTTTAGAAAAAATGTCGTTCTCTTAAATCGCAAAATTTTTCTGATTAAATAAACTAACTTTTTCTCCAATAAAATACTGGTGTCCAAAAACGCAGAAATCTCATCCCTGCTAAAAGCTTAATATATTTTCATTAACTAAAACCTAATTTAATTTTTATGACATATTTTAACTGAGAAAATCTTATAATTTCGTTTTAAAAAATTCCCCTTTTATAGTGAAAATTCTTCACAACTGATTTTGTCTACACCTGTTCCAATTATCTACATGAAACGAAGGTTGTTGTTTCATCATTTCATTAGCTATATTTATCATGTAGCACAAAAAGTCTGAAACACATTTAAATATAAAAAATCTCTGTCGGCATGGCCTATAGGAAGAGGTAGATTTCGAAGAGTTTTCATTTCAACAACAAAAAATAAAATATTATTAACGATAAACCCAGTTTAACTACTTTATTTGGCCGCTTTTGAAAATTTTTTAATTTCATTTTTCTGTAAGAACTGATTTTATCAAAATCCTCTTAAACGAAATTTAGCTCAAATGTCTATTTTGAAAACAAATTTTGAATATATATTCTGACTTTATTAAAAAATCGACTAATACGAACATTATATAACTCCTAAATAACAAAAAAAAAAAAAAAAAAAAAACTTTATTGATTTTGTTTGAGAGCAAAATTGAATTTAAAAATGAGTCATAAAATAACCAATTTGTTATTTGAATACATCCAGAATTCTTTAATCAAAATTGCTTTGGGAAAATTTGTGCGAAATGCCCAATTTGACAGCTTTTTTTAAAACATAAATTTAGCTTTTAGCAAAGAACTGACCAATATGGTCCATTACATTTCCTAAATAACAAATAACTGTCAATTGAATGCGTTTGAGAGCAAAATTGAATTTAAAAATGAGCCATAAAATAACCAATTTGCTATTTGAATACATTCTCAATTCTTTAATCATCGCTTTGGGAAATTTTTTTTTTCGAAGTGCCCACTTTGACAGCTTTAAAAAATATATATATTTAGCCTTTATCAAAAAATTGATGAATACGCACATTATATAGTAGTTTCTAAATAACAAAAAACTGTCAACTGAATGCGTTATAGAGCAAAATTGGATTTAAAAATGAGTCATAAAATAACCAATTTGTTATTTGAATGCATCCTCAATTCTTTAATCATGACCGCTTAGGTAAATTTTGTGCGAAGTGCCCATTTTGGCAGCCTTTTTTGAAATATATTCTGCCTTTATAAAAAAAACAGGCCAATCCGTCTCACTATATAGTTCCTAAATAAGGGGACCTATAAATTGGATGCGTTCGAGATCAAAAGTGGATTTAAAAATGACTCAGGAAAAACGCAATTTTTTATACTTCCTGGATTTTCAATCACTATTACTTCGGGAAATTCTGTTCAAAATACCCTTTTTGGCAGTCTTTTTTGAAATACATTCTGCCTTTATCAAAACACTGGCCAATACGTTACATATATAGTTCCTAAACAAGAGGATCTGCCTTTTGGATGCGTTTAAAATCAAAAATGAATTTAAAAATGAGTCGGAATATAACCAGTTTGGATTTGAGGTTTATTTCTCCAACTCCTATTTTTGTTTAATTTTTTTTATATAAGAATTGGTCCCATGAAAAACTTGTTAATATAAAAGTTGCAGATATTATTGAGAAGATGTAAAATAAATTTAATTAGATTTGACTGCTTAAGAATTGAGTAAGTTATGGATTTTTTTCTTTTTCCTCCCCCCTTTTTATTTTCGTTTTTAATTTTTTTCATCGGTAAAAGTTGGTCCTATCGAAAACTTGTAAAACAAAAGTTTTAGATAATGTTAAGTACATTTATTAATAATTTAATGGGATTTGATATCTTGAGAATTGACCAAGTTATGATTTTTTTTCTCCCAAAAACCCTGTTTTTTTCGCCCCTTGAGCCCATTTTTAACTTTATCAAAACTCTGTCATGCATAAACTTTTAACCAATTTTTTAGAAGTAATATAAACTTTAAACTGATTTTATATCTGTTTTAACTTAGAAGTTAACGTGTTTTTTCGGTTTTCACAAAATCCCTCCCTATTTCCACCCCCTTGGTCCGATTTTGCCCATTAACGAAATCGACCGAAATTTTATGCTCCTTGATTTTATGTAAAAGTTTGAAGAAGATCTGAGCATAGTTATGGAAGATATCGTGTCTAAAAGAAATTGAAATATATATATATAAACTTTTTTACTGGTGGTAGTTTTGGGGTCTAGGAGTCATGATCGGTGTAGATCAGCAAAAATTTTTCAGAAATTCCAAAATGGGAGAGAATACAATAGGTAGTATTTCATACGAAATCTACCTAAAATGGACAGGTTGGTGAAGCATCCCGTATAGTCAACCATCCCTAGTCTCCGTTAAATGCCACCTTATTTGGTAGCTCAGTCCTCATTTTTAGATTAAGCTCTGCAACCTGCAATTAATTGAAAAAAAAACTTAAGATTTCTCAAATTGCATCTTTTTTTATTTCTACTGTATAAATGATAATAATTAGTATTTAATAATTTTTCAGAAGTTGACCAATCTATTTCTACAAAGAAGTTTCAACAGAAAACTATCTGCAGCGAGCAAGAAATCAACGTACTGGAAAACGTCTGTGGACTGAAGAAGAAGTAGTGCGCAGTAGAACGCCATTTATTAGGATTTATTTTCAGAGAAAAAAATACCGGCTGCAGTGAAAATTAAAGAATGTATATCCAAAGAAGCAGCTTTATCTAACAGAAGTTGGAAAAATGTCAAGGACTACTGTCGAAACAGGATTACAGCTATGACAAAGAAAAAATAATAATGTGTAATAATGTAAAATAAATAAGTAAATGCAAGCCTGCTTTTGTAATTTTCTTATATTTTATTTATATAATTTAAGTAAATTTGCTTTATATATTTAAACTAGCTGACCCGCCCGGCGTTGCCCGGGTCCGTATTAACAATATTTAAAGGAACTTGAAATTTGTATGATTTTATCATTAACTGGAAGCATGCAGAAATGCATTGTCTGAAATACGTCGCAGCTGACTTTGTGAAAAATCGGTTTTAAAAACAACAACTAATATTAAGCTCTAAAAATATTTAAAATGAGCAATGAGAAACACGGGAGGGAACATGTATCCAACGATTGCGTTAGTTTCGTGTTAAAGTGTTGATATTTACCCGTAAAAAATCACTGTTAAATCACGTAACTAATTATTTTTTTCGCATAGAAATTCCAAGTGAGATATTTTGAATTTCAAACTAATTATATCACTCTTAAATCCGACTATACCGTGAATGAAATCGATACGCGATGATAAAAGATTGGTATATAGTATTATAATTTCAGTGCCATTTAACAAAAGTGTATATTTTTAATCAAAGCATGTGTAATATTGACTCTGTGGACAAATTCTTAACCGTAAACTTTTGTACCGTAACCACAATCTGTCTGTAACCTAACTGCGACTTAACAGTACCCTACCGTAACTTAAATATAACACAAATGTAACCTAGCCGTCACTTTGAAAAATCTCACGTTCATCGTCTAAAAATGAAAAAACTTAATACATGGAGTCATAAAATAATGTCTATTGTCCAAAGTTCTTTTAAACAAACAACAACAACAAAAAAAAAAAAACAATTTCATTATTGCCATGCGATTTCATTTACATATAGAAGCATCATTTAAGATTTTGCTTGAAAAGTTAATATTCTTTCGTTAATGTCTTAAAATCGTCTGCACTCTGAAATCTAGATTTTAGACTAATATTTGTTATTTAAATTTTCGCGCATGATTTTAAAAGAATGTTTTCATAAATATATTTTATATATTGACGTAGAGTTATTAATATATTGTTAAATCATAAACATTTTTTCATCTACGTTATAAAGTATTAAAAAGATCTGAAAAAAAAGAAAACTTTTAGTAATACAATTTTTAGTTCAAATCAAATGTTTTCAATATTTTATTTAATTTTATTTTGACATTTGATTATTTCGAATTTATCAATTTCAATTATTTTAAAAGCAAACATTTTTTTAAAATAAATAATATAATAGAAAAAAGACCATTTTAAAAAATTA
This sequence comes from Maratus speculifer, assembly GCA_964019185.1. Taxonomy (NCBI): domain Eukaryota; kingdom Metazoa; phylum Arthropoda; class Arachnida; order Araneae; family Salticidae; genus Maratus; species Maratus speculifer. Next base: position 270,587 of record CAXHSM010000423.1, on the reverse strand, counting down.
CTATTTCTTCGTAGAATATGCTTCAGCTGTAATTCATTTCTTTCAATTCGTCTTATTAATACAAAATCCCTTCCACTTGCTTTTGTTTGGGACATTAAAATTTGAGCGATAAATGGTTTAATATTGCAACCCTTTTTTCGGTTTACTTCACCACCACCTATATTTTTCCTCCATGGTTTACAACCGCTGTGATAAAAAATCATCATTTAAACTGACAGTTTGCCAGTCTGTGAATTTTAAAGGTCTGTTTCAGCTTTTTTAATTATTTATGCGAAAATTTTATGCAACCAACCAACCATAACTAAATGAAGGGAAAAAAAGAAGAAAAAAGGCGATTTTTTATGAGAGTGATCTTTGGAATTTAATTAATTACTCAGTTAATAAATAGAATTTCGAAATTCTGAAGCTCAGGTGCATCAGGAGAGATTTAGGGCTACTCTCAAAAAACTTTTGAGCCTCGTACATGCTGTAGATTTTGCTAGCTATCGCAGACACACACACACACACACACACGCAGACAGACAGAGCGTTTTGTTCTTTTATTAAGATAGATAAATTATTTAAAAAGAAACTTACCTTTTTTAAACAAAATGTATAGGGGAAAAAAGCATATACCGCTGGAATGTGGCATTTACTTTGAACTATAGAAATGAAATTAAATAAAACGTGCTTTAAAAGGTTTAATCTATTAAATGAAATCTATTACATGAAAATATAGTTTTTGATTTAAAAATTTCGCCATTTGCACTTCATCATAAATATTTCAGGAAGTTTCAGTTTGATGATGATCGAGGTCTAATCGAAAACACTCTGCATGAAAAGATGAAGATTTCAAGTTTAAAATTTATGCTATTATGTAATAACATATTTTATATTTGTCACATATTAAATGCACCTTTTAAGCAAGTTTTATTTCAATTAAAATTTTTATACAAGCTTGTTATTTTAGTCCGTTTGCATTTTCATATTATACTGAATGTAATCATTTTCAGTGAAATTAATCATAAGAAATATTTATGTTCATACTAAATAAAATTACAATATTTTTCGAAAATATTTGTATTGCTAATTTTTACATTCAGGACGTTGCAAAAGAAAAAATATTTTTGTTATTATTCTTACTCTGCATATAGGCAACAGAAACACATGATCATAGGGCAACAGCTCTAATGTTGAAGTTTTATAAATATAGTGCCAAGATAATCTTTATTTAGTTGTTTGAGTTTAATCTTTGTTGAAAAGTACTTCAAGATAAATTTTATTTTAATATTTTAGAAAGAGACTACTTACTTCAAAATGCATGCATTTTCATTATTGAAAATTAACAACAAAAAGGCATCAAAACGAGATCTTTAATAAACACTTGAAAAATGTACGACAAATATTTTAAGGATGCTCTTAAAAAAATCCTTCCAGCCAGTGCCAGGAGGAATAAGTAGCTTTCATATTCCTTAAAAAAGGTTATATTATTTAAACATCCGAATCTCAAATTAGTGGATACCGGTTATAGAAGATTCAATACTAGTTTTTGTCAATACTGAGCATCAGTGGGACTATCAGTGGATTTTTTTTTTTTTCAAGTTCATTAGATGGGGAGGTCTACCATATGGCTTGAGCTCAACAAGCCCCACCTAACATATCAGTGTAACTATCGCGAAATCAGTCAACTTTACCTAAGATGATTTTATATAAAGTGATCTATATTTGGACGCCAAATTCTGTGATATCTTGAAAGGCCTAGCATTTTAAAAACATGATGGATAAACTAACCAATGAGTTTGGTCAAGATCTTAGTAATTACTGTGAACATGTTCACTCACATCGAAATTGATTGATATATCCGAGTGTGTCGCAGGCAAATAGATTTTTCAAAATGCCACCCATTTTAAACATTCAAACTGCTATATATCAGCTATTTTTTCCGATAAAGATAAAACGAAAAATATCTTTGTATTAAGGTCAAATACTTAAAAAAGAATCTTTTTCAAATTTCTTCCCTTTTTTTATACTTCATTACAAATTAAAAATAAATAAATAAATAAAATTTTTAAATGACCGCTATTTTGAAACAAGATGGCGGATGAGGTTGATCAACGAACACGGTCAAGACATTGGTTTGTTGTACTATGTACACGCCAAGTTATATCCAAATTGGTTCATAAATAGGAGAGCTCCAGTATGAAAAAATCATACACATATAAATAAATAGATAGATATTAACATTTGAATAGATATCAAAATTTTCCGGAAGGGCTTTCATCCGGACGGCTGCAATACTTAGATAGCTTATAACACGGTTCCTTAAACCTAAATAATTTCGGATCAATTTATTATGCGTGGAAAACTCCATCCTCAACACTTAATTCATTTAAACTTTTCTTAAAAATTTTGTGAGTCCATAAATTGAACGTTGATAAGTTTTCCCATCTATAACTACAGATTTGAACGAAATATTAAAAATAAATAAATGAATATGTATAATATTAGGGTAAGCATATTTATAAAAACATAATTTGAAATAGGTAAATAAATCTGCTTTAAAACTAAAATCGTTCTGTTTATCATAATTATCAATAAATAGTTAATTATCATAAAAAAGTAATCCTTAAATCAAGAAAATTGTTGGAAATATTAGTGAATTTTTTAATAATGCTTTTATTCCCAGCATGCATAAAATCATAGGTCATTTATTATTTTTGAAAATCCCTGCTCATCGGTATAAAATCACTTCAGTTGATTAAAATAATAATAATAATAATTTAAAAAATTGCAACAACCATTGAGAAAATGATTTTTTCAAAGACTAAAATGTAAGACTTGTATATAAAATCTATACTTAAAAATATATTGTCTTTCCCCATTTTTATATACAAGACATGGTTATTTTACAGTTAAAGTTAAATAAATGTGAAACATCTCGAAGAAATTATCATTTATACAGATATTTACCTCATACAGAATTTATTATTAAAAAATAAAAATAAAATAAAGAGGTGATAGTGTGTCTTTCTTTCTGGATTCATTCAATTTCTTAACTAGTTATATCTACTCCATCTATATTATAAAGGACAAACATATCTGTGTGTAATGCATGAATCTTTCTGTAAATGGCAACACTTTCACATTTTAAATGATACTTCAGTTTTACAATTTTCGGTACTGCAAATTTTTAAACTTCTAAACACCGCACATTTTCAGTCTTTATACCGTGAGGCTGCACAAGTATAACATTACATATTTTTTAGCACTTTGATTCTTGCGATATCATATGTTATCATTCCTGGATCCCCTACCCCCTCCCGATAATGATATCGTTATCATATTTTGTATTTTTTAAATTTTTTTCTTTGTTTAGAGTAGTGTATAAAACTGGTTATATTTATTTTTCGCTTACTTTATTGATTCAAATTTAGACAGGTGAATCAAATAACACTTATAAGAAATATTTACTATTTAAAAGTATTAAAAAAATTACATAATGCATTCAACAGTAATAAGGTTTTGTTTCACTTGCTCAGAACGGAATAGAGATGGGGGATAGATAGAAATTCTTATCAACAAAGTAAATAAAAAAAATTCTTCCCTTTTTTCTTTTATTTATTAGGAAACACAAGCTTCATTTGAAATACACTTCAAATACAGTAGACTTCCTCAAATCCGCAAAGCTTGGGACCAGGGGTTGTGCGGATTTTAGAATTTTGCGGATTTCTGGTCATTGATTTGTTTACACTTTTGAAACATTAATTTGATTGGTAGTTAATCATTGTAATCAATGTATATAATAAATAGAAACGTAAAAATAATTATATAAAATATTTAAATAAATAAATAGTTAAAAAACAAGTTATTATTAAAAAAATAAGTAAAATAAAATTTTAGAAAATATTAAAATAAAGTAAATAATTAAGATGAAATTCTAAATATAAAAAATGATGAGGAAAAATCAATCTAAATCAATCTATAAAGAAAAATTTTCGCCTTTATTAATAAATAAAAAAAGCTTGGTTAATTAAAAGATATTCATTTTATGCAGCAAAAATTAACCTGCAACTATGATACGGTAATGATTATTTCGATTAAATATCGATCATCGTAATTAGTAAACCGAATGTAAATCCCAAATTTGTTTCGTAACTTGCAAGGATACGAAAATAATAATAGAACTATTGAAATAATAATTTTATATAGCAAAAATTAACCTGCCACGCGAATTGCAAATTCTACCAAACGGCCATTGAAGTCATATTATGCTGCAACTACGATACGATAATGACTAATTCGATTAAATATCGATCATCGTAATTAGGAAACCGAATGTAAATCCCAAATTCGTTTCGTAACCTGCAAGGATACGAAAATAATAATAGAACTATTGAAATAATAATTTTTTATAGCAAAAATTAACCTGCCACGCGAATTGCAAACTCTACCAATCGGCCATTGAAGTCATATTACGCTGCAACTACGATACGATAATGATTAATTCGATTAAATATCGATCATCGTACGTCTAAGAAACATATTACTTAACACTGCAGAATTTAAATTGAAGGACATTGATTTGAATAGCACACTGAATTTTAATTGACATTTTAAAAAAAGAAAGAAGTTAAAAGGTATTTTAAAAATATATATATTTAAAGAATTATTTGTATTGCGATAGCCGCTGACTTCAGCGCCACCTTTAATTTCATTGTTTACATCTGAAAAAATGTGCGGATTTCTGGCGTTCACGGATTTTAGGGACGCGGATTTAAGGGAGTCTAGTGTAATAGTTCTTCGAACCATGATTATAGATGCATACACATATGAAGAAGAAAAACAATGTCAACCATTGGGGTGTTTTATATTTTAGAATTAAGTAACTTTATAATAATTTAGTGATTTTTATAATAATTTTGTAATTTCACAAAAAAAGAAAACCGACTAAAGAAAATAGAAGCAAACACCATTTCACAAATATAAAAAGAAAATTTTGATTGAATCGAAAATGATATCGATAGCAAAAGACAACCCCCTCTCCCTAGAGATATCTTCCTATATTGCGTGTCAAACCCACGTAAAATAATAACGTTATATTTCCAAAGCCCTCGTCATCGTATAGAGAAAAAAAATTACTTTTAAATGCAATTTGTTTGAAATCTGTATCTCAATTTTTTTTAATAGTTTTTAATACTTTTTAGTTATCGGGGCTACAGAAGTATTAAAAAAATGTGGACATCACAAAGATTCAGATATGTCTCAGATATCTCTATTTTTGACCGATAACAACAACCCAAATGCTTAAAAAATTTATAACAAATCTGCAAGCCATTTCAAACCATTCCAAAACTTGCATACGGACAAAGTGACCAGCTGCAATGATGATGAAATCCATATACAGCATGATAAGTAATGTACGCGCGAAATTACTTTTCAGAAGCAAGTACATACAAACGTGGAGTCCTTAGCCCCAGTAGATTCACTTTGACCCCCGCCCTTTAACCTTTTTCTGACTCTGAGCTATTCTGTTTCGAAAATTATGAAACGATTCAATGACACCAGAATTTACAAACTAATTTATTAGAAAATAAATACATGTTTATTTTCATGTGATTTATAAAAGTTAAAATTTTATTAAATTTTTTGAATGGCTGGAGAATTTATTGTAAACTTCAATACCAATATGTATATCAATATTGTAAAATTATTGTTAGATATGTTGATGTTGCCAAAGTGGTAAAACTTAAATTTTAAAAACTTTAATTTTCCGCCAATATATATGCGCATATCCTTTAGAGATCTACTTGGGGCGAAATTTGTATGCCCAGTCTCGGCTTGATTTTGTAGAAAAATATTCGGTCCGGCCTGACCGATATAATAGCTAAAATTTCCGCCCAAACCCGGCCCAAGCCAAAAAAAAAATGTTAAAAATTCGGCACGATCGCGGCCCGAATAAATTTTTACAAAACATTGATTCTTAAGGAGGAAGGGTTTTGACCCCCCCCCCCTCCAAAAAAAACTTAGCCTTTATATGTATATATATATATATATATATATATATATATATATATATATATAAGACCATTAATAGTAAACAATATTAACCATTGAATTTAATAACTTATAGCACATTGAATATGTAAGGAAAAAAGAACAATATGAATACAAATGGAATTTGTAAAACCAAAGCAGAATGTTCCGGTCCCAAATACTTTGGAACTACAAATGGAGTGTGTGGTTTCATCTTTGTATTTGCCATGAAAAAGCAAAACAATACGAATTTGGGACTACCAACACACATAAAACCAAAATTAATTAAAGAAATACCAAGTAATCTATAGTGGATATGGAGAAAGTAAAACATTTATGAACTATAAAGTAGAATGAATCCCAAATGCGCTACCTTAACCCTGATAGCGCACGTGGTAAATTAAAACATGAAGTATTCATATATCATACATCATATAGCAGAAAAATGGAGATAATAAAATAATAGAAACAAAAAACGACTTATCGTAAACATCATAATATTAAATTAATAAATTAATTAAAAGCAGAATAATGTAATAACAGAAAAATTAAACCATACACCATAGTTTACCCCATTATTATTTAAATCAATAACATTTATTTTGACTATGCTAGGCTGAACTCAATATCTTAATTAAGGAAGAAAAATAGCTTCTTAAGAAATTTACCCTATACATTTAGTAGTGATATAGTAAACACATTTATTAAAAGTGAAGTGCAATGATTAAAAAGAATGATTAAAATGAAGTAAATGATTAAAATGATTAATATAATAGATATAACCAAACAATAATCCATACATTGGTTTTATATACATATATATATACATATATATAATCTTCATTTACATAGAAGTGCTTCAGGTTGCAATAGATATGTTTTTAATGAAACTTTGTTGCATGTAAATGTTTCGAATATAATTAATAATATTTATACATATTCTCTGTAATGGAGACATGAAAATTGAAAAAAGGTACATGTAAAATCTTTTAAAATGGAATCGCATAGTATTAAAAAAATCGTAAACACAAGCATTTTTCTTAATTTTTGTAAATGTATTACGTATTTCTCACATATTGCTGCATTCATTTTGCATGGATGACACCTTTTTCAGTTTAAATCAAGATTCCGTATTAGGCAGGTTCTTTTTCATATGTTTATCTATATTTTAAATTAGTTATCTTTTAATAAGCTAGAAATCTCCGATTCTTTAAAAAGAATAAATTTTAATGTTTAATTGTAGAATAATAGCGATTTAAAAATAGAAGTATTTTTTACATAATGTTTTTAGACCAGGCCAGATTTTACACATCTTTGAACTCACATGGTCACGCCGAGAACATGTTTTTCATACGGGCTGGCTCAAAGCCAGGACTGGATATTTTAATCCGTGAAGTCTAGAAAGAAAGAAATCAGTTCTGGCTTAATACGAAAAAAAAAGTTAGGCGCGGCCTGACACGGCCCGATTTTTTCAGGAAGAAAGCAAACCCCGAGCCCATCCCGGCTCGGAAAGAGTAGTGACTAGGTCCGACCCGTTGCGAACCCTAAGAAAAAACAGGCGGGGAACTTGGTCAGCGGGCTCAGCTCTGGCTCAAGCTGGGGCTTCGGGCAGAGGTCTGGCCCGTACAAATCTCATGTCCATTGTCCTAAAAGTATGTCCACGGTTAGATGTATGTATAGGCATGTCCTTTTATACATGTATGTATGGGTATGTCCTCGGATAGATGTATGTATGGATGTGTCCTCGGATAGATGTATGCATGGGTCTGTCGTCGGATAGATGTATGTATGGATGGGTCCTCGGTTCAATGTACGTATGGATATGTCCTCGGTTCGATGTACGTATGGATATGTCCTCGGTTCGATGTATGTATGGTATGTCCTCGGTTCGATGTATGTATGGGTATGTCCTCGGTTCGATGTATGTATGGGTATGTCCTCGGTTCGATGTATGCATGGGTATGTACTCGGATACATTGAAAAAAAACATTTAAAAAATTAGAATTTTAAAATTCAAAATCATATACGTACAATATTAAAAATATACTTATTTGAAAAATAATTTTTTTTTTTGCGAAATACGCATTTTCTGTGATGTCCTCAGTGAACTGGATTCTGACCTAGTACGCACTCACCATATTACACGAGGCTGTGTGTGTGTGTATATATATAGAGAGAGAGAATATCTATTTAAAAAAATTCTTCTGTAATATTTGTTGCTCTCTAGAAAGAATAAATAAATAATCAATCATCTAAATTCGACTTACCTTTCCCTATAAAATGTATATATCTTAACCTTTCCTTCTCCTGAAAGCATACAAAGTTTAAAGTATTTAAAAGTACTTATATTATATGATTTATTTGTTGCTCTCTTGTAAAAATCTCTTGTAGCAATAAATAAATAATCAACCTTTTCAGCTATCTGTCTACACACAAAATGTCCGCCTTACCTCACCGTTCCCCAACTACTTTAAAAAGAAATCTATGGCACTTTTTAATAAGAATATTTTGTCATATTTATTAATCTCAATTAGCAAACATCTAATTTAGCAGTCCCTTCAGAACTATTATTTCACTCTTAACACCCAAATATTATAATTTTTAAAAATGTTTATTTAAAAAAGGTCGTATTTATTGCTCACAAATAAAAATAAGTATATACTATGCTAGTTAAATTAGATCTTTGACATAAAAAAAGAATGAGCCCTGTTATACACACAAATCCTAAGCTTAAAATAACTGAAACTTTATTTAAAATAAGAACGCTACTCTCTGATAATGATAAATAAATAATCTATCATGTATCACCATTTCCTTTCTGTCCTTCCACGAAAGAAATAGTTTAAAACTGTAATAATAATTTTCAAAAAATAAATCTTCTCTATTTCTTATTTTGTAGTACGGTGACTCATCTAAAATCTTCACCCATTTTAAAATTTTTGCTTCATCTTTTCAACCCAAACGGCGAGGAAAGGATTTCTAATTATATAAAGGGAAAAGCAATATTTTTCTTCTTTTTTGCTATTCTCATCCCTGAATAGTATATATATTTTAGATTTTAAAATTAATATCTTTTTTAAAATACTCCTCTTCCTGGCAAAATATATTATCAGGCATTAGAATAACAAAACTACGACAGATTAATTTTATCCCTCTGCCAGCCCCTCCTCATGTCTAAAAATTCACCCCTTTTTCTAAGAATAAAGAATGGGAATATAAGAGACCAATCAGATGATAATTTATTTATTGTTGCTACCAAATAACAATACAGAATAAAAATCTTTTAAAGTTTATATGCTGGGGGAGGTAAAAGCAGAATATTTCTGGTCGGAGGGAGAAATATTTTAAATATTTAATTATTGTTACAAATAAAGTTAAAAAAATAGTGTAACAAGAAAGTAGATATGAAAGATATTTTTTTGACAAGCTGGGGGTAATTTAGATAATTAATTAAATATTGTTACAAGAAAATCATAAATACAGCAGAGAAACAAGTTGGAAATTGCACATGAAGCGTAGTAAATGAGGTGCGTTCGTGCGATAATGAAGTTTTAAAAGTATTCAGATCTTGCTGTTATAATAGACAGTACTTCAGATACAGTATAGTAGTTGAAATCTTTTTTTGCGTTCCTCTAAATATACAGAAAGTAACTTAATTACACCTCAGCAACGTATATCACATTCATAAAATGTGAAATAGTTTAATATATTTAAAACACGCCCCCGTATAGCATCATGTATTGGAATATTTTTGTGTGGCCCTGTAATTTAATAATAAATATTCTTTGCATCACATATTAAACAGAATGTATATTTTAGTGTATATATATATATATATACTTCATAGGTTCGTGTCAATTCTATTCTATTATATCATTAAAATGTACTTGAAACTATATTTTCCTATTGACCGTAATGTAATGGAATACTTTTGATTGTCTCTCTAATTAAACTATACATCCGATTTTCGTAAAATTTAAAACTGCTCGATAAAATTACGCTGAAATTACATATTTTAAATATCGTGCTATATGGTTGGGCAGTTTTTGCTTTTTTATAAGACCGTGCGGGCAGACAGACGGACGGATGGGCATACGGACTGAACGACGAATATAGGTGTTAGCTATTTATATACTTAAGATCGCACCTAAAATTATTCAGATCTTGATGTGATAGTACACAGTATTTCGGATAAAGTATAGTTTGTATACAGGAAATAACTTGTAGCATTCCTCAGCAACGTATATCAATTTCATAAAATGTTAAATATTTAATTACATTTTAAACGCGCACCAAACAATGTATTGCTTATACCATTATGTAATGGAATACCATTGTGCGGCCTTGTAAATTAATAACAAATTTTTTTTGTACCACAGATTGAGCAAAATGTACGTTATAATATTTACTTCATCGATGCATATCAATTTTATTATGTTCGAATGAGTGTAACACCATTAAAATGGATTTGAAACTTTTCCCCCATTGACCGTAATGTAACGGAATACTTTTGATTGTCAATGTAATTGATCTATGCATCTAATTTTCATAAAGTTTGAAATGACTGGATTTAATTTTGTAATAATTACATATTTTAAATTTCAAATGATTCGGTAGGGTAGTTTTTGCGTTGTTATATGCGGACGGACTGAACGACAACTATAGGTGCTACTTATTTACATAAACACGAACGCACCTAAAAAGAACTTTTAAGTATTTAAACTTTCTGAAGTATGTCGGTAAAAGAGAGAGAATTTCATGACATCAAAGGTGGGGCTGGGGGAGAGAAGCATAGATTTTGAGAAGAGAGGGAGAAAATTTCGATGTTAGATTTTATATATATATATATATATATATATATATATTTGTTAAACGTATACATGTTACATATACACTCTTTTTATTTAATGTTAAATTATTAGCAATAGTTACAATTAATTTTTTAAATAAGACAAAAAGTGTAAGAATTTAATGAGTTATAAAGAAAAAACAATGCATGTTTATTACCGAGGGGTCTAGCTTGGAACCTCAATTCCTTGAATCATCGAATCCTCAGGGAAGGATTTAGATGATAGATTATTTATTGTTAAAGTAACAAACAAAGAAAAAATAAAAAATAACAATTTATATTTTGTGTAATAAGAGAGCAGGGATTTTAGCTGTAGAATTTTGATGATTCCTTTTTTAAGTGTAAATATACTTAAAAGCCTAGGGCTCTTAGAGGCCTTAAAATAGGGGCATGCACGAGCATAACAATTAATACTTTGCACACCCTGTTCTACAGAACAAACTTTTGGAGAGAATTTCATCCTAATTTCATTTAACATTTTTCTTTAAATAGTGTAAAATAAGCTACAAATTGTTTTTCTCATAGATCATAAATGGAATTATAGTCTGATTACACTGATAAACAAGGTTTCTGTTTCTAACTAAGTTTGTGGTGACTTTTATATTTTAGTTGGTGTTGTGGAAGAATATGCCATTAAAAAGTTTCCATCACCCACAAATTTTTAAAAAATTCAAAATCCTGAAAATCTCAATTTTGTAGTATTTATTCAACACATACACCTTATGAAATTTATCATTTGGTATTTTAGTAATGACAAACTTTTAAATAAACATTTATAAAGCTAAAAATTAATATTTAAAACACTGAACGTATGCATTGTTTATAAAGTTTCAGAAAAATATAGATTTTTTGTAAAAAGAAATGATATTAATAAGAAATTTCATACTTTATGTAGCGGTAAATGTCTTATCTGTGGGTGCTCTCTTATAGGTCATTGTTCCGAGTTATATTGACAATTTAAAGCAGACATTAAGCCACTTATATCATTACAATTGCATAAATCATCTTTTCTTTTAAAAAATGTTGAATATTTCTTATATCAATCTCGATAAATACATATCTTTGTATTGTTTTTCAGGAGATTCCAACCTTGCAATCTTGATCAAGTAATTCTGAGTTTTTCTTTGATAAATTTAAGTCTCTCACAAAATCATTTAATTCTTTTTTAATAATTTGGTGTGGTTCTTCATTTATGCCAGGAGAATAGTTCATATCAGATGTAGAGGAAGTTTCAGTTTCATCGATTTCCATTTCTACTGCTGCATCATCATATGTAAAATTCTCTGGAGGTTTCGGTATTTGTAAATCATCATTATGTAATGCTGGTCATATTGCTGAATCTAAGTTTGTGTACTTAATTTTATGTTTACTTCTTGCAAAGAATCCTTTAATTTTTGTAATACATTAGTAGCAGTCAGTTATTTGATCCTTCGGCATGTGCCATATCATGGGTCTAGCAAAGGACATACACTTTTTTGTACCTTTCATCCACGTCCGGAGGTTTGTAGCGCATTGTGTATAACAAGAACGAGGTGCCCATTTCTGATCTCGTTCACCTACTTTATAGCCAAAGTACATATGATAGGCGCATAGATGCTTTTTCAAAGTTAGCTCCCCGCACACACAGCGAAAAGTATCGGGTTCATTAACGCATCCTCTAGACATGTTTTAGATATTGCAGAGGAAAATATGATAATTATAATCAAAATTTAATTAAAAAGTCTTACAGAACAAAGAAATAGTAATATATTTGCCTCGAAAAATAAGTTTCCACTGTCAGGGATTTCCGTTAAAGTCAAATACAGTGGGGGTGGCTAGAGCTGTCTGTTCAAGGTCGCTAACATAAAATTTATTAGAGGGACATCTGTTTCTACTCTTTTGCTGTATCTTCTATCGTTATAATAAGAAAAAGGAATGTTTGTGTGAATCAAATACATAAAAGAGAATAATATACTATAATTATAATGCCTATACGATGCCTACATACTCCAAAACGTATTAATGAAATTTCTCAAAATTGGAGGGTGATAGAAAATTTTTACAAACATATTCAATTTGAGCAGCTTGAAATCTATAAGAAACACCCAACGTATATAGAGAAATCGAAAATTCATTAAAATTTGTTTATCAGTGTTATCAGACTGAGCAAACTATAAATGCTACCTAATTAATTTTCAATAGCGAGTGTGGCATAGAGATCATTAGGACCTTAAATCAATTACACGGCAATATGTGTAATTCCAAAAAATTAAGTCAGAGTCAAAACTCATAGTCAGATGGAAGAGAGTTAAATCAAAGTCATAAACACTTTTTAATTATGATTCAAACTTTTAAGGAATGATCGAACTAGCTGTGGAAAGCAAATACTTCAAACGCCTTTTTTAGCATTTATTGATATTTGAAAATCACAACAGATCGTTATTTCTCTATGAAAAAACAAACAGAATTGAAGCAATCTAAAAATTAAACAACTTAATAGATTACTTCAGATATCAGTAATGACATCATATTAAATTAGGATACTTTCTATTTATAGAATTCCAATGAGAATAGCCACACATTTAAAACATTTTTAGCAACATTTATTTATATTTTCAAACCTCATCAAACAGGTATTACCATTTAAAATAACAATTAATGTAATAGAAACACTTGCACACTTAATTGTATTGTATTTTTAATATTATAGAGAATTTGGGGGGCTGCACCCCTTTAAAAGAATATTTCCAGCTTAAACATTTATAATTAAATGAATTTTACAGTCAAAGAACTTTGCTGTGAGAAATCATGTTTAAAAAGTTTTTTTTTAAAACTTTGATGCAGTAAACTGTTGATTTTCTGCCACTTTATCAACTGCCATCCTCGGTTAAAAGCCATTCTCTCTTTCTTAATTTTTTTAAACATCAAAAGCGACAATGAAAATTCAAATGCATATAAACCTGAGAAAGATGACACCATTTTGAGGAAAGTGCTTGTATAATATCAGGAACAGCAGCTATAAAATATTTATGCAATTGAATTCATAGACTGGCTGAGTTCTGACAAGAATGATATCGGTTTTGATAGTTTTTTAAATCATGAGAAATCTGTAGTGGATAAATTCATTCGGGAATCATCTCACACATGCAGTCTATGCTCTCAAAATGCATTACTTAGTTTTGAGATGTAAGAGGACTAAAAAACAACCCATGTTTTTTTTTATTATGTATAATTAGTAAGCTTGCACTAGCGCAAACAACATATTATAATGAATTACATTGTATAAAAACACGTACTACATATTTATACAGTAAAATTGTGAATTTTGTCGATAAATATTTTTTTAAATCAGATTTTTATAAAACAAAGCAGACAAAGGATAGAAAAAAACTTTTTTATTGTTCTCATTCATAAATTCACACATAAAAGTCTAATTTTAGTAACGGTCTCATACTCTCTCACAAACAGAATATCTGTCTTTTTCGATTATCAATACCATAAGTGCCAAGAGTGTCAGATATAATCTGAAGTTTAGTGTGTTTTCAATCATAAGAAAATCTAATGCGTTTAAAATTATATATTTAAAAAAATGAATAAATATTTGCAATATTTTTCGGACAATACATAGCATTTTCAAAATAAAATGTTTTTGTCAAAGCTGATGATGAATCTGCTGAACAGCTGATTTACTGGTTTAAATTGACAAAATTTTTATTGGTCACAGTTCCATTTCGGCCACTGTAAAATTTGACTTTTACTTTTAAATATTCAAATATGTATACCAAGGTACCAAAAAGAAAGAAGTATAAAAACCAGCTACCTGCAATTGACAAATTTTTGGAGCACTAGATTGAGAATGAATTTTGTATGTCTCATGCAAAAGTTATTTTCAGAAGCAAAATTAACAGAATTAAGACAAACTTCTTACTTTTCTTAGCATATCTCCCATAAAACGTTTTCCCTAGTGTGATTCAAGATGTTTAGTTAAAGTATACCTATGAGAGAATTTTTTGCAGCATACCTCACACTCAAAGGGTTTCTCACCAGTATGAACTAACAGATGTCTTCTTAGCTTACTACTTTCAGAGAACCTCTTGTTGCATATCTCACATACATAAGGCTTCTCACCAGTATGAGTTAACAGATGCCTGTTTAAACTACCTTTTCGAGAGAATTTCTTGTTGCATTGCTCACATACAAATGGTTCCTCACCAGTATGACTTAACAGATGATTGTTTAAAGTACCCTTTCGAGAGAATTCCTTGTTGCATATCTCACACATAAACGGTTTCTCTCCAGTATGAATTAACAAATGCCGACTTAAAGTAGTCTTATCAGAAAATTTCTTGTTGCATACTTCACACATAGGTTTCTCGCCAGAATGAATTAAGAGATGCCTGCTTAAATTACACTTTTGAGAGAATATCTTGCTGCAAACCTCACACACAAAAGATTTTCTTTGTTGTGAGCTAGAATCTGTTTTTCCAAAAAGATCTGGTAAAGAAATATTTTGCTGCATATTTCAGACTTTAAAGATAGTTTTGATTCGTTCGATGTAAATCTAATTTTATACCTTTATTCATCTGCAATAAATAGAAATAAGTTAATCACTTTTATGTTTCATTAAAAGACAATATAAGAAAACATAAATATATCATAAATAATTTAAATGAATGTAGATAACTCAATTCAAAAAAACTTTCTATCATGGTATTAAAAACTACAATAAAAAACCTAACTATTTGATGCTCTAAGGCCTAAAAGTGCATTAGAGGCATTTTTTAATTGTAAAATGATTAAACTATATATAAAATTATAACAGGTAAACTAAATACCTACCATCATAAAAAATAATTTATCATAGAGAAAAAATTAAACATTAAAATTAAAAGAAAGTATTATAAATGAAATTATTATAAAAGTAAATATTATAAATAACAAGTGAAAAAAATCATGCGTTAATCATAGATTATCATACACTTTCCAACACTTTCTGAAATCTTTAACAAAACTTCGTTTTTAGATAAATAAATTTTTAGTGTTCGTAGCCAAATATGTATTTCGATACTTTTGAACAGACCTGTATTTGATATGCCGGTTGATATATATACTATATAATGTGGAAGTTTAGTTTAGCAAGAAAACGCCTAACAGGTTGAAATTTCTACAGTGTTCTATACTAATATATGTAAAAATACTTCAATACTTTTGTTAAGCCATGCAGATTACCTGGTACCTCTATTACACGCCAGTATTTTGTTAAAATTTAATTCAAACAAAAACATTTTTAAAACCACTTAAGTCAAATTTCCAGAAATTATCATCCATGAGAATAATTCTTTGTGTGACCCTGTATTTTCTTTTTATTTTACTTTTTACTACTTTCTTTACTAGTCTACAAACATTCCTTAGTAAACTGAAAGCAGTTCAACGTAAAAATGCATCACTTATTTATAAACCACCTTTAAGTAAATTATCGTCATATTCAGTAAGGTTTGCGAGCTCTTCTGTGTAACCCTGTATATCATCTATAGCATTTATTCACACCATACAATATGCAGACATTTAGTAAAATTTTAAAGCGAATATCATATTTGAAATTCATTTCATCTATCCATCAGCTATCATCAATAATATACAGTTCTTCGGATAACATATACGATTTGAAGTATTTTATGTGTCCCTGTAAAAGCTATGCATATCATATTATGCATAAAATATTGAGTTTCAACGGTGTATATAAATTTTATAATACTTGAAATCGTTTAACATAGTTTAAATATCTATCTAAAGCAAACAATTTCCCTCTTTATTATTGTGTGATGGAATTTTTTTGAGTGGCTCTGTAAATAAATAACTATTATTTTCACTGCAGATCTTACACAATGCATATTTTAGTGTATTTTGAGAATCCACATAAATTTGAATATGTTTAACCGGGTGTAACATCTTTAAAATTCATTTAAAAGGATTTTCTTCCCATAGGCCGTAATGTATCGGAAAACTTTGATTATCCATGTAAATTAATCATGGTAGAAACTTCATTTTCAATGGGGTTCGTGCTAGGGTGAATACGAGTAAATTATAATAATTTCATAGCAATCCGAGTACATTTACGGGAGGTAGAGTGCAGCCTGACGGCCAGATAAATCGAATACATTAACACTTTTCAACTTTGTTGGAAAGTGTTAAAAATAAAAGCAAATTTAAGGATAAAATTCTATGATTTCATATCATCAATGGAAACAATAAAACATTTTATAAGCAAAGAGGCCAAAAAATTATTTTTAAGGCAAGATAGATGGCAATACTGTGGAACCTGCTAAAGTGACCACCTTAGTAAAGTGGTCACCTGGCTAAAGTGACTGCTTTTGAAAAATTTTACTCGTGCTTATATAAAATAATATGAGAATTTTCAGGTAATGTGACCCCCTGTCTAATGCATCTACCTGTGTAGCAATCAAACAAGCAGATGAAACAAAGAAACAGAATGGTTCTACTGCATATATATAACTAACAAGATAACTGTTGTTTTCAAATATGAAAGAAAAAATTCAACCACCTTATATTATATTCCATTTACAGCTTATAATTCAAGCTATTAAGCTACATTGAAGAAATTTTTTTTTCCATATTATAATTTTCAGAGCAGAAGCATGCAAAACAGCAAATGGAATTTTTTCATGTATAAATGTCCTGAATGCCATAAAGTGGGCTAATGATTCATAAAACTTGGTACGTCAAAGTACAATTTTAAAATCCTTAGAAAAACCTGAAATTTTACAGAAAATTTCTGAAGATATCAGTGAATTTCAGTTTACAAAGTATGACAATAGATTTTTCAATATTCAAAATCTCATAAATCATTTGCCTTTTGAAGATAAACCAGTGCTCAATTATTCAGCAATTTTAACAGTGAAATCCCAGTGTGTTTCAAATGGCTTGACATTTTTTATGTTGAAGTAAATCAATTTTAATAAATAATCTGCAATCTTGAAGCCCCTGAAAAAATTCCCTCTTACCTATAGAAAATGTTCAAGGTTGTGAATGCCATTTTCATGAAAAATGAAATTCCAGTACATTTGGAGGACTATATCTCTGGCAAGAATCAACAACCCAAAATTCTTTTGGCATAAACTGTTAGTATAACACTACCAACTTATTAAAATTTATTTGATTCCTTGGGCTATCGTTACTTTCCATTACTATGTTGCCACAAAGGATAGTCAAAATGACGTTGTTGTCTATTTTCTGCACTTAATATCTTATCTAAGAAATAGTACCACCAAACGTTTTCTTTTAGAATATAAAAGTACACTACTAGGAGAAGCTAAGTAATATAGTACTGCATGGAGATAGTTTCTGTTAGTAGATATAACATGTTAAATATTAAAAATTTTAAAATCTGCAATATTTAAAGTAATGTTATTTCAAAAAAGCGCCATATGAAAAAATGTATCATGTAATAGTTGACCAAATGTACAAAAAACATGGAAAAGAAAAAGAAGCGTGATATCTTTTTGCAAAAAAATGAAAAAAATAATAAGAAAAGCAATTTCTATGATCATATTTTTCCCCTAAGAAAAAATAGAACATCACATTTCTCCCCTAAGAAAAAATTAAACGTCCCATTTCTTTTTCGGAACAGGCAACAAAAAAGGAACATTTCATTTTCTCATAGGGAAATAGGATTTTTTATTTTCTGATACGGAAGAAATCTAATAATCCATATTGTTTATTTGAAAATTTTGTTATTTTTCTTCCTTTTCTATTTACAGTCTAAGGCATTCGGGTCGTAGGTAAAGTCTTTCGACGCTATTTGTGGTCTCTTATCATCGACAGCGCTTACGCGCAAGAGAGTCTTACTGTTCGGGACGTATAGGTGGAGGTCGCTGATTGCGGCAGTTGGGAAGAGAAAATATCAAACTGAATTATAATAGTGTCTGAAGAAAGTAGAATAGTTAAGACAGAACATCAGG
Organism: Maratus speculifer; assembly: GCA_964019185.1. Classification (NCBI taxonomy): domain Eukaryota; kingdom Metazoa; phylum Arthropoda; class Arachnida; order Araneae; family Salticidae; genus Maratus; species Maratus speculifer. The sequence continues at coordinate 251,768 of CAXHSM010000423.1, read as the reverse complement.
CGCAAATGAAAAATCATACAAATGGCGTATTTATTCAAAAACAAGTCAATCAATAAACCCTATAGTATGTTCAATAAAAATTATTGAAAAGAGCAATACAGTAGACTCCTTCAAATCTGCAAAGCTTGGGACCAGGGGTTGTGCAGATTTTAGAATTTTGTAGATTTCTGGTCATTGATTTGTTTACATTTTTGAAACATCAGTTTCGTTGGTAGTTAAGTCTTATAATGAATGCATACAATAAATTCAAACATTAAAAAATTAAGTAAAATATTTAAATAAATAAATAGTCAAAAAGTAAGTAATTATTAAAAAAATTAAGTAAAATAAAATTATAGTAAAATATTAAAGTAAATAATTAAGATACAATACTAAATATAAAGGAATGATTGATGAGGAAAAATCAATCTTTTTTTATAAAGAAAAATATTTGCCTTTGTTAATAAACAAAAAAACCTTGATTAATTTTTAAATATTCATTTTATACAACAAAGATTATCCTGCCCCTCGAATTACAAACACTACCAAATGTTCACTGAAAGTTACATTAAGCTAGGACTACGATACGATAATGATTACTTCGATTAAATATTGATCATCCTAATTAGTAAACCGAATGTAGATCCCAAATTCATTTTGTAACTAGCAGGGATAAGAAAATAGTAATAGAGCAATAAAATAATAATTTTATGTAGGAAAATTATTCTGCCACGCAAATTACAAGCACTACCAAACGACCATTGAAAGTTATATTATGCTGCGACTACAATACGATAATCATTATTTCGATTAAATATCAATCATCGTATGTCTAAGAAAAATATTATTTAACACTGCAGAATTTAAATTGAAAGACATTAATAAAAAAGGAAGAAGTTGAAAATGATTTAAAAATAGATATTGTTATAGAATCACAGTAGACTACCTCAAATCCGCACAGCTTGGGACCAGAGGTTTTGCGGATTTCTGGTCATTGCTTTGTTTACATTTTTGAAGCAGTAATTTAAATGTAATTAACAATGAAATTGAATCTATTATGAAGGCTTGCAGTATAACAAAACATATTATAAAATATTTATTATGAAGTAATAAACCAAAATAATAAAAATTTAGTTAATTTTTAACATAATTAAAATATTAAAAGCAAAGATCAAGTTTATAATCAATAATGTATTATTAAATATTTATTATAAAGATAAGATGCATTTTAAATATGAGATTTGTTTTATAAAGATACATTACTTATTCACATCAAAATCATAAAGTAAGGAAGTTTTTTTTCAAGTTTAGCCAGATTTAATAACCAAAATAATTTTATTAATAAATAAATATATTTGGTAAAAAGATTGTGATTACCAGTGATATCAACAATATCTTAATTTATTCCAAAATAAATTTATTCTTCCTTCCTGAAAACACATGAATTCAATAATATAAATGAAAATTGCAAATTAAAATATATAAGGAATTGATATAAAAATAAAAAATAAAGTAAAATTTTGTCCCTACATCAAAACTGAATGTTTCATTGTTTACATTTGTAAATTATGTGCAGATTTTAGGGGGACAGATTTGAGGGAGTCTACTGTATTTGTATTGCCTTAGCCGCTAACTTCAGCTCCATCCTTAATTTCAATGTTTACATCTGAAAAAAAAAGTGCAGATTTCTGTTGTTCGCAGATTTTAGGGAGTCTATTGCATTATCATTAATCTTCCTGATTCTTAGCTACACAACTTCTGTAATCCAGAATTTTCTATAATTCGGATTCGCTGTAATTGCGACGATTCCGGATTAAAGAAGTTATACTGTATATTTTAAAATAATGGTTCTCATGATATCACCTTTTTATACTAAAAAAAATAAGCTCCCCTCCCCCACAATAAATGATTTTAAAAAAATGATTCTCTTTTTCTATATCCAGGTCACAAAGCCTAATTTTTTAAAGATCTTGAATCTGCCCAAACTTGTGCAGATTATAGATTGTGAGTAATTTTTTTATTTTTTTTTAGAACATTTTAATACTGTATTCAGTATAGTATAATATAATATACAATATGAATTATATAATATGAATATTTAATATAATATGCCATAAAAACTCATATATTAGGAAAATTATATAGTTAAAGAATATTATATACATTAGAATATAATTAATTATTAAAATTAGTTTTTTTAGATAAATTCTGCAACTGATTGACGGAATTCGTGATATTTTCTTGTGAAAAATTGTCGAAGTTTACGATACATTTCAGAAACAGATTAGCTAAATTCTGAATGTGGTTTCACAACCTTTCGCCAAAATTCACTATATATCCACATTTTTATAACAAAATTTGGAATACTTTTCCTTGATTCTTAGCAGAAATTTCTGTTTTTTTCAAAGACCATTCCATAAAAGTTTACGATATTTTAAAAAATTGTTTGATAAAATTCTGAAACATTTTTTTTTGTAATAAATTGCAGAAATTCATGGAGTATATATATTTTTCAAACTATTTTTTCAAACAATCGTTTGATGAAATTAGTGATTTTTTTTGCGATCAATTGATGAAATTTGCATTTTTTTCTGCAACTGTTTTCATAGTTTGTGATGTTTTCCAAAGATAAGTTGTCAAATATCACTATGTGATCCATGACAGGGTCCAAAGAGATAATGCAACATTGGCAGATGCTTGTCAAGCTTGGCTTTCTTTAGCTGTAGACATAAATCTGGCTCCATATTATGATGCAATTATGGAGTATATGGAATCCTATCTACAACTGTTTCATTATCTGGCGTACATGATGCATCCAGCATACAAAGGTGCATTATTAAACGATGAACAGAGGGAAGCAGCTTGGACATGGCTGTTTAAAAGAAACCCAGATTTTCTCAGATTTATCATTGCTTTTGAAGCTGAATTTTCACCATATCCTAAAAGTTTCTTCTCAGCTCAAGATGTTCCAGCAGCAGTATGGTGGAAAAGCTTGAAGAAAAACAATATACCAAGTGAATTCATACAGCTCATGGTGCGTTTGCATTCCAGTCCATGCAGCTCAGCCTCAATTGAGCGAATATTTTCAAATTTTGGATTTATCCACTCCAAATTACGAAATAAACTTGGAATACAGAAGGCATCAAAACTAGTGTTTTGCTACTGCATGCTTCATGGAAAAAAAAGATTTAGAATGGGACTAACATTAAAATAAGATAAAATTAAAAATATGTGTATTATTTATATTGTAATTTTATATTTTAAATTATAAGTATTTTCACCATGTACTTTCATTTTTAAAAATTAAAGTATTTAGTAGTTTCATGTAGTTTATATTTTTAATGTAACAACTAATAATACTTCTGATTATTCTTTATTCTATATTTATAGCTTACAGTTAATTTCTATTTTCTAAGCAACTTGTATTAAAACTGTCAAAAAATTTATTCAAGTGTCTAAAACTAAAAATTATGAAAAGTTGTAAACTTAATGTTGTTCTAAAAATAATATTAAACAGTTTTTGGACTCAATTTTAGATTTTTGACACTTACTGTCAAAAACTATGTCAAAAAGGGGTTTTTGACATGATGGTTAAAACCATGGTTAAATCTGGATAAAACCGTCACACTATCAAAAACTTGCCAACTCTGCCCTAACATGCAGTGGCACAGCCAAGGGGGTGGTTTTGGGGTTAAAACCCCTCCCAGAGTTAAGAAAGATCGCTATAATTGCTGCTTATATGAATCAAAAATCAAACTTAATATTTAAACGTTTTGGCGTACTTCGGATTCCGCCACCTTATTGAATCAGATTTCATTTAATAAAGGAATTCAATTAAATGGAAAAAAATCTAATTAAAACTGTGAAAGCGCATTTTACATGGATTACTTAAGTAAAAATTGGTTAGTTGAACTAAATCACTTTTCTGAGACAAATTATGCTGAAAGAATGATGATTTCCTAGCACACAGATGCTCTTTCAATTTAAGTATTATACAGTGAATAGTCTAATTAGTGTTGAATCTATTAACTGAAAACTCAAAACCCTCCCTAGAACCAAATTCTGGCTGCACCACTGCTAACATGATGCTATTGAAAAAGAAAATTAGATGTATTTGCAGATACATATGTCTGGCTTTGATGAAACACCAGAGCTGTAGCTGGACGTGATCTATAGGGGGGATTATAATTTTTTTTCTCTCTCTGACACACAATGCATCAGAGTAGTGCACATTCTCTCAATACTCTAGTGCCCATTCACATTGTAGGTACTATACTTCTTATTAAGTTATTAAACTGAATAACTTCATTTTATGCTAAGAAAACTATATGATGATGAAAATTTTGAGTATATAACTGGTGCAAAATATAATATCCTGTTAGCTTCATATGTATAAATAGAATGAGGGAATGTTGAATTACTTATTTTAGATGAAATTTATTAATTCTACAAAACTGTGAAAGGGTTTTAAAGTTAAATTAGATTTTTGAACAGAATTTCATTTGAAATTTGAAGCTGAAATTCATTTAGTGACCTTGGAATCTTTTCCAGGGGGGTTCAAAATATTTTAGGGGGGGGGGGGGGCTGAGCAGCCCATAGCGCCCCCTTAGCTATGGCCCTGTGGAACACAATAAGAACCTTGTATGCCAATGGGAACACATGCAAATAATTTGTTGCCGACTTATGTTTGTAACTTTACAATGGAGTTTGTGTTTTGGAGAACATTTTAATACTGTATTCAGTATAGTATAATATAATATACAATATGAATTATATAATATGAATATTTAATATAATATGCCATAAAAACTCATATATTAGGAAAATTATATAATTAAAGAATATTATATACATTAGAATATAATTTATTATTAAAATTAAGTTTTTTTTTTTTTTTTTTTTTTTAGATAAATTCTGCAACTGATTGACGGAATCCATGATATTTTTTTGTGAAAATTTGTCGAAGTTTACGATATATTTCAGAAACAGATTAGCTAAATACTGAATGTGATTTCACAACCTTTCACCAAAATTCACTATATCCACCTTTTTATAACAAAATTCGGAATACTTTTCCTTGATTCTTAGCAGAAATTCCTGTTTTTTTCAAAGACCATTTCATAAAAGTTTACGATATTTTTAAAAATTGTTTGATCAAATTTTGATTTTTTTTTTTTTTTTTTTTTTGTAATAAATTGCAGAAATTCATGGGGTATATATATTTTTCAAACTATTTTTCACTATTTTTTCAAACAATTGTTTGATAAAATTAGTGATTTTTTTGCGATCAATTGATAAAATTTGCATTTTTTTTTTCTGCAACTACTTCCATAGTTTGTGATATTTTCCAAAGATAAGTTGTCAAATATCACTATATGATCCACAATATTTTGACAAATTTCGATATTTTTTCACTACAATTGTTTACCAAAATTCACATTTTTTTCTACTATCATTTGCCAAAATTTGTGATATTTAAATGCATATTAGCAAAATTTTTAATTTTTTCCACCAGCATTTCACAAACCCCCTCCATTTTTTTCCATGATTCATCAAAATTTATGTTTTTTTTTATTGCAGTCAAATGAAAATATTTGTAGCCATTTGTCAGGTACTTTTGGCAGTAGATTGGATAAATTTTTGATATTTACTACTTCTGCTACGCAACATGGGATTTAGAATGGTGTGTGCATTGTCAATTCTTGACTGTATTTGTCATCTTGGTTTAAAAGTAGATTTATTTATATTTTTCTGTCTTGGAATAATTCAATACAAAAGTAAAGATTGAAAAATAAGATAAACAAAAATTTGCAAAATGAGGAGTTAAGAAGGCTCAGGTTCACTATATCTGAAAAAGAGATGCTTTTTTTCCCCCTAACATGATGCTATTGAAAAAGAAAATTAGTTGTATTTGAAGATACATATGTCTGGCTTTGATGGAACACACTAAGAACCTTGTATAATTCCTCTCGCAATGACCTATTTCTGTAGAAGCAATGGAAACACATGCAAATAATTTGTTGCCGACTTATGTTTGTAACTCTACAATGGCTTTTTTTTTTTCCCGTTAAATCTTTACAGGTCTATCGTGAAATGATCATTTTAGTGCTTATACATTATCTGGGACAAGAGATAAATTGCCAAAATGGGTTACCAAACACATTCAAAACAGTAATTTAACATCGTTAAATATATTTAAAGTTGTTAAAAAGGATAAATAACAAAAACAACAACAAAAAAAAGAACATAATAAATAAAAAAATAACAAAAAATATATAAATAAAAATGAGCTATTAAATAAACCCCATAAAATATATTACATATTATCATCATTGTAGTTTTTATCAGCTGTGCTATGCTACATAATTGTCATAAGGGTTTTCTCTGTTCTCTGGTTCACAGTATTTGACAGTAACACTTTTCTTCCAAATCCAATTTTTCAAAATTTCTCTTTGACTTTAAAACATTTCTTTCAGAGTTTACGAAAAATATATTAACAAGCATGAAATTTAAGAAAAAAATTATAACTAATTAAAAAAGTTATCTGGTGTAATAATTCAAAGCATAGTTTTTTATAGTGTATGTCAGTTACTTACCTGATAGTTGCTATTTGACTAGCCAAACATACAGTTTACAAGATTGCCGAATATTTTAAATGACTACAAATGTCAGCAAAAATGAAAGTTGTGACAAATAATATGTCATATCACCGTATGATCAAATCACAAGTTGTAAAATTTTCAGTAGGAGAAAGACTTAAAAAATATGCCTTACCATTCATTTAGTTAAGTAACGGAGATAGATCAGTAAAATGATTTAAAAAATCAGCATTTGTTACAGAATACCTTACATTAAAAACAAAAAAAACCGCAATCAAGGCTTTCTTTTTCTCGGTTTCGCAAAAGTTTCAGCTAACTTGGCTTGTTTGGCTTTACAGACGCCAACACAAAGAATGAATCACAACGGACAAATTCATTTATGAATAATGAATCAATCCATAAATAATTTCAATTAACAAGATAAAACATTTATTAAAAAAAAGGAGTGGAAAGCATTAGTCAGAATTCGCAAATATAACACTTTAACGACTAATCTAATACTTTATTTTCTCCGATACAAAATACTCTTTGATTGATTGAATCCTTTTCAATGAGTCCTGATGTAAAATGATTCATTCTGGCGTAGGCGTCTTGTGTTTCGTCGTGTTTGTAATATCAGGTAACTTATAAAATGTTAGTTTATTAATCTCACTCTCTTTATTAAAATAAGTTAATACTAACTTAATTTATTTGGTTAATCTTCAACTAAAATTACACAAATTGTTGTTTGATAACGTGACTACACAAAATTTCATCTATCGCAACTTCATTCTTCCGATAGTCATTTAAAGTACAATTAACCTCCTCAGTCCTGAGACAAATTTTACGTGACACCACAAAAACCAGTATAATTTTTTATGAAACATCTCCAAACAAATATTAGGCTGTATATCGATGCTTCTTACATGCACACATCTATTAAAAAAGTCTAAATGTAATTTTAGAAATTCTAACAGAAATTGAATTAATTTAAAGGGTGATTTTTAGTGTCGCCTCCAGGCGACATCAGGACTGAAGAGGTTAAAATGTTTTACTGAGCATTTAAAGCATTATTAAAATGTAATGCTTTTTTGGATTTATTTTTGATAATAACTCCATGCTCATTTCATATTTAGGTGTATTTACAAAACGTTAATAAATATTAATTGCAAAAATCAGCACCTTGTTTTGACACAGTCAGTCAGTTGAATGGATCATTGGAATTGGTGTAATTTTTTTATTTACGTTGCCATTGTCTATTTAGTTTATTTTTAGGTTTGAAATTTTTAATTATCTTTTTGCAAGTGTTTATTTTACCACACATAACACGTATATAGATTTTTTTCTATAGAATCTAAAGTACTTCGCTCTATTTATTCTTATTATTTTTTATATCTTCCTTTGTGCAAAATATAAGTACTATTTTTGTTTTATTTGTAATTGTGCTAAAAACTGGTTTTTGAAATTGATTGCAATTCTGAAACACAAACAAAATTCATTTTCAAATATGGTCATTAATTTTAAAAGTTAAAATCATTAGCTTTTTTTTATTTTTCTTGTAAAATTATACTTTTGTGCATGTTTTTAATGAAATATTTGAAGGCAAAATTTTTCTTCCTGGAAAAAAAATTATTTTTCACAAGAGGTTCAGGGGGGGGGGGGAACCCTCTGGCTTAGAACTTAATATTAAATATTTATTTTCATTGTTAAAAAAAATGCAGATTTTAATGAATTTTTAAAGTAATCACTATATATAAAAATAAGTTAATCTCATGGTTTCAGTTTGGCGATCACTTTTGAAGACAGCTGTTTGAGGCAAAAAGAAAAAAAAAATCCACTAAGTTTATGGTGCACAAACTCATCTAATCCCCTTGTCAGCCATACTGATTCAAGTCCATTCATCTATGCTCCATTCTTATCTAAATCCTACTTCATTGCTATCGAAGTAAAAAATGTTTTAGTATGATTTGTTTTTCAAATCTTTGGAACAGGTGCTTTAGCATTCGGGCCGTAAATTTGGTGATTTTTTTTGCGCCAAAAAGCCGTTTCCAAAAATGATCGCCAAACTGAAATTGCAGGAGAAACCCGTTTTCAAATATAGCGATCACTTTCAAAACTCCTGAAAAAATGCATTTTTGTAAATATATTTAAAAAAAAAAATGAATAATTTACACTTAATCAGGGGGGCTCCGCCCCCCTGAACCCCCCGGTTTTTTTCAGGAGAAAAAATTTAAAATGTTTAAGTGACTGCCATATTTAAAAACGAATTTTATTGCTAATTGAGAAACACGACCATTTTGAAACGGACTTTTTAGCACGAAGATGCTCAAAAAAAAAAAAAAAGTACTTGCATTTTGTATATTTATTTTTATTTATGAAAAAACAAAAAGAGGGCTACAAATGAAAAAAAAATACATATAAATAAAACGAGCGAAATAATTTAAATTCCAAAGAAAATTTAAAAAAATCTATATACAGGGTGCATGTAAAAATTACAAAAATTGTCGATTCAAAATCGTGATCATTTTAAAAACGATTTCTTTGCACGAATAAACAGAAAATAAAATTAAAATAATGACAAAAATAGTACTTACATTTTGTAGTTTTCTTGAAATTTTCAAATAGTAAAAGATCAGAAAACGGGTTACGACATAATATTTACATATAAATGAAACGAGCAAAATAATTTAAATTCAAAAGAAAACAATTTAAAAAATATATGTATACAAGGTGCAAGTGAAGATTACAAAAATAAAAATACGCTATTACAAAAAAGATAATTAAAAATTTTAAACCAAAACATCGATCTTTACTGAAAAACCACTTTCGTTTCAGATTAATCATTCTCATGCCCGATTTGCAGTTTCGGCAGTTTCGTTCAAAATGAATTATCCAAAAAATGAAAAAAGAAGCCATGCACCCCAATAAAAAAATTTTTAAAAATGCCCTTTGGGCAAAATATAACGTCCTAATCTATCCTTAAAAAGATCACTTGGAGTTGTTACTCACTGTCGACGGAAAGCGAAAAAGAAGCAGTAAAACAATGTTAGATAGTTCAAAAATTTGAATTTCAGAACATAAATTGCGCAGATGTAAAAAAAAACAAAACCTGCGCAGCTCGTAATCAAATTACATCACAGGCTCAAAGAGAAAAATCTCCCCCCTCCCTCACCTCAACCTCCTCCTTGCCTCCGCGAAAGCTGCTATTAGGGTTGCCAAAAATATGGGATTTGGTAACATTTTGACAGGGTTACCAGAATTAAGGGTTTATTGCCATACTTGGCGAGATTTTTTTCCCCATTAATTCTGGCCGAACGCAAAAGCACCTTAGCCAAATCTCTTATTATGTGTTTTTAAAATCACTTTTGGATCACAAATTTGTCAATTTTCTTAGCTGTTTAAATCATTGTTTACATTCATAAAGTAACGCGAATTATAGAAAATTGCAGATTATGGGAGCGCGGTTTATAGATCTTTGACTGTAGTATAATATGAAAAGATAAATATGAAATCTACTAATTAATCTAACATGCTATCTCAAAAGATGCCTTTTTTAAGTTATTTTTATTAAAAAATTGATATATATGTGCATGTAAATAAAAATAATTACATATGTTGCATAACACAGTTTGTTTTTTACTGTTAATAAAATAAAAGTGTTATTTTTAAAAAGCAGATATTTTATGATTTTTTTTTCAATTTTTTTATTTTTTGTTCAATAAAAAAACCCAAATTTGTAAATTTTTTTAACAGTTTATTTCATTGTTTACATTTGTAAAATAACGCAAATTATAGAAAATTGCAGATTATGAGTTGGTTCATGGATTATCGATCCATAACTATACATTTGAAAAAACAGACTCATAGGCACAATTTACTTTATTTGCCAAATATCAGTCAAGATGCATTGTTTGCAGGCTGTAGAAAAATCAGTTTAGCCAAAAAGAAAAATGTGATGGATCTTCTACCATATATTTTGCCAAATCATCCTGTATGCTTCCAGAAGAGGTTCAGTAGAGGTTCAAGCTACTTCTTGAGTTCGTGAGAATGACCAAGGCCACCTTGTCATAATTGTTGGCTTTAAAAGATACAGTCAAAGATCGATGATCCACACACCCATAATCTGCAATTATCTATTTTTCTATAAACCGCGCTACTTTATGAATGTAAAACAGTGAAATAAATACTCTAAAAACTTTGAAAATTTGAATCCAAAAATGATTTTTTAAAACAAATAATAAAAAAATCATAATAAAACATCTACATTTTTTTTTAATTTAACTTTTATATTCTATTTAACAGTAAAAAAATAAACTGTATTACAGAACATATATAATTATTTTTATGTATATTTTTTAATAAAATAACTTTAAAAAGACATTTTTTGGGATATGAAATAAACCTAATAATCTATTTACCTTTCCATATTATACTGATTATAGGACTAAAATGCTGTCTAGGAATAATCAAATTATGTATAATCCATAATACTCTATAATCCACAATATTTCATAATCTGCACAACCTTTGGCCCCAACTTGTGTGGGTTATAGAACTTTGTAAATGTCAAAAATAAATTTTAAATGCTTTAATAAGTTTGCAATTTTTATCAGAAACTCGCATTTTTAGTTTTTCCAGTTTCACTTGAATTTCAACAGTTGTATTTTTCAGCTCAAGAAATCAAAGTAATTTATAAAACCACGATATGACGTCATTGCATGAATTTCAATAAAACTATATAAAGGTACTCTAAATTGATTGAATGTTGACAGTGTTATATAAAGGTATTCTAAATTGTTTTGACATCATTATGTGATCGATGTTTGTCCAATCGAAAAATTGTTTTATTTTTTAGAGATTTTCAGCATCTCCACTTTTTGACAGTTAGCTGAAATTATGCAAATTTTATGTATGACTTTCTTTGCTTTTTTTTATGTTTACTGTGCATTTTAGAATTAGTGCGTATGCTGTAAGTGCAGTTAATACAGTCAAAAATCGATAATTGGCACACCCATAATTTGCAATTTTCTATAATTCGCGTTACTTTACTAATGTAAACAGTAAAATAAACACTTAAAATAATTTATAAGTTCATGATCCAAAAATGATTTTTTAAAACAAATAATAAAAAAAATTGGATATTTTTATTTAACTCTTTTATTTTATTAACAGTAAAAAATAAACTGTATTATAGAACATATCATCACCTGAGAATAATAAGGTTCTATCTGTGTTTTTGAAAAAAATTGGCTTATCGATATAGATATTTTCTATTTGTATCCATGAAGGTATTTTTGCATCGAAAGGATGTTATATGTAATTTATGTATGGTATAATGATTATGTTATGACATTATCTTAATCCAGAAATGCCTTCATAGATACAAATAGAACATTTCTGTATCAATAAATATTTTTTTTTTCAAAAACACAGATAGAACCTTATTATTCTCAATTGACCATATGTAATTTTTATTTGAATGTACATATATATTATTTTTTTAATAAAATAACTTTAAAAAGGCATTTTTGAGGTAGCATAATAAATTGATTATTAGATTTCATTTTTATCTTTTTATATTATACTGATTACAGAGCTAAAATGCTGTCTAGGAATAGTAAAATGATGTATAACGCATAATATTCTATAATCCACAATATTCCATAATCCACAAAACCTTTGTCTACAGCTTGTGTGCGGATTATAGAACTTTGACTGTATAAAATATCGATCTTGATTAGCTTTTTTGTGTGCATCACCCAACATGTGGCTCTCTTATGAAGATTTTATAAGAGTTTTTGCAATAGCTCTATTTTAGAAACTACTGCACAGATTTTCATCTAACTTCAGATTCGGTTAGAAGTTTACATACATTGTTGCTGACTAGATTTTGGTGTAAACCATCTAACCTGTGGCGCTGTTATGTTGCATTTTTCAGGAAGTATCAACAATGAAAAGTTAGAAGGAAGTTTTTGGTTCACCACATATGACTAGTTTTAAATTAGAAATATTAATAAAATAATAATTCATTTATACAAATTAATAATTATGGTATTTTCTAATAAATAACTTTATTTAGCTTTTTTTAACAACAAAATTTGTTTAAAAGTATCTTAATACCCTTTTTTTTTTCAGAATTCTTGCCATGCATGTTAAAACTTTAGTGTTGCTTTATTTACAATAGATGGTAGCACCAGAAAATAGTTTTTTATTGCCAATCGCATTATTATTACATGGAGTTGGGTAAGAAAAATTATCATGTTTTGTAATCATGTAAAAATTATTCTGAGCCCGCGGGCTATACATCAGTGCAATTCTGTGGCTTATACACAAACTTTTTTACTGTACTCTTTGGTTTAGAGGTAAGGCTATAGATCTGAAAATACTGTAAATATTTTTACAGTCCTGTTTTAAATCCTTATAAAGTAGGTGAGATTCAGCCCAATAATTAGGAATTTAAGAACCAAATTAAAAATCAGGTGCAATAGTCTCCCTCAAATCCATACAACTTGTGACCGGAAGTTGTGCAAATTTTAGAAATTTTGCAGATTTCTGCTAACATTTAAAAGAAAAAAAAAAAAACGTCCACATTAAAACTCTTAGTAAACTATTTTAATATTATGCTATGGTAGAACAGTAGCTTATGATGGAGGTACCACCGTATTATTTGAAATTGAACAATATCCAGCTTTGAATATAATGTTGTATTAAAAAATTAATTTACATTATAATTGTTTGTTTGAATTTCTAATACACATAAACATTAATGCTTTTCAAATTTAGAGCCTCCACAGTTCGATTAATCATTATGAATAATCATAAACATGAATAAATATTAAAGTTTTCTATTTATTCATATACAATTAGTAGTTTTTCATTCATAATTTTGTTTTAAAAATTATTACTCTCTCATAAATGTATGATTATACTTATTTAGCTGAAGATTTCAAAAGTAAATTTTGAATATTTATTCTTTAACTGATTATTATATTTCTTTTTTCTTTCATGATATTTTTTTTTCTCACATTTTTGTGTTGGGTGGGGGGATTAAATAGACAGCTTATTTGGCAAAAACCTATTTTTGCAGGATGTTTTTAACCACATTTTTCCATGGTTTTTTCCACCTATAGCATAAACTTACTAACTGTGGTCACAGTTTTTTTAAATGAAGAAGGAGATAGAATTCTTAAAATTGAATTCCAAACCATTTAAATATGTGAATTTTTAAAAAATAATTAATTGTTGTAAAGACTGTCTTAAATGTTAGTTAAATCTGAATTTATCTCTAAATTATCAACTCTCTGCATAAAAAGGCACCACTGTTTATAAATAGACATTACACATTTCTAACGGCTACATCAGCAGATCAAGAATTGATCTAGTTTCGCTTTAATGTTAAATTTGTCTAACTTCATTTCTTTGTTATTTGATGAATTGCATTTATATTGAAAGATTTAATTCCATTCAACACAAAATGATTTATCCATTTAAATAAACAGAAAATTTACTTTCAGTTTGTAAATACTTCCACTTTCATTTCATTCCTATTACTGAAAATAATGTTTTGAGAGAGCCTCAATGTTCGCTCGTTGTGAATGAAAAATATGATAAGGTTGGACTTTAACCTCTTCAAACCTGAGATACACAAATGTGTACCTCCATTCTTTTCCTCATAAAAACTAAACAGTTCGAATTTTTTGCATTTTTACTTTACTTCTTTGCAGCTGAATGTTTTTTGCTATAAAACAAAACCAATAAATGTCAGCACTGATGAATGTTATCTCATAAAATAAATATTATTTTCATCCGAGTTTCGAAAATACCATCAAGACATCGTGGCCAAGAAAGTAAGAAATATTTTTAATTATTCAACTTAAATGCTTTACAATGAAAAAAGTTGAGAATTTGCTGATCATTTACTTGTTTAAAGACCTTAATTTTGTTATTGCATAAATTTATATTACTGATGAATTCCAAGCGTAACAGAGGGGACAATACACAAGAATTTTACCATTTAAATACTTACTAAATTTTCCAAAGACAAAAATTTTACAAGACTATGTTAATTTACGGAACAGTGCTTAATTAATTAATTAGAAACGATGAAAAAGCTTAATTATTTAATTATAAATTAATTAAAATGTTATGTAAGAGAGGGGACAAAAAAGAGACACATTTTTTGACATGCAATACAATTTATATAAAACTCTGTGATTTGGAAATTACAAAAAAGAAATTAAATTTATTTTTTAAGTAAAGACATATCAAGATAAAATAGTTACCTATGAGATTGTTTAAATTGAAAACACATTTTATTTAAATGAAATTAATCGAATGTAACAGAGGGGACATGGAATGTAACGGAGGGGACATCTTACAAATTCAGTGATCATATTTCCAATGCAATATCATTAACAATGTGACGTTTTGATTATTTAATGTTGGAGTTGGTAGTACTTGTTTTATTTCAAACATATGAACCCATGCTATATCTTTATGATTATATTTAAATGTTTTCAGTCCACTAAACCGACATAAAAATACAACATGGACATTGTCAGTTTCCTTGTCAATTTCAGTTATTTGGGCAACAAATTCCACCATCCTATTCTTTCTTTGAAATCTAACAATTGCAAAATTGCCAACTTTAATATCAGGAGTTAACAAATAGTTATTTTCTTCAGATTTATACATACCATCATTGAAGCAAAACTGCACACCTTCTTCAACAGACACAGATGAATAAGAAATACAATATTTTTGTAGCACTTTATCACAATGAATTCTCCTCAAATTTGATATAGCTTTTATATTTGAAACTCTTTCATTTAAGGCAGCAGTGTCCCTTTTGTACATCTTCTTTTGCACAATAAATAATTTCTGCTCCATTCCAAATGGTATCAGCAAATGATTTAGCATCAGATGATGAAGGAGCCCATTTTCCCAGACATAATTCCTCGGTACACAGCCGTCTTTACAGTACCTCTCCCTCCATCAACTGCACTCTTTATATGACTAGTAGCAAAATAATGCCAATTGACTTTAAAGGGTGAGAAAGTAACATTGCAAAGTGTGTATTTCTGTTTGAATTGGGATGATGGCCTATCACTAAAAGTATCAATTTCTTTTAACACAGGGAATTCCTTTTATAATTTATCAAATAGGATTTTATTGAAAGTGTGGATTGCGTATTTGTCATACTGCATATAGTCACTGGCTATGACATAACTCTTAATTTTTTTTTTTTTCCAAGAGATCATCTTTTGGAAACCAAGCAACAGCAGTAAAACAAGGAACACTGCTTGTGAATCCAATGTGTTGATTGTATCTCATTTTGTGTAACAAAAGTAAAGTTTTCACTAAAATCTACTTGTAACGCACACTTGGTTGGATTTTATCTAAGCTGCTTAAAATTATTAGATTGTATTGAAAATTAGATTGTGTTAAAATAACTAGATTCGTTCACAACCATGTGCAACAGAGGGGACATTTAGCTCAGTCTCCTCTGTTATGCATGTATTTTTTTAAAAATGAATATATTTTCAAAATTATTACATAATGTGATTACACAAACGATATTTATTGTAAACACTTTTTATTAAATTTAAATCTTTTTTAATATATTGAATAAAATAAACTTAAAAAAATTGTAACAGAGGGGACAAATAAAAATTATGACTAACTTCATTTTAAAGAAATAAGAAGAAAGATGTATATGAAGATTATTACTGTAAAATTATGATTAGGAACCATTTAACTTACTATATAAATGAAAAATATATAAAATCACCATATTTTTAATAAGTAATTGATCTTTTAAAAAGTCACATTTTTAACATTATAAATCAAAATCATTAAACATCCATTATTTATCATAAAATTTAAATAAACCATGCATAATTTTCAAAAATAAATATTAAATCCATTAACTGCAATATATTGCCTTTAAAATGACACCAAAAACTTGAAGATAACATGAAGTTGAAAAATTCACTACTGGTTTCAGTTGACATGGAATTCGTCTACTGATAGTTAAACTGATTTTTTAAGGGGATTAGTACTTTTATATCCATATTTGTAAATCTAAATTACCAGTCCCCTAAAGTACTGATTTTATAAAAATGACTCTTTCTGTCATCTATGGTGCCATTTCGATTATACAAAAGCAATAGATATATATTTGCAGAGTTATTTTACGCTCAGGTCTCAAGAGGATAATGTTATTTGTGAAAATTTCTGCATTTGCATATTACCCGGTCCATGCTCTATTCACTGTGCACATAATGTTATCAAAAGTTAGGTACTTTCTGCTTAGACGGATGCATGTGTTATATGTCTATACATTTATATATATACATAGCTGCCAACTTGTATGAATTTTTTTCACCAGTAAAATTTGGAAGAAATTTTTCTCTTCTTTCATTGTCGGAAATCGTTAAATTTCAGCAATTATTTCAGGTAAAATTTTCAATTAAATTTTATTGGTGGGAAAAATTTATACAAGTGGGTAGCTTTGTATATATATACAGTATAAAACCTTTAATCTGGACACCTATAAATCGGAAACTTCTGTAATCCGGACATTTAAATACGTTTATGGAAATGGAAGGTTTACGTTTATAGAAAATGGTTAAGAAAAATGAAAAGACTACCTAATAACACTATTTTTTTTTTCAATTTTAAAACTGTAATATCTTTCTAAATTACTTGTGTAATTAATATAGGTGTCTTTTTAGATATTTAGTTGTGAAAATTCATGACTAATAGTAATTTCACTATATTTTTTCCCAAAATGTCAAGAAAACATTGCAAAATCATTTTTTTTTCTGGTTTTAGTATTATTAAAGTATTTAACATGTAACTTATTTTGATATTTTTAATTGCTATATATTATTAAAATTTTTATAACATTAGCCTTATATATCACAGTTTTTAAATATGTTAATGTAATTAAAAGGTTATTTTTTAAATTATAAATGTAAGTCTAAAATACTATAATTTTAATCACTATAATTCTTTTGTAGTTAAAAAAAAAATTTCAATATTTTTCATGACACGTCTGTTATTTATGTGATTTGCATTATTCATTGAGTATTCAGAAATCGCAATTTAGATAAAAAGTTTTACATTTGTTTTTTGTTTTTTTGAAAATTTACGACAGAGGGTGACATTGCATAAATATGCATAGTTATCGTTTTTTAAACATTTGTTTTCGAGGAATTTGAATTTTTTTCTTTTAATGTTGTTAATTATCAAATTCCTTGCATTTTTGTACTGCTCTATTAATAAGAGATATTTGTAGTATCCTATATATACAGGCATCTCAGTTCAGAGCATATTTTAAGGTATTTTCACTGGGTTTGGTTTTATGACCCAAACAAATGTTCATAAATTTCACGTTCCACTCCCCTGATAACAGAAATTAAATTATAAGAATATTGACTGGTTGACAAACTTCTATACATTACTAGTGATGTCTATTGTACTTCTGTTGAAAATTAGGAAGTTTCGTAACCTTAACTTAATCATATAAACCTTGCCTTTAATAGGAAGGTAACTTTAAAGAAAGGCTAAATTTCTCGTTCATGAAACACAATACCCAGTCTACAAAAATCATATGCCTAATTGAAACTTTAATAGAGAAAATTATTATCTAAATTCATTAGTTATTTTTTATTAGTTTGTACATTGACCGTTTTCCATAGCCATAATACATCAGACAGGATCCTTGTATAAATTCTGGAAAGTAAATTCAATATGAATCGTTAAATATTTTTCTTTAGTGAAATAATACCGTAACTATAGTTTTAAATTGAAAGTAGAACTAACCATGATAACAAATTTTTATCTTTGTGTTTAAAAATCATGAACTAAAAAAATTACAAATTTAAATTTCGTAACATATTTTCAAAACACCAAATCAAAATTATTGTAGAGGTTTAAAATCCTTTGAGTTTTGCAAATTAATGTACTTTGCAAAGAGTGAAAATAAACAAGAAAACAGTTTTTCTCTTTATATTTGAAAAAACAAAAAAATCAAATTATCTATAAAATATTTCCGAAATTCTACAACAAAAATTACAATGTTTTAAAATTTTTATACAGAAAACTGTCTTATAAAAAATTGTGGAATTCTGTAGGCCAGAAAACGATTTTGTTCTATAAGTTTTAACATTTTTAACTTCATTAAATTTTTATAGTATTTCCAAAATGCTAAAATAATAATTACAATCGCTAAGTTTTTCAAAAGTTACTATATTAACTAAAATAATGAACTCGAGATTCTCATATATTTTGTTGTCTCGAAGCTTTCTCCTTCTTTATTTGTCCTCTATGAATTTTGAAAAACAGGCCTTTGTTCCAATTCCATTAAGGGCGATGAATATTCTTGATTTTAACGCTTTGTATTACCGGTTGCAAATCTGCAACATACCCAAAAGTCAATAGTACTTACTCAGTAAGTTTTAAGACACGATTTCATCTGTTAATTTTTAAATTATTTTTTACATATTTAAAATAATGTATTCTAACATCTGAGTCAATATTTTTCAAATCAGAGTTGTTAAACCGCAAAGGATGAAATCTTTTTTTTTTCTTTTTTCCTTTTACATAATTACGATTGTTTGTTGAATTTTATCGGTCTATTTATGGTGGACGCAGCTCTTTTTAGGTCTTAGGCCAGCCCTGTGAGGTGCCGAAGAAACATGCGATTAGACCAATTTTGTTGAAAACAGTGTGAGATTTAGAGGCCTTAAAGTAGTAAAACAGTTTTGCTGTCGATTAGCAGGACTTAGTTTTTCAGTTGCATGCATCATCAGTTAATTCAGTAGTTCACTTATTCTTTACCACAAAAGGGTCTAAACAACAGCCTCTGTTTGTCTTCTTGAATTTAAGAAAACATCTCTATCATTGTAGATGCTCATTTAATCCTATTGTAATCTTTGGGAAACAAATTATTTACAATTCAACAAAAATTCATTTTTCTCTGAAGCATCCGA
Source organism: Maratus speculifer (assembly GCA_964019185.1). Taxonomy (NCBI): domain Eukaryota; kingdom Metazoa; phylum Arthropoda; class Arachnida; order Araneae; family Salticidae; genus Maratus; species Maratus speculifer. Next base: position 232,213 of record CAXHSM010000423.1, on the reverse strand, counting down.
ATCATTTTATTTTTTAGTGCTACTATTATTTTTCCCAACTGTTGTTTGTTACCACCAGAATAACACACATCTTTTATAAAGAATCAAATTTATTTGTAAAAATGTTTCTTTAACAATTCTATATGCATTTTATATCAAACAATATAATAAAAGACTTTTGAATGTCTTCCTTAATTTTCTCAATGCGTTTTCAAATTTTTTCAATTTAAATTAATATTTTATTACGATTTTTTTTATTTGTTTTTAAAAAAATCATTTTTGGATCACGAATTTGCAAATTCTCTTAACTGTTTATTTCATTGTTTACATTCGTAAAGATATGCAAATAATAGAAAATTGCGGGTTATTAGTACTCGGATTATTGATCTTTGACTGTAATTCGGCTTCAGAATTGAAATTTATTGCCAAATTATAAAGCAGCCAGGTAAATAAACTTGATAAATTTTAGGCATTTTCGAATTTGTATTGAAATGTCTCATATATATTTACCGGGTGTCCCAAAAATAACTGATGGATTTTAAAATTCAATAACTTGAGGTGAGAGCTATTTAAAAAATTTTTGCAGGAGAGTTATGTATAATGTCAGGAATTTTTTTTACCGTAATTTTTTATTTTAATTCGCATCTAAAACAATAGGTGGCGCTGACGGCCAGGTCGACACTTCTCTCAGCACTGATCACCTGGCCTTCAATTGCCCTCAGCGCTACCAATTGTTTGAGGTGTGAACTAAAATATAAAATTACGGTAAAAAAAAAAAAAAAAAAAAAAAAAAAAAAAAAAAAAAACTCCTGACATTATACATAACCCTCCTGCAAAAATATTTTAAATAGCTGTCACCGTTTGCAAAATATTGAATTTTAAAATCCATCAGTCATTTTTGGGACACCCGGTATATATCTTATATTGTTTTATATGCAATAGAGATTAGTTTTTCAACTGGGTAACAATTTTTGTGTCAAATCTAACATGATGCATCAGCTCCTGTTATAGAAGCCTTAGTTTGGCAATTTTACCGATAAAAGTGCTATGAAACTGCATTGAAGTAACAGCAATCAACTATTTTCATAGTTGCATAAATTTTCTCAAAACAATTATTAACTATACATTGGATTTTACTGGCTAGTAAAGTTTTCTAGGAAATGGAGATTTCTATTTAATAAATGCATACAAAAAGTTGTGAATTTTGCAAGAATTTGTTTAAAAGTTCAGTAGTTGTTACTTCAAATATAGTTCTGAAAATTCCAATCTCAAATCCACAACTTTTAAAAGTTTTTGAGTACCACATCACAAAATTGGTAGAAACAAATATGATATAGATATCAGAAGAAGAATTCCCCCTCCTTCTAGTGATATGTCACAATGCCAAATGCGATGCCGCTACATTCATAGTAGACGCACGTCTTTTTGCGCCTGACAAAGAAAGACTAAGTTCTTTCGAAAGGCCTTGCACAATTAATTTTTTATGGTGTTTTAAAGAAGATTTTTTCACTTCACTTCAATACAATGTCAAGTGCCAGGCACCCATCTTACCCCCAACTTCTTTCAGTGATAATGTTGTGTACATACAGCCCCCTATCTCATAAATTTTGAAAAAAGATGTAGATGGAACAGAGTCAATATTTATACAGTCCCTGGCCAAATTATTAGACACACTCCCTTTTACTTGTGTAGAATCATATTACTAGCTTCATAGAAATATTACTGTGTGAATAACTGCAATTAATTATATGCATCATTTGTAGGGTTATAATAAATAAAAAGCATGCCTAAGACTTAAAAATTATTTATTTTTGCAAATTAAATTAAGAATGGTTAAAATTGCAAAATTTGTTGTTTGAAACTCAAAAGAACGTCAATATTTTTTGGAGCGTCCTTTGTCAGCAATCATTGCCTCTACTCTTCGCGCCATGCTCTTAATACAATATAGAAGTGTACTTTGTATGTGTGGGTGACGATAAAAGACATGGGAAATATTTTCTATGAGCTGGGTTTTGTTTGTTACGACTTCTTAGCCAGTTCTCAAGACCAGTGTAAAGAGGTTTGCAAAATCGGTTTATTCTACAGCTAAAAAAATGGTTTCCAAATGACGAACCTTTTGTATTTTGCAAGGTAAAGTTCTCTGTTACATAGCACGATCCCTCAAGGCCTACATTCAGTAAAAAAATATATCTGTGCTAAACTGTTTCTGGTAATTCATCAGACATGAATATCATTGAAAGTGTTTGGGAGCTTATGAAGAAAAAATTGGCCAAAGAGCTCATAACGAACAAAACACAGCTCATAGAAAAACGTATCCTTGTCTGGAAACATCACTCACACATGCAAGAAACATTTCAAATTTGTATTAACAGCATGCCACAAAGAATAGAAGCACTGACTGCCGCCAAAGGAGGCTCCAAAAAACATTGACATTTTTTTAGTTTCATGTTTTAAGTTTTACAATTTCAGCAATTGTTAGTTTAATTCACAAAAATAAATTAATTAAAAGTCAGTGGCATGCTTTTAATTTATTATAATCCTACAGATGATGTATATAATCAATTGTAACTATTTACACAGTAATATCTCTATAAAGCTAGTAATATGATTCCACACGAGAAAATATGAGTGCGTCTAATAATTTGGCCAGGAACTGTACTTATAGATACAGATACAGGGTGAGTCATAAATATCGAAACAATAGGCTATCTCCTCAAATATTGCCCCTAGACCCATACTTCCAATTGCAAAAATTCGTAAAAAAAAAGGTGAAATTTCTGATAAGATAAGTTGCAACTCCATGGGGGGGTCTATTTGAAAAAATACGAAAATTAAGTTTTTATATGGCCCCCCCCCCGTAGGGAAAAATTCCCAATTAGAAAGTTATTCTTTATCCATTCCTAAATTGAACAAAACAAATTTCATCACCGTATTTAAAAACCCCACAGAGATATTAAATCTCAAAATCCTCAAAAATTCCTGACTTAACACCACTTTTCCCTGCCTCTAAACGGCGATTTCTTCACTCAATTTCAACGCTAGTTAGGGAACATTCACAAATTGCAATTTAATAAAAACCGGTTTAAGATTCCGCTTTTCCTTTGTACATAAAATAGCAGCGTATAGTTTTTACGTTAAATTTGTATACCTAACGTCTGCCTGGGTCAAAATATCTAGGTCAGGTCCCAAACTGACATAGGGGAAAAAGTTTGGTGTAGCCTGAAAAAAATGTCAACATCTTAACCCGGACGCTACATTACAATCCAGAAAGACTTGAGACCTTTTTGCGCGATAAAACGCAATGAGCCAAGAGCGCTAAAATCTTTCTACCCTTTCTCCAGTAACCCATTTGTTTACAGGGGGAGTGGAGTTCATGTGCGTGGAAGAGGGTATGAAAGAAGAAATATTATTAACTTTCGGGGGGGGGGATGGTTGTACTAAAACAATTAAGTTCTGCGTCTAATATATGATTACTATCTTAATTAGAAATCACATCTCTTGTGAAAGATGTTATTACAATGTTATTTTCAAGGTTTATGAAAATCTTCTGCGTCAGCGCTTTCCAAATCCCAACCTCTTTTTTTTTTTCTGTTACCCTTTTATTAGTCATTTCATTTCGAAATAACCCCATTTCTCATAAATACCCCCCCCCCCCTTTTCCACTTACCAAGATAATGTAAAAATGCTTTTGTTTATTAGCAAGCTTCTTATTTTAATCATATAATAAATTGATACATATTACAGTGTCATTTCTATTATTTTAGTAACTTTACTAATCCTCTTGTGATTTCCGTCATTATTAATACTATTTTCGCATACCCCAGCTTGGGAACCGCTGATCTGCACTATCTAAGAGCTAGAGATCTGTTTGTTATTGTTTTTTAAATGCATGTTCTGTGTACATAACTTGTACATGTCTTACATTATAGCTATATATATTGCATTAAAAATAATAATAATGGTTTTTTAATAAAATATTTTGCTAATTTAATTTAACCCATTAGTGCCTGGCATCCCATTTTTGGGACGGTTATAAAAATGACAAGTAAACGCTTTTCACATCCGTAAAAAGGAAGATAAATACTTTCTTTCGCGAGACAAATTCCTCGGTAAGTTAAGATAAAAGTTGCTCATATTTAAAAAATGGTAGGAAATGCAAAATCTAAATTTTAACGAAGACAATAATTCAGGCATTAATGGGTTGAATAGAAAAATACATTTGTTCGTTTATTAAGTAAAATGAAAATGAGAAAAATAACCGCAATATGTATGTTAAAACGGCAATTTTTCAAAGTTATTTTTAAAAAGAAATAATAACATTTAGAAAACATCTAAAAGTAAAATTAAACATTATTTTACATATGTTGTTACTATTATTATTAACTTCATCAACTAGATCTATGATAAATAACACAATCAACATTTATATTATTGTTAAAAGCTTTAAATGCTAAATATTCAAAGTTTTTTTTTTAAATTTGTAATTAATAATGAGAATTTTTTTAATTTGTAGTTAATAATGAGAATTTTTTAAATTTGCTTTTATTTATTGACTCATACGTGAAACGAATTTAAAAAAGAGTGTATGCGGTTTATCTTAGAACTATTGCATTTAAAAAAATCATACTATTTAATAAAATGACGTCTGTTATCATAAAAATTAAATTAAATACAGTGAACCCCTCCCCCCCCCCCCTGAACGATCACTTTTTTATGAAACAAAATTTATTCGCATAGGCTCAATACAAATTTTACCTCATTCAGTCATCATCCCAGTTGAACTAACTCCATAGGCGACCCATTTCTTTGAAAAAACTTAAACAAATTCCGTTTTTTTTTTCCTCCTTTTACTGGCCGTTTGAAGAAGGTTTTATTAGAAAAAAAAATTACGACATTATTCATCAAACTTCTAAACTAAGCTTAGATTTTTTTTTTTTTTTTTTTTTTTTTTTTTTTTTTTCAGGGGATTTTTAAATGTTTAAATCTCTTATTGTCTTTATAAGCAATGTATTTAACTCTGATGGCGAATTAAAAATGTTTGTCAATAAACTACGCTGTCCTCTTTCGTCAGGAAACTCTCAAAGAAATAGATAAAGTAATGAAATCATCATTATTTGTTCCCGCCCATAAAAAATGCATTTATTTAATGAACTTTGAAAGGATCTTAAAATAAAAGTTATAAAAGAAAAAAGCATAACCTCAAAACAAGCGTCAATAAATATATATTTTTTTTTAATCTGCTGTAATTAACTTTTGTTTTGATAGTTAAATTAATTTTTTTTCTGGTGTATAAATATATTTTAATAACGTTAATTGTTACCTTTTTCCAATAATTAAAATCTAGATTTAAACGACCTCCATTAAGAGGCCACTTCTTAGAGTGAGTACTTTTTATTTTAACGAATGTGGTCAGTTTAGAAAAGTTTTAACGTATATATATATATATATATATGTATATGTATATATTTTAGAAAACATAATGACAGCAACGCTTCAATAACATTTTCTTTAAATGTTAATCATTCTATGTCATGAAAGAATAAATTTTAAACGCAGCCGTGTTAAATATGTTCATCATAGATTTTTTTTCTTTGTACCACAAGTTGTCAAATTTACAAATTTCATTTTTAAAGTGTATGAAAAATTTAATAAAAGCTGCTTTTTTGTGAAAAATATGTGTGCAAAAATAATGTTTTTTAGCTATAAAAAGTTATATTGTCCCTACTCTATCAGATTATCTCAAATGTTGATCTTTGTTTTTGTAGCGATATTTCATTATTAACTTGCAATTATATTAATCATTATTGTTTAGATTATTTCACTATAAAATTTATTTTCTGAAAGGAAGCACTTATTCATCGGTCTTAATATAATAATAAAATTGCTAATCTACAACGTTTAGAAATTTAATATTATTTACACAAAATACATAATTTTGCTATGTATTTTAATTTAGAATAAATCTTAAATCTTATAAACAAAAAATATTACACCTAAAAAATTTTTTATATTATTTTATTTAAATACAAAATAAACTATTTTTTTTCCTTTTTCAAGTTGTAAATCTGGTACTTTTTAAATAGTAAAATCGTTGGCTAATATATATACGTATATGTATATGTATCTATATTATTGGCAGCGTTTTTCCACCACCTCTGATAGTATATTTCGTAAAAAAACTTTTTTTTTACGTTTGCAATTCTTGTAACACAATTAATAGATTTTTCTCTTTCGGTATAAGTACTAAACTTATAAGGTTCAAAATAACTTTTCGGAGGGCAATTTGACTTTTAACAGCAATTCAAACAATCAACGTTTATCTGAATAGTCATATTATTATTATTATTATTATTATTATTATTATTATTATTATTTTCTATCTGCTTTATCACCCAAACCAGTTTTAGAATTTCTTTATAACATTCTAAATTTACATTTCTGTTTGAAGAGTTTTACGATTTTACAAAAAATAACAAACTGCATAAACAAAACAATAAAAAAAAATGTTGCAGTTGTAGTAAAAATATAACAACAATGCGTAATAAAATCATTTAAAGTTGTAAAGATTTGAAAAATCTAAATAAATGACAAAATTTATTTCCATTAAAAAAATCAGAATTACAATTAAAAAAAAATAATAACAAAACTTGTCATTTGTTTTGGGAATAACAGAGGAGTCATTTTCTATTTCCAAAGCACTTAACTATAGATTTACACAGTACCCTGTTTACACGATACAAAGAGCTGCAATTCATTTCTCCTCCCTAAAAACTGGTTTTCTACCAACGAAAGCGCCAAAAGCTGCCAACTCCAAGCCGCCAAAGGGTCTCAAGTCTTTCTGGATTGTAATGTAGCAACCCGGACGCATTTTCAGAAAGAATCACGCTTTGAGCACCAGCCTTGGCGAGTTGGCGAATGCGAGAACGTTCAGCTAGCTGCATTGCCAAACGCCAATCGTCGTTTTGTTTTGATTTTCAAATCCGAGAAATCATTTTAATCTGAAAAAGCTCATTGTTTTAAACTATGTTTTAATTGTAAACAACGGCGAATAACATTTCCTCATATATTCTTTTGCTTGATAACATTTACGAAAAAACAAATGAACAATAAGCACGATCTCTTTGCAGAAGGAAGGGTTGCTATTCGCTAGGCGTTTGACGTCACAAACAAGAAAGGGTGCATAGCATTGACTTCATCTCCGCGCCAATCGTTGTTCTGGCGATAAAGTGCTCAGAACGTGATTCTTTCTTAAAATGCAACCTGGACCGATCTGGAAAATAGTTTAAATCATAGCCCGGTTCAGTCGCAAATTTCTACATAGTTTTTTAATTCGGCGTGGGAAAAAATTGTTTCATATGGAAGAGTTCTGACCAAAAAAATCATTTATAGCTTTTCGTTTATAAGATAATTTAATTTCGTTAATAAGATAATTTAATGAATGAATTTTGGGCTGTTTAAGGAAATGAAATTTGTAAAATTGGCTACTTAATTCAGAACTAAATTTAGTGTAGTTTGTTTAAAAATTTATTTTATAAAAGTTAAAATTTAGTGTAATTTGTTAGACGGTGGTTTGTTTATCATTATTATTTCTATTTTTAGATTAAAGACGGATAAAATATTTTTTGCTGAAGTCGAATGAGTCATTTCCGTGGATGAAAATGGCAACATTCTCATAAATACCGACACCTTGAAGAAGATTTTGTTTTTATATTTATACTTTTTATTATAAAAGAAGCGCCAAAGGCTATAATATATTTATTTTATCAATGAATCTCTATTTATATGTAAATGTTTCACTTATATTTTAATATCGTTAATCCATATCCAATGCGTTGGAGACTTTGAAAAATGTTATACAGTAAAACTTTTTAAGACGGAATCGCACAGGAAAGAAAAAACACGTTATAGACAGATGCCCTCCCTAGAAGATGTAATTGAAGCTTATTTTTTTCTCAGGTACTATTCTATTTATTTTGCATGGATCAACATATTTTCCGTTTAAGACAAAATTCCGTCATAGGCAGATTTTTTTCCCTCGTTTTATTGTATTTAATTTTTTTAGCCTTTGAATAATCTATTTAAAAAAATTAATTTAAAAGTTTTTTTTTTTTTTTTTTTTTTTTTTTTTTTTTTTTTTTTTTGTAAAATAAAGATTTTAAAATCTATATGATTTTCGTAAAAAATTCGATTGAGCCGAATTTTACTTATTTTATGAGCGTATTAAGTCAGTCAGTGACAGTGATTTTAATACGGATTTTGCCGAGACCGGGTTTGAAAATTTTTTCCTGTGTGCACCTAAGTTGAAGGAAGAAGTCCCCTCCCTTATGAAAAGTACGCTAGGCCCGGCCTGGCAAGTCTTCAGAAGAAAAAAAAATCTCGGTCCTGGCCCTACCTGGCCCCAGAATACAGATTTTTGAACATCCTCTGGAGGACGGTATAAAGCCTGAAGTTGTCAAAGCTAAATTTAAAAAGAAAAAAAAGATTTAATCTGCATCTTAGGAAAAACATTTTTTAAAATAACTGACGGACATTTAACCAATACACTTCGTTTTTCTGCATAATGATTTTCCTCCCTCTATTTCTTGTCTTTAAGTTATTAAATATTAAGAATTTTTAAAGGAAAAAAGAACTTGAAATACGTCATTTTTCATTTTTCTACATTAGTTTTGTTTTGGCAAATTTGAAAAAAATTTTACTTTTGAAAAAATGTTTGCTTTTGAAAATATGATTCTTTTAAAAGTTTAATAGTTTTAAAATTAATATAAAAAAACATTGGAACAAAACTATAATCAGATTATCATCTTTAATTAAATAGAAAGAAATTGAAATCCGATAAATAATGTTACGAGTTATAACGATTTTTGATTGTCCCAATTAAACCGGTACTAACCACATGAAACTTTTATAAATTGTGTGAGAAATTTTAAGATGTGATTTTCTTAGTTAATTATAAGGCTAACCATCACAAAAAAAAAACCAAAATTTTAACTCAAGAAATAGATTTTTTACGCGTTTCTTAGCACTGTTAAAGTAACATTGTTTTTTGAATTGCGCGCATTTCAATTTGTGTCTAATCCCTTAAAACCTGATGAATTTTTTAAACGGCTATAACTTTGCGATTTTTTCAGATATGAAGATGCAACTTTTTGTGTCTTATTCAGCACTGAATAAGGAAAGTTTTCGTAATTGGAATTTTTGCCCTACGGGGGCCGTATAAACATTTAATTTTCGTAACTTTTCAACTAGACCCCCCATGGAGTCGCAATTTATCTTATCAAAAATTTCACTTTTTTATGAATTTTGCAATTGGAAGTATGGGTCTAAAAGCAATATTTAAGGAGATAGCCTATTGTTTCGATATTTATGACTCACCCTGTATGTATCTATACTCAAGTCAAGTCACATGTCTAATAATATATACGTAATAAGATTATTTAATGAATGAATTTTGGGCTATTTAAGGAAATGAAATTTGTAAAATCGGCTACTTAATTCAGAACTAAATTTAGTATAGTTTGTTTAAAAATTTATTTTATAAAAGTTAAAATTTAGTGTAATTTGTTAGACGGTGGTTTGTTTATCATTATTATTTCTATTTTTAGATTCAAAGACGGATAAAATATTTTTTGCTGAAGTTGAATGAGTCATTTCTTTGGATGAAAATGGCAACATTCTCATAAATACTGACACCTTGAAGAAGTTTTTGTTATCATCCAAAACAAAATTTTTCACTTATAAAAATGTCATCGATTCCAGAAGAAAATTCTTGCTCCGGTCAACAGCACTTTGTTCCTCAAAATGAAGATAAAGACAAACATTCTCCCACTGATACAGGAGAAAAAGGTTTTATTTGTGAATTATGTTCTAAAACATTTTCTCAGAGAAGATATCTAAGAAGACATCTAAAAAACATTCATGCAGGTGATAATCTATTTGTTTGTGAACTATGTTCGAAAGGATTTCGTGATAACAATACTTTGAGAAAACATCTCTTGTCACACACAGGAGAAAAACCTTATACTTGTGAAGTATGTTCCAAAGGATTTTCTCAGAATGGTCATCTAAGAACCCATCTCTTGACACATACGGGTGAAAAACCTTTTGTTTGTGAAATATGTTCCAAAGGATTTTCTGACAATAGTAGTCTAAGAAAGCATCGCTTGGTTCATACAGGTGAAAAACCTTTCATTTGTGAAATATGTTACAAAGGATTTTCTGACAATAGTAGTCTAAGAAAGCATCGCCTGGTTCATACAGGTGAAAAACCTTTCATTTGTGAAATATGTTACAAAGGATTTTCTCGGAATGGTCATCTAAGAACCCATCTCATGGCACATACGGGTGAAAAACCTTTTGTTTGTGAAATATGTTCCAAAGGATTTTCTGGAAATAGTAGTCTAAGAAAGCATCGCTTGGCTCATACAGGTGAAAAACCTTTCATTTGTGAAATATGTTACAAAGGATTTTCTCGGAATAATGATCTAAGAAGACATCTCTTGACGCACACAGGAAAAAAACCTTATACTTGTGAAATATGTTCCAAAGGATTTTCTCAGAATGGTCATCTAAGAACCCATCTCTTGACACATACGGGCGAAAAACCTTTTGTTTGTGAAATATGTTCCAAAAGATTTTCTGACACTGGTAGTCTAAGAACGCATCACTTGACACATACAGAAGAAAAACCTTTTATTTGTGAAATATGTTCCAAAGGATTTTCTCAGAATAATGATCTAAGAAGACATCTCTTGACGCATACAGGAAAAAAACCTTATACTTGTGAAATATGTTCCAAAGGATTTTCTCAGAATTGTCATCTAAAAAGCCATCTCTTGACACATACGGGTGAAAAACCTTTTGTTTGTGAAATATGTTCCAAAGGATTTTCTCGGAATAGTAATCTAAGAGCCCATGTCTTGACTCATAAAGGTTAAAAACCCTTAGTTTGTGAAGTATGTTCCAAGAGATTTTCTAATAAGAGTTATCTAAGAAGACATCTAAAGAACATTTATACAGGAAAAAATACATTTGTTTGTGAAATATGTTCCAAGGGATTTCATGATAACACTACTTTGAGGACCCATCTATTGACACATACAGGAGAGTAACTTTTTGCATGTAAAGTATGTTCTTCAGGATTTTTTTATAATCGAAGTCTCAGAACCTATCTTTTGACTCATACTGGAGAAAAATGTTTTGTTTGTGGAATATGTTCTGAAGGATTTTCTGATAATAGTAATTCAATAAGACATTTTTTGATTCATACTGGAGAAAAAACTTTTGTTTGTGAATTATGCTCCATAGGATTTTCTAAAAATAGTAATCTAAGAAAATATTTAGAAAACATTCATATAGGATAAAATCCATTTTTTTATGCATTTTCTCAGACTAATCATCTAAGAACACATCTCGTCACACATACAAGTGAAAAACCTTTTGTTTATGAAATATGTCCTGAAGGATTTTCTGATAATAGTAATCAAAGAAGACATCTAAAAAATTTGATTTACACTGGAGGAAAACTTTTTTCTCCTGATTTATGCTCCAAATGATTTTCTCAGACTACCTATCTAAGAAGACACCTGTGTACACATACAGGGGAAAATCTTTTTGTTTGTGAAGTATGTCCAAAGAAATTTTCTAATAATAGTCATCTAAAACTGCTATCATATTCACTAACATTTTGCAAGACTCCCGAACTTTTTTCCACAGTTCCAAAAAAGTCTGGGCTAGCTGAGATTTTTTCGTCCAACATCAAACATTTCAACGAATCAGAGATAAGTGATTGATTCCAATAGGAGATAAATATTAACGGCTGGTACTAGTAGGACTGGTTTTCCTGCAACTTTTTCAAAGACAATTGTATCCTTTTTCTCTCTTTGAACGGGAAAATGTTGGGGTTAAAATCTTCTAAAAAGTTTTTTGCGACTAAAGTCCATGAATCTGATAACAGCTTAAGAAGACATTAGAAAAACATTCACACAGGTGAAAATCCATTTATTTGTGAAGTATGCTCCAAAGGATTTTCTCATAATGGGCATCTAAGAATGCCCATACATTAATATATCACTTGTTTCATACAGGATGAAATTCTTGTGTTTTTAAAATGTGTTCCAAAGGATTTTCTAGACATTGTCAACTCGAATGAGACCTCATGATTGATAAATGAGAAAATGTTTTGTTTGTATATTATGTTTTCAAAGGATTATCTAATAACCATAACTTAAAAAAACATTTGTCTCATACCATATAGACAATTCGTGAAAATCTCTCGTATCTTTATTTCCAAAATTGAGTATGAATCCTGTTATATGTCATTTCATTTACTATTATAATTGTTTATGTTTTAGCATTTATTAATAAATTTAAAAATATTTGCACTTCTTCTATGGCTTACCGTCTTTTTTGATAATAAAAAATAATTGTTTGCATATTCATTAAACATTTACGTGAAAACTTTTTGGTAGTTGCTTTTATTTTTTGTTGTTTCACTGTAAAGTAATTTTCCCCTAAAAAATTAATCGAACTGAAAAGGATAGATTCTAATCAAATATGCGATAAGAAGGCTTACGTGTAAGCTACTTAACTTACTTGTAACGAAATTCTTTATTGAAGTAACACTTTTTAAAATATAACAGTAAAGTGCTAAAAATAGCTTTTGTGTTAATTTTTTGTTAAATTTTTTTCTTGAAAAATTTTCCAAGGTTTTAGATGAAGCATATCTCATTATCATGTAGGGGAGTGTTGGGAGGGACGGGGCAATTACAATAATTATGAAACAAATTTTTTACAAATTATATTTTGATAGTACAAAATGTAAATTTTAGTAATAATATCTTGAAGCATTTTAACACATTGAAAATATATATATATGGCGATAACAATAAAATTTAGATTAATTAATCAATTAAGTTATCAACAAAGATGTCCCATCCGTCCTTCATGTGAGGGTGTAATGGGACATGTTTTTAAAATGAAAATTTATATTCATTTTTTTAAAATGAGGAGACAAAAATGACAAAGTCAGTGTGTCATTTACATTCCTAACGCTCATTATAAATGACAACATTCGCTTAATGTTTTATTATAATTTCAAAAAACCATATTAAATGAAAATATGCTTGTACCCGATTAATGCTGCCAATTAGTTTTGGTGGCAATTAATTTAAAATTATGTGTTGTTCACCAATGATGATATATAGCCAGTTTCTTGTGTAAGGTGAAATTTCCTTTTTCATTTCTCCTTATTAATAATATATTGCCACGAAAAAAAAAGGCAGTTTGAGTTCAATAATTATTTTATGACAGCAATATTTTCTTTAAAAATTTTAAGGAGACTGGTATTACATTGGGTGTAGTTAAAGATTTTACAGCGTTTTTCAGTGAAATGAATGTGCATTTAAGAGCTGAGAATAATACCTTTTTTTAGATGGTTTGGTTTGGTTTATTTTTGTCGTCCGATTATCTGCGCTAGAAATATAGGACCAGAGGGGGGGTGCCCTTAGTGGGGATCTTTCTAAGGGAACCTAACCCGTATTTACGCAAGGTTCGAAGAAAACCACGAAAACTCCGAACGGTTAGGCCGACAACCGCGATTGGGTTCGAACCCAGCACCCGCCGTCTACCAGTTGAGAGGTCTGTACCTCTCGGCCACTGGTGGAGCCCTTTTTTTAGATGCGTTCGTATATATGTAAATACATAGCACCTATAGTCGTTGTTAAACCTGTCTGTCTGTCTGTGTATAGCAAAACAAAAACTACCCAATAGAATTATTTGAAATGTAAAACATATAATTGTTGCATAATTTTGCTGAGTCTTTTCAAATTTTATGAAAATTGGACGTATGTTTTCATTATAGGAACAATGAAAAATATTCTGTTACATTACAGTCAGTGGAGGGGGGGGGGATGTTTCACATTCATTTTAATAGTTGTACAGCCTTTAAAACAGGATAAAATTGATATGCATTTACTGAAGTGTATTAAAATATACATTCTGTGCAATATGTGGTGAAAAATGTTTATTATTCATTTACAGATCTACACAAAAGAATTCCGTTACTTAATGATATATGAGAAAATATTGTCATTGGTGTTTTTCAATCATGTTAAATAACTTCATATATAATGAAATAGATATAAATTGCTGAGATTTATTACAAGTTATTTCCTGTATAATAGAAAATCCTAACAATATTTACAGGAAGTCACAAACGTTTTTGTATATTATACGGTATGTTTTGCTAGAAGTGCATTTTTAGTTATGATATGAGTTTTTAAGTTTACCTACATGTTTGCATATTATTTCGTGTGTATAAATGCTGTAGTTCTATACAGGATAACACAACAGAATATGTAAGAATTTTATGAGTATGGATGAAATTAGCTTAAAAGTAGTTTTGGAATGAGTTACGCATTTTTACGATATATTACTATAAGTAATGATTCCAGGTTTGCCATGTTGATTACGTCCTATTTAAGATAAAGTCTTATTCTTTTCCTATTACTGAATTGAAGTTAAAGAATCGTATCAAATTTTGTATCAGTGTATTTTTGCATAAGAGTTTAACAGCTAATGGACCGGGAGGTGTCAGCACAGTTAATCACTTCATCAAGTTCACGGACGAAAATCTAGGATTTGTTAAATCTCTATTCGCACACCAAAACGCAATCTGTCTGCCACTGATAAGATCATATCGTGGTAGAAAATATTTAAAAACCTGATTTTAGTGGTTAACCATTATGCTTTTCTGTTCGCAACCCTCCATTTTTTTCATACTTTTGGGTGCAGGAAAGCAAATCCACGAGTCAACCGCTAAAATCGGGTTTTTAGGTGTTTCCCACCACGACACGACTTGGCTGACCGATTGCATTTTAATATGCAAATCAAAATTTAACTAATCCTAGATTATCATTAGTGAACTCGATGAGTTGATTTTCTGTGCTGCCACCTCCCGGTCTATAATGCATCAAGCTCTGAATATTAATAAAATGAATTATAGTACAAACGCACCTTAACATATAATTTCCAAATCGTTTTCCATCATCGTCTAACACCTTGCTTCATCTGTCAGGAAGTTGTCAGCGTAGAACGATTCCTCTTTTGGCGCGATGAAGTGGTCAGCCTGTGTTCGCACTTCGTCCACTGTCCAGTCGTGTCCAGAAGACGAGCCTCTCTGCATCCACCGAAACGAATGGTTGTCCGAAGGGAATATTTATCGCTTCGGAGATACAGTAAAAGTTTATGAGAAGGAATCTCAAAAAAATTCAACTTTTCCGCTTTTACCTTCAGACTGACTTGTAGAAAGGGCAAAATTGTAATGATGAGTTTTGTTTTAAATGCTTAAAAAAACGATTCTTTCAAAAATTATATAAAAAAAAAACTTAAAAGCAAATATGAATGTTATCCTTGAAAGCTTTAATTGCTGTTCAATATATTAAAAATCTATTAAATTAATACAATTATATAATTTTAAATATTGCTTGTATTGCAATGAAACCTGGAGCTTAGTGAACGTGTCAACACGGGCTTGTGAGTGAGAGGGTTATAGTGGTTTTCATCATAGCAAGTTACACATATATCATAAAATCGAACCTAATAAGACGGAATCGCATGAGACAGGAAAAAATTTCTCTTTCAGCAGGTTTTAGTCTTAATTAGTATAAATTTTATAGCTTGTATATAAAGCCTGTGTATAACCTGAAACTTGTCTGAAATGATTATTTTTGGTCTCTCTAAAATAAAGCTTTAAAAAAAGCTGCCTAAAACGGAATGTTTTACGGGTCCCTTTTAAATTCTTTCTTATAAGATTTCATTTCATTTTGATTAATTTTCATAATTAAACTTTATTTTCACAAATTTCGGAGGGGACTGCAGCACCTTCAGCC
Organism: Maratus speculifer; assembly: GCA_964019185.1. NCBI lineage: Eukaryota > Metazoa > Arthropoda > Arachnida > Araneae > Salticidae > Maratus > Maratus speculifer. The sequence goes on along the minus strand of CAXHSM010000423.1, from coordinate 216,347 downwards.
CACCCCAGATTACGCGACTGATGTAGGGACCACAGACCATTGATATAAGTATACATTTGATGATAATAATTAAAAATCTAGGTTAATTAACAACAAAAATCTCCTATCCTCCCCCTCTCAAGTGAGAGGGGGATTTTACATGCTTTTTAAATGAAAGTACATATTTCATTTTCTAAAATGAGGTGAAAAAACGACAAAGGCAATGTGTCATTTACATTCCTAAGGTTTGTTGTAATTACCTAAACGAATCATTTGAAATTTCAAATATATAATTATTGCATAATTTTAAGTCTTTTCAAATGTTATGAAAATTGGATGTATAGTTTGATTACAGAGACAATCAAAAGTATTCTGTTACATTATAGTCAATGGGGAAAAAATGTTTCAAATTCATTTTAATGGTGTTACAGCCTTTCAAACAGGATAAAATTGATATGCATTTACTGAAGTGTACTAAAATATAAATTCTGTGAAATATGTGATGCAAAAAATGTTTATTATTCATATACAGAGCTGACAAAAGAATTCCGTTATTTAATGATTGTCCATTACTTAAATATTGTTTTTGGCGTATTTCTATCGTGTTAAATTACTTCATGTATAATGAAGATGATATGCGTTGCTGAGATGTCACCATAATAGATTTTCTAATTTATTTCCATTTTTTTTTTAAAGATTAATTTTTTATGAAATTTCTTCAAAACAGTAGCAATTGAATTATTTCCTTTTTTTTCAGAGAAAAGAAAAATAATGAAAAATATTCAGACACATGGCTTTTTAAAAGTATTTTTTTAATTTGTGAGTTTAATTTCGGTAAAAAAAATTTATACACGTATATTTTATTTTGATTGGAGGATAAAAATTAATATTTACTCTAACACCATGAGAATATTATTTATTGGGCTTTTTTATCCTTATGCATTTTAATTTTACTGATGAACTTTTTTTCAATACAATGAAATAGATTTTTTTAAATTTTATTTTAATACATGCCAGATAAGCATAAAAATATGCATGAAAATTTTGTTCGGTGAAAGTTTCCAGATGCTTAGTATAAAATGTATTTTTACCTTGACCTTAGTAAAAATAAAAATAGATTTGATGGTGTTAAAAATGACGTAATTTACTCTGATTTTTCATTTCTGAATTATAAAGATTATTATTGTCTTTATAATAAAAGCATAAGTCATTTGACAGTCATCAACAATTCCGCACTTTTTCAGCAACAATTTTAGCACTTTTCTTTTTTATATTTCTATTTTTGTACTTGACTTAGGTAATAAATAGCAAAAATTGTTCTATCGTCATCATTTCATCCATATTCATTCGAGTCATGTAATTTTATAAACAATTATGCTTTTCAACAGCGAAAAAATGGCCATTTTCAATCAAAATTACTTTTTCGAATAAAACTACATAAAATCTGTCATTATCTTAAAGAATTCTTGTTATTTTTACGTTAGCTGTGTGAAAATCTTGCCAATAGATTTTTTTAATGTGACAATTAGCATTTTTTATTTATTTATTTATTGTGCAGTAAATAAACACAGTAACTTTATGGTTAGGGGTTTATGGTCATGGTTTATGTTAGTATTTATTATTTTTCTTTACCCTTTTTTTTAATAAAAAATGAATTGTAAATGCTTTACTTTTATATTAAAGTTATGTTTTTAAACATAATCAGTCAAACGATTATATTTGATTTCAAAATAATGTAATAAGGAAAAAAATGGAATTGTAACAATATTTGGCGATTTATCCTCTGTGGCTAACATAAGTAAAAGAAATTCCTTATTTCTTTATCAGACTCTACAAAGTTGGTGAAGGAGTAAATTAAATTATGAATAAAAGTAACATGATAAATACTTAACATCACATTTAAGGAGACCAAACTGGTCGCCAGGGGTGGCTAGTTTGTGTTTAAAAGTAGTTAAAATTCCTTTAAACTTGCAAAATAATTGGTTTTATTTGTTACAGTATTCAATTTCAAAACAAGATAGTCATTAAAAAATTATGTAACTAAACATAATTATTGGGTGAGATACAGCACGTCCCTTTCCTCCCTTAGACCTACATTATCAGAAAATAGGTTTTTACAAAAAGCATGTGGCTTTTACGCTTAATTGTTCATTCGTAAAAGACATAGAGTTGAGCTTACGAAACATTAACAGCAGTTAAGTTTGCAACATAGAATGAGACTGAAAATTTACATTAAAAATCTGCGTAGTTATTTACTTTTTATATCTCTATAATAATAACCAAAGTCATGTGACTAACCTCAATTTCTGTAATAATAGCCTAACTCATATGATTGTCATCAAGTGTTCCGGGCTGACTGCTTCCTTTTTGTTTCCTACTTTGGTACTTAGCACAAATGATAAATTGCTAAGTATTATTCTATCACTATCTGTTCATCTAGATTATAACTGAACAAATAATGTGACTATCATAAACAGAGTCATCCTTCGGGGTGAGCGGGTGAGCGACATAATAATAATAATAATAAACTTAAAAAAATCTAAAGATATATTTTTCAAAGTGCTGCAAGTTAATTATTTCACGATTAAATTTAGATAATTAAAAATGATTATTTATAAAATGTAAAACTTTTATCAATAAAATGTTAAGTGTGGACATTCGAAAACAGAAAATATCTTGTCTAGTCTGTTCTCAATCTGTGTTCATGGTTATACATTATTTTTGTGAAAATACTGCAACATTGTTACAGAACTATGTGGAATAAAATTTTCATAACAGAAAAACAAGAACAAAATTTTAGTCGCCATCCTGCAAGTTTGAATTTAGACAGTTTGAGCTTCCCCATATTGCAGACATATTGGAGTTAAATCCACACAACTTCGGAAATGATTTGTCATTTCCTTAAAAATTTTCTCTTGTTTTTTATAGTGACATTTACCTTAAAACTTAAGATGTATGATTTATGAATGACCTTAACTGAAAAAATATGAAAAAAAATAGGAATCACCCATAAATAATTTTTTAAAGAGAAAAATGGTAAAATTATTTGAAAAAAAAAAATGATATTTTCGCAAAAAATGATAACTCAAAAATAAAACAATTCATTGGCATTTAGTAAATTGCATAATAAACATAATAACTTTCTCTAGGATTTAGATTGTATACATTATAGCCACATCCCTAATTCAGATGATAGGGTAGTTAAAGTACTGATGTAATGAAAAAGTTGCTGAATTTGTCTCAAGTTAGTTATTTATACCAATGTAAATATAAAACTATTTAATGTATCATTATGAGTGTAGTCTGTTCTCTCAAAAGACATTTCAAAAGAAGAACAGAAAATTGTGGGGTATTTCATGCATATTTTTTTGTTTTAGGATGTTTTCCACACAGTAAAAATCTGAAAAACTTCATTTTGAGAAAAAGCTAAAAATAACTTTTGAACATAATTCAAAAATTGTAATAGCTTTAAATTTATAAAAAAAAAATACAGACAGAATTTAAGTAGAATTCGACAGATAAAATAGTCGAACTTAATGTTATTCTATAAATAAATAAGTAAGAAAAATCATGCAGTAAGCATAGATTATGAAACACTTTCCAACACTTCCTGAAATTTCTAGCAAAATTTAGTTTTTTTTTAAAAATAAGGCCTTACTGTTCGTAGCCAAATATGTATTTCAATACTTTTGAACATCCCTGTGTTTGATCTGTAGGTTGATATATGTACTATATAATGAAAAAATTTAGTTGAGCAAGAAAATGCCTAACTGGTCTAAATTTCTCTTGCAGTAATTTTTACAAATAGATGGAAACATGCTTAAATACATTTGTTTAGCCCTTTAGTTTATCTAGTACATTTATTACATGTCAGTATTTTGTTAAAATTTAGTTCAAATAAAAACACTCTTAAAACTACTTAAATCACATTTCCAGAAATTTTCATCCATAAGTGATCATATAGCCAAATCTTTGCCTGACCCTGTATATCAGTTCAACTATATTCTGCAAACATTTTCTAGTAAACTGAAAGCAGTTCAATGTAAAAATACATAATATACTTAAAGACCACTTTTAAGTAAATTATGCTCATATTCAACTATTTTTACAAACTCTTTTGTGCAACCCTGTCTAACAATTGTAGCATTTATACACACCATATAGCATGCACGCATTTAGTCAAACTTAAAAGCGCATATTATGCATTTCATCCATCCATTACGCATCATCAATAATATACAGTACTTCGGATAGAATATAATGTTTGAAATCTTTTGTGTGTCCCTGTAAATGCTATGCACTTCATGTTATGTGTGAAATATAAAGTGTCAGCGATGTATAACAATTTTATTATACATGAAATCATTTAATATAATTAAAATATGTCGCAAACCACCCCCCTTCATTATTGCAGAATGAAATTATTTTGTGTTGCCCTGTAAATGAACAATAACTATTATTTTCATTGCAAATTTAACAGAATACATATTTTAGTTCACTTCACAAATGCATATAAATTTGAATATATTTGACAGGGTGTAACACCTTAAAAATTTTATTTTAAACGATTTTTTCCCATAGGCCTTAATGTAACGGAGAATTTTTGACCATCCCTGTAAATAAGCTAATCATGGCAGAAACTTCATTTTCAGCGCAGTTCGTGCTAGGGTTAACGAATATAATATCGAAAAATCCATGGTAGTCAGAGTATACTTACGAGAATTAGAACGCAGACAGAGGGAGAAACAAACTGAAAGGATAAACACTTTTCAACTTCGTTGGAAAGTGTTAAGAACTACAAGAAAATAACTTTTTTTCTTTCTCAAATTTTATCTTTTTTAGACAATGGCGGGAGGAGAGATCTTTTCCACTCATTTTGATGGAAGGAGGGATCGAACCGCGGATCCACACTGTGTTGATTGAACATATCGAACACCTGTGCTCTCACAAAAAAAATATACTTTCCTTAAATTAATTCCGTTTTCGTGAAAGTAATTTATACCTCAGCATTAATAGGATTTGATAGAACGGGAAAAACAGAATTATGTGTGTGTGTGTTGAACGGGGCGGGAGTGAATCCTCATGATTATGAGCCCATATCGTATTTTCATCCTCAAAAATCTAGATCAGAAGAAACCCGTAGATCAAGTGAGTTCAAAGAAAACTGAAAAGCAACTTTAGTATCATGCTTAACTTTCTATGCAAGCAACAGACATAAGCATCAAGATTTTTTTTTTGTTGTTGTTTATTTTTCATTAGGCACAGTAGGTATAGGAATAGGAACAAAAGATTTCAGGAAAAAGGCTGCAGATTTTAAATATCATTTTAAATGTTGAGTTGGGTGAATCTCAGAGGTCATGAAGTCACAAGTGAGTTTGATATTTTAAAAGAGAGTAAAAATATGCTGCAGTGTTTCTATTTTCAGAGTTTTTCTTTCCTCTCATAATACTGTTCAAACTGAAAATTATTTTGCAATTAGAAATTGGAGGCCTTAGAACAAAGGTCAGATGGGCCCTCTGCATATTCTATATTCATATGCTTAATACAAATCGGTTTATTTCAATTAAGGCCTTTCAACCGCCGCGGTGAGCGGTCTATCTTCGTCCCCGACCACTACCTACATCCCGAATAGTAACAAACTTGCTCGAAGCCCTGTCGCTAACAAGCGACCTCGAACAGCGTCAAAATTCTTTACTTGCGACCCGTATGCCTTAATCTCGAAATAGAAAAGGTAAAAAAAGAGACAGATTGAAACCCGGCAATTTTAAAGAGAAAATACACAAATTTAAGTCACTGAAAAACAGTGAGTGGGTTGGTGGGAGCGATGGAACTAGCGATCGCCCTAGCCTACATCTCGAACATATTTGTCCTTTTCAGTTTAGAGCCTGATACAACTTTACTCCCCACCCTATCACCCTCTGGCCATCTCCCTGCCACTCACATTATAATCTTTTAGCCAAAATAATTTTTCGGTTATTCATATCTTAATCGAAGCCGTCATAAGTGAGTCGATTGATTGGTTGAGTTATGTTGAATACAGAGGTCCCAAAGAATGACTCCAATGACTTGGATCCTCTCATTATGAAAATCAACTTTTGATAACCATTAGGTCCGTTACAAACTTTAATTTGGTAATGGGAATACTATAAGTGATTTGTTTGCATACAAAATCTTTAATTTTTTTACTGTTTATCCCGTCAACCAAAAGGCTATCACCAACCTAAGAGATTAAATTCCAATAGTGGATGATTGTAAATGTCACATTCATTTGACATTAAACACGATATATGTGTTTGTTACGTCATCAATTGATTCTTAGATTAACTTTTTATCTGTATTTTTATTAATGTTTTACTAATTTATTTGTGTTTCGCTACTTAAAATAAAAATTATGTTAATTTGTATAATTTGGAAAATAGTTTGACAATTTATATAATTTGGCAAAATTAGTCAACGGGATAATCAAGTATGTAGTACCATAATTTTCTTTTTAATCATAATTTTTGAAAAATCAAAGATTATAACTTTTTTATTTCTGTTTGTTTTTTCTCTTATGTTTATTTCTATACTTTGTAGCAAACACAATTAATACAAAAGTTAGAATTAAAAAAAGGGGGAGGTGGGAATGAAAGTGAAGTTTGCACAGAGCAAACGTAAATATAATAAGCTTAGCTTGTAGGGGACAGAGCACCCTAGTTTTGTAAAAGAATCCCGACAATTGTTGAAAGCTTGCGACTTGATAAAACAAAACACCCACAGAAAAAGAGGAAAAAACACCTAATGCGAGAGTGCCTCAAGCTTCAAGGCGCAGGCACTGCTCTCTGTCATCTGCATAGCTGCCAACTAGTACAGATTTCTCCTACCACTAAAATTTAATGAAAATATTTGAGTTATTTAACCTCTAATACTGTCTTGAATTTTGGGGATTCAGTTAGCTATAATCTTCCACAAAATATTAGTGGCATGAAAAATCCGCACAAGTTGGAAGCTATGCATCGGGTCATTTTTTTTTTTTTTTAGAAAGACAGGATGTCCCGAGCTATTTGCAACACGATCCACTCTTTCACAGTTTTCAATCCTCTCAGTGGGGTGGTGTTATCTATGGTTCTACTAAAAATCTTCTAGCTACGCTTCTAGGAAATGTCTTAAACCAGGCTCCTGGGAAGTTGTTCTTTCTCCCTCTCACCAGTCCTGTTTGTATGTGTAACCGAAATCGAATAAGTTATGGGTGAATAATTGTCTGCAAGTCACTTCTCTGTATATATATATATCCATTGGAGTCTTCAAATGTTTGCTACAGTTTGACATTAATAACAATGCATCTGCTACACAAATTTTGGCTACTACTTGATTATCCTATCGACCAAAAAAGTATCACCAACCTATGTGGTTAAATGACAATAATGAATGATTGTGAGTATCACATTCACTGATATTGAACACATTACACATGTCTGTTACATCATCAGGTGGTTTTTAATTCAACTTTTATTTTGTATTTTTATTAATGCTTTATTAATTTATTTGCTCTTTCATTATTGAAATTAAAAATGATATCAATTTGTATAATTTGGCGAATAGTTTGGAGAAATGGGGTTGGTCAAGTAGCACCGAATTTTGTTTTAGAAAGAACTGACAATAAAAACTTCCTCTGTTGTACTTTTTTAAAAATCTTTATTAAACATTATTCATACATAGATTGCTTTCTTTATTCCTTTGCTTATTCTTTTATTATAACAAAATAATGCACTGCATTAGTTATATATGTTATTTTAGAATGAAAACTGAGCTAAAAAAATCCTATGGAAGCCATTGTTTATTTCCTCAGGCCAGACTTATTATTATTTTTTTAGTCCACAAAGTTTGTAACTCAACAAAAACGTTTGACTATATACCAATTTCAAGATAAAGCAATATAAACAAAAAGTCTTAAAACAAACAACCATTGATGCCATGTTAAATAAATTTTGATTATTTAAAATATAGTTATTAATTTATTTATACATTAAAATGTGTAATTTATTTATTTGAAAGAATCTAAAATTACAATCTAAATTTAACAATTTTAAATCAAGTTTAACAATTTAATTTTGCTTAATATATGGAATTCTTGAAAATGTAAACAAATATTAAATAGACAAGACCTGTAATCTGCAAAAAAGCCTCCCATCTGCACAACCCTTGGAACAAAGTTTTCGCCTTCTATCGTCGTATTATAACAAGTTTTATAAATCTATATAATAAAGGCCAAACGTATCTGTGTGTAACGCATACGTCATGTTTTGAATGGCAACACTTTCCGATGAAATTTCTGTTTTGCAATTTTCGCTATTGTAAATTTTTAAACTTCTAGATATTGCACGTTTTCAATCTTTATACCATCGTTTAGAGAAAAAAATGCACTTTTAAATGCCATATGTTAGAAAACTGTATCTCAATTTGTTTTTGAGATATTAATTTTTTTGTAGTTTTTGGTTCAATTTCTCTAATGGTGGCAACTTGAGTATCGTATTTATGTGGGAAAGAGAGGAAAAATAGCCATAGAGTAAAAAAGAAAAAACAATAGTGATGCAGTTTAGCGGCAGGAGGTGACGCCAAAAATGTAACCCTAAAATTCGCTGCCTTGCATCAAACACAACCGCGTGCTTTCACCAAAAAAAAAAAAAAAACTTTTTTAGCAGTGCAATTTTAATTTATAATACAGTGAAATGCTATTTTATAATGCTAAAATATAATCAGGTCTTTTTCATTTAAAGAAAAAATGATGTTAAAAGATTCGGTCTCTGTTCCACGTAATTGTTTTGTTTGGGCCGAATGATAGACCTTAAATTGGAAGAATAACGCCCATCAAACCGTTTTAATTGCATACTGCACCTCCAACTATCTCTTTTTTCCATGGAAAATAACAGATCACTGTATATTTTAGTTGTCATTTTTTCATAGCAACTGAAAAAAAAATAGTAATTAAAACCTGTTAATTCAATATATCGTCACCTATAAAACCCGGTGAATGTTGTTGGTTTTATTTCGTTTTTATCTATGAATTTAATAACTTTTAGTTCGTTGTAAACTTACTTTACAAAAGATACATCAATTAACCTTTACAAAAATGTATTTTAAAGAATATCTGGGTATCATATTTTCTTAGTTGTTTTTAAAAATGAGAATGCAATTTTACTCTTTGGCGAAATCTTTGGCTAATAACTTCTATCTTGCGTCTAATACGGAAGTACCAATAATTTTTAAAGCTGTATATGATTACATAAATAATATGTTTCATATAAAATTGCTGTTTGGAATTAGTTGGCAGTTTAAAAACCTATTACGCAGAAAAAATTTATTAGACTTTCCAATTTTAAATTTTAAAAAAGTTTTTCAACTTTACTTTGTGACCCGGGAACCCCGGGTTCGGTGTACTAGTATTGATAAAAGAAATTGATAAAACATCTCTTGCACTCTCATGCAAAAAATATATGAGTACAAAATTTATTATTATTATGTATGTTTAATTCATTAACATGAGAATAATATGATTCCATCTTAAATGCAATGAGATCACCGTGACAACTTAGAATCATGTCCCATCATTGAATAACATTGAATTAATGAATAGGATAGGATGAAAAAGAATGAAGAAAGCTTTTATATATAACACGTTTTAAGTTTTTGTTACGATTTTCTTGAAATTTGAAATGAATGAACAAAATTTTGCGCCAATTACACATATTAATTTTCAAAGAATTCGACTGGATAATTCTTGGCCTGTTATATATGAGACAGATGGAGAGACCAGACGATGATTGTAGGTGCTATGTAGTTATACAATAACGAAATTTCCTCATAGATCATAATAAAATGGAACAGTTTTTGAGTGACTCTGTAAATGAACTATGAACAACATACTTTAATTTTAATACCAAAAATGGCATAGTATATCCAAAAATACATAATGGGTTGAACTTTGACTTTAGAGAATTTATACACATAGATGGAAGCAGAGTTGAATACTTTTGTACAGCATTGCATTTTATCTACTATCTCTATGTATAAGTCCTTATTTAGCTGAAATTTAATTACGACTGAAACACACTTAAACAAATTAAAGTTCACCACTACGAATTTTGATTTCTACCCAAACTCACCAGTTATTAAAGTGTAAAAGTGAAATTAAAAGAACGAATTCCTTCCGGCTCAGCCTACTGATGGAAGTAGATTTCAAAGTTCTGCCTAAAAAAAATCAGAAGTAACTATAGTAAATCTTTACGATAAAAGTTTATTGTAACATGATGAATAAGTGAGGAGTTATTTGCTTGTTATCAAAAACACAAAGTAACATGGAAGACTTTGTCAGGATGCAGAAAAAAAGGTGTACATTTATATTTTATCACTACATGCTACAACACAAGAGATGTTATAATAGTCAAAGCAACGAGATATGCATGGCTCTTATTTAATTTTGACAGTAAAAAGATATGAAAATTTCAAGAGGAGTCTATTTCATATGAGAGAAACGATGTTCTCTTAGATTACAATTATCAGAAAATGCTTTGGAACATATTTTACAAACAAACTGTTTTTCACCTGTATGAATCAAGAGATGGGTTCTTAGTTCACCATTGTGAGAAAATCCTTTGGAACATATTTCACAAATAAAAGGTTTTTCTCCTGTATGCATGAAGAGATGGGTTCTTAGATTAAATTCTTTGGAACATATTTCACAAACAAAAGGTTTTTCTACTGTATGCGTCAAGAGATGATTTCTTAAATTACTACTCTTATAAAATCCTTTGGAACATATTTCACAAATAAAAGGTTTCTCTCTTTATGCGTCAAAATATGCATTCTTAGATCACTATTCAGAGAAAATTCTTTGGAACATATTTCACAAATAAAAGGTATTTCTTCTGTATGCGTCAAGAGATGTCTTCTTAGACTACAATTATGAGAAAATCCTTTGGAGCGTATTTCACAAACATAGGGTTTCTCTCCTGTATGAGTCCTGAGATGGGTTCTTAGATTACTGTTCTGAGAAAATCTTTTAGAACATATTTCACAAAGAAAGAGTTTTTCTCCTTTATCAATAGAGGAATATTTTTCCTTATCCCCGTTTTGAGGAACAGAGTGCTGTTGACTGGAGGAAGAATTTTCTTCTGCAATCGATGACATTTTCTTGAGTTAAAAAATTTTGTTCTAGACAACAATAGAAACTTTTTTTTAATTTCACTATGAAGAAATTATTGCCATTTTCAACCAAGTAAAAATAACTTACTGAACTTCAGCAAAAAAAGTTTTATATACTAATGAATCTAAAAAACAGAAAGAAAAATAATAAACAAGACATTTTTTTAATAAACTGCACTAAAATTTAACTGTCAATTAAAAGGGCGATTTGACAATTATCATTTCTTTGGGAGCTGGTCACACACTTTTGGAATTGTCCAACATAATTTATGGATGTTTGTTGCAATTATATATGAGGACCCAAGGGATATAACTGACAAAATTTAAAAAAAATTGAACTAAGTGCAGAGTCAACCTGGAAATATGCTTTTTTCTAGTTAGGTAATGAAATATGAGTTGTTTTCTAATTATGTGCTGTGTTATAGAGATCAGCTTCTTTTTCCAAATAACTATCAATATTGGTTCATTATAAATTTAAAGATAATTTACTTTACTTTTTTTACAGTCATCGAAATAAGAGTTCAAACACCACAGTAAAACAAATGACAGTTTTTTATATCAATTCAGTGAGTTATTATTGATGTTCAACTTTAGCATAAATTATCTTTGAACTCAATTTACTCCAAATCGGATTTTTGTCACATATACCTCCTTTGTACCTGAGGTCCTCACATTTATAATATCTCATCGGCAGATTAATAGCTTTAATTTTTTTTTTCATTATACTCTTCTTAAAAGATGCCTCTCATTTTCTTAGCTCTCAAACTACTTCTTAAATTTATGCTTCATTTAATATTTTATGTGTAAAATGATGATATGAACTATGAGCAAAATTTTTAACACTTCCAATAAAATTAAGCATATGATCCAAAAACATTTTGAGAACTAAGAAAAACAGAGACATATTTTAAGATGATCATACAAAAAATAGAAGTTAATAATATTAATTTCCTGAGGAAATATTTTAAATATACGAATATACCAAATGCACACAGGCTTTACATTATTGCAGGGAATTCAGAAGCCAAGTGACCAGATATTCTTTATTTTTCTTTTTTATAAATAAAAGTCCAGGCTATATTTTATGTCATGCATTAATTAAAGCCTTGCATGAAATGTATATCACATAAATCCGCTAGTTTTTTTTTTTAAGCATCCAATAGATGGTGTTACTACTAAAACATTTATGCATTTGTTAAGATTTCTCATCGATTTCTATTATTTTACATTTTCATGTATGTAATTTTCTGTTTAATAAAAAACATTTTACTTGTATAATAGCCTATGAACCCATAAATTTATGTTGAAAATTATTTTATTTTTGTTCACTGTTATTTTTAATAAAAAGATTATATGGAATACTTCTTAATTGCAAATTTCATTGTTTACATTTTGAAATGCATGCGGATTTAGGAGGATTGCAGATTTTAGAAGTGTAGATTTTGGAGACTACAGTAATTCTAAGGGAGTTTCTACATTTCGCGACAACTGCACTTTCCACATTTGCCAATAGGCCATATGTTGCTAAATGTGCCATGAATCATCATAGGGTTATTCCATGTCAAATCAACCCTAAAAAAATTCAATATCAAACCTGACCATTTCAGATTTCAATGAAATTTCCAGGAATCATTCTCTATGATAATATAAATTTGAGCATATTTTTATTTTTTATTTATCGCTTTAAATTTTCATAAAATTAATTATTTAAAATATGAAAAATTATCGTTTTTTGACTTGCATAAATATTTTCAATTTTGAATTCCTGAAATTCTATCAAACGTAGAAATTTTTATGGCCACTTATTTTAACGTGGAGTTTATAAGGTTTAATTTGATATGCAAGTTGACTATGCATAGTTAAAAAAAAGTAATTTTTTTAAAGTTTAAAATGTTATTACTACCATTTGTTTTTAATAACACCAGATAATTTATTGTATTTGTAAATTTATGTTAGGGAGTCATCTAAATACACAAATTATAAAAAAAAAAATAAAATTTTCCATACTGCCACTTGAAATTCAATTCATATTTAGATCTTTTGTTAAATTTTACCTTTAGATAACAAAAGTAAATTATTTGGTCAAGTAGTTTCGGAATTAAGGAGATTTAAAATCCTGAAATTCTAATGATAAATCTATCTTTAATAATTATATAATAAATTGCAGTGCGCTTAGTCCTATAAATATAATACAAAAGCTATTTTGTAGGAATATTTGCATTTTTGGGTTGACTAATATAAAGCTAACAGGAATCTTTCTCTTAAAGAATTCAAAGGTTACATTTCATGATATATTTCAAAAATTTATTTGTAAGTATAGGATATTTTTAAATACATTAATGTAACTATCAATGATGATGCAACATACAATGACATTAGGTCAAATTATGGTGCATAGTATTTATAAACTCTGACATACTCCAACTGATATTTAAATGCAGTGCATTCCCTTTAATTTACATAAGTTGGAACCAAAGGATTTGCAGATTACAGAATTTAGAAGATTATGGCTCATTTCTTTGTTTATATTCTACTATTTGAAATTGATCAACAAATATAGTTATTATACAGTAAATAAATATCATAGAAAAGAAAGGAAATTCGATTTTTTAATTTAAAAACTATATTGATTGTTAGAAATACATTTAAATGATATAATACAAAATTAAAAGAAAACATTTCAACTTTTTTTTTAATCTATCAAACATTGCAGTAATGATATTTTGCTTTATACCTTCTAGTTTATGCACAGCAGTTTAATCTTGAAGCCTTTCAAGAGTCAGGCTATTTTGATTAGTAATGAAAAGCTTGTTTTTCTAATAAACTAAAATATTTATGTTCCAGAGCTAATGCCTTTTCAAAAGCAAGTTAATCTTAAATATAGCCAACGAATGAGTTCAGAACATAGCAGTCTAATAGTTATTTACATGATGTATAAAATATTTCCTTCTATTGAATGTATAATCGATTAAAATTTTCTTAATAAATTCATCAGATCAGTTTTTTTTTTTCTTTACGTTTGAAGTGCACAAAATCTTCCTTAAAAAAAGATTTTAACTGTTTGTTTACATTTGAATTATAATGCCTTTTATAGACATATGTGGATTATAGAGTTGCAGATTAGAGGGAATTGACAGCATTCACAGAAAATGAGGAGGTATCAGAGCTGAATTACCATGAAAATTACATAGTGGCCCAAGCTAAATTTAAAGATTGCATTAAGTAGCAGACAAATTTTTACTAATTGATTGATGCCAGTCACATCTTTATATGATGATTGGTGACAGAATTAGTATTAGCTGAAAGAGTTAGAGATTCAGACTGATTCATACACTATGAAATGGGACATAAAGCTGCTCCTATATTAAATGGTTTTATAGATTTAATAAATGGTAGATTATTAATTCATTTTAAATATATTATTGAAATCATTTAAAGTCTGTTTGAAAAGAAAAATGACTTGTAATATGTTTAATGGGGTCATTTCATCAAATCAACCAAAAAAATTAAATTTTCAGCCTGACCAATTCAGATTTTAATGACATGGAATCATTCTCCTTAATGATATAATTTTGGGCATATATTTTTTATTTATTGCTTTAAATTTTCATATAATTACTTAATTAAATATTTAAAAATCATCATTTTTTGACTTGCATAAATATATTCAACTTTAAATTTCTCAAGTTCTTTTAAAGATAGAAAACTTTATGATTACTGATTTTAAAGAAGAGTTTATAAGGTTTAATTTAGTATGCAAATTGACTATGCATAACTAAAAAAATATAATTTATTTTTCTTAAATTTAAAATGGAAAAATATTTTATATAGTGTTTTTTAAAATTTTGAAAAAATAGCACTTTTGTTGTAATGTTATAGGATTAAAATTCTGAAGTTTTTAGAGTGGGATCTTTAAGAGATCAGGAATTATAAAATAAAAATTTAAAATTACCATCCAATATATAAACAAATAACAAAATAGATAGCATAAAATAGTTATTTTAGTGGTAATCTTTAGAATTTATTTCTACCACTTTAAAAATTTTAGAATTTTAAGCTTATAATATTACAACAAACATAATTTTTTTCAAAATGGAAAAAACTATCTAAAAAATTTAAATTAAAAAAATTAAATTTTAATTATCTTTATTATGCATTGACAGTTGTCATATAAAAATTAAGCTTTATATACCCCTCTTTAAAATGAGTGGTCATAAAATTTTCTATGTTTGATAAAACGTGAGAAATTGAAAACATGTAAGCAAGCTAAAAAATGATGATTTTTAAAAATTTAAATAATTCATTTTATGAAATTTTAATGTGACAAAAAATTATAAAGATATATTCTTATTTAAATCATCAGGTAGAATGATTCTTGGAAGTTTCAAAGTGATCAAGTCAATTGAAAATGAATAATATTTTGGATTTGTGTAAAATTGAAACTTTTTGTAGTGAATAAGAGATTTATGATAAACCTAATAAGATTAAACCTTTTCTTGAAGTTTTAATATGGAATACTAAAGAACCCTTTAAACTATAATCGTTATATTTTAAAATTTCAAATTCTTTACACTTACAGTTTCAAATTATAATTGATACAGCTTGTTCCTTTTATGTGAAGTTTTGATATCTCCTAATAAACAAGAAATAAATTAAAATAACCTTTTTAAACAAGAAATAAATTATAATAATCGTTATAAACAGGACATTTTTTGTACTTTATATCATTGCCATTATAAACAATCAAAAGAAATTCGGTACAACTTGGTTATCCTGTCGACCAATTTCGTGAAATCACACAAATCACCAAATAAAACAAACTGATGCAGTTTTTATTTTAAATAACGAATGAACACTTATATTAATGAAACATGAATAAAAATACAAATAAAACTTCATATTAAAAATCACTTGATGGCATAACAAACATGTGATAAGAGTTTAATGTTACGTGAATGTAATATTTTTGATGGCCACCTTTGGCATTTAATCTTTTAGCTTGGCGATAATTTTTTTTATGTTGGGATAACCAAGTTGTACCAGAAATTCTTTGCAAAGAAATTAACTTTAGGTTTAAAATGCATTTATACTTTCATTAATGATTTAAACTAATTATTTGTTTTAGCAATTTTATTGTTCAAAAATAAAAATGTAAAACTTTTTCAAACTGTCAACTAAATAAATTTTAGGCAAAACAAATCAAGTAATTTAAAGTTTCTAAATGTAACATAATATTAAAGAGGATAATAACTGAAAAATAATAAATCATTTAAAGAAAGATTCCTTTCAAAGTTTACCATAATACAAAAAGAAAACACTTTCAACTTAATCGAAACAGCAAACACTAAATACAGTAGACTCTCTCATATCCACACAGCTTGGACCAGAGGTTGTGTGGATTTTAGAATTTTGCAGATTTCTGGTCATTGCTTTGTTTACATTTTTTTAAACAGCAAATTGAGTGCAATTAATAGTGCATTCGGAACTATAATGAATGCTTATAGTATAATAAAATATTAAAATAAATAATAAACTAATATAATAAAAATTTAGATATTTTTTTAAATGATTAAAGTTCTGATAGGATGGGCCAAGTTAATAATCATTAGTACATGATTAAATATTCATTATAAAGATTAAATGTATTTTTCCAAAATTATTCAACAAAACTTGCCTCATAAAAGTACATTATACTAATTCCCATAAACATCATAAAATAAAGATTTTTTCTTTTCAAGTTTAGCCAGGCTTAATAACCAAAAAATCTTGATTAACGCTTAAATATATTTGGTAAGAAGATTGTGATTACCATTGATATCAGCAATATCTTGAATTTTTTCCAAATATATATATATATATATTCTTCCTTCATGAAAAAACATAAATAGAGTATTATTAAGAAAATTAGAAATTAAAAAAATGTATATGGAAGTGAAATAAAAAAATCAAATTTTGTCCAAATATACAAATTGAAAGTTTCGTTGTGTACATTCATAAAATATGTGCAGATTTTAGCGAGTTGCGGATTTGAGGGAGTCTACTGTATTCCAATAGTTAGTAATAGAACGAAAAAAAAACTTTTGACAATTTTTAAAAGGTTTTCATTTAATATTAAGTAAATGAAATTGATGTTCTCCAATTGAATTGTTTTGTGCACAAATATTAAACATTTCCCCAATAAAGATTGATATGCCGTAATTTCTGGAAGAAACGCCGCATCGCGAAAAATCACTCAAAAAAATTTAGAAAATGGTCGTAAACGCCGCATCGTCGTAAACGCCGCAGGTGAAATTTCCGCGGTAATCGCAGTTGACGTGTTAAACAGAAACACATTAATAAGCTGTATTAATAAATCATAAAAATGAAATTATTAATCAGAAATTAATAAATTAAATACAAAATTAATAATGTCATTTAAATACCGTATTTTTGGGGATAAGCGCCGCGACGCATACGAGTTTAAAAGTAAAAATAGGCTTAGTGCGGCTCGGCGGATACGGTGATTTTTTTCCCCTAACAGTACCGTAAAATACCGTTAATCCGCCCCCCCCCCCCAAACATGGTGAAAAATCGTAAAATAATTAGAGGGGGTCGCTTACACGTGATTTTTCCGCGATCGTTTCACAAAATTTGCAGGAATGAATAGTGAATCTTTGAATGAATCATGAATTTTGATAACTGAAGCAATACTTAAAAAAAATTGCGTTAAAAAAAAAAAAAAAAAATTCTGTAAAAAAAAAAACATAAATTCTGTAAAAAAAACACAGAAAAAAAAGGAGAAATTTATAAAAGCCAAAAAATCATGAAATCAATTAAAAAAATCTCGAAATAAAGCACATTTCATCAAAGATTCATGATTCATTCATTTCATCATTTCGGCTCATCCGTATGATTCCAAATTTGATGTCTGAATCTTTGGAACAGGGGAAAAAAATCTGATCTAGAACAAATTTTCTGAAAGTTATAAAAGAAGGGAAGGGGGAGATAAGAGGGAAATTCATTCGAAAATGCAATTTTCGTTTATTCGTAATCTAACGCGAAATTTGCGTAACTTTTTGCAGTCTTTTAATGAAAATGGCCATTTTTTCGCGATATTTTCACGAAATCGAAATTAATTTGTTTTTGCGACCATTTGCCGAAATTTTGGAATTATGAACTATTTTTTTATTATTATTATTTTCGGAAAAATTCAGAAAAGTATCAGGCTTGTTTGAAAAAAAAAAAAAAATTGCGCGTAAACGCCGCACCGCTTGAAATTTCAGTTTAAAACACGTAAACGCCGCGGCGTTTCTTCCGAAAATTACGGTAATTATAAAATCATTTTTGTAAGCAAAAGGAAAAACACTCTAATTGAGGCGCTTGCTTTAATGCTTTTGGTTATTGTGAAAAATTCAATAAGATTGTAATTAAATAAAATTTCTAGAAGATTTGTATTGAGCAGCTCATGCATGTATTTTGTCTGTGACCTTGCATATACTAATTCGGAGGAAATTTTTAGAAAACTTATAAGGAAATACTTATAGTTACAGACATCATTCAAATTTTAAACTTATACAGTCAAAGTTCAATAATCTGCACAAGTTGAGACCAAAGGTTATGTGGATTATGGAATATTGCAGATTATAGAGCATTATGGATTATGTGTCATTTTATCATTCCTAGATGGAGTTTTAATTTTTATAATTAGTATAATATGAAAAAATAAATTTGAAATCTAAAAATTAATTTAATAGACTATCTCAAAAACTGCCTTTTTTAAGTTAGTTTATTAAAAAAATTATATGCATGAGAATAAAAATAATTACATAGGTTTTGCAATACAGTTTCTTTTTTGCTGTTAATGAAAATTGGCAATAATAATTTAGGAAAAATATATTTCATCTTTATAATGAATATTTAATCATACATTATTGATTATTAACTCGATTTTTGTTTTCAATATTTTAATCATTTTAAAAATTATTTAAATTTTTGCTATAAAAAAAGTTATATTTAAAAAAATAAATGTTTGATTATGATTTTATTTTCATTTTATTTTTATTATTTGTTTTTAAAAAATCCTTTTTGGATCACTAATTTGTAAATTTTTTTAACTGTTTATTTCATTGTTTACATTCAATAACGAAAATTATAGAAAACTATGGATTATGGATGTGCGAATTATAGAACTTTGACTGTATTCTATGTAGTTATTCAATAAAGAAGGACCTGCATATGTTATAAAACTAAAAAAGGGTATATCTGCCAACATTGGAAGAAAAAAATAAGGGAAATTCTTCTAGCAATATTTTTTAGGCATTTTAAAGATGAACAAACATGAGAGTAAAGGGAAAAAGAAAAATATAAATAGATGGTACTACTTAGCTATTCCATTGACCATAAAACTATCACCAAACTCTAAGATTAAATGCCAATAATGGGTTACCGTGTATATGTCACATTCACTTGATATTAAACACAAAACACATATTTGTTATGTCATCAAGTGATTTTAAATTCTACCTTTTATCATATTTTTATTAATTTTTTACTAATTGATTTTTTTATTTTATCATTTAAAATAAAAATTTTGTCAATTTGTATAACTTGGCTAATAGTTTGTCGATTTTTGTAATTTACTGAAATTGGTCGACGGGATAACCAAGTAGTACCAAATGGATTAATATGATCTTTTTAAACAAAAATCAGAAAAAAATATTTTACAGAAATGTTTCAGAATAAAAAAGTGTCACGCTAATCACTCTTTAATCATATAATTCTAATTACTAAAATAATTAAAAGGGTAATTGCTAACTGATGTTGTTTTTTAGAAAACAATTTTACATGTGATTATGAACTATAAAAACAGATTTAGCTTTCAAACAGAATCGTGTAGAAATTTTTGTCAAATTTAAAGTTTTATTAT
Source organism: Maratus speculifer (assembly GCA_964019185.1). NCBI lineage: Eukaryota > Metazoa > Arthropoda > Arachnida > Araneae > Salticidae > Maratus > Maratus speculifer. The sequence goes on along the minus strand of CAXHSM010000423.1, from coordinate 196,282 downwards.
GCAAATACATAAAATAATATAAATTTTTTTAATTGCTCAAAAAAAGAAGATTAATTTTTTTAAATTCCAAATTTCAAAATAAATTTTTTTCTATCTTTTAAGATTATTTCTCATCCATTAACTACCAGGTTTTTGTAATAAATGTATGAAAATTTTAGTTAAGCAATTTTTGACCATGAGAACTATTTTGGACAGTCAAATTTCAATAAAAATGATTGAGGTGATATGTTATAAAAATCATTATTCAATACAGTAGAGTCCATGAAATCTGCAACTCTCTAAAATCCACACATAATTTGCAGATGTAAACAATAAAACATTCAGTTCAGATGTAGGGATACAAATTAATTCTCTTATTAAGTTTTATAAATTAAGTTTTATAACTAAATATTTTTTAATTTGCAATTTTTGTCAATAATACAAAATTCATGTTTTTTCATGAAGGAAGAATAAATTTATTTCTGAAAAAAATTAAGATATTGCTGATATCATTGATAATCACAATCTTCTCACAAAATATATTTATGTATTAATCAAACTTTTTTGATTATCAAGTCTGGCTAAACTTGAAATAAAACTTCCTTATTTTCTGATTTTGATGTGAATTAGTACACTATATCTTTCTGAGGCAATTTTTATAGAACAATTTAGGAAAAATACATTTTATCTTTATATTGAATATTAAAATATATACATTAAAAATTTTAAACTTGACTTTTGCTTAAAAAAAAAAAAAAAAAAAAAAACTAAATCTTTATTTTTTTAGTTTATTACTTATTTAATATTTTATTATATTGTAAGAATTCATTATAGTTTCGATTGCATTGTTAATTACATTCAAATTACTGTTTAAAAAATTGTAAACAAAGCAATGATTAGAAATCTGCACAACCTCTGGTCTGAAGCTGTGCGGATTTGAGAAAGTCTATTGTATATCATCCAGTGAGAGACATGGCGAGATATATTATAAACTAAACCATTTATATATAAACAAGATTGAGATAGACATTCCTTTATTCAGAGTGCAGCCAAATGGACTTATACTGTGTCACCAGCAAAATCTCTGTTACTTCCAATAATATTAAAATATTTCAAACAAGCAAAATTATTTTGATGCAAATCCACTAAAATATTTTCAGTATTGTTAAGTTTGGAAGAAAACCCAATTTTGTGGTATAGTGACACACTCTGTATTATTTTTAGATATTTCTGATGGAATAAGTGAATAAAACTCCTATCTTCTTCTTGTACTAACTCTAAATCATGAATTTTTAACATAAAATTTATTTGTAAAAATGTCTAATCTATCAAAAGGAACAAAAACATTATTATTTACTTAAGTTTAACGAGTCAGAAGCTAGGTTATTAAAAATGGTTATCATTCTTACTTATTGTTGTTAATCACATTCGAAACCGTAATTTAACATTATTAAATCTGCACAAAATTGTTAAAAATGGTAATTAATGAAAAATGTATCATAAATGAACAATATAATTAAATAAAATATAACCCATAAAATATAGTAAATAAATAAGTTATATTATGTATTATTATCATTATATTAGAGCTTCGATTAACTATGTTATGCTACATAGTTTTCAAAAATTAAGTTTCTGTTTTATCAGTAGGTATAACTGACATCCTGCTTGGTGCAATTGTACATGATCTGGCTTAAAGAATATCTAAGTACAGTAAAACCTCCATTAACGGTCACTTCACAAGAGCGGTCACCTCTAACAACCGGCCATTTTTTCATAGAACGGGATGAGTCATATTGAAATAACATTAGATCGAATCTCCGAATACCGTCACCTCTGAAAACCGGCCACTGCCAGGGAAATTCACTTCGACACGGCCACCAAAAGAAGCCGAGAGAATATTAAATTATGACTTTTTAAAAAAATATTTTCTCTTAGACACCATGTTTTGTCCCCCCCCTCTCCATTGCTGCTAGTGAGGAGCACTTTTTATTTCGTCCTATAGTGTGCTCGCCTTTTTCCTCCCCTTTCCCCCTCCACACACTTCTGTGGAGTCGTATTGAAGAAACTCTGTGTACACGTGTTTTTATTCTCGCAGTGTCGCAAATCAATTGCGAAATTAACATAAATAAATTAAAGTATGTTAAACTGATTGAAGTGATAAACGTCTTTTGCTAATTAAAAATATAGTTTGAGACTTTGTTTCTTCATATATATTATTGCACTACCGTAAAATACCGTTAATCCGCCCCCCCAAACGAAAAGAAAAATCGTACAATAGTTAGGGGAGGGTGCTTACACGGGATTTTTTCGCGATCGTTCAACAAAATTTACAAGAATGAATCATCATGAAATGAATGAATCGTTGAATGAATCATGAATTTTTATACTTGAAAATTTTTTTTTAAACGTAAATTCTGTCGAAAAAACGCAGAAAAAAGGAGAAATTAGTAAAAAAAAGCCAAAACAAGCATGAAATGAATTAAAAAATCTTGAAAAAACGTGCATTTCATCAAAGATTCATGATTCATTCATTTCAAAATGATTGGTCACACTCTCAATCGCCTTTGTGAATCGGGAGGGAGGGCGCTTTCTCGGGATTTTTTGAAAATTTCAAATTCTTTATAAAGTGGGGAGGGGGCGTTTGATCGGGAAGGGCGGATTAACGGTATTTTACGGTAGTTCACACGTACAATGTGGACAGCTCCGTGCGAAAGGAGCGGTCGCCCCGGGCGCCAAATTTATTCTACCAACCAACGTCATTTTTGGATTGTTACAAGAAAAAGTTGGGGAGATGGGACGCCAAATCGACACTTTGCTCTGGGCGCAGCTTTCTTTTCACACGCCCTTGAATGTGAATATTAAATATTTTTTTACATTTTTTTTTCACAACTGATAATAATTTTGAAATTGGCAGTGAAAACACATCAAATTTGAAAACTTTTATTTAATACGGTCATGTTGATGCCTTCACCCCCTATCTTTTCTATATGGTTCCTCAATGTATACGCAAAAAAAAAAAAAAAAAAAAAAAAACGGTAACTACTTCTCCCTTCGATTTTTCAGTTGAAAAATAACTAAAGAAACAAACTATACCATTAACTTATTTTAGTAATGAAGATATGTTTCAATAAATTAATTTAAAAAATTGGCTATTGTTACGATATTGATTCATTACAAAAGAGACGCCAATACGAAGAATAAATCACTAAAAGTGAACTCAATCATGAATATTGAATCAATCAATAAATCTCCTAAAATAGAATAGTTCAACTAATTTATAGTAAACAAAACAAAATATTTATTTAAAAAAAAGAAATAGACAGCATTTGTCAAAATTTGTAGATCTAGCACTTAAATATATTCTTGAGTAAAAATTTTAACGGAATTTGATTTGTAATAACTCGGAAATATTTAACTTAGTTTCTTTAGTAAAGCTAGTTTCTTTTATTGTTTATCTGGTAACCACCGTTTTAATCAGGGATTTATAAAAAACTACTAGTCAAATCGCCATTGCAGTAGTTTAATTAATAAATAATATTGGAATGTATGAATTATTTTCAATGAACCATCATTTAGTTCATGATTCATTCTTTTGTCCGCGTCATGTCTCTTGCGTTGGCGTCTTGTCCCTTTCGTGGTTTGTAATATCAGGTAACTTTTAATACATAAATTTATTGTATCCAATCTCTATACGAAAATAAGTTAATCTTAAGACAGGGTAGTTTCTTTCTCACTCTCTAACTAAAAACTCAACTATTTCAAATAGGATAATGACTTCAGGAAATTTCATGCATCACATCACAACTGTCATGTTTGCTGATTTATCATTGAGCCATTTAAAACAATATTAAAATATTTTATTTACAACAAATCTTTTCTTTTGTTATTATTATTTATTTTTCACAAGTTTAATTTCTAATTTCAATTTTAAAAACGGCAAATTTATTTGAAGTAAAAATTTTTGTTAAAAATATGTACTAAAATAACAGATTACTAAATTTACTATTTATTTTAGTACATATTTAAGTATAATTTATGGTGCAACTGTCCATTTCCTAACTATTTAAACTTTGAAATGTTTATGAACTAAATTTCATTGCATTTTATTAAATTGAAATTAAATATTTTTTAAATAATTGATCGCATATGATGAAGTGGCTCTAAAAGTTTATCGAAATTTGGATAAAAGACCTCATAAATTTAAGAAACTGCAGCTGGATCCTAGGACGTATCAAGACACTTGGAAATGTGATAAATGAGTTTTTGTTGTTACCAGTTTGTTTCTTAAATTCTTTTCGCAAAAATTGTGTCTTGATATGGTATTATGATTAGTTTGATCAGATTGGGGTTTTTTTATTCGATAGTTGGACTTTTAATCATTGAATCCAACAGAAGAATGTTGTCTGTATAATCTTTATAAAAGTCTGATGAGATTTGTCATACAATAGATAGTTGAAATTTATTTTTAGGTATATTGCAGCTTTTTTGTGAATAAGTATATTTCTATGTAAGTTTAACTTTTGTCATACAGAGTGAGCATTTCTATATTTTTGGGATCATTTTTGGGAAAAGATTTTGTAATGTTTGTGTGTCGGTAAATAATTAGGATAAAGGATAGGTACTTCTTGATTATCATGTCAACCAAAATATTATTGTTTAAACTGTAAGACAATAATGGGTTATCATAAATGTCATGCTTATCTGATGTTAAACACAATACATATGTTTCTCATGTCATCCAAAGATTTTTAATTCAGCATCTTATTTGCATTTTTATTAATATTTTATTAATTCATTTCTTCTTTCATTATTTAAAATAAAAATTTTATCAGTTTGTTTAACTTGGTGCAGTTTGGCTCATTGTATAATTTGACAAAATTGGCCAATGGCATAATCAAGAGTTTCAAATGAAGATGATATTCATAAAACGGACCCATCATTAGAAAATATATACAGTAGACTCTCTCAAATCTGCATGCAATCACAGATGTAAACAAGGAAACTTACAATTTAGATGCGGGTCAAAATTACACAATTTTTTATCTTTATGTAATTCTGTTTAAATTTTAAATATTATAATTAATATGACTGAAATCGTGCTTTTCGATGAAGGAAATGTAAATTTATTTCTGAAGAAATTCATGATATTGATATATTTTATAGCAATCTTTTAACAAATGTATTTATGTATCAAAGAAGCTTTTTTGATTGAGTGCTGCTAAGCCTGAAATAAAACTTTCTTGTATTTTATTATTCTCTTGTGAATTAGTGAGATACATTTATGCAAGTTGAATAGAAAAAATTATTTATATTTAATTAAATTCTATCAATTATTTACTTGCCATTTACTTTTAATAATTTAGTCACTTTTAAAATCATCTTAACTTTCAGTAACTTTCTTAATAAAGTCAAGCATCGATAATCCACGTACCCATAATCCACAATTTTCTATAATCTGCGTTACTTTGCAAGTGTAAACAGCGAAATAAACAATTCAGAAAAATTACAAATTCGTGATACACAAAAATGATTTTTTAAACAAATGTATTAAAAAATTTTAAGAAAAATCATAAAAAAATCTACTTTCTTTTAATATAACTGTTTTATTTTATTAACAGTAAAAATAAAATTGTATTACAGAACATATGTAATTAACTTTATAAAGTACATGTATATAAATTTTTTTAATACAAAAAAACTTTTAAAATAAATTTTTTGAGATAGCATATCAAATTAATTATTAGATTTTATATTTATCATTTCATATTACACTGATTTAAGAACTAGAATGTTGTCTAGGAATAATCAAATGATGTATAATCCATAATTCTCTATAATCCACAATGTTCCATAATCTCCATGACCTTTGGACCCAACTTGTGCAGATTATAGAACTTTGACTGTAATTACTTTACTTAATACTTTACATAATATTCTACTATTTTTTAAGCATACAGTCGAGGATCTATAATCCGCAATTTTCTATGATCTGCGTTACTTTACCAATGTAAACAATGAAATAAACAGTTAAGAAAATTTACAAAACAGTGATCCAAAAATGATTTTTTTTAAACAAATAATAAAAAATTTAATAAAAATCATAATAAAACATGTATTTTTTTAATTAACTTTTTTATTTTATTAACAGTAAATAACTAAACTGCATTACGGAATGCACCTAAGCTTACTGAACATTCGAAACGCCAGCTTTTAATTCGTAGCTATTTCAGTTTATGAATGTTCAGAAAAGTAAATAACCAATCAAAATTAATACCAGAGGGTGAGTTATTGTTGCACTGTACTGTAAATGAAAGTGATGATGCTTTATTGAAATTTATTGTAGTTAATGTGTCATCTAAGCCTATTTTAGGGTTAAAAGCATGTCAAATGTTAAATCTTATTAGAAAAATTGATGAAATTCAAACTAGTTGTAAGCAAAATGTTATAAATGCATACAGTGAGGTATTCAGAGGTTTGGGTAGATTTCCTGGTGACCCATATCACATTGAGTTAAAGCCTGAAATTAAACCAGTCATAGATCCTCCTAAGTGGGTTCCTTTAGCTCTTAATAAGAAACTTAAAGAGACTTTGGGTAATTTGGAATCTAAGGGTGTGATAAGAAAAGTAAACAAACCTACAGACTGGGTAAATAGTCTTGTGATTGTTGAGAAACCTGATGGGAGTTTGCGAATCTTTGGATCCTAGAAATCTCAATAAAGCGATAAAAAGAGAGCATCACATTATCCCTACTGTAGAAGAATTAATTAGTAGGTTGGAGGGGAAAGAGGTGTTTTCTGTTCTTGACTTAAAGGATGGGTTTTGGCAAGTGCCATTAGATGAAGAAAGTGCAGATTTATGTACTTTCAATACTCCATTTGGGAGATATCAATTTTTATGCATGCCTTTCGGAAATGCATCTGCTCCTGAGGTTTTTCAAAAGAGGAATTTAAACTTATTTAATGACATTAAAAATGTAGAAATTTATTTTGATGATGTCACAATTGCAGGAAAAAATGAACATGAGCATGATCAGGGCTACACTAGATACCGGGCTTGCTCGTTCCTTATAACGACGTCACAAAAGGTGGCTGGCCACTATCTGCGATTGGTTCAAACAGGGCTCAAAGTGACGCACCCATCGTTTTGTACCAATCGCTGGATGTCATTCAGCCACCTTTTGTGACGTCATGAAAGGAATGATCAAGCCCGGTTTCTAGTGTTGCCTTGGCATGATATAACATTAACAAAAGTTTTGAATAGAGCAAAAAGCTGTAATGTTAAATTTAATCCTGAAAAATTCCAATTCAAAGTTCCAGAAGTTAAATATGTAGGACAAATAATTTCAAAAGAGGGAATCAAAGCTGATTCGCAGCATATTAAAGCAATTACTGGTATGGAAACCCCAACTGATAAGGCGGGTGTTAGAAGGTTCCTGGGCATGGTCAATTATGTATCTAAATTTATACCAAATGTCTCTATCATAACTTCTCCTTTAAGAAATCTTATAAAAGATAAAGTAGAGTTTAATTAGGTTGCAGAGCATGAAGCAGCTTTTAAACAAATAAAGGATTTGTTGAGTTCCTCAACTGTTTTGAAAGTATTTAGTAGCTCAAAGGAAGCTATTATTCAGTGTGATAGTTCGAAAGATGGTTTGGGAGTTTGTCTTGTACAAGAGGGTCACCCGGTATCCTATGCCTCCAGAAGTCTCACTGAAACAGAGCAAAATTATGCTCAAATAGAGAAGGAAATGCTTGCTATTGTGTTTGCGGTACAAAAGTATCATAATTTTGTGTATGGAAAAAAATTTACTATTCAAACTGATCATAAGCCCCTTACTAGTATTGTAAATAAACCAATGTGTAAAATTTCTACCAGGTTACAAAGAATGTTGTTAAAATTATTAAAGTATCAATTTGATATTAAATATGTAAAAGGTACTGAAATGTTTCTGGCAGATACTCTTTCTAGGGCATATCTTAAAGATAAAGTAAAGATGATCCTGATATGTTAAATGTTATTCATACTGTAAAACAACTTCCCATGAGTGAACGAAGGTTGACTCAATTTAAGGATTCTGTTCAGTTAGATCCTGAATTAGAGTTAGTTTATGAGTATTGTGAAAAGGGTTGGCCTGATCATGTTCACAAGGTTCCTAATAACATTAAACAGTATTTTAAATTTAAAAGTGACTTGTATATTGAATTTGGTTTATTATTTAAAGACTCTAAAATTGTTGTACCATCTTCACTTAGAAATGAAATGTTGTCATTAATCCATGAGGGACATTTTGGTATAGAAAAGAGTAAAAACAGGGCAAGAGATATTATGTATTGGCCTGGAATGTCTCAAGACATAGAATCTTTGATAATGAAATGTGAAGTCTGTCAAAAATTTCAAAGAGCAAATGTTAAAGAGCCTCTTCTGTCACATGTAATCCCTAATAGACCATTTGACAAGTTAGGTATTGATATTATGGAATATGGAAATATAAATTACCTTGTTATTATATGTTATTATTCAAAATGGATTGAAGTAGAAAAATTAAGTAGTAAGAATGCAAAAGAAATTATTAATAAGTTAAAAGTGTGTTTTTCTAAATTTGGGGTTCCTTCCGTGGTTGTCAGTGACAATAATCCATTTAATAGTTTGGAATATAAGACCTTTGCCAGGGAATGGGATTTTGATTACAATTTTGCAAGTCCAAGATACCCTAGAAGTAATGGCATGGCTGAAAAAGCTGTTGGTATTGTTAAGGCAATATTTAGAAAGGCTTTTGAAGATAATAAAGATTGGGTAGTTGGAATGATGGAATATAGGAATACGCCTATCTCGGGGTTGAACTTATCCCCCGCTCAATGATGTTTGGTCGAAGACTAAAAACTAAAATCACAATAAACTGTTAAACTCAGAAATATTTAAAAATGTAGAGGGGAGAATGATAGGTAAGCAAGAAAAGCAAAAACGTTACTATGATAAGAGTACTAGGGTACTAAAACATTTTAATCCAGGTGATACTGTAAGCACATATAATTTTAATCAGAAAACATGGGAACCTGCTCAAATAATTTCTAAATGTAAACAACCTAGGTCATATGTTATTCAAATTGGCTCTGGTAAGAGACTTGTGAGAAATAGGGTACATTTAAGGCCATTTAAGATTCCATTTGAAATTGAAAGAGAAATTGATATGCCTAAAGAACCCGTATCCCATTCTAATGTAATTACTAGTGTTCCCCCAGTAACGGATACATCTCAGTTATCCCAAAAATCAAATATATCCCAAAAGCAAACAAGGTCTGGGCGTGTCGTAAAAAGACCCCAATATTTAAATGACTATGTGTAATTAAAAATCTTCAAGGAGGGGTGTTACATATGTTGACATCAGTTATTTGTAATTTATCTAACTGTGATTTTATAATATTCAAGATATAACTGTGATTTGTAATATTTTATATAACTGTGATTTAATGTTCTATGTAACTGTGATTTATTATATTTTATGTAACTGTGATTTAGTAACATGTTTTATCTGTAACTGTGTGGTTAACTGTAGCAGCAAGTAGACTGTCAGTTGAATGTTTTGCCATGATGCTGTGTGTACAAGCTAGTCTCAATGCTAAAGTCTAAGCATGTAATTATTCAAAATAAAGTTGTATTTTATTTAAAATATTACTGAATACAGCGTTAGAATTCCTAAAAAAAAGTCACTGGTCCCAAGGACCAGTAAGCATGAGAATTTACTGGTCCGCAGACATCATCACTGGTCCGCTACATAAAATTCTATTAAATAATTTTAACACTTAGAGTGAATTTCCTGTACTTTTTAAAGAATAAATGTGCAAGATACAAATTTAATTATAAAATAATGCTTATTTAAGTGTAGAAGATAACAACTATCACTATTGTTTGCATTTCTTTTAAAATGGGGCAAGACAGGTTTATTGAAAAAGACATTTTTGCTGAAAAAAGGAATATTTTTGTTGAGTAAATGGGTACTTTGCTTAATGAAATGGTGCTTTCAGGAGTCACATTCACTCAGAAAGATTTGGAGCAATAAAAAACCGATTGGGAAGCAGGAAAATCAGTTTTTGGAGCAACAACAACAATTTTGAAGCAGGAAAATTAGTTTTTAAAACAGAAAAATTCTCTCCCGGCATTCACTTATTTATTTATTTATTTATTTATTTATTGTGCTTTTTGGTCGAAATTTCCGTTTTTTCGCGTTATTTTGACGAAATCTTTTATTTTTATTGACGAAATATACCGTTTTTCGCGATATTTTTTGACAAAATTTGCCGTTTTATAGCGATTTTTGGGGAAATTTGCCGTTTTTTTCGCGATCTTTTGAAGAAATCAGCCGTTTTTTCGCGTTTTAGGATAAAATTAGCCATTTTTTCGCGAATTTTTTTGATGATATTTGCCGGAAATTAGTCTTTATTTAGCGCTTTTTAAACAAAATTTGTGGTTTTTTCGCAACCTTTTGACGAAATTTGTCGTTTTTCGCGATTTTTTTGACAAATTTCCCGTTTTATCGGGATTTTCGGATAAAATTTGTCTTTTTTCGCGATTTTTTGAAGAAATCTGCCTTTTTTCCAATTTTTTGAAGAAATCTGAAAATTTTCCGCAATTTTTGGAAAAATCTACTATTTTTCGCGATTTTTTTGAGCGAAATTTGCCGTTTTTTCGCGATCTTTCGAAGAAATCTGCCTTTTGTTTCGGGTTTTGGAATGAAATTAGCCATTTTTTCGAGAATTGTTTGACAAATTTGCCGTAAATTAGTCGTTCTTTCGCGATTTTTTAACGAAATTTGCCGTTTTTTCGCGATCCTTTAACGAAATTACGCGTTCCGTGGGACGCGTAAGAGCTATTTTTTGCGTCCCATTGCCGATTTTTTGAGTAATTTGCGCGCCCGCGGCATCGCTGATAATAATAATAAAAAAATCTTATGTGCGATCGGTTGCAGTATTCTCAGGGCCTGAAAAAAGGCACTGGTCCTGCGGACCACTAAATTTTTCAAATTAGTGGTCCGATTGAATTTTCGGTGGTCTCGGACCAGCGGACCACCAAGGATTTCGAACGCTGTGAATATAGTTAGTAATTAACTAATAAAACAGGTGAAACCTTTGTAATCGATCACTATGATTGGTTACATTGATTCGACCTTCCCAACCCCTAATGTCTAGTTCTAAGGTCGTGCTGTGTTACTGATAGGAAGTGCAACAAGCACACAGAATAGTGCATTTTCATCCATTATTTACTCTCCTTAACTTACACAAACTGAAATAGCTACGAATGAAAAGCCGGCGTTTCAAAAGTTCAGTAAGCTTAGGTGCGTTTTGTAGTACAGTTTAGTTTTTTATTGTTAATAAAATAATAGAAAAAAGATACATATTTTACTATGTTTTTCATTAAATTTTTTATTGTTTGTTTAAAAAAATCATTTTGGGATCACTGCTTCACTGATCGGATCACTAATATGTAAATTTTCTTAACTGTTTATTTCATTGTTTACATTCGTAAAGTAACGTGATTATAGGAAATTGCGGATTATAGATCCTTGATTGTATTTAATTATACATTATTGATTATTTACGTGACCTTTGCTTTTAATATTTTAATAATTTTTAAAAATTATCTAATTTTTAATTATTTTACTTTATTACTTATTTTAATATTTTATTATTTTATAAGCATTCATTATCGTTTCTATTGCATAATTAATTACATTCAAATTACTGTTTAAAAAATGAAAAGAAAACAATGACCATAAATCCTCAAAATTCTAAAATCCACACAATCTCTAGCCCCAAGCAATGGTAATCTACTGTGTATTCATTTTGCATGGATAAACATATTTTTCAGTTTAATGTAAGGTTCAGTCTTATGCAGGTACTTTTCCACATATTTTAATAGGCCTAGAAACCTACTATTCTTTAAAAAGTATAAATTTAAATATTCAATTGTAGAATGATAGCAATTTAAAAATGTATGCATTTTTTGCAAAAATAATTGTGCAAGGCCAAATTTGACTTATTTTTTAATGAACCAGGCCATGCTGAGGCAATGATTTTCATAAGGTCAATACTTAAAATTTATTCCTGTGATGACTAGGAAGAATGAAACCTGATTGTTATGGGGAGAAAAAATTAGGCCTGGGAAAAGTAGGAACTCACTCCTTCAGGCCTTGATTCACCTCATGCAGATCTCTGAGTTAGGCGTCCATAGTCTATTCTTGATAAATTACGCAAGGATGGATAGTTATAAATAGATGTAAAGGACTCTTGATTGCAACCATTTCTTTTTAAATGTATGATATATCAGAGTTACAATCTATAACACTTTCCAGTATAGTATGCCCAGTCCGTGATATATAATTTTAATTCCAAACTTTCAAATGGAACAGTAATAAATATAAAATATATGCCGGAATGAAATTTTTGCCTTGCTTTTAACAAAAATATATAATATGAACTTTAAAATGTTCAGATTTACTTAAAAGGCGATTAAATGGAATCATGTATTTGTATAAATAAAGAAAATATTCTCTGAGGAAGAGCCTGATTAAAGGCTTGAAAGTACTAAGATGTTTTTAAATAAAATTGACTAATATATATATATATGTATATGTATATATATATATATATATATATATATATATATATATATATATATATAAGAAAAATAAAAAATGCACAACTAGAATGCTTGACAACGTGAATGGGTATAAGCAATGGAGGTGAAATTGAGTTGGGGCTGAATATATGGATAGCAAAGGGCTAAAAATCTTGTTTGGATAATTTTTGGGAATATGCTGACTAACAGGTGCAATATTAATAATAATAATAATAATTATAATAATAATAATAATAATGATAATAAAACTAGTCGGATGTGGTAATCCTAAAACTTTCTTCTCTCCCATACACATTAATATTTCTAGAAAAGTGAAACATAACAGCGTCACCAGTTAGATAATTTATACCAAAATCTTATCCACAACAACTTATTTCAAATTGAAACTAAATCTGAAATTTGATGAAAATCCGAGTACAGTAGACTCCCTCAAATCCACAAACCTTAAATGTACAAGTCTCTAAAATCTGCATATAATTTACGGATGTAAACAATGAAACATCCAGTTCAGTTATCTGTTTAGAATTTTACTTTTTTAGTTGTATATCAATACCATGTATATATTAATTAGCAATTTTTGTTAACATTGGTGAATTCATGTTTTTTCATAAAGGAAGAATTAATTTATTTCTGAAAAAATTCAAGATATTGCTGATATCATTGGTAATCACAATCTTCTTACCAAATACATTTATCAAGCTTTTTTTGGTTATTAAGTCTGACTAATCCTGAATCAAAACTTCCTTATTTTGATTCGGGTACTAGTAATGTACCTTTATGAGGAAAGTCTCATTGAATAATTTAGCAAAAATACATTCAATCTTTATGATGAATATTTATTCATACACTATTGATTATAAACTTGACCTTTACTTTTTAAATTTTAGCCATTTTAAAAATTATTCAATTTTGTAATATTTTAGTTTATTACTTATTTTGATATTTTTATTACATTGTGAGCTTTCATTATTGTTTCGATTGCATTATTAATTACATTCATATTTTCTGGTTAAAAAATGCAAAAAAAGCAATGAGCAGAAATCCACAAAATTCTAAAATTCGCACAAGCTCTGGTCCCAAGGACCAGAGCTTGTGCGCGGATTTGGGAGAATTTACTATATTAGTATTTAAGACAGAAAAATCTCAGAAATCGTAAAAAAAATCTGGACAGAAGTGCCATCTGTACAGCGAATTAGTTCAAAAACTACAGAATATTAATTTTATATCATGGACTAACTAAATCTGAAGTTTCAAGAAAATGCATGCATTAGTTCCTGAGATACAGCTATTGTGATAATCGTGAATAATGCAGCATAGCAATTCCACCTGTGGAGAAATTTGCACAAAAAACTAAATAATACTAATTTATATCAGGGACTAATTGAATCTGAAGTTTCATTAAAACACATGCATTAGTTCCTGAGATAGAGCTATTGCGATAATCATAAATAATGCTGCAGACAATGCTACCTATTGGGGCGATTTTACAATAAAACGTAATCAGAACTATTATTCTATCAAGAACTAACGGTATTTAAAGTTTTATGAAAATACGACTATTATTTCTTTAGATACAACTATTTTGGAAATCGTGAAAAAAACAATGGAGCAGCACCACATGCTGGGCAATATTACACCAAAAACTAATCAGATCCAGTTTAAATCAAGATCTAATTGAATTTAAAGTTTTGCGAAAATCGTGCTTTAGTTCTTGAAATAAAACACCCACAAAATTTGTCATATATAGACAAACTGATAGACAGACATTTTGTAAAACATGTTTCTTAGAATCTCTGATTCCTAAAACGTGTAGATCCGTCAAAAACCGGAATTCAAAAAATTTCACGAATCCAACACTTATTTCTCGTAAAGATGGAAAAAATAAAATAACAAGCATTCAATGAAATAAATTTGTAGTTTTTACCACTCAAGGTATAGGAGGTTCCCTATATGGGCTATGGCAGTGTCTAATATATCACATGCAAACCTACACATATGTACCTGCACACCTGCATCTATGTAAAAAATTGTTAAGTTATATCTAAGAATGTATAATTTGATAATTTCATGCATGAATTTTGTACCATTTAAGGAAAAGAAAATTGTAAAATCGGCTTTTTAATTCTAAGTTAAAACTTAGTGCAGTTTATTTTACAAATGCCTTGTTTATAATTTTTCTTTCTGTTTTTAGATTTAGAGGTAGATAAAACTGTTTTTCCTAAATCTCAACAAGTCATTTCCTTGGTTGAAAATGGCAACAATCTCTTCTTGCTGACGCATGAAGAAGTTTCTGTTATCTTCTGAAATCAAGCTTAAAATCATTCAAGAAAATGTCATCGATTACACAAGAAAATTATTCCTCCGGTGAACAGACCTTTGTTCCTCGAAAGAGGGATAAGGGAAAGCATTCCTCCACTGACACAGGAAAAAAAGTTTTTATTTGTGAAGTATGTTCAAAAATATTTTCTAAGAATAATTCTCTAAAAAAGCATCTGTTGACCCACACAGGTGAAAAACCTTTTGTTTGTGAAGTATGCTCCAAAGGATTTTCTGATTATAGTAATCTAAGAATACATGTCTTAACACATATTGCAAAGAAACCCTATGTTTGTGAAATATGTTCCAAAGGATTCACTCGCGATAGCAATCTAAGAAGTCATCTCTTGACACATATAGGAGAAAAACCCTTTATTTGTGAAATATGTTCCAAAGGATTTTCTCAGAATTTTAATCTAAGAGCCCATCTCTTGACGCATACTGGTGAAAGACCTTTTACTTGTGAAGTATGTTCCAAGGGCTTTTCTCGGAATAGTAGTCTAAGAAGGCATCTCTTGGCTCATACAGGTGAAAAATCTTTTGTTTGTGAAATATGTTCTAAAAGATTTTCTGAGTATGGTAATCTAAGAAAGCATCTCTTGACACATACAGGAGAAAAAACCTGTGTGTGTGAAATATGTTCCAGAGGATTTCTTCAGAATGATCATCTAAGAGCCCATCTCTTGACTCATACAGGAGAAAAACCTTTTGCTTGTAAAGTGTGCTCCAAAAGATTTTCTCAGAGCAACAATCTAAGCAGGCATCTCTTGACTCATACCAGAGAAAAACCTTTTGCTTGTGAAGTATGTTCCAAGACATTTTCTCAGAATAGTCATCTAAGAAGCCATCTCTTGACGCATACAGGAATAAGTCCTTGTGTTTCTGAAATGTATTCCAAATAATTTTCTTGACATTGTCAACTAGAGAGACATTTCATGATTGATATGGGAGGAAATGTTTTGTTTGTGAGAGATGTTTTCCGGAGGATTATCTGATAACCATTATTTAAAAAAGCATTTGTTTCATACTAAATCGATACTTCTTGAAAATATCTTGTATCTTTATTATGTTAAATCTGAGTGTGAATCCTGTATGTGTCGTTGCATTTACTTTATCACATCTTTTTTGGTTTAACATTCATTTATACAATAAAAAATTGTAAAATTTTTGTTTAACTGTCACAGTTGTCATTTGATAAAAACCAAATAACTCTAGACCTCTTCATTATTTTTCAGTAAAACTTTTTGATAGTTTTAATTTTTGTTATTTTACTGTAAAGTAATTTTTACATAAAATAAAAAAAATAATCTGACATGAATAGGGTTAATTTTACCTCAATATGTTACATAAAGCAGAGGCTTTACTGAAGAAACACTTAAAAATAAAAGAGAAATAGTCTAGAAATATTTTTTTTTTTTTCAAAAATAAAAAAAAAATTATTCATTATATTTTCTTTTTAAAAAATTTCCAAAGAATTTAGATGAATCATTTCTCATTATCGTTTATTCTTTGCACCCAGTGTAAGCTTGGTATTTTTCTGAAATTACATAAAAAATTTATTGAATATTTATTCGGCAAGTGAACTCGATATATATATATGATTAGTAAAGCTAATCAGTCGTGCACTTTCATTTCCATCGGAAGGTACTTTAATTGTTTAGGACTAGTCAGACATGGCAATACCAAAACTTTCTGCTATCTTAGACACGTAGATACTTCCTGAAAAATGGAGCATAGCAGCGTCACCTGGTATATGAAATACATCAAAATGTAATCAGTACCATTTTATAATCAAGTACTAACTAAATCTAAAGTTTTTTAAAAATCCTTGCACTAGTTTTTAAAATATGGCTAATGTGAATAATGCAGCATAGCAGCGCCACTTTTTCAGCGATATACACATAAAACTAATCAGATTTAATTTATATCAAGGTCTGACAGAATCTAAAATTTTGGTAAATTCTATGTGTTAGTTCATTAGTGTCAACAAATTTTTGCCACATACGCACAGACAGACATTTTGTAAAAACATGTCTTTTGGGTTCTCTAACTCCTAAAACGTGAATATCCATCGAAAATCAGATTTCGAAAATGACCTGATGGTAAGCGAATTTTCAAATTTTGCAGATTTCTGGTCATTGTTTTGTTTACATATTTTAAACAGTAATTTGAATGTAATTAATAATGCAATCAAAACTATAATGAATGCTTACAATATTAAAAAAAATGTAAATAAAATAAGTAATAATCTAAAATAATAAAAATTTAAATAACTTTTAAAATATTAAAAGAAATAGTCAAGATAATAATCAATAATGTATGATTAAATGTCCATTATAAAAGTGAAATGTATTTTTAAGAAATTATTCAATGAAACTTGCCTCATTAATGTACATTACTAATTCACATTGAAAGCATAAAATAAGAAAGTTTTATTTAAAGTTTAGCCACACTTAATAACCAAAAAAGTTTGATTAATACATAAGTGTGTTTTGTAAGACGATTGTGATCACTAATGATATTTTGAATTTTTTCAGAAATAAATTTTTACTTCTTGGAAAAATATGAATTCAGTTACATCAAGAAAAATTACAAATTTAAATATATATGGCATTGATATAAAACTAACAAAGAGTCAAATTTTGTCCCTATATCTGAAATGAATGTTTCATTGTTTACATCCGTAAATTTTGAGTGAATTTTGCGGATTTCAAAGAATCTCTTGTAATAAAAATTTAGATAATTTTTAAAAAAACTTGAAAAATCGAAAAATTTTCTTGAAATTTTTAAAAGAAAAGGTCAAATTCCTAATCATTAATGTATGTATAAATATTTATAATGAAAAAGTAATGTATTTATCCTGAAGTATTCAATAAAATTTGTCTCATAAAGATATATAATTTAATTCACAAAATAAGAAAGTTATCTTTCTGGTTCAGCTAGATTTAATAACTAAAAAAAGCTTGATTAAAGAGATTTGTAAAGAGATTGTGATGACCAGTGATATCGGAAATATCTTGAATTTCTTCAGAAATAAATTCATTCCTCCTTCATGGAAAAAAAAAAATGAATTCAATAATCTTAATATAAATTTCAATTTAAAATATATATGGAATTGATATAAAAATAAAAAAGTCCAATTTTTTCCCTACATCTGAACTGAAAATTTCATTGTTTACATCCGTAAATTATGTGCGGATTTTAGAGATTTCTGGACTTTAGGATTGCGGATTTGAGGTAGTCTACTGTATTTTTCAGTATGCTAAATTGTTTTTCTCTGATTGGAGACATTAGAAATTTTTTTTTAAATAATGCACAATTTAAATTATGCGTAACCAAAAATGGACCTTTTTTCTTTTGTCTTGCATTTTAATAAACCTAATGAAGGAATATTGGAAATAAGTGAGTATTTTGCAATATCTTTGAGTATTTCACTTTATCTTATTGACACATTATTGGATGGTTTTATGAAAAAAATAATGATCCATTAAAGGAAAATTTCAAGTTTTGGCATTAGGGGGAAGAATTTAATTAAAAAGGCAAGTACAAGATATTTTTCCTAAATTTTGAAACATTTTTATGTGTATTTTCTGATTTGTGCATTTTTTTTAAATAAACTCTAAAAATTGAAAAATTACTACTAAGCAGGTAAACAAATTTATGTACAATCTATTGTTTATGCTCAAAATTTTAATCGCTACAAGTTAATTCAGTAGAGGACCTGTTACCCGGAATCATTGGGACACAGGGCTTTTAGGATTTTGGAATTTTCTGGATTTCGGGTCCCGTTGAATTTCACAACTCCCCCCCCCCCTCTAGGAAATTCGTAATTTTTCAAAAGTATAAAAATGACAAAATTAAAACAATCTCTTGTAGAATATGAATAAAACTTATGTCTTGAATGTTTTACAATCAAACAATGAAAAAATAATGAAATGGGTAACTAACATTCACTCTACAAGCTCTATCTTTTTTTTTTCTTTTTTACAACTACGTTGTAATTCACATTAAAAAAATTGATAGATCATTTTTATGAAATTTTATTTTTTTCAAAGTAATTTCGCTTGCTGACCATGCAAGAAATCTTTTACCATGATTGTTTTTAACTATTTTCATGACTCATCGTGGAATATAATTATTACAATAATATATACAAGACTAATAATAATATTTGTACAATACATTATAATGTCGCTAATAATAGTCGCTTATAATATTGTAATAATAATAGTTATTCTGCTGATGTCTAATTATAGTGGCAATAAGTATATAACCACTATAATTGGACTATAATAATTAGACAGTCAAAGTTCTATAATTCGCACAAGTTGGGGCCAAAGGTTGTGTGGATTATGGAATATTGTGGATTATAGAGTATTGATAGAGTATATGGTCATTTTATTAACCCTAGATAGAATTTTATCTTTATAGTCAATATAATATGAAAAGATAAATATGATATCTAATAATTAATTTAAAATGCTATTTCAAAAAATGCCTTTTTAAAGTTATTTTATTAAAAAATTTATATATATGTGCATTTAAATAAAAATAATTACATATACATATTACATATGTTAAGTAGTACAGTTTGTTATTTACTGTTAATAAAATAAAAGGGTTATATTTTAAAAAGTAAATATTCTATTATGATTTTTTTTTCTATTTTTTTATTTTTTTGTTTTAAAAAATTATTTTTGGATCTCAAATTTGTAAATTTTCTTAACTGTTTATTTCACTGTTTTCATTCGTAAAATAACGCGAATTATAGAAAATTGTGGATTATGGGTGTGCAGATTATAGAACCTTGACTGTATAATCACCTTATAGTATTACTGCTATAATTATAATTGAGGACCTCAGAAGCCAAGGGGTATAAGTGACAAAATTGAAAAAATTGAGTTAAGTGCACAGGGTATCTGGAAATATGCTTTTTTCATTTCGGGTAAAGAAGTATAGGTCATTTTCTGATTATTTGGGGAGTTATAGAGATAAACCACTTTTTTCGAAAAACAAACAATATTGATTAATTATACATTTAAAAAAAATTGTACTCTATTTTTTTAACAGTTATTGAAACGAGAGTTCAAAGATTAGAATGCAACAAGCAGATGTTTCCTATTTCAATTTAGTCAATTGTTATTGATGTTCCAATTTAACATCAATTATCTTTAAACTCAATTTACTCCAAATCGACATTTTGTCACTTGTACCCCTTGGCTTCTGGGCTCCTCAGTTATAATGCAATAATATTATAGTAGTTGTATAATATAATAATAATAGTCAGTAATATTACTAATTAATATTACTGATGTCTAATTATAGCAGTAATATGTATATTACCGCTATTGAAACCGTGAGTAAACACTGTTCTGGAATGCCTGAGAAGGGAGGGCGGATACAAGAAAATAAACTGAAATCTCCTGTTATATGTGTAATCAAATAATACAATGGCATAGTCATAATATTTTCTTAGAGGAGATGGAGGTGGGAATATCTGGTAATTTTTTAAAATGAATTCTATAGTAACTTAATTTTAAACTAAAATTTAACTAAGAGACAATTTTTGCCTAAATTCAGGAGCGGGAAGGATGGTCTGTTTACCCTCGCTACGAAAATAACTTATTTTAGAAGTTGCACATTGAAATAATGTACTGAAAAAAAAAATCTGTAATTTTTTTAAATCCCAGAATTTACAATATTTTAGTAAAAATTTAGAAAATTTTTGAATATATTTCTGTATTGAATTTATTATCATTGGTCTCTACAGTACTTGAGATTCCATTTTTGCTCTTAATTATATATATATATATATATATAAAGAGAGAGAGAAAGAGAGGAAATTGCTTATCAACAATAATATTTATTTAAAAAAATTATAAAGAATTTTGCTTTTATTATGTTATGAAAATTAAATTGTCTTGTAGCCTGTAGGGAAATCAGCAATGATAAGTAAATATTAACAACAGATGGCATTGTCCAAAAATCGTACGAGAAATAGAATATTTTCTGTATTCATGTATGTATTTACAGGAAAATATTTGATAAATATCGATTAATTAATGTGCCCACAATGCCATATTAATACTGACATGGTACAAAGGGATAAAACGCCTGTTTGTTTTTATAAAAAAAAATATTTGTATATTATTGTTTGTAGTTCTACTTTTTTATGTATCTTTCCATTTAGGGTTTTATATATACTATATATATTTAATTTTCGAAAGACTCAACTTGGTTTTTGTGGCATTTAAATATTATTTATAAAACAAAAAATAAAAAAAAATCATAAAAGTGTAATATTTATTGTAAAAAGGACGCTACTTAATACAATCAGGGCCCTCACTTGGGGGACGGGATGATGGGAAGCTTTCCCAAAACCATTTGCGAATGTTATTACAACTTGACAAATTTACAAATTTAATTGGCAGATTTGTTTAGCATTTTAATAAAAACTGCAATTGACTTTTTTATTTCTGATAGCCTTGACAAATGTTACAAATATAATTAGAATGTATTATTAAACATTTTACAAATAAAAACTATATTATATTTTTCTAATGTGTAACATGGTAGAAAAAAATAATAAAAATAGTTGGTAAATGCTGAAATTTGATTTGGCATTTTAAGCTCCTCTCCTTCCTCTCTTCCAAAAACAAAAAAAATCGTAGCAATGAACTGGTATACAATGGATGGTACAAACAGTGTTGCAGTCATAACAAAACCACAGTGTATAAAATTGAACGCATTACACCTTATATGCTAAAGCGTTATTTGAGAAACAAAGAGTATGCAGGGCTTCTTACAAAAATCCAGAAGGTATACAGCATATACCTGTGTATACCCACCAGTACACCCCTTGGTATGAATCTAGCATGATGGATTCTAATTTTCTGAACATGTAACATATGTTTAGATATATTCATATTTATTGTTATGTTTTTTCAATGTATGCCAGTGGCGCAGCCAGAATTCCGCTCTGGGGGGGGGGGGGGGTAGAGTTGCTTCAGGGGTGATTCTGGTTAAAAAAATTTTTTGGAAATCGGCGGGAAGGGGGTCCGCGAGTTCCGCCCCCCCGCGAGGGGGGTTTATCCGTGATCTTCAGACGAAATGGGCGTTTTCCTGCGACCTTCAGACGAAATCAACGATCTGTTTTTGATATTTTAGCAAAATCGGCGGTTTTTCCGCGATCTTTTGACGAAATCGGCTTTTCCCGCGATCTTTTGACGAAATCGGCATTTTCCGCGACCTCTAAACGAAATCAGCAGTTTATCTGCGATTTTAGCAAAATCGGTGATTTATTGCGATCTTTTGTCGAAATCGGCGGTTTTTATGAAATCGCCGTTTTTTCGACGATCTTTAGACAAATTTTGCAATTTTACGTGATCTTTTCTTGAAAACGGCGCTTTATCCTCCCGGTTTTTCGATGAAATCGGCGTTTTTTCCGTGATCTTTTAATGAAAGCGGTCTTTTCTTTCAATGATCTTTTGACAAAATATTTTTAATCGATCTTTTATCGAAAACGGCGTTTTTTCTTCGATTTTTTTACGAAATCGGCGTTTTTCCGCGGTCTTCAGACGAAATCAGCGTTTTATCTCCGATACTTGGTTAAATTGCCGTTTTCTCCGCTATCCGCACGGAAAATTCAGTTTTTCGGCGATCCTTTCACGAAGTTTTCATTTCTCCGTGATTTTTTTATCCGCTCTCAAAACCGTACCAGTTGGCAACTATGCGGAACTGATAACCCAATTTCAAATTTTCGGAAGAGATTGCCTTAAATTTTCGGACGAGAATCACCCCTGAATTGCTTATAGATAAAGAAAATCGCCATCTTTCTTTCTTTTTTTTTAATAAATAAATTAGTTAACGAGTTACAAGCGATTTTGATCGCATGGCAACCATTTTTTCTCCTTTTTGTTGCTACTACGACGTAAATTCGTTTCAAATCATCCACTGTGAGAATCGTCTTCTGAAAGATCTTATCAAAGAATGAAGAAAATTTCTCAGTTACATAGCTTTTTAATCATGATATCTACTTGCCTGAATCTAGGAAAAAATGTTATCGGAAAAAAGTGACAAACTACAAAAGCGGAAAAAAATGGCTCGGACAAAAAGTTACCGGAAAAAAGGGACAACATAAACATGTTACTGAAGAAAAAGTGACAAGGAATTGATTTTGGGGATTTATTTTTGATTTTGGAGATTTATTGGCAAAGTATGAAAGGGGGGGGGGGTCCGGGGTCGGCTCTTAATTTAAGTGAATGATTTTTTCATCTTGAATTAGATGTTTTGGTTCACTTTTTGGATATACGTTCAACGTTCATACTGAAAAGACGCTTTCTGATTAGTTTTGGGAACAGACGATTACCCCCTCCCCCGTCCGCCCTAAATAAGATGAATGGTTTTTTAAGCAGAATTGTACAACATGTGTCAAATTTTGGATATAGGTTCTTTCTGATAAGGTTTATATATACAGTAGAACCCCGATAATTCGGATTAACTGGGACCAGACCCAATGCGGATTATTGAAAATCCGGATTATCCGGAGAATAAGAAAAAAATGGAATAAAATAAAACATACTTACAGAAATCACCTTTATATTAAACTTACTGAATAATTACAGACAGTAAAAATGTTTACTTTGCTTAATTCTTCCGAAAAGATTTCAGTAAATTTTTTTTTTTAAAGTTAGACTACGACGATGAAACAAATTAATGTTATGGAAATTAGCCAATCGCTTCTCAAACTTGAAAAAAAAATGACCAAACCGATCCGGATTGTCCGGAGATACGGATTAACGGGGTCCGAATTTACGGGGTTCTACAGTATTGTGGTGTTGCGCCCTGAGTTTCTCTTTACTAAGTTGGTTTATTTGTTAGGTTCATCAATAACACATTTTTAATTCCTCAAGTCCTTTATTAGAACCATAGATCAATTATTAAAAAAATAAATAAAACGACATTACAACTACATAAGAGCCACACTCAAATATTACATTTCGCTTAGTACGTCTAAGTCGTCTTACATCAATGTATTTTCTTGTACATTACCAGCACATGTCTCTCTTCCTACTACCTTCCTTCTCTCTAGGTGCTCAATAATCCCAGTGTCCCCCTCAGCTCATTGCCACTAGACCAGTGGAATTATTTTCTAGGTATGTCCCTTGAGGTCAATAGCACCTATTCTTCTCAGCTTTTGAATGAAGATATTTTCACCCCTGCATACCTTTTCACAATAAGACTTCGCTATCTATCTTCTGCCACGATTAATGTTGTCAGTTAGTCGTCAGAGTATATGGTGCCTGAAGAATTTTGGGAGTTTAATGGTTAAGTATAGAGGATGCATGTTGGGATAACCTCTCTTAAATTAAATAAATGGCTTTTTACGCAGAATTATCCGATTTGCTTCAAATTTTGAATGTAGGCTCATTAAGATAAGGGGTATCCCTGGTTAGTTATGGGGTTCTTTTGCTAATAAAAAGGGGGCTGCGATTATTCCCCTCTTAAATTAGATAAATTGTTTTTTATACACAATTATCCGATGTATTTCAAATTTTGGCTGTAGTTTCTTTCTCACAAAGTGAATCCCTGAATAGTTTTAAGGGTTTGTTGCTTATGTATCCTCAATAGCTGTTTGAATTTAAAACTGTGAATTATGTTTCTGCATAGCATTTTTCAGTATTCTATAAACATCGTAACAAAGAAAAAAATATCCTGTTTTTCTTAAAATCGTTTTTTAATTTAAATCCGTTTATTTATTTAAGCGCTCAAACATGAAGATCTATCCAGAACTACTGGTTTTTAAACAATTTACTTTCTAATTACTAACATAAGCTAGTAGTAAAAAACTATTTTTATTACTACAAATTAATGAATTCACTAGTTCATTCGTTCGTGTCATACAGCATAGTTTGTACATTAAAATTTTCTAACATATATTTTTTAAATGTTTTATATCAATAGCGTAGCTATATTTTTTGGTGCCCGGGGCCAGCAAGAAATTTTGCGCCCCCACCCCAATATAAATATATAACAATTTCTCTCAATTTGGCGCCCCTATACCTCGGCGCCCGGGGCGGACGCCCCCCCCCTTAGCTACGCCACTGTTTTATATTATATTTTGTGTTGTGTAGTATGGGACATTAATTAGTAAAAATCCAGTTTTAAATGATAAATATTTGGCGTAAATTAAAATGACAATTACGACAAATAATTCAGTATATTACTTTTTTCACAAATAAAAAAAATAAATAAATAAACCAGTTTTTAGTGCAAAATGAATGGAAATTAATCATTATCAGAAAAAAGGTAAAATGTGTTATAATGTTTTCTGACATAATAGTTTTCAATCATTAAATTAATAAAAAGAATATTGCCCAGTTAAACTGATGGCATTGAGCTCACAGGCTACGCATACTAATTGTACATTATAGCCTTGTATTTTCGTTAATTCCGTTCGAAAAAAAATTAAGAAGGGGAAACAACTCTCCCCTTCCTCCTTTTTTATACTTAATCAATGAACCTGCTAAACTATCAAGTACATGCTTTATCATATTAAAAAATCTATATCCAAAATTCAGAGCAAATCGGATAATTCTCAATAAAAACCCATTTAGCATTTATATAATTTAAGAGGAGTTATTCCCCTCTTTTATGCTTAACCATTAAACTTCCAGAACTATTCAGAGATTTGAATGAAATCTGACAATTCTGATTGAAAAATCCATTTATACAAGTTAAGGGGAGGGGCATCAGAACCCCCGTTCCCCCTGTTTATACTTATTCAATGGACACCTAATAACAGCCACGGACTCGCATCATCAGAATGATCCTATATCTAAATTTTGAACGAAAACTGTTAATTCTACATGAAAATCCCGTTTATATCAATTAAGGGGAGGGGCATGAGCCCCCCGTTCTCCCTGTTTATACTTATTCAATGAACACCTAATGACAGACACGGTATCGCCTCATCAGAATGATCCTATATCTAAATTTTGAACGAAAACTGTTAATTTTGCATGAAAATCCCATTTATATCAATCAAAGAGAGGGGCATGAGCCCCCCGTTCCCCCTGTTTATACTTATTCAATGAACACCTAATAACAGACACGGTATCGCCTCATCAGAATGATCCTATATCTAAATTTTGAACGAAAACTGTTAATTCTGCATGAAAATCCCGTTTATATCAATTAAGGGGAGGGGCATGAGCCCCCCGTTCCCCCTGTTTATACTTATTCAATGAACACCTAATAACAGACACGGTATCGCCTCATCAGAATGATCCTATATCTAAATTTTGAATGAAATCTGTTAATTTTGCATGAAAATCCCTTTTATATCATTTAAGGGGAGGGGCATGAGCCCTCCGTTCCCCCTGTTTATACTTATTCGATGAGCACCCAATAACAGTCACGTAATCGCCTCATCAGAATGATCCTATATCTAAATTTTGAACGAAAACTGTTAATTTTGCATGAAAATCCCGTTTATATCAATTAAGGGGAGGGGCATGAGCCCCCCGTTCCCCCCTGTTTATACTTATTCAATGAACACCTAATAAAAGACACGGTATCGCCTCATCAGAATGATCCTATATCTAAATTTTGAACGAAATCTGTTAATTTTGCATGAAAATCCCTTTTATATCATTTAAGGGGAGGGGCATGAGCCCCCCGTTCCCCCTGTTTATACTTATTCGATGAGCACCTAATAACAGTCACGGAATCGCCTCATCAGAATGATCCTATATCTAAATTTTGAACGAAAACTGTTAATTCTGCATGAAAATCTCGTTTATATCAATTAAGGGGAGGGGCATGAGCCCCCCGTTCCCCCCCTTATACATATCGAATGAACTCCAAAAACTAATCAGGGAAGCGCCTTATCAGGATATACCTATATACAAAATTTCAAGTGGATCCGATATTTTTATCATGAGTTATCGCGTTACGCACGAACGCACGTACGAACGTACATACAGAACGGACGGGCACATAAGCTCTCAGGCTATGACAGCCTGTGAGCTAAAAAATTAAGAAATTGTTTTTATTTGTTATTTGCGTTCAGTTGCATTGAACTCGTTTTTTTATGTTACTTGAGTATTTTTGCGGCAAACCTTTACCGGGAAATCCCCTGATCGACAAATTTCCTAAAAGACTAGCCGCCCGCGATATCTACCGGACATCCCTCTCCGTCGAGTGGGGAAAGCAAGCTTCTTTCCCCGAAAAGGTTTCCTGAATGGACTGCTGCATCCTTCCCTATTTTAACTATATTCATTAGCTTATACGCCTTACCATAATGAAACTACATCTAAAATTTGAAGCAAATCAGAGAATTCTGCGTAAAAAGCCATTTATGTAATTTAAGTGGGGTTATCCCCAGTTTCCCCCTCTATATTTAGTCATTAAGCCCTTAAAATTATTTAGGGATCCATTTTATGAGAAAAAACCTACATCAAAAATTTGAAATACATCAGATAATTATGCATAAACAATTTATCTAATTTAAGGGGGGGGATAATCGTTCGTTTCCCTATTTATACTTAGCAGAAGAACCTCATAACTAATCCGGGATACACCTTATCATAAAGAACCTACATCCAAAATTTGAATAGTAATTCTTTAAATCGGATAATTCTGCATAAAAAGCTATTTATTTAATTTAAAGGAGGGGGGGTTATCCTCTGTTTTTGTCTTTATACTTAGCCATTAAATCCTTAAAACTATTCAGGGATTCATCTATTCAGAGAGAAACTATGTTTAAAATTTGAAATACATCAGATAATTCTGCATAAAAACCGATTTATCTAATTTGAGGGGGAAATAATTGCTTGTCCCCCCTTTATAATAAAGAAAAGAACCCCATAACTAATCAGATATACGTTTTATCATAATGAACCTATGTCCAAAATTCGAAGCAAATCGGATAATTCTGCGTAAAAAGCCATTTATTTAATTTAAGAGGGATTATCTCCCATCCCCCTCCCCTTTATACTTAGTCATTAAACTCTTAAAACTATTCAGGGATTCACTTTATCAGAAAGAATCTATATCTTAAATTTGAAATACATCGGATAATTTCGATCCAATCTTAAAAACCGATCTGTCTAATTTGTGGGGGGGGGGAGTAATTGACCATCCTCCCTTTATAAGAAGCAAAAGAACTCTATAACTAATCAGAGATATGTCTTATCATAATGATCTTATGTCCGAAATTCCAACCGAATCGGGTAAATCTGCGTAAAAAATCTATTAATTTAATTTGAGAAATTATGGATGGGGGGGGGGGTATCATATGTCCAAAAACTGAACCAAAACAGTTAATTCAGCACGAAAAACTCATTTACTTAAATTAAGATCCTCCTTCTGATAACCAGTAAATACTTAACCAATGAATCCTCAAAATCAATAATGAATTCCCAAAATCAATTGCTTGTCCCTTTTTTTTTCGATAACTTATTTTCCGCTTTTGTAGTTTATATAACTTTTTTTCCGATAACTGTTTTTCCGGTAACTTTTTTTCGTTTATCCACTTGCCTATTTCGGGTGTTTTTTAAATAAGAATTAATATTAATTAAAAAAATTGTCTGAAAATAGTCCCTTTAAAATAGTAGTAAGTAGAAAGTAGTTAGAAATTTGGTACCCCCTAAATTTCTGCTCCGGGCGTGACCGCCCTCTCCCCCCCTCCTTTCGCACGGTGCTTTAATCTTTCCAGAGGCATAAATATAAACGATATATATACTTTCCAAACATACTTGGATTTTAAGAATGCTTGAAGGAATTAGAAAGATTTTAAAAAATGATCTCTTATACCCATCTTTTTCATAATTTTTTTTCTGAATAGGATTTAATATCCATAATGAAACGCACAATAAAGGAAACCTTAGCATTACAGCAACTAACAACAGAATGTTTGTGAAATTAAGCCTATCCTTCAAAGCATGCGTTTTTGTTTTTTCCTGGAATTGGAGTGTCCAGTCCCGTTTCCAAAAAAAGAGCAAGAAACAGATGTAACTAATTAAGACCCCCCAATGGTGCAGTATCGAAAAACCTGAGACGGCATTGGCAGTGACAGGAAATGACCATTCCTTTTAGCCTTCGGCTGATTTCCAATAGTATAAATGAATGCCGGCCTTTTCCGAAATGAGTGACCAGTTTTCGATACTGATACCGTTACCATGTACTTTCTCCATTTTTAAAAGAAAATGCATTACTGCCGCTTAAACTAGTCAAATTTTGACATAAAATTTGATTCAATAAAGCAGCAGATTTCGAGAACAAAACAAATAAAATTCTAACTTTAGTTTTGTTTTTTATGAATCGATTCATACAAATGGAAATTTCTGTATTTTTGTGATGGCTCTGGGGGGGGGGTTAACCCCAACCCCCCCCCCCCCCCACGCTGCGCCACTGTATATGCAGAATATCGGGCATTTCATTTTGTAATTTCTTTTTTGCTATTTGCATTTTCTCCTTTTTTTTGTCAGGGGTGTAGTTTAGGGTGTATGCCATATACCTCTAGATTTTTTAAGAAGCTTCATATACCCTCTGTTTCTGAACTAAATCATTGGTGTATATACTGTATCCATGAATGTTCCTAACTTTAGCATATATACTCTGCATATAATGTACATATCCTGATTTTTTCCAAGTGCAACACTAGTTTGTGTCATCACAACAGAAAGAGCACCCTAAATATTTATACGATAGACTCCCTCAAATCCGCACAGCTAGGGACCAGAGGTTGTGTGGATTTCAGAATTTTGCGTATTTCTGGTCATTGGTTTGTTTACATTATCTAAACCGTAACTTGAATGTAATTAATAATGCAATTGACATTATAATAAATGCTTTCAATATAATAAAATATGTAATGAAATAAGTAATAAGGTAAAATAATAAAAATTTATACCGTAATTTCTGGAAGAAAAGCCGCAGGTGAAATTTCCGCGGTAATCGCGGGTGACGTGTTAAACAGAAACACATTAATAAGCTTATTAAGAAATCATAAAAATGAAATTATTAATCAGAAATTAATAAATTAAATACAAAATTAATAGTATTAATTAAATACCGTATTTTCGGGAATTAGCGCCGCGACGCATACGAGTTTAAAAGTAAAAATATGTTTAGTGCGGCGCGGCGGATACGGTGATTTTTTTTTTCTAATAGTACCGTAAAGTACCGTTAAACCGCCCCCCCCAAACGTGACGAAAAATCGTAAAATTAGAGGGGAGCGCTTACACGAGATTTTTCCACGATAGTTTCACAAAATTTGCAGGAATGAATCATGATGAAATGAATGAATCGTGAATCTTTGAATGATTCATGAATTTTGATACTTGAAGCAATACTTCAAAAAGTTTGGTTTAAAAAAAAAAAAGCAAATCCTGTCGAAAAAACGCAGAAAAAGGGAGAAATTTGTAAAAAAAAAGCCAAAAAAGCATGAAATCAATTAAAAAATCTCGAAAAACGCACATTTCATCAAAGATTCATGATTCATTTGTTTCATCATGATTCATATCATTCTCCATCGCCTTCTAGAATGGGGAGGGAGGGCGTTTTCTCGGGATTTTAGTAAAATTTCAAATTTTTTCTAAAGTGGGGAGGGTGTTTGATCGGGAAGGGCGGATTAACGGGATTTTACGGTAATATATATTAAAGAGGTGATTCTGTTCCAAAAATTGTGTAAAGGCAGTCATTAATAAAAAAATTTGAAATGTAAAAAAATATCAGGAATCTCAACAACATGGTCCAGACTTTGTTACATTGTGTTTTCTTGGCTGGGTGAGGCAAACTTTTAGCATTTCAGGCAGGGTTAATGTATTTCGTTTGGCTGGATCTGAAAATTTCGGCTCATTCGCATGATTCAATATTCTATGTCCGAATCTTTGGAACAGGGGAAAAAAATCGGATTCAGAACAAATTTTCTGAAAGGCTATAAAAGAAGGGGAGGGGGAGAGAAGAGTGAAATTCATCCGAAAGTGCAATTTTCGTTTATTCGTAATCATATGCAAAGTTTGCGTAACTTTTTGTGGTCTATTAATGAAAATTGCCATTTCTTGACGAAATCGAAATTAATTTTTTTTTTGCGACCATTTGTCGGAATTCGCGATACATATTATGTCCGATATTTTGGAATTATAACCGATGTTTCTTTTTTTAATTTTCGGAAAAATTCAGAAAAATATCACGCTTGTTTGAAAAAAAAAATGCGCGTAAACGCCGCATCGCTTGAAATTTTAATTTAAAACACGTAAACGCCGCGACGTTTCTTCCGAAAATTACGGTTATATTTTTAAATTATTACAATATTAAAAGCAAAGGTCACATTAATAATCTCTTAACTAGACAAAAGCAAAGGTCACATTAATAAATGTATGATTAAATATTTATTGTAAAGAGGAAGTCTATTTTTCCTTAGTTATTCAATGAAACGTGCTTCATAAAGATACATTACTAATTCACATCAAAATCATAAAATAAGGAAGTTTCATTTCAGGTTTAAACAGGCTTAAATGACCAAAAAAGCTTGATTAAAGCATAAATACAACCCTTGGCAAAAAGTTTCCGATCACCGTTATCAACTTTATGAGTTTTGTATTTCGAAGCATATACTTTGCGATTCAGGAGCATAGGAGCATTTTACAATATACCAAATAAAAGAAGGCGTGTTAAAATATAAATATAATGTGAATTTAATGTAACAATCCTATAATTTATAATTATATTGCGGGCAAAAATGTTTCGGCGTGAGGAAAAAATATTCGATCAAGACGGAAGTTGGAAATTCGCGTTTGTAACAAAATGATCGCCCTCTAGTGACCTAAAGGGGAACTACAACAACCCTGCTTCTTTCATCGCTTCAGCATTGATTACCGTGTGTAAGATACCATTTGGGATACTAAATTTTTAATAAACATAAATAAACGTACCAAAAAACGATAATATATCTTACTGTGTGCTTCAGTACAACTCTAGAGAATTAGAAAATCACGAACTAAGCTTTTATTTGTTCGCAAATTGAAAAAAACAAAATATTTGTTGCCTCTGCAAACAGCAACAAATTTTTGGTCAGCAAAAATTCCGATTTTTCGTCGCGTATCACAGTTTGTTACAATTTACTAATAATCTATATCAGATTATTAAAAAAACATAAATTATTATTATTATTATTATTGCGATGTGAAAACATATTAAAATAAAATATCAACATAACTTGCAAAGTTTTTGGGGATTAAATAAACAAAACGAAAAAAAAAAAAAACTATTAAAAAATTCTTTGACAGCTTAATTTTTAAACCAATTAAGTACAATAAATTTCTAAAAAGTAAGATTTTACCAGGTTTAAAAAGTATTTCATTTAAAAGTTTAATATAAAGGTCATCTTCATAAAAATTTTCTTTGAATAATCAAAATATTTAAAGCTCTTTTTTTTATAAAATAAGCACAACAGATAATTTTCTTTTCTAGATTAAAAAAATATAAATAAAAAATAAAATATTCTTATTTGTCTGTTACAAATAGATACATAACAAATAGGGTGTAAAAGAGAATTTAAAATATGATAATATTTGATAAATTTACAGTTATAGTAAAGGAATATAGGACAAAAGAGGGGAAAAAAAAGCTTAATTAGTATTAAAATATTTAGCAAGAACTACTTTGATAAAAGTAAATAAAATATTTTCGATATTTAAACAAGCACTTATATATAAAAAAATCAATAAAAAATGGAAAGGTTTTTTTTTTTTTTTTTTTTTTTTTTTTTTTTTTGGAAGAACTAAATATTAATCAAGGTTAAGTATGTCATATTTTTCATAAAACCAACTTATAGATAAATTAAAAAATTTTCAGAAACAATACGAACTAGAAATTGAAACATAATAATGCACTTAACATGGAAACTAATATAACAATAATAATTTATATTTCTTGTATTAATTCAGATACACCTGCATAGGCTTAGAATTATAAAGATGCACTAATTTTACAATTATAAGTGCAAGAACTGCTATGGCATTTCTTTTATTTGTTATATTCTATGAATTCTATTTTCTATTAATTGAATGTTTATACACTGCGTTGAATTCAGATGAAGCATTAATTGCCCCCCCCCGGAAGATTTTAGTTTTTGTGTTCCAATGGTCGAAAAGTATAATTCCGCCCCCTCCCCCCAGAGTTATAGAAATCTCTTCAAAAGAAAAATGTCCGAATCCAATACTGCTTAAGTTGCATTAAATTAAATAATAAAATTATATTTATTGTTTTTATATTTATTTTGTTACTATCCATAATTTTATTAAGGATAAAAATAATCTTCAATATATTTTAATTATCGATTTGGGCATTTTAAAAATCTACAATTTTGACAGCCTTTCATTGCCTTAACATAGAAAAGCAATCATAAAAATTCATTCTTAATTTTTAAAAAGTGGTTATTTTTTACACCCTACATCACAAACATAAAACAAAAAATCTTATTGCTGTAGAATTAAGTGACAATAGATGCTTAATGTGACATAATGTTAATATTGTGAAAAAAAAATGTATTCAAATACTAAAACAAGTTAACAAAATCTTATTCAAATTAATCTCCTTACACCATTAAATTTCTAGTTTACTCAACACCATGCATAATAGATAACTGTATGACCTTATACTGCATTAAATTTTTTGGAAATGCATTGAAAAGTATTATCTGATTATAAAACATTCCTTTAAAATTAAATATAATATTTTAAAAAATATATACAAAGTAAATTGAAATGATACAGACGATGTATGAAATAAATACAACAGCACTCACCTGTAACAATATAAGAAAACTCAAATACAGCGATTTCACGTTTTACTTTTATCAATTGGACTATTCAGCATATTTTATTCATTTTCCTTATTAAATAACGTACAGCTTATAGTGTACGGACTTTCTTTAATTACACTTGATCGAATGCATGCAGCTTCAATCTGCATGTCGTTTTCTCATTTACGTGTATCTTGTACTTGATTTGAAGCGAAAATTTAGACCGCTTCAGTCAAACATATACCTCGCTTATAACTCTCCATGAACTTTAAAATTTGTACTAAAGTAAACAGATTTCTCATTAAAGGACTTAAAAAAAAATCCACAAGCAACACACGAGGCAAGCACAAGCAGAAGCCGGCGGTGAAAACCGCGTGTACGTGGAACTGTTTACAAACAATAGCAGTGAGAAAAGCGCCACCTTTCTTTCATTACAAACGCGAATTAGCAATCGATCACTGAGAAAACAAGTTTGGAATTTGCATATTGAAGACACATTAGATTGCCTGCGCATGCGTACCATATCTGAATCCTATTTGAAAGAAGAAATCTTCCAGTTGCGAGATCAAAAGCAGCTCTGAAGTGCTGGAAAATGACTCGTGTGAAAAACCTGTCTCGCGATTTAAAAATCCGCATGATTTAATTATTGGAAGAAGGAAATTCACAATGAAAAGTGGTTGCTTTATTAAATTGTGCTCAAAGTACGGTATGCGATACTTGGAAAAAAATATCAGTTGAGTAACAGCGTGGAAAATTTACCTCGAAGTGTATGACCACGAATGTCAATATCTAGGAAGGAAAAGAAAACTTGTGGAAATAACGAAAAGAAAGCGGTGAGCAATATCGATACAACTCAATTCCGAATAGTCTAAGTATAACGCAATGGTATGGGACCACACTGTGCGCAATCGTCTAAATGTAGCAAGATTTAAATCCTGTAAAGTTAAAACAAAACCTTACTTGACAAAGAAGCACAGAAAAGAGCGCCTGCAGTGGTGTAAAAAACATGTGCACTGGCCATATAATAAATGAAATAAAGTTATTTTTACCAACGAATCTCGCATATCTCTCGGTAAAAGTGATGACTGTGAAACATTTGTTTGGAGGAGAGTTGATGAAAAGATTAATGGTAAGTGTGTCAATACGAAGACTAAATTTTTACCTGCATTTGCAATTTGGAGTTTTATTACATCACAAGGCGTCGGCAAGTTGTGTATTGTGTTAGATACAGTAATTTTCGAAGTTTACATTGACATTTTAGAGGATTTTTTTATTCCCAGCATCAATCATCGGTTCGGGTATCAAAATGAATTCTTATTTCAAGATGACAACGCAGTTCCTTGTCGCATCAAATAAGTGAAGAAATTACTACAAAATGTTGGTAATAATCCAATTAAAATCATGACTTGGCCACCCAATAGTCCGGATCTTAATCCCATTGAAAATCCGTAGAATATATTAAAAACAAAAACCGATTTTTGAAAGATTACAGATGTCATACAACTACGTAAATCTAAAAGAGAATATTGGTGTAAAAATCGCCTCCAATGAGTATAAAAAACTTATTGACTCCTCTACAAGACGAATTTCGGGTGTCATCCGAGCTAAAAGTGGATTTACTAAATATTGAGTATAGTGATCGGTTATTTTTTTCTAAATCAAAGCGTGATTGAATAGTTTTTTCTTTGGTGTTTAAATTTCAATCACCATTATTGTCTGAGCGAAGCGAAGTCTTTATACTCAGAGATACGTAACGATATTAAAAGTCAAAAAAATTCTTTCGTCAAGCAAATCTCAAAAAGTACTTGTCGGATTTTGATTCTGTTTGTACCAATAGGTACCTATGAAGGTAATCTGGTGAATGCACTACATACGAAAAATTAGTTCCAAATAGTTTAAAAGTTATATTTAAAAAACTGATAAAAAAGCACAATTTATTTGCATACGTCACAGAAATTTGGTGTGCGTGATTTTCACCAGCTGGATATTTTCGTAGATAACCGAATCAGAACATGGAGTAAATAGTAATCATTAACGCACTCAAAAATATTGAATGCAATAAAACATTTTAAAATTTAATCATGCAGGAAAATAAAACTGTTATTTTTTTATATTAAAAAAATGTCATAAAAACTTTGATTTTGAGATTTTGTGATAATCTCTTAATAGCATTTTTTGATCGGTAAAAGAATGTTTTATATATTTCGCGTGTGAAAATTAGAAACAACTTATATTTTGTTTGTGTGTGGAAGTCAATTCTGGTCACTAATTTTTCGGCACGGATACCACAAGCGCATCAGATTTGGCGCAATTTTTTTCAAAGCCCATTTGGCAAAAACTCCGTTTTCAAATAACGCTTACATACACATTTTTAAATAATTTTCTATTTTCAAAAAGAACTTACAGTAAATAAAATAATAATAATAATTAATAACTATAAAAAGAAATATTTTATATAATTAAAAAAAGGAAATGAAAGTAAATAAACATTTTATGAGTAAATAAACAAATAATAAATATATAAAGCCGGGTTACCATCTGAGGTAAAATAATGCCATTTTGACGCCAATTATGTACCCTGGTGCATATGTGACATCTTTTCCCATTTTTCATCCATTTCCTGTTGGCATACAGCTTTGAAATTCGGAATGTGTATGCATACCTGGGAGCAATACTGGAATTAGACATTGATTTTTTTTTTTTAATTCGATCCAAAAAGGTGCAACGGGGGCTATTTTTTAAAGATTTATACTGCATAAAGGAGCCACTTACCTATTTTTATATACAAGAAGAAGTAAGTGGTATGTAAAAACAATTATAGTATACATAAATAAAATACTTGAGATAATATACGAGAGATATAAGCACCGGGATTGGCGAGATATTTTATGCCAATTAGGCGAAAACATCGTTTTGATTACCAGATGCATATAGCATGCTATAATAACACATTATTTATTTATTTCAAAATGAAAAAAAGGAATAAACGAAACATTTTCTGTTATTAAAAAAAAGAAATAACAATCAATAAATGATAATATTTTTAGAACAAACAATTTATTATAATATTTATATGATAACCAGCATGTTAGGCAACTGAACGCCATTTTGGCACCAATTAGGTACCTCGGTGTGTATAGGGCATATATGTGCCATATGTATTTGTAAAACTGAGCATGAACGTTTACCAAATGTGTTTTCATAGTCGCTTATATCGTTTTGCAACATAGCGCACCTTTCGAAGCCAAAATTGCACAAAAGAAAAAAAATCAATATTTGCAGTAATTTTATTATTATTATTATTATTATTATTATTATTATTATTATTATTATTATTATTATTATTATTATTATTATTTTATTTTATGTAATGCACATTTTGTAATCAGTAGGCTCGATAAACAGACCTCGTTTTTTTTGCTTTCAAAGATGATATTTCATACGACGTCTTTTTTGGATTCGTCGTTTTTCCATATTTGATAGTATGCGTCTACTCGTTTTGTAACTTTTTTTGTAACTTTCTTCTTTATTAACAGCGACATTTGGATTTCCTATTTAAATAAAAATTCTTCTCAATACAAAGAATTTTGTTAAAAATAAATAAATAAATGAAATGCGGACATCTATTGCTCAAAGCACAAAATTTTTCCTATTGAGTTAATAAAAATCAGTAAAAACATAATTTTTATGATAATAAAAAGGTGACTTATGTAATAACAGAGTCACATATTATGTACGTTATGGATTAAGTATGAATATTTCTCCACCATTTATAAATAATAATAATAATAAAATAAAATGCGGACAGACCAAAGTCTATATTTGACTGAAAACAATAACCATTTTCTGAATGCTTTAAAAAAATGGCCAATGGAAAGTGATATTTCAAAAGTATTATGAAATTAGTTAAAAACCATTTATTTTAAATGAATAAAAGATTTATATTTTTAATGAAATAAATGGGATTTGAAAAATTATTGGAAATTTATCACCATAGATGTATCAATATTACAATCAGTACTTTGTATGCAAAATGAAACAATTAGCAATACTTTTCGAACCCGAAAAATGGTCGTTGCTTTTTTTAAGGTTAAAAAGGAGGTTACGAAATATTCCTATACAGAGATGCCAAGCCCCCGCTTATTGCACAGCAGAATTTTCTTATAGGAAAAGTTATTTTTTTAATCCGCAGAATGTTCCTATTTAATAAAAGATTTTCTGTATTAAAATACCGGTATCCAAAATGCCGGAGACTTGGCAGCTCTGCCTATAACATTTTAATTAATCACGGTACTTTTTTTAATCTGATTCAAATTTAGTGAAGACAACGTTTTTTGGACAAAAGCAGCTTTTTTCCACATGTGTAACTACGATACAATTCCTTGATGCTGAAATAAAAAGTTTTGACTTATGCTATTATTGCTTCCTCTTATTTATTTATTTGAATTTTAAATAAGATGACTCAAAATCGTGTTTTTTAAATGTACGGAAAAAATGCATTTCGAGAGAGGGTGAAAAGAACAATATTTGGCGATTTATTACCTGCGTTTGACTAAGTTTCTTACTACCTTGTATTTAATACTCTTCACAATACTTCGCTGTTATATGGACTTAGGCGCGTTTATAAAAAGTTTGACGTAGTTCGGGCTTAAGAAAGTGAGTATTTTACTGAATAATACTAATAAATGAAAAATGAATACTAAGAAATACTAATAAAAGAAAAATGAAGCGTTATATTGATCTATGTATATTTAAAAATGCATCTGCTAGCAGTATTTAGATAATTTATGTGTATATAATAGGAGATAAATTGCTTTTGATTCTGTATTTCTATGCTTTAATGCATTAACGTTTATGTGTTTTTCGTTATCATTGAGAGTACCTAGCCGATTTAAAAAATAATGTGGGCAAAAAATGTTGGTAACTATCTTTGCTACAAAATATACTATATTTTGCGTAGGAACAATAATCACCATCAATGCACGAGCAAAAAAAGTTCTAAAATTGAGAATTCTTTGATGTCAATATCACTAAAAATTTAAATTTTTTTTTTTTTTTTTTTTTTTTTTTTTTTTGGTGGCAATTTTTAGGATATAATATTCTCGTTATGAACGATTTCTAAAACATTCGACAATTTAATTTCACAAATTAAACATTTTTTTTTCTAGAAAAAGTTTTAAACCCAATTTATTGAGAATATTGCAATTCCTAGGATACTGTTGGGGTCAGAAATTATAACTTTGGCATCACAGTAACTTATAAGACACAGGAACTTACATTTCATTATAGTAAGTGCTCGTTTAGGACAAATTTTTAAAAAAGGATTCCTTAACTCTTATCGACAACCTCATTGCATCCGTGGAAAACAGATATTCAACATTATAAACTATTCGGACGGATTTCACACCGTATAAAATACACTCCATTCTCTTCAAACATAATAGTTTATGTTATAGTTTCTCAAATCGGTGCGAAGCTTCTGTTTATGCTCATGACATCATTTCAAAGAGTTATATTTCCAATATAGGAAAATTTGGTGTTTTATTTTCTATATTACTTTTAACATTTTGCATATTTCCAATTTTATATCCATGCATGGTTTGCTTTTCTTTTATAAAAATAGTATATGCAACTTTATATATAAGATTTTGTAATTCTATGATTCAATATATGCTTATTTTCACCATATTTTATCGCAATGAATGACCAATTAAAGGTAACATCTCATTTTCTTTACTTATCGCAAGTTATTAAATAAATGTTTATTCTCAGCAATATCGCTCAGACTAATCCCTCTGAGGGAAGTCCTAGTTATGTTTATAAATTGATGTATAATGATTTTTCTTTATTGCATAATCTTGTTCATGATATAGACTACAAATTTGTTACCTTCAATAATCGTTTAATTTTGATGCAGTAAAAATAAATAATGCTTTCTTATAAAAAATGGTAGTGTTGGGGTAATGATCGGAAACTTTGTGCCAAGGGTTGTATACTTGATAATAAGATTGTGATTACCAGTAATATCAGCAATATCTGCATTTTTTTCAAAAGTAAATGAATTCTTCCTTCATGAAAAAACATGAATTCAATAATATTGACAAAAATTAAAAAATATATATAGAATTGATATAAAACTAAAATAGTCAAACTTTGTACCTATATCTGAACTAAGAGTTTCATTGTTTACATATGTAAATTATGTGTGGATTTTAGATTTGTGGATTTGAGAGCGTCTACTGTACTGTTTATTTTCTTTGATACAGGATGTAACTCATAACATGATTAAAATACCTCGGAAGTAGTTTTACCCTATACCGTTATGTAATGGAATTCTTTTGTGCGGCCCTGTAAATGAATAACAAACAATTTTTGCACAACATATCGTAACAGAATGTGTATGCGTTTAATATCAATTTCATTCTAGTTAAAAGGCTGTTAACTATTCAAATGTATTTGAAACATTTGTTTCCCATTGGCTGTAATGTGGAAAACTTTTGGAAAAACACCTAGACTTTTGAGCAGGGAAAAAAATTGACTGTCTCTGGCATTAAACTATAGATTCGATTTCCATAAAATTTGAAATTACTCAACAAAATTTTACAATAATTGTGTATTTAAAATTTCAAAGCATTCGGTTTGATAGTTTTTTTTTCTGTTATATGCAGACGGACAGACAGATGGACTCCAAAGATGCATAAGTCTATATATCGATGCTTCTTATGTGTACACATTAATTTTAAGAAGTCCAGATGTAATTAGAACAAATCTAGGAGCATTTATATTAATTTGATGAGTGTTTTTTAGTATTATCTCCAGGCGACATCAGGTCTGAGGAGGTTATATAATTACGAACGTACCTGAAAAGTGAGAAAATTAGACAGTTTTCAACCCCGCAGTGTCAGTGATGTGCCTCATCAGAGTTCTGGGGTGAATTTGCCTGCCATAGAAAATGAAGAAAAAAAGAGACACGGGTATATTTCAGATTTCCCAGTTCTTTACCGAGGACAAAAACTATTTTCCATATAGTTAAAAAATTGTAATTTAACAAATTACAACTATTATTTGGAAAATTATATTTTCAAAGTCTAAAATTTTAGACATAAATAAATTCTACATTTATAAAAATAATAATATACATCTTTTTTATGATGATCAAAACGTGGTTTACGTAATAACAGAGTCCTATATTACGTATGCCGTGGATTAAAAATTAATATTCTTGCACCAATCATATACAAATTTTAATTGAAATTTTAGTTTTGCAATTTTCGGCACTGCAAATTTTTAAACGTCTAAACATCACACATTTTCAATTTTTACGCCGTCGTATAGAGAAAAAAATGCAATTTGTTTGAAAGGTGTATCTTAATTCATTTTTAAGTTATTAATTTTTTTGTAGTTTTTTGATAATTTTTCGTCATTGTGGCAACAGAAGATTTTCATTTCTGGACATTTAACTTGAACCAATCAGAAAACGAATAAAATAAAAAACAGAAGTATTTCATTTTTGGAAATTAAACACGGACCAATAAGAAAGCGAGTAAAATAAAAAATGTTGCGGAATTCAGACTATAAAAAGATTCAGATATACTTCAGATTTCCCAGTTCTTTACCGAGGACAACAACTATTTTCCAAATAGTTAATAAATGGGTAAAGGAATCACAGTCCATTTCCG
The DNA here is from genome assembly GCA_964019185.1 of Maratus speculifer. Lineage (NCBI taxonomy): Eukaryota > Metazoa > Arthropoda > Arachnida > Araneae > Salticidae > Maratus > Maratus speculifer. The sequence goes on along the minus strand of CAXHSM010000423.1, from coordinate 154,861 downwards.
TGAAACTTCAGTTAACCTTGAAGGGGACCTTCCGCAATTCTGAATAATGCAATGTAACCAGTGAAGTATTCAGGGGGTGGACTGATGGGGCTGCATCCATTTCCGAAATATCTAGAAAAGAAAATTTAATAACGAAAATTTATCAAAAAATATTGAAATCTGCTAAGATGGAATTTAAAAGAAACGAAAAAATACTCCGTTTTAGACAGGTTTTCATTTAAAAAGTTTTTTTTTTTTTTTTTGGAAAGAATATAAAATAAAAATTTCAGCCAATTTACCGACATACACAGTTTCTTTTTACATGCCGTAAAAGTTATATTAGTTAAGACGAAAATCTGCTTAAAACGAAAATCCATCCCCATGCAACTCCGTCTTAGCAGGTTTGGTTGTATAATGTATGCGTTACCTGCTAATATAAAAACCTTTTTAAAGCGAAAATTTTGATGTTTTTGTGACTTCCTCTAAAAAAAAAATTTATTGTATCTCAGCTCCCTCCGAAATGATGAGTTTAGAATTGAACTACTGAATATCGTCACCCTCCTTCGGACCCAAGCTTGATCATACCCTCAGGTTACATCAATGACACTGTGGTTGAAAACAGTCTTATTTTCTCGCTTTTTAGGTACGTTCGTATCTATATAAATACTTAGCGCCTATACTCGTCATGCAGTCCGTCTGTCTGCCCGCAGATAACAGAGCAAAAAGGATCCAACTGAATGTGCTGAAATTTTAAATACATAACTATGGCAAAATTTTGTCGCGTCTTTTCAAATTGTATGAAAATTGGATGTATAGTTCAATGACAGGGATGGTCAAAAGTTTTCCATTACATTATGGCCAATGGGGAAAATGTTTCAAGTTCATTTTAATAGTGTTAGAGCTTTTCAAATAGAATGAAATTGATACGCATTTACTTAAATATGCAGTGTGTTATAATATGCTGCGCAAAAATTGTTTGTTAGAGCTGTATCACACGAAGAACGGTTTTCCGCAAACATTTTACAAAGCACAATCGTTCATTTTGCTGTGCGTTCGGTAAACAGGTTTTCCAAACTTCTCGCGGGGTTATTTAATTTGTCCCTCCGCTCCTATTGGTCAGATGATCAGCGCTGAATGAATAGCCAACATTTTCCGTGCAATGCGGGAAATGCTCGCTGAATAAGAATGGTGAGCAAAAGTCTCCCTAAATCAAGGTCACGAAACTTTTGCTGGCTGTAATGTTGTGTAGGGGAAAAGTTCGGCTAAAGACGTCCGTGTGATACCGCTATTATTCATTTACAAGAATGTGAGCTGATATCTGTCTCCTTTCTCACACAAGGGCAGTGGAAAGAAACGAGAAAAAATTTGCGAACATCTTCGTTCCCAAAAAATTGACACTACTGCAATTCTAATGTCATTTTCTTCAAATTATAGAACGATTTACCTTACTGGATCGGTAAAAAGTACAAATGCAAAATTAGGACGAAGAGATGAAACAAAATAATAAAACGAAGATACTTGTATTGAAACTTATTTTATAGCCAAAAATGCATTTACGCCATTTTTGATACACCTAGATAAAAATTTCGGGGGAGGGGGATCAATCTGTGATTATCCCCAAGCTGGCTATGGCCTTTTGGATTGACTTCAAGTATGATTTTCAAGTTGCTTGTCTAACATAAAAGTACCAAAAAATCTTTACGATCAGCGAAACTCTGATGCGGTTTTATTAAAAAAAATAATTTCGCTTTTTTAATCAAAAGGAAGCTTTGCATACGAAAACCGAAGATGTATGTGACAGTGACATGATTTGGACTATTATAATATTAAAGAAAAACATAATTTGCAGAACAAATTAAAAAAACAAAATTTATTTCCTGCTCTATTTAAGCCCGAGAAGGGACAGATATTAAGATATTTTATTTATTTCTTTCTACATTTAATATTAATTTTTTGTATCAAATAATTTAAATTATGTGAACATTAAAAAAATAAAAATGAAATTCAAACAATATGATACTTAAAAACCCTAAATCTTAGATTCTGTTCAAACGAAACTGAAATAAATCTTAGACCTTTTTCTAAACATTTGCTTTTGAGATGCGTCTATTCTTTTTATCTATACCTACCGTAAACATTATACAAAATCTGTAAAACAAATATTTGCAAGTTAAGTTCGTAAAAAAGTCTAAGATTTATTTCAATTTCGTTTGAACAGAATCTGAGATTTAGGGTTTTTAAGTATCATATTGTTTGAATTTCATTTTTTTTTTTATGTTCACATAATTTAAATTATTTGATACAAAAAATTAATATTAAATGTAGAAAGAAAGAAATAAAATATCTTAATATCTGTCCCTTCTCGTGTTTAAATAGAGCAGGAAATAAATTTTGTTTTTTTAATTTGTTCTGCAAATTATGTTTTTCTTTAATATCTCAAGTTTTTTAATAACTACTGCATTCAGATGAGCTCATTTCAAAATGAAGTGAGGGTATCATCATCAGGACTTCCTTTATGTGGTATCGTATCACAATTACTGATGTAATTTACCCAGGAACATAGCTAAAAGTGAACTATGAGGGGGGGGGGGGTACACTCAAGAGAACGTCTGAAGTGCTCTCTTTTCTCTCTCTGTTCCTCTGACGCAAAAAATATATTAGTGAATATTCACATTGTAAGTTCCATGTTTCTTACTAAATTGTTGTAATAGCTACATTTTATGCTAAAAAAGAATATGGTGATGAAAAATTTGAATGTATAACTAGTTCAAGATTAAACATCATGTTGGCTTCATATGTGCAAGCAGGATGGGAGAGTGTTGAAGCACTTTAGTTATAATTTAGCAATTCTGCAAAACTGTGAAAGGGCCTCAAAATTAAATTAGATTTTTGAACAAAATTTTATTTGATGAAATACTAACTATTACGTTCTTCCCTACGTAGGAATTTTTTATTTATTTTTCCAGATCCATATCGATTATGATACCTAGACTCCAAAACCACCCCCAATTAAAAACTCTATTTATCTATCTCCGCGGTATCTTACGTAGATTTTCATTTCTCCATAGGGTTTTGCACAGATTTTCATTGATCCATTTCCAAATCCTTAACTTTTTTTTTATATCTAGAACTGAATTCTGTACATGCTTCCTGTCTTGATACCAAATATTTCAAAATCTCTCTTTCATTTCCGATATGACGTCGTAAATGCGTGCTTTTCAGCTCACAGGCTATCGTAGCTTGAGAGCTTATGTGCCCGCCCGTTTTGTATGTACGTTCGTACGTGCGTAACGCGATAACTCATGATAAAAGTATCCTATCCACTTGAAATTTTGTATACAGGTATATCCTGATAAGGCGGTTCCCTGATTAGTTTTTGGAGTTCATTCGATAAGTATAAGAGGGGGAACGGGGGATCATGCCCCTCCCCTTAATTAATATAAATGGGTTTTTCATGCAGAATTAACAGTTTTCGTTCAAAATTTAGATGTAGGATCATTCTGATAAGGCGATTCCGTGACTGTTATTAGGTGTTCATTGAATAAGTATAAACAGGGGGAACGGGGGTTCTAATGCCCCTCCCCTTAATTGATATAAATGGGTTTTACATGCAGAATAATCAAATTTCGTTCAAATCTCTGAATAGTTTTGGAAGTTTAATGGTTAAGCATAAAAAAGAAGGGGATAACTCCTCTTAAATTATATAAATGGGTTTTTATTAAGAATTTTCGGATGTGCTCTGAATTTTGGATATACATTTTTTATATGATAAAGCATGTCCCTGATTAGTTTAAGGAGTTCAATGATTAAGTATAAAAGGGGGAAAGGGAAAGCTGTTTTCTCTCCTTTGATTTTTTTTCGATCGGAAATAACCCTTTAAAATATAAGGCTGTAATGTGCAATTAGTATGCGTAGCCTGTGAGCTCAATGCCATCAGTTTAACTGGGCAGTATTCTTTTTATTAATTCTTAAAATCAATTTCACTTTTTACGATGGAATCACGCAAAAATCAGATATTACTTTTTTCTTTGGCGAATTCTTTTCTTTTGAATCATGAAGTCAAATTCGGCAGAAAAATCTCTTCTGCATGAAACTGATATTTATACTTAACAATCAGCATTGATACATTGCGTCAGAAGTATAGTTCTAGACATTCACCTCTAGACAATATAATATTCCTCCAACAATACCTCAAGACATAGTATCAATAAAATGTATTTATTTTTTGTATTACGTCATATATATTGATATTCTGTATTTCTTCACTTAGAAGATTCTTGATAAATTAATTAATGTTTGAAATAAAATTCTGCGCAAAATTAAAATTTAACTTCGACAGAACTTCAAACCGCTATCGGAGCTCTGGGCAGGGTTCAGCGTAGAAAAGTTGGCGATAGATGTCATATATGCAACACATTGGCGCGATTGGAACAAAATGGATATTATATGCCTCACATGCCAACCTGGCTATCGTTGTTTATTTACTAATAAATTCTTTATTTTCTATTACTTTTACTTAAAAAAATTATGTAGATCGGTTTGTTCTATAGTTATTAATAAACTTTTTTTTATTTATCACTATTTCCCTTTTTAAATATCAGAAAATAATTTAAAAATATATATGTGATATGTATTTGAAAACGAAATTTTCGCCAAATTGGCGTCAGAAAAAAATTGTAGTATTAGACATCTGTGCATAAAGGTGACGCATTATGAATATTCCAAATGTGCTTAAATTTCATTAACTCATAGAGAGAGTGAATCAAAAGAGTTTTATAAAAATATTAACTTAAAGTATAAAAAAACAGCTATTTTTCAACAGAAACTCTTTGCGATATTTTAAAAATTAAATCGTGTAGTGTTTTATCATATTAAAATAATCGGAATAATGAATTTAATACAAGTTAATTCGGTACTTGGTTATCCCGTCAACCAATTCTGCCAAATTGTATGAGTCGCCAAACTAATAGCCAAATTATTTTATAACAAAAGTACAAATAAATGGGTAAAACACTAGTAAAAAGTGGAAATAAAATCATTTGATGACATTTCTAAATACGTATAGGTATTTAATGTCATTGTATGTGACATTCACGATCATCCATTACTGGCATTTAATCTTATAGTTTGGCGATAGTTTTTTGGTCGACGACGGGATAACCAAAAAGTACCGTTGATTTAAAATTGATTTTATCCAATGATTAATTATTTGTAAAACTACAAATTTAGGCACGATTAAAAAAAATATCACCAAATCGGGAATTAAAAAAAAATATATGTAAACATTATTGTTTATGCTTGTTTACATTGGATTTGAATATTTAGGTTGATAGAATTGGCGACTTTATTGCAGTGCCGAAAAGTCTTACACCAAGTAGTTGACAATTCTGCGGTTTAGCCTTAAAAAATTGCTATGTTTGAAGACCCACTTCTGCAGATTTACTAGTTTCATTACATACCAAGGATGAAATACTATTATTATCAAATACTATTATTTTTGAAAATTTTTATTCACCTAAATTTATTTTGATTTTCTTCGAACATATAAAACGAAGAAATTTTTTAAAATGTGGAATAAGTATGAAATCCCGGCGCAAATGCCATATACGCAATGGGTTTGGTGCAATTTTTTTCTGATGCCAATTTTTTCTGATGCCAAACTTGCTTTCAAATACCAGGTTCATATATCTATTTAAGTTATTTTCTATTATTTTGCAGAGACAATAGGTAGAAAAAAGTTTAATTTACTTTTTTTCTATATTTCTTCAGTTAGAAGCTTCTTGATCAATGTTTGAAAATGTCCTTTTATTTTAAAAATCATGCTTCATTTTGCTTTCTGTTGACGATTCTTGTATTTGTACGAAATGTTTGCAAATCTCCGTTTCATTTCTAATATGAATTCGTAAATATACCATTTTTAATTCTTACAAAAAAAAATTAATAAATAAATAAATAAATAAATTTTATTTTTAATTTATCACGTAAAAATGATTAATTGCTACAGGAAATATGTCCATTGACCTCTGTATATTTTTTTGATTGGAGGGAATTATTTTTAAACAATTAGATACTTTGAAGAAAATTTGTGGAAGCGCGTACAAAAGGTGGGAAAATGTCTAGTAAATAACTCGTTCAATGTTAAATTCCGTATTAAAATAACATTACGGAGTCACACTGGAAATAAATAAAGCATAGCACTGCCGTGCTATGCTTTAATAAATGAAATCATAGCGATGGAACAGTATTTAATGATTTATTCCCGGCATTTGCTAAAGTAGCAAAATGGTTGCTTGATGTATAAAAAAAGGCAAAGTGGTCAGCGTGGAACTACTGATGATAGTCACATGATTAGACTATTATTATAGAAGTGATAAGAGGAAATATTGCTAGGTCATAAAAATTTTTTGTATTTGATGATGTAGGACACAAACAAGAAGCAAAAGAAACAAGACCTTAGAAATAAAGTGCATGTCTGAATAGCTCATAAAATTACCATTTATGAATTGAGTAAACATACCGAATCAATTTTCAAATAATTATTTATATATTTTAAAAAAAATGCCAAGCTCATGCTGGATTCAAAGAATACATGATAATGAGGCATGCTTCATCTAAATTCTTTGAAAAATTTTTAAGAAATCTTAAAAAATAAAGTTTTTTTCACAAAAAGTATTTTAAAAATACTTTTCTTCTATTTTCAAAAGTGTTACTTCAATAAAGCCATTCCTATCGTGTAACATGTCGAGGTACAGTTTATCCTTTTCAGTTCAGATTAGGTTTTAATTTTAGTACAAAGTTACTTTACAAATAACAAAAATGAAAACTATCAAAAAGTTTTACTGAAAACTAATGAAGAGGTCTGATGTATTTGTTTTATATCAAAATGACAACTGTGACAATTATGGAAAACTTCTACAATTTTTTATTTTATTACTAAATGCTAAAACAGAATAGATGTGATAACAGTAAATACACCAAAACACACAAGGTTCATACTCAATTTTCAACGATATTTTCAAGAGGTAACTATTTAGTATGAGAAAAAAATGTTTTTAATAAAGGATTATCAGTTAATCTTTTGGAAAACATATAGTACAAACAAAACATTTTCTACTGTATCCATCACAAAGTGTCTTTCTAGTTGACAATGTCTAGAAAATTCCTTGAAGTACATTTCCGAAACACTACAATTTTATCATGTATGTGTCAAAAGATGCCTTCTTAGATGATCATTTCGAGAAAAACCTTTAGAACATATTTCACAAACAAAAGGCTTTTCTCCTGTATGAGTCAAGAGATGGGCTCTTAGATTACTATAGTGAGAAAAACCTTTGGAACATATTTCACAAACAAAAGGTTTTTCTCCTGTATGCGTCAATAGATGGTTTCTTAGATCACCATTCTGAGAAAATCCTTTGGAACAGATTTCACAAGTAAAAGGTTTTTCTCCTGTATGGATCAAGAGGTGCTTTCTTAGTTTACTATTCTTAGAAAATCTGTGGGAACATGCTTCACAAGCAAAAGGTTTTTCTCCTGTATGCATCAAGAGATGATATTTTAAATTACTACTCTTAGAAAATCCTTTGGAACATATTTCACAAGCAAAAGGTTTTCTGCCAATATGTGTCAATAGATGGTTTCTTAAATCACTATTCCGAGAAAATCTCTTGGAACATATTTCACAAATAAAAGATTTTTCTCCTGTATGAATTAAGAGATGGGCACTTAGATTACCATTCTGAGAAAATCTCTTGGAACATACTTCACAAACAAAAGGTTTCTCACCTGTATGAATCAAGAGATGCCTGCTTAAATTCCAACTGTGGGAAAATCTCTTTGAACACGCTTCACAAGTAAAAGGTTTTTCTCCTGTATGTGACAAGCGATGTCTTCTCAAAGTACAGTTATCACGAAATCCCTTCGAACATATCTTGCAAACAGATGGATTTTCTCCAGCATGAATGTTTTTTAGATGCCTTCTTAAATGACTACTCTGAGAAAATGTTTTAGAACATACTTCACAAATCAAAACTTTTTCTCCTCTATTAATGGAGGAATGTTTTTCTTCATCCCCATTTTGAGGAACAATGTGCTGTTCAGTGGAGCAAATATTTTCTTCTGCAATCGATGACATTTTTGCATTTGAAAAGTTTTGTTTCGGATGATAACAGAAACTTTTTCAAAGAATCAGTACTTTTCGGGTTGTTGCCATTTGCATGTAAGGTAATGATATATTGTACTTCAGCGAAAATTTTTTATTAATCTTAGAATCTGAAAACAGAAAGAAAAATATAATAAACAAGACATTTTTAAATAAACTGCACTAAATTTTAATACTGGATTTTATAAAATTCATTTTCATGAACAGTACAAAATTCATTCATTAAATTATCATGCTATTTACACTTAGACATGTAACTTGTGCGAGTGTAGGTACCATATATAAGTCTATAAGTAGAAATATTGACTTTGTTCCACCCACATCTTTCCCTGATGTCTATGTGATAGGGAGCTGCATATAGACAATGCTTTCATTTTAGGGGCTGAAAGGGGGAGTCTGGAACTTTACATTGTGAGATGTCTCTAGGGGGAGGTTGGGATTCTATTTTTGATATCAATATCATTTTGGATCAAACCGATTTTGTGATGTGACACACAAACTCTCAACTCTTAAAAGTTGTGGATTTAAAAATTGAACTTTCAGAACTGTTTTTGAAATACCAACTACTGAACTATAAACAAATTCTTGAAAACTCACAAATGTTTCCAATATTTTGCATGCATGCATTTAATATCATTTGGAATTGCAAGAAAACCTTGCCAGCCAGCAAAATGACAGTTGAAATTTTTTTTGACAAAATTAATGCAACTACAAAAATAGTAGATTCCTGTTACTTCAGTGTCTTTTCATAACATTTGGTTCTTTAAAAATAAGAAATAGATACATAGGAATAAAATTTTATACAGAAAAGAACTTACATCAAAGTAATTTAAAAAGTTGCAATATAAGCTAATAAAAAAATGTTTACAGCTATCTCTATATTTTACAGTTTTTGGAGACTACTTAAAATTTCCCTCACCAGAAACGAGAAAAATGATGCATTTCTCCAACCTTGGGTATATACACTTTTATCAGCAGATTTTATCTATTTTGTCCTATCAGAATATAGTGTTATGTATCAATTTCATTATATTTTTTATTTGTACATAACATGAAATTTATGCCAGGAATATTATTTGCGAAAAGCTGTCCGAATTGCGAAAAGATTTTTTTCGTAAAGCTGTCAGTGAGTAATTATGTGGTTCTTATAGGGTCTTTGTAAACTAGCTTTTATAGCAAGTCTTTTGACAGTTCCTCCTAGACCACCACAGGAACATTTCCCATGTCATGTGGCAAAAAAAAATACCACTCGGTATCAATATCAAAGTCAGTTTTGTGCATGCATATGTTTAAGAAGCTCTTTCTGCTTTTATACTGAACAGCACATCAATCCAAAAAAATAAAACATTTTATTAATTTTGAGGTTTTTTTTTTTTTTTTTTTTTTTTTTTTTTTTGTTAATGTTGCAATAAGATGGCTATGGGTTAAATTAAAGGTTAAAGTTTTGTGCTTTAAACTTTCTGAAATGAATAAATAATTGAGATGGTCAAGAGTTGTTGTCTGTCTTATAATATACTATAAAAGGATGAATAGCAGCCTGGGTAAAATGATAGGAGAGTGTACAACATCTTGCATGACAAAAGCACAATTTTCAGAAAAATCACAAGTTATCCAGTTTCTCCTCTTTTTAAATTAGAACTTCAAGTAAATAAAAACTGAAAAATTTTAATAAAATGCCATTTTTTAAAATCTTTATTTAAAAATTCTTAATGATATTTTAAGATGATATAATTTTTATTGTTTCACACCAGTTTCAACTTATATTCTTTGTAATTACCAAAGAGTAGAAATATAGAACTCCATATTTCCAAGTATAAGGAACCAGTTACTTGAAAAGTTTCAATTAATGTTTTTCATTAAAAAAGTAATAGGTCGAAATCTGATATTTTCTCCATCTTGAAATTTTGCATATCTGTAGCAAAAAAGCGAAGGATTAATAATTTTATTTTTGAAAAATATTAAAAATTGTGCTTAAGAAAAATTTAACTTCAAAAATTATGAAAGTATATTAAAAAAATTATTTTACTCAAAATAGTTAGTGTTGCATACATATTATAACCCATAAAAAGGAGCTCTCAAATAGGATATAACTCAACTGTAGGGCTGGGCGATATACCGTAATATCGTTATATATCGATATTTCTTTAAGACCGCGGTAACGATATTGAGATTTCAATCCTTCCGATATATCGTTTCAAACGGTATTTCATCCTACTTTCGGAATTACGGAGTTACGGAATTTCGAATCTACCTCAGTCGGCGCAAAAGTTGTTTACTTTTGCAAATGTTCGCGCTGTAATCGGCACTTGCGTGATACTTCTGGTTTTGAGCCGGTGTCGCGCGCACACCGGAATATGGGCGAACAGTCTACTTTTTGCGCTGGTGTCGTGCACATACCGGAATATGGGCGAACCGTCTACTTTTTGCGCTGGTGTCGCGCACATACCGGAATATGGGCGAACAGTCTATTTTTTCACCGTTGTCGCGCACATACCGGAATATGGGCGAACAGTCTACTATTTTGATGTACCGCTTTATTCATTGGAGTTCGTTCGAGAATCGAAGTTGAAACACTCGTTCGGGGATCGGGCATTTCCGATACAATCACTTGTTGACTCAGTGGCGTAGCTAGGATTGGTGACACCCGGGGCGGATGTAAATGGTGTCACCCCCCCTTCCGAACCGTCATATTTTTTCAATCTCAATTTTACTTTATTATAACAAATGACCATACTATCCCTTATTTGCCTTTAGTCCAGCATGAAAAAAAGTCTGCATAAGCCAATGTGGTGTCTGTATGACTAAGAAAATTCTTTCTTTTAAAATTTTCTTTTGCCACTCACTTTGGATAGGTAGGTTTTTGTTTCCTGGTGCATGTGCTATTTAGATACTTCATTCTGTATTGAATTTCACATTTTCGAAGAAAAGAAAACTAACTCTATTGCGTCGTGCGCTAAAAATTTTATTTTTTTCAAATTTTTTTTTCTAAAATCTTATAAGTTTCTATATATATATTTGCAAATAAGGGTTGGGTGTCACCCCTTAGACGGTGACACCCGGGTCGGACCGTTCTCTCCGCCCCCCGTTTGCTACTGTGTTGACTCCATATCGGTGGCTGACTGTTGTTTTCCTGTGAGATTGTGTACAGTTATTGCTGCCGGAATGCAGAATTGATTGACATATTTTCAAGAATGTGAGCACAATTAATCGATATTTCTTGTATGTTTGTTTTTCATTTATTAATAGCATTAATAAATAATTATATTAAATCACATATTATTTTACATTTTTTATTAATAACATTAATAATTTACATGTATGCAGGGTGAGTAGCAACATTTTAGTTTAAAAAATAAGCACCTGTAAGCACACTTTTAGAGAAAAAGAAGCACCCAGGGGCGATTCTAGATGAAATTTTTTTTTCGGAAATTAGCATCGCATTTTTGGAAATTGGTGGTAGTGGTGGGGGTGGGATGTCGTGAGTCCCCACCCCCTCTGGCGATCTTCGGACAAAATCGGCGTTTTCCCGCTATCTTCCGACGAAACCAGCAGTATTTTAGCAAAATCGGCGATTTATTGCGATCTTTTGCCCAAATCTGAGTTTTTTCCACGATCTTTTGAAGAAATCGGCGTTTTTCGACGATCTTTAAAAAAATTTGCTTTTTTACGCGATTTTTTTTTCTAAAACGGCGTTTTATACCCCTATCTTTTGACGAAATCGGCGTTTTTTCCGTGATCTTTTGATGAAATCGGCGTATTTTTTCAAATATTCTTTTGACAAAATATTTTTAATCGATCTTTTATCGAAAACGGTGTTTTTTCCAGCGATCTTTTAACGCAATCGGCGTTATGTCCGCAATCTTTAGACGAAATCGGCGTTTTATCTGCGATATTTGGTGAAATTGCAGTTTTTTCCGCGATCCGCAGTGGAAATTCGCGTTTTTCATCGATCTTTTGACAAAGTTCGTTTGCAAAAACATTGACGAAATCGTCGTTTTCCCACGAAATATTGACGAAATGTATGCTATTTCGGCGATCCTATCACGAAACTTGCATTTCTACGCAATTGTTTTTTCCGCGCGCAAAACCGTACAAGTTGTCAACTATGCGGAACTGATAACCCAATTTCAAATTTTCGGAAGAGGATGCCTTACATTTTCGGAAATTTCGGACTAGAATCACCCCTGGAAGCACCCATTTATGTACATATACGCATTACAGGGGTGATTGTGTGTGCTCCTGGTGTACCCTGGATTTCTGAGTTTTTCGATCGATCCTTTCGGTTTTATGATATCGTTACACTTAGTAAAAAATTCAAACATTAAAAAATATCGTTAATTTTGTCAAAAATTAAAAGAAAGAAACATGAATTTCTTAAAGAATCGTGCAGAGAACAAATTTCCATCTAGAATCCAGGAGTAAAAACGCAAATTCGTTTTAAAAAAGGCAAATTTTGTCAAAAACGCGAAAAAAACCGATCAATTTCGTCAAAAAATCGCGAAAAAAGAATCAATTTCATCAAAAAATCGCGAAAAAAGATCAGTTTCGTCAAAAAATCGCAAAAAACGATCAATTTTGTCATATAAGAGCGAAAAAACGACATATTTCGTCACATAAGCCCGAAAAAACGACAAATTTCTAGAAGAAAAAACAGCAAATTTCACAAAAAAATCGCGTAAAAATAATCATTTTCGTCATTTAAGCGCGAAAAAAACGTCAAATTTTTTGAAACGTACACGAAAAAACGGCAACTTTCATAAAAAAAAAAAAAAAAAAAAAAAACACGTAAAAACAATATGGTAATTCTATTATGTCATTTATTTTAAGCAGAAATTTTACTTAAAGCGGAAGCTTTTTCTTTTTTCATTGTGATTCACCTTAGTTATAGAGTTTATTGGATACTAGTATTTTTACCCGTTTTGCGTACAAGTTTTTGAAAAAAAAAAAAAAAAAAAAAAAAAAAAAAAAAAAATTGAAAATCTTTCTCAAATTAGGAAGGAAAATACTTTTCATTTTGAAAGATCGCTAAAACTCTATGGATGATGTCTTTCTGCTTGGGAAAACATGTTACCCATCCACAGCAGATGACAATATGATTATTGTATAAACATTCAAGTTTCGATTTCGCTGAGTTCGATAAACAAAAACAAACGATGGATAGTTTCCTACGTTTTCTTTGAGGTTCTTCTGTACTGGACACTTGTAAAAGATGCTCAAATTTTGTAATAACTTATTATATTTTAATAAAAATTTGTCACACAGCCTAATTTACTATTATTGCAAATTGCTGAAAATTTGAAAAAAAATCGGTAAATTAATTTAGGAGTTATGATTTTTTTTCCCTTTTAATGGTAAAGAATAAAAGGCTTTGTTTTTCTTCCTCCCTTTTCGTTTGTATGTGCCGTTGAATGTGTTTTTCGCGCACTTAAACAACTGAAACTAGTTGATACTTTCACAAAACCCTTTTTATAAGTTAAAAAAAAACTGTTTATTTTTCATAAAAGAATGAGGATAGTTTTGATTTTGAATATCATGGGTCCTTTTTATTTCAAGAGTTCACTAATGCAAAAACATCCGCTAAATGTCAATCTTATTTTTTTATATCTCGTTTGCATTTCCATATTTTTGTTTATTTATTTATTTATTTTTTGTTTTTGCATTGCACATCTGAGGTTGATCTCTTTCAACAAAAGCCGTTTTTTAATATTTATTTTCAAGTTTTTTTTTCTTTACTGGTTTGGTTTGGTTTTTTTTTGTCGTCCGATTATCTACGCTAGGGATATAGGACCAGGGGGAGTGCCCTTCGTGGGGGTCTTTCTAAGTTTTTCTTTACTGGAATACTTTCATTTTTGAAACTGGTTTCGAAAGTAAAAGCATCCTAGAAAAAAAATCTGTAAACAAAATCGAAAAAGTAAAAGATCATTATAGAGATTAATTCAGCATTATTATTAAAAGAAGAAAAAAAAAGGTAGTTAGCAAAACGTCCTGATTTGGGACTTAGTACTCTATTAAAGAAATTTCGTGTTTTCTTAAAATTATTTGATTATTCTAATGCTTTCATTTGTATTCTGACTAATAATAGAATTATTTATTATAACAACGAAAAGAAGGTGTTCCTTACTGCCCAAAATTGCAGAAATGCAAATTTTTTTTTGTATTGTAATAAAAAAATTCTAAGTTTATAGGTAATTAAAGTATTTTCTTTCAATATATCTAATGTCTATTTGTTGTCTTATATACATTTTCTTGTTTCATTTTAATGATTTATAATGTTTAATTTTCTATAAGAGTTTTCAATAACACATATTCTAGATCAGATTTGCAGGTAAAGGGTTTGCATATTTTGAATCAATACATAAAAATTAAAATTTATGTTCCTTGGAATATGTTAAGATATTGATATTTTTGTTTTTTCTTGATAATTAACATACACACACACACACACATATATATATATATATATATATATATATATATATGTGTGTGCACTATTATGTGTTTGTAGTATTTTATACGGAGGACAGTTACATTTATGACCCTATAATGGAGTGACATATGAATTGAAATATATCGATATATCGAAAATTATCGATATTTAGTCAGCGATATATCACGATATTAAAATTCTGATATCGCCCAGCCATACTCAAATGTCTGGCCTAATTTGTTTTTTAAAAAAATGTACAAGATTTTGTGATTGAAAATTTCATTAAATTTGGCCATATTTAAAATTCTATTAGGAAAAAAAAAACACCAAGAAGAGAAAAAATTATAAAATTAGACCTTTTTATATATTCCATGGATACAAGGTATAAATCAAAAATTATTGTCTGAGCGAAGCGAAGGTTACACAGTGCAGTATTACTTTCTAGACATAAAAATACGAAATGATATTAAAAGTCAAACAAAATTCTTTTTTCAAGCAAATCTCAAAAGATACTTCTTGGATTTCGATTCTGTTTGTACCATAAGGTACCTATGAAGGTAACCTATTACGAAAAATTAGTTCCGAATAGTTTAAAAATTATATTTAAATAACTGATAAAAAACACTATTTATTTGCTTATGTCACAGAAATTTGTTATGCGTCAGTTTTATCGATTGGATGTTTTCGTAGGCAAATGAATTGGAATATATGTAGTACCGTAAAATACCGTTAATCTGTCCCCCACCCCAAACGCAACGAAAATCGTAAAATAATTAGAGGGGGGCGTTTACACGGGATTTTTCCTCGATCGTTTTATGGGGATGAGCACGGGATGAATCATGATGAAATGTATGAATCACGAATCTTTGACTGAATCATGAATTTTGATACTTGAAGCAATACTTGAAAAAATTGCGTTTTTTTTTAAAGGTAAATTCTATTGAAAAAACGCAGAAAAAAGCGCAAAAAACACGAAATATATTAAAAAATTTAAAAAAAAATGCAAATTTCATCAAAGATTCATAATTTTTTCATTTCATCGTGATTCATCCCAAAATCTTTTTTGGGGGGGGGAGGCGCTTTCTCGAGATTTTTTTAAAATTTCAAATTTTTTATAAAGTGGGGAGGGGGCGTTTGATCGGGAAGGGCGGATTAACGGGATTTTACAGTAAATACAAAACATTTAGGCACAGTGAAAAAGGTGGACATTTACAACATTTACATACACAGAAATATTGAAGTGCATGAAAACATATCACAATTAAATCGAGCAGAGGGAAAAATTTGTTCTTTTTTCATCTATTTAAAAAAATGATGTAAAAAACTTTGCTTTTGAGATTTTATGATAATCTCTAAATAGCATATTTTAATCGCGAAAAGAATAATTTTACATTTAGTGGGAGAAAATTAGAAACAATCATATATATATAAGATATTTCAAGTTATGGCATCATTTCTTCTTATTTTATTTATTTTTATAACATGCTTTCTTTTAACTTATATTTTGTGTGTGGAACTAATGCAACTCATTTTTGGCACAGATGTTATATGTGCAGAAGATTTGGTGTAATTTTTTTGTAATGCACATTTGACAAAGCCTCATTTTTGAGTACCAGTTTCATGTACATTTTAAAATTTTTTTCTATTGTTCTAAAAAGAATTTACAGTAAATAAAAAAAAGTTATTGATAATTATAGAAACAATTTATATAATAAAAAATGAAAGAAAATAAACATTTTTCTTATAAATAAACAATAGTAGAATTACCGTCTCAAGCACAATAACACCATTTTGACGCCAATTAGAAACCATAGCACTTTTAAGACATTTATCCCCATTTTTCACACATTTCCTGTTGACATAGAGCTTTGAAATTTAGAATATGTACATATTCATGGGAGCAATACAGGAATTGAACATTATTTTATTATTATTATTAAATTTGATTATTTTTTATTTGCTATGGAGAAATCAGCATCAGGTTCAACAATGAGTATTTGTTAAAAAATACTCATGGCAGAGTTACCACAATATCGTCAAATTTTAGCCAACTTAACATATTAATGCCAAATTCTGTCTTCTTGGCAAAATATCATCAAATTTGGTGACAAACATAAGTTGCCGTATATGAAACCAACTGGTATAGACTATCGATAAGTTGTTAATTCTTCAAAATTCCCATTGAAATCCATTTACCTTCCCTAACTGAACTAACAGTAATTTAATTTAAACTCTGTGCATTTAAAAGGGTTTTTTTTTTATATTTTTCTGCTTTTTAATGTATTTAAAAAAATTCAATTTTCTACATTTTTGTTAATTTTAAAAGAACGTTAAAAAAACATAAAAAAAAGATTTTTAAATTAATTTAGTAAAAGCAACAAAAATTTTTTATTTATTTATTTCTTTTTAGAATTTAAAATTAAATTGGTATTTTTTCAATATAGGGACCTCGGGGAGCTAGAGAAAATGGGTTTGGCGAGACAAGTCAAATTTTTTCGCAAACTACTCCTTGTTTCATATCACTCAAGCAATTTTTTAAACACTTAGAAAATTTATTTTGTGTAAACAAGCCGCTTACCTGTTTTTATTTAAAAGAAGATGTATAAGTAGTATATAAAAAACAATAATTTTACTATATATCAATAAAATGTTTAAAGAAATGTCATATAAGAACTGGGAAAATCTTTCAGATTTTTGAAAATCCTATTCGATTACCAGTTGCATATAACATGCTATATTAGTACATTATTTTTTTTATTTCAAAATGAAAACAAAATAAACTGATATATTAAACCTTTTCTGTTATTTTTTAAAGGAAATAATTCTGAATAAATGATAATAATTGTAGAACAAAACAATTTATTATGACACTTATATGATAACTTTGTCAAGCAAATAAATGCCAGTTGGGTACCTTGGTGCATATATAAAACAAATGTGCTATTATTTGTAAAAATAAGAGTAAACATTCATTAGGTTTGTTTTCATGGCTGTTTATATCTTTTTTCAACAATGCACACTTTTCGAAGCCAAAACTGCACAAAAATTAAAATAATAATAAGAAGAAAAAAAACAGAATTTGCAATAATTGAAAAAAAAAAAGTTTAACAAATTGGAACTATACCATTTGGAAAATGATATTTTCAAAGATTAAAATTTACAACTTATAAACAAATTATGTATATACATATATATTTACAATCAATCGGTTCAATATTCGATTATTTGCTTTTTGTGATTGTCGTAAATTTCGTAATCAGTGGACTTGATAATAAGACCCAATCTTTTGGTTTAAAAGATAAACTTCCATATGACGTTTTTTATGGATTCATTTTTTCCATTTATGCATAGTATAAAGTAAATCTTTCAGTCATTTTGAAACTTGATAATTTTTTTGACGGATTTACATGCTTCAGACACAGGAGATTCCAAAAAACATATTTTTAGAAAAAAAAGTTTGCAGTCTGTCTGTTTGTGTGTGTTTATCTGTCTGTAAATGTTCCATCTCCCAAACAAATTGAGATACAGACTCGAAATTAGGTATGAACTTAGCATGTAAGAATGGAAAGAAGCCTATTGAATATCTGTAAACTCGATTATCCAGAACTATTTCCTTTGGACTCCCAAATATTCGTTCTGAGGTATATAAAATTGTTTTAATTTTACTACGAAATTCCGTAATATTCTTCATTTCATTTTTCCTCGTAATTCTTGAAATTCACTAATATTCTTTGATCAATTTATAAAAATAAATAAATAAATAAAATGTGGATATCACAAGGGTCCATTCTCGAATGAAAACAATAACCGTTTTCCAAATGGTTAAAAAAAAAAAGTCCAAGGCAAAGTAATATTGCAAAAGTATCGTAGAATTAGTTAAAATTATGTATTTCAAATCAAGAGAATGAAAGATTTACTTGTTAAAATTAAACATTCTAAAATTCCATTATAAATGCAATACAGTCAACGTTCTATAATCCGCACAGGTTGGGGCCAAAGGTTGTGCGGATTATGGAATATTGTGGATTATAGAGTATTACATATAATTTATGTCTTTTTATTATTCTAGTCAGCATTTTAATTTTATTATGAGTGTAATATGAAAAAAAATATGAAATCTAATAATTAATTTAATATGTTATCTTGAAAAATGTCTTTTTAAAGATTGAAAAAATGATAGATAGTGGCATTTAAATAAAAATAATTACATATGTTGATACTTACGTATTAACGCCACCGTAACTAAAGTTGTGTTAATGCACCAATAAATTGCAATTTTGCTGTTTACACGCAGTTACCTTTTGGATTCCTTATTTCCTTGTTGTTATGCTGATTTTTGACTTCATTTTTCAGTGCTATGAAAATAGTACATATTTGGGATTTGTCAAAAACAGAACAAGATGCAATTTTATTTTTCCATGATACAGGAGCTCATACACAAACATTTGAAATAATGTGGGGCAGTGGTAAATGAAGGAACAAGAGACATAGGGGGACAGCGAGACATCATTTGGAATCTTCTATAGGAATTCATATGGCACACAGCATCAGGTACAAAAAATAGAGACTGTTTTGAATTTATCTTGAACTCCATATCAGCCCATTTTCCACCGTAAACTGATTGACTACCTTGTTTTTAAATAAAGTGTTTTGAATTTAAATAAACCGCTTTATTTTATAATTTGTTGCAAAGATTTTGGGTGGATATTGGTGGTACTTAAAAATCATCAAATTTGTAGCTGCGGTGGCGTTAATACATAAGTACCCCTATGTTCTGTAATATAGTTTGTTTTTTACTGTGAATAAAATAAAATATTTATATTAAAAAAGTAGATGTTTTATTATAATTTTTTTCAATTTTTTCATTATTTGTTTAAAAAAACCATTTTTGGTGCATGAATTTGTAAATTTTCTTAACTGTTTACATTCGTAAATAAGGCGAATTATAGAAAATTGCGAATTATGGGTGTGCAGATTATTGATCCTTGACTGTATATATGTTTAACAGATTTATTTATGTTTTTACATTTTCATAAAGATAAAGGGTGGATCAATTAATAAATCAATTTAATAAAGCAAGCGCTTTCAAGAAATTCTTTTCAATGAAACAGATCGCTTCATAAAATTCATTTCAATAAAAAAGGTCCCTTCAAAAAATTCTTTTCAATGAAACAGATACTTCACAAATGTTTAATTTTTAAAGAAAATAAGCTCGACAGAAAAGAAATATTTAGCTCAAGTATTTAAGGAACATATTAATAAATGTTTGGTTCAAATTTGAGAAACTGTATTTCATCTTTCCAGACAAAATGTTATTCTTCAAAAAAAAAAAAAAATAATAATAATAATAATAATAATAAATTTCGCGAAATTATTTTACAAAACATACCATAAGAAAAAAAAACTATATTGACTCTTGGACAAATTAAGATAACTTCAACGAAGAAAATATACGTTTTTCACTGTACAGATACATTTTACAGACTGTATGCATAATTTCACTGTTACGTGTTTTTAAGCACATCGTAAATTTGCATAGTAAAAATCTTACAGATTTCAAATTTGCTCATTGGCAGGTTTATAATAAACTTACCTTAAACAACTGTTTTGATAAAACTTACTAGATAAAATACTGCAACAATCTATTTCACAGCTTGACGAGATATGATTGATTCAATGTGAATGAATCATAATCGATGTAATTAACTGCATGGGAGTCGATACATAGGTAGTACTTTGCTAACTTGCATGCGCCTACTCCTCAAAATTCTAATACTATTACTAATTATAATACTAATCAATGCATGCGCCGTTTTAAAAATGAATAATAAACTGGTTTTGTTGTTTCGTTTTTACAGTATGCCACGGAGGCTGGAACAGGGCGTGGGTCTCAGAAGAAATTTAGAAGCGAGGAATCAGAAAAAGAAAAATATATACTTCTGAATAAAAATTCTAACATGAAAAATAAATCGATAATTTTATTTAACTAAATAATCAAATAATTTTAATTATGTTATAACACATGCGTCTAGCTGATTCATTCAAATTGAATCAATCATTTGGCGTCTCTTAAAATTAAATTGTTGCTGAATCTATAACTCTATGATAGATTTTTGCAAAGTTTTATACTTTTATCAAAATATTTTTTAGGGTAAGTTTATTTATCACAATAAGATATAAAAATATTTAATTTGTGTAATTTGTACGATATATTTTTACAAAATACATAGCATAAAAAATAATGTGTAGTAGGGTGGAGCGAAAAAAAATTTTTTTTGAAAATCAAAAACGGGTAGGTGCCAAAAGTTGCCTTTATACTAGTACATTAACTGCGTGAAATTTTACCGCTGAAAAAAAATGGCTTGAGTCTGCGCTTTTGCTCCAAAAATCGAAATTTTGAGTAAAATTTGTCATTTTTTGACATTTTTTCAAAAAAATTAAAAAATTCCTACAGAGCTGGTTAGTATTTAAAAATGTTGCTTAGACCTTTATATTTATCTGCTTAACATATTTAAACTAAAAAACAATATCTGTAGTCTGTATAATTGGAGCAAATCTGAAAACTTTTTGTGAAAAATCAACGTTAACCTCTCTATTGGAGCATACAACGAAATGTTCTTTTGAATGCATTTCTTACCTAGCTGCTTTTAAAACTACTGTGTATATAACTCATGGAGGTGGTTGCATTATCCCACCCGTCTCAACCACCCAATCATTTAGGCCCAGTGTTTTATTTATGTATTGAATTGTTACTTTTTTCCCGAAGATGAGTATACGTTTTCTATATATCAAAGTAATTTATCTCTTCTTTGTATTCACTGACTTTGGAGGATTTGGATTGCTGGTGTGACCTGCTGCACGTATATTTTTATACCATGTATAACAGAAGAGAAACTGAGTAATGTATTGGGTATGTTCTTAATTGAACATATTCAGCAGTCTATTATCTTCATTAAATTTTCATGCAATTAATACATTATGATCGGAAGTTCTGTTACCACAGCATTTTTTCAATCAATTACATTTTATATATAATGATTTTCCTAGAAATTGATTGTATGAATTCAATTTTTAGTATGTCATCATTTAGTGTACTTATTACATTAAATATATTTTGAGAAGCTGGCTGCTTAATATTATGACGATCGTCACAGAGGATTGCAAACAAAATTTGCGTGTAAAATAACAATATTTCTAAAGAAGTTTTAGTATGCTTTATGTCGTTTCCTGTGTTCTTCCATAGTCTAGTAATTTCTAATAAGATTTTAGGTCTATTATTTAGGTGTGTAGTACATTTGGTATAAAACATCCCGCGGTATAAACTTGGATTATGCATTTTGTGAGTGAACATATAGACGCTGATTGCCAATCTGTGCTTATATAAAGCGGAAATTTTTATTAACTTTATGAGCTGTCTTTTGTGTGAGATGTTTTCTAAACTCCTATTCCGATTCTTTCTGAGAAATAGCTTTCCTTATGAATTAGCTTCGCAATCTCTGACAGAAATTTCTAGTCTGTTCTGAGTATCTTTTTTCTCAATTTGAGAAAATAATTTTTCAAAATTATTCTCTACTTTATATAAAAAAAAAATTGCAATAGGAAGTGAATAGTACGTAGAAAAAGATTTTCCTTATTGATCCAGTGAATCCATGTAGCTTAGAACATTTTATATCGACTTCTCTAATAATTGGCGCAGAGGAAATTCACTGGAGTTGAAGTAGCGAATGATTGAATATTATACACAATTCTAAGCTTACCTCATGCAAAATGGTTCACAGTGACAAATAAAATTCTCCTAATTTTAAATGAGCACTTATAGTCGATTAGAATCCATACATTCCCTCATAAAGTACTATGCATTATATGTTTATACCCAGGACATTTCACCATCAAATGTTGTCCACTCATAAAAAAAGGATCTAAAAGTTAATAGGAAATTACCTGGATACGAAAGCACTTAGAAAACGGCATAAAACTAATGCAAAAAAAAGTTATTTACAACAGCGATTGCTTTACACACGGAGAACAAATTTTCATTGCAATTCTCGCTGACGATCACCATCACATTAAACAGCTCGCTTCTCAACATATAAAAAATGCAAAAGTAGAATAAATGATGGCATACTTATAGTTGAAATATCTGAAATCATCTTTGAAGCAAATCATTACGTAAAAAAAATACAATTGACTGAAAAAATGTTGTGGTAACAGAACTTCCAATCACTATTCATCAACTGAATGTAAGTTTGATAAATATAATAGATGGCCGAATCGATCCCTTTAATAGATTCCCGTGCATTACTCTTCTTGTCATTTTTTTGTATAAACTGTAAAAATTTACCTGAAGATAGTTACAGCAGCATGTGGATGCAAAGAACAGATGAACAAGGTGGGAGCATCGAAAATATGCCAAATTTTTATAAAGAAAATCACAAATCAATGTATAAATAAAACACTGTACTAAGATGATGGAATAGTTGGGCCGGGTGGTATAGGAAATATAGCCACCTCCACGACGCATGTCCAAGGTAGTTTTAAAACAAGAGCTGTATTAAAAACAAAAATTCGTAGTATGACCCAATAGAGTGGTAATGCTGTTTTCTTACTAAAAGTTGCCTGTTTTGCTCCAGCTATAGGGAATAAACATATTGTTTTATAGTTTAAATATGTTAAGCAGATAAAGTTCTAAGCAACACTTTTAAATACTAACCAGCTCTGTAGGAATTTTTTAATTTTTTTTGAAAAAATGTCAAAAAATGACAAATTTTACCCAAAATTTCGATTTTTGGAGCAAAAGCGCAGACTCAAGCCATTTTTTTTCAGCGGTAAAATTTCACGCAGTTGATGTACTAGTATAAAGGCAACTTTTGACACCTACCCGTTTTTGATTTTCAAAAAAATTTTTTTTTTCGCTCCACCCTATTTATTAGCTTATTATCAAAAACACAATACGCCATGGAAGACTTTATGAAGATTTAGAAAAAAGTGTACATTTTTATTTCAATACTACATGCTTAACACAAGAGACGCTATAATAGTAAACGCATCGACAGAGAAAGAGTTCATACTCAATTTTGAGAATAAAAACATTAAGATTTTCAGCAGGTCTCTATTTCGTATGAGATAATTCATGACTTTTTAGATTACCCCTATGAGAAAATTCTTTAGAACATACTTCACAAACAAAAGGTTTCTCTCCGGTATGTATCAAGAGATGGGTTCTTAGATGGCTATTCGTAGAAAATCCTTTGGAACATGTTTCACAAACAAAAGGTTTCTCTCCAGTATGTGTCAAGAGATGCCTACTTAGATGACTATTTGTAGAAAATTGTTTGGAACATATTTCACAAACAAAGGGTTTCTCTCCTGTATGAGTCAAGAGATGCCTTCTTAAATTATTATTCTGAGAAAATTTCTTGAAACATACTGCACACGCAAAAGGTTTTTCTCCTGTATGTGTCATGAGATGAGTTCTTAAATCACTATTATGAGAAAATCCTTTGGAACATGTTTCACAAACGAAAGGTTTTTCTACTGTATGTGTCAAGAGATGGGTTCTTAGAGTACTTCTATGAGAAAATGCTTTGGAACATACTTCACAAGCAAAAGGTTTCTCCCCAGTGTGAATCAAGAGATGAGTTCTTAGATCACTATTCGTAGAAAATCCTTTGGAACATGTTTCACAATCGAAAGGTTTCTCTCCAGTATGTGTCAAGAGATGCCTTCTTAGATGACTATTCGTAGAAAATCCTTTGGAACATGTTTCACAAACAAAAGGTTTTTCACCAGTATGTGTCAAGAGATGAGTTCTTAGATTACAACTCTGAGAAAATCCTTTGGAACATATTTCACAAACGAAAGGTTTTTCTACTGTATGCGTCAAGAAATGGGTTCTTAGAGTACTCTTATCAGAAAATGCTTTGGAACATGTTTCACAAACAAAAGGTTTCTCTCCAGTATGTGTCAAGAGATGCCTTCTTAGATGACTATTCGTAGAAAATCCTTTGGAACATGTTTCACAAACAAAAAGTTTTTCACCAGTATGTGTCAAGAGATGAGTTCTTAGATTACTACTTTGAGAAAATCCTTTGGAACATGTTTCACAAACGAAAGGTTTTTCTACTGTATGCGTCAAGAGATGGGTTCTTAGAGTACTCCTATGAGAAAATGCTTTGGAACATACTTCACAAGCAAAAGGTTTCTCCCCAGTGTGAATCAAGAGATGGGTTCTTAGATGATTATTCGTAGAAAATCCTTTGGAACATGTTTCACAAACAAAAGGTTTCTCTCCAGTACGTGTCAAGAGATGCCTTCTTAGATGACTATTCGTAGAAAATCCTTTGGAACATGTTTCACAAACAAAAGGTTTTTCACCTTCATGAGTCAAGAGGTGTTTACTTAGATTTCTGTTATTAGAAAATCTTCTAGAACATGCTTCACAAATGAAAGATTTCTCTCTTATATCAGTTGAGGAATGTTTTTCCTTATCCCTATTTTGAGAAATAAAGTGCTGTTGACTGAAGGAAGAGTTTTCTACTGTAATCGATGACATTTTCCAAAGTTAAAAAATTTGGTTTCGGATGATAGTAGAAACTTCTTCAAAGTTTCACTATGAAGAAATTTTTGCCATTTTCAATTAAGGAAATACCTTACTGAACTTCAGCAAAAACAGTTTTAGCTACTATTGAATCTGAAAAACAGAAAGAAAAATAATAAATAAGACATTTTTTAATTAACTGCATAAAATTTTAACTGTCAATGAAGTAGCCGATTAGACAAGTTTGATTTCTTTGGGGACTGGTCATCTAGTTTCGGAATTTTCCTCAGTAATGTTCAATCTATGGCTGTTGGATGCATTCGTATATTCAAACTATCTCTTCGGGAGATTAATGTTTTTAATTTCTTTTTTTCTGTGTACTCTTCTTAAAAGATGTTTCCCTTATTCCTTAGTTCTCAGACTATTTCTAAAATCTATGCTTAATTCAATATTTTATGTATTAAAAGCGTGCCATTAAAGCGGCATAAAAAGAAAGTGAAAAAAGTAATTAGGGCAGTTAATAGAGATTTATATACGGCCGAAAAAGTAAACCAAAGTTGAAAGTTATAATTATGTTTCCGAAATTTTGTGATTTTAGAAAAAGTCTCTACACAAAACGGCAAATGAATATTTCAATTTGTTTTTGTATCAAATAACATTAAATTCAATAACTCATAGAAACTCCAGTAATTATTTAAGTACCACAACTAAACTTAGTCAGATGTTTTTTTCCCTTAATTGGCGCAGATTTTCAAAATAAGGCAAGATTTGGTACTTTTCGGTTAGACGGGCACTAGTGTTATACATATATATCAATATACTGTATATATACATACATATGTACATGTATAATACATCTGTACATATGTAAAAATAAAACATGCATCCGGCTAATAGGAAAGTACCCAAAATTTTTGCATAAGCCATGCGAAAGACATCATTTTTATTTCACAGATAGTAAGCTCAAAGTGTAAACTTTTATTTAAAACAAAAAGAAACTGGAAATTTCATTTGCCTTTTTGTGTGCATATGTAATATGTAAAAATAAAGCACTTATTCGGCTAATTGGAAAGTACCCAAAATTTTTGCATGAGCCATGCAAAAGACATCATTTTTATTTCATAGATAGAAAGCCCAAAGTGTAAACTTTTATTTAAAACAAAAAGAAATAGGAAATTTAATTTGCCTTTTTGTGTACAGCCTTTTTTGTGAAGTCACAAAAATTTGGAAAAATAACCGTAACTCTCAATTTTGGCCGACTTTTTTATCCTAAATATTACAAGTAAATTTTTTAAACATTTTTTATTAAAATCTGCATTTTTTTATATCCTTACAGTGATATTTTTAAGATGATTCATGTTTTGGATTCAGAGAAACAATTTTTTGAAGATGAAACTGCAATCTCAAAATACAGACTCAGAAATGTGCGATTTGAGAAAAACCCAAGAATTAGACACCTCATATCTCACAAACTATGAGATCTGGGAAGGAAAAATTTCTGATGGAATCATTTCACGATAGAATTAGTGTGCACACAAAGTTTCATTAAAATCCTTGTCGGTCGGGTTACAAATGGGGGAAAATTGGTTGAATTGACATGCAATGACCCTTGAGCGTATACCCTCTATTTAGAACGTATACGCTCTGGCTTTTTTACGACTACACGACTGGTGACAAACTACCTTGACTCGAGTACAGATGAATACACATATGTTTAATATTTAAATAGAAATAATGAACCTGTTCCATCTAATACATCTTTCTTTTGGGTTTATGTGGTAGACAGATGTACATACACAATATTATCATCTTTGGGGGAGAAGGTGTGGGAGGTCTGGCACTTCATATTGTATTTATATCGATCCCTACCACTAGGTCAAGCATGAAAGAGGGAAATAAGGAAAAAGGTGGAATAATTTTCCAATTTATACAGTAAAATTAAATTCTTACAATTTAGACACATTTATTAGTTACTCATATAATAAAATAAAATAGAACCGAACCGCACATATGACTGTTATTTTCTTTTTTGTAACTTAGAAATCACTAAAGAAAAGGTAATGATAAATGGATAGATTCATTAAATAAAAAATGAAAATTTTGAGGCAGTCTGCTCAAAGATATAAATCCTAATACCTGGTGAAATTTTATATGAAATACTACAGAGATTAATTTTTCAAAATAAATATTACTTTGAATGATTTGATTGTTTAAGATTTTAACAGTCTCTCCCCATTTTTTTAATCTCCATGCTATGTATATGCACTTCAAATTGATTTTTTCTCCGGATATACATTTCCAAGCATACAACACTGAAATCACTCAAAAGTGTTGTACAACAGACTCCCTCAAATCCGCACAGCTTGGGATCAGGGATTTTGTGAATTTCAGAATTTTGCAGATTTTGCGGCTCATTTACATTTTTGAAACAGTAATTTGAATGTAATTAATAATGCAATCGAAACTATAATGAATGCTTTTAATACAACAACATATTAAAGTAAGTAAAAAACTAAAATAATAAAAATGTAGATAATTTTAAAAATGATTTAAATCTTAAAAGCAAAGATCAAGGTAATAATCAATAATGTATTATTAAATATTCATTATAATGATTAAATGCATTTTTTCCTAAATTATTTAATGAAACTTGCCTCATAAAGGTACATAACTAATTCACATCAAATCCATAAAATAAGGAAGTTTTATTGCAGCTTTATCCAGACTTAATAACCAAAAGAAGCTTGATTAATACATGATATAAGGTCGCATCTAAACTCTTGGGCAAAACTTTAAGGAGTGATAGTACTTATCAAGACAAACAATATTAAATCGGAAACTAACAGTCCCAAACGTCTTCTGAAGGACGTAGGCGCCATTAAAGTTTAGAGTCCAAAATTTCAAACAGCAGAATTATAAAAAACAGAAAAATTGGTCGATTCGTTTGCGGTTTTCACTAAAACTACTCCCTATGTTTGTATTTTTTTGAAAAAAAAAATTATAATGATAAATGTAAAAAAATGCCAATAGAGGGCACTAAAGACTTTTGAGTAACGAACAACTATATTTTACCGTTATTTTTTGCATTAAATTTTTTTAGAAGCTTAGACATAAACTTAAATTTATAGCTCAAAATCTGAATCGTTAGGGGTGGTTAAGTAGCGCAAACTGAACTGTGTTCAGGGTATGAAATTTACCCCCCTCCTCGAACACAGTTCAATTTTCCGCTACTTAATTACTCCCATTGATTCAGAATTTAAACTCAAAATTTAAGTCTAAGCTTTTGAATGCATTTAATTAGGTACAAAAAATAACGTTTAAAAGTAGTTGTTAGTTATATTAAAGTTTAAGACGCTTCCTAAGAGAACTTTTTGAAACTTATTTTTAAGGTACTACTGACACAAAGAATAGTTTTAGAGGAAGCCGCAAACGAATCGACCAATTTTTCCATTTTTTATAATCATTTGAAATTTGAACCCCTCCCCCCTTGAACACAGTTCAGTTTGTGCTATTTAACCACTCCCACTGATTCATATTTTCAGCTCAAAATTTAAGTTTATGTCTAAGCTTCTAAAAAAATTAATGAGATGCAAAAAATAACAGTAAAAAAATAGTTGTTCGTTACTCCAAAGTCTAAAGTGCCCTCTATCGGAATATTTTGAAATTTATTTTTATAATTTATTTTCAAGATAACACTGACATAAAGAGTAGTTTTAGTGAAAGCTGCAAATCAATCGACCAATTCTTCCTTTTTTTATGATTATTTGAAATTTTGGACCCTAAACTTTAATGGCGGCTATTTCTCTTGGAAAACGTTTGGGAACCTTGGTTTCCTATTTAATATTGTTTTTTCTTGATGTGTACTATGACCCCTGAAAGTTTTGTCCAAGAGTTTAGATATACCCTGTATTTGATAAGTAGATTTTTATCACCAGTGATATCAGCAATTTCTTGAACATTTTCAGCAATATTTTTCTTTTCTTCCTTTATGAAAAATCCATGAATTCAGTAATATTAATGAAAATTGCAAATTATAATAGATATGGAATTGATATAAACTAAAAAAGTCAAATTTTGTTCTTATATCTGAACTGAATGTTTCATTGGTTACATCCGTAAATTTTGTGTGGATTTTAAGGCTGCAGATTTGGGGGAGTCTACTGTATAAATAAAACACCCTGTTCTTAAAAGAAATCTTTTACAGAAAATTCTTTTCCTTTAAAACACTTTAAAAAACTTCATGATGTTCAGATGCTTATATAATATACATATATATATATAGTTATATTGTATTTATTTACATGGGTATATAATATAAATTTATGTTTGCATGTATAATCACACATGTAATATATATATATATATATATATGTATATATATATATATAAGTACTTGAATAATACAAATATAATACTTATAGTATAAAAATATATGTTCATAAAAATTCAAACCCTTCTTTTTCCACCATCTTGAAATGTTTGGCAAAATGCTAAAAGAACCTTTTGACGCCATTTTGGATGACTCCACCTATTGCACTTGGGTATCCTGTGAACAGGATACTGGGAGTATATTCTGGTATGATCGGTTAAATACCGCCCGCAAAAATTAGGAAATGGTTTCATAGCGAAGGCCAGGTGAAAAGGTATTCTGGTGCCCCCTCGTTATTCCACAGTGGAAGATGAAAAGCAGAATATCCCCTACCTGCAACCGAACAGGTTTGTAGCCAATCAGATGAAAGTACTCACGTGTTTTTGTTTATTTTGGGGAAGTGAAACTCAGCTGTCTTGTTTTATTCAGATATAGTTTATTTACATCAACGAAAAAGAATGTTTGGGGTATTTATAAAAGAGTTGAAGGAATGAATGCTATTGTTTTGCATAAGGGGATCCGTGATTGCAAGCTGTGCCAGGTCTAAATAAAAGAGCCTATTTGCATTTTTACTTATGTATAAAATAGTACTTTTAGTTATTACTATTGATCCTAATTTTTTAAAAAGAAACTTTGTTCTATTTTAAGGGTGTATTCGAAAAAATGCTTTTCTATCTTCAAAAGCTCAAAAATTTCCGATACATTTTCAGACTCATTTTTGAAAGTAGAAACATGAAACTTGCTGAGGTGATTTTTGAAGAGACCTATAAGGTGCCATGTGATGTCATTTTGAGCGCAATTCATCAGAACTTGATTTATGAACAATTACTTTCTCAGCATGACCCCTTTTTTGGTTCCCATATATCCTGCTTCGGAAAGCTTGGTTCAAAAAGACAACTTTGTTTGCATTTTTTTGCAATATTTTCTGCATTTATCAAAAAACTGATAATCACGGCACCTTTTGTACTTTCTAAATTAGACAATTTGCCAGTTTGGTGCATTTGAGAGCAAAAATGAATTTAAAAATAAATCGAAAAATAAGCAATTTGAATCGAAATATAACCCTTAATATCAGAAAAGATAGCAAACGTGTTGTGAAAGAGATCTTTTTTATAGACTGCAATATATTTTTAAAAGATAATGGAAGCGCTTTTGTAGGTTCAACCAGGGTCTACGTAAATATTTAAAGATATAATTGAATATATAATTAGTAACTTTTTATTTGTCTTTACACCACTTATTATTGTATCCAGAATTAATTAATTAAAATTAACTTTTATTTCCACTTTCAATATATAAACACACACACACATATACATATATATATATATATATATATATATATATATATTCTTTGAATGATTATAATTGTGACATTAGAACTAAAAAAATATATGAAAAATAGGTCAAATATTTAAATATATTTTAGTTTTATATTTATGGAAAAAAAAATCTAGTATTGATTATGAACTTAACTAATTTGTTGTTCTTAATCTGAAATCTACAATAAATTTAAAAAATATATGCATATATTATAAGTATATCAATTATGATTTGTACTTAAGTATCTTTCACCTCCCTTATTGAGTTATTTTTTAAATTCACATTAACATATAAAAATTCAGAATGAATGAATGAAATGAATTTTATTAATATATAAAATTCACATTAACATATTTAGTTATTTTTGAAATAACTGATAAATTTTACTGATGATCTTTTAAATTATCAAAAAGTTAAATAAAGTGAAAATAGCATTTGATTTTCTTTAGAAAATTTTAATTGTTACGAATATAATTAAATTTTAAAATAATGTGAATTTAAAAAGTAACCCAATAAGGGAGGTGAAAGATACTTAAGTACAAATCTTAATTGATATACTTATTATATATTATATATACTTATTATATATTAAAAGTTATGTCAAACAATACCACTTCCAACACCCATTGGAAAATATACTGTATAATTTATTTACACCTTTATTCAAAATAATCTTTTTTGGTTTTGATTTAATTCAGTTTAAAATGAATATTGAAAAGGCAGACAAACTTATGTTCAATTTTTTAATTAAAGCAAATTGTTTGTATTTCAAATTGTCTTGTATACAACAAAATTTTCTAAATAATAAATCTTCAGCCTTTTTTTTTTCACCTTTTAATATTAAAAGCAAATTGCAGTTTGTTGAACTTCTATTTTGTTACTAAAGAGAAACAGAAACAATCCTTTAAATGTTATTTTTTTAAATTTCCATGCTAAGTGCAATATATCATAATTTATATTTTACATTAAGTCTAAAAATATTTATAATTATCAATACCGTAAAATACCGTTAATCCGCCCTTCCCGATCAAACGCCCCCTCCCCACTTTATAAAGAATTTGAAATTTTCAAAAAATCCCGAGAAAGCGCCCTCCCTCCCGATTCTCAAAGGCGATTGAGAGCGAGATCAATCATTTTGAAATGAACGAATCATGAATCTTTGATGAAATGCGCGTTTTTTCAAGATTTTGTAATTGATTTCATGCTTGTTTTGGCTTTTGTTTACTAATTTCTCCTTTTTTCTGCGTTTTTTCGACAGAATTTATGTTTAAAAAAAAAAAAAAAAAACTTTTTCAAGTATAAAAATTCGTGATTCATTCAAAGATTCATTCATTTCATGATGATTCATTCCTGTAAATTTTGTTGAACGATTGCGAAAAAATCCCGTGTAAGCGCCCTCCCCTAACTATTGTAGGATTTTTCTTTTCGTTTGGGGGGGCGGATTAACGGTATTTTACGGTAAATTGATTATTTTGAAAATATCAGATAATTATAAGAAATGTCAGATTTTTTTTCATATTTTGAAAAAATGTCATTTACAAAACCTGGTAATTAAAATACTATACCCTTTTCCTATTCTTTAATATTAAACAAGTGGGACACCCCCCCCCCCCCAAAGTAAAACAAAAATTATTTCCAAGCGTTTCCACTGTGTTTTCGACGGCCTGGAAGCTGTCGTCAAAATCCTGATGAAAAGCACCCCACTCCGAAGGGCGAAATTTCAATCAGAACAACACCAGAATGGCAAATAATTGCCCAGTCACCTTTTCGACCGGTTAACCATTCTGATCACAGCAGAATCACTCCCCAGGACTGGATGCAATCTTATGGGAGACATGCAAGCTTTAAGACTCATTTCCTCGGAAACTATCTGACTGATTTTAATGAAATTTGAAATCGACATTCAATGAATTATGCTCAAGACTTATGGTAGACAGTTTTTCTCAACGACTAAAACTTTTTACATTAGAGGAATGACATTTTTCAGAATATTTTTTCCTTAAACTTATACTTGACAAATTAAAATTTATTAAAAAAAATAATAGAATTGGAGTATTACACAAACTACTGATCAATCACAAAATTAAAATTTTGGACTTCACTTACTTTGAAACATCAGGATCTACAGCATTATAACACTGAAATGTGTGGGAGGACATCTATAAAATAAATATAAAATTAAAATAAATGTTTAATTCCTTTAAAAATTTACTTAAATATGAGTGGAGGAAGGGGGAAAGGGAAATCCGAACTTTAGCTTCTAAATAAAGTAATTACAATAAATCTGCAAAATTCTAAAATCTGTACAACTTCTGGTCTCAAGTTGTGTGGATTTGAGGGAGTTTACAGTATTATATGATGCCAGAAGTGAAAACTTTTTTTACTGCATTTTGCACAGATTTATTTGTGTTATTTCAATGAAAATTACTTCCACAGTCAGTAAAATAATAAAAATATAATAAGATTTCTTAATTTAATACTTATACTTTGAAAAAACAAGGGACTCTCTATGCCCTTACTTAAAAAAAAATAATAATAATAAAAACCAATAAATACAGAAAACCCCCCCAACTGGGTTAATTTTTTTTTATGAGTAATCCAGGTTTTTAGCAACCATAAACAAGAAGCAGTAGTACTTGTTTAACTCTTTGACCAAAATCTATCGCCAAACAATAAGATTAAGTGCCAATAATGGATAATCATAAATATCATATTCAATTCACATTAAATAGCAAACTTGTGTTTGTTATGCCATCAAATGATACATAATTAGACTTTCAATTGTATTTTCATTACTGTTCCATTAATTTAATTTTTTTTTTACTTATTTAAAATAATAATTGTGCTAATTTGTATAATTTTGTAAATTATTCATCATGGCTATTTTTGTAATTTGGTGAAAGTGGTCGACAAGAGTATCAAGTATTACCCAAAAAACTACTAAGAATAGAGTTTACATGTATAAATGCAGAAATATTAAATCAAATCATAAACAGATATTTTTAAGATACTGCACTTATAAATAAAATGTAAGTACAGGCAGAGACCTTTTACCTGCACAATTTGGAACTAAAGTTTAAGCAGATTATAGAATATTATGGATTACAGTATATCATGTGGATTATGAGTAATTCTGTATTTTTTTTTCTTTCTGGAGAATCTTTTAATACCATATTTAGTATATAATGGAGGACCTATTATCCAGAATCCTCAGAACAGAGGAATTTCCATATTTTAAAATTTTCTGAATTTTGGAACTCACCCATCCTTCTCCTTTAAATTCTGAATTTTTCAGAAGCATAAAAAAATTAAAACAATCTCATGTGGAATATGAATAAAACTTGTTTTGAGTGTTTTAAAATTATGTAAACAAAATTATACATTATACAATGATAACAATTAAAATTTTTTTCAAATGAAATGGATATATTGTATTTTCAGGTTCTATACCTTTTTTTCTTTACAGCGACATAATTTATATAAAAAATTTTGATTGATCAATTTTAATGAATCTTATTTCTCAAATAATTTCTCTTGTTGAACATGATGGAAAACTTTTTCCACGACAATTTTTAAATGTTTTTGCAAATTCCATCAGAAAAACAAAAAATAGAAACCATAATAGATAGGTTGTTTTTGAATGTCTAAAAAAAGGTGGGAAATTCAAGAAAATATATGAATATACATATAACAGAACTCTCCTATTATGTATGTTTTCAAATTATACAATGATGTGGCCATTTTTTTCCCCTTAAGGAGGGGAAGAGAGCAAAAATCTGATGATTTATTTTTCATATGAATTGTAATATAAATTTTAAACCAAAATTTGAGGAAAACACAATTTTTTCCTAATTTTGGGTGCACTAGGAGAGAGGGGTCCATATTCCTCCACTACTAAAATAACTTATTTTAGTGGTTGCATTTAAAAAAAATATACTTAAGCTCATTTATTAAAGAAATTATACATTTAAAAAATAAAATATACAGTAGAATCCCTCAAATCCGCAAACCAGAAATCTGCAACTCTCAAAAATCCGCACATATTTTATGGATGTAAACAATGAAACTTTTAGTTCAGATATTGTGACAAAATTTTATTTTTTTAGTTTTGCATCAATTCCATACATTTTTTATTTTGTAATTTTCTTAATAATACTCTATTAATGTTTTTTTCATGAAGGAAGAATAATTTTTTTGGGAAAAAATTCAAGATATTGCTGATATTAATGGTAAGCACAATCTTCTTACCAAATATATTTATGCATTAATCAAGATTTTTTGGTTATTAAGCCTGGCTAACCTTGAAAAAAAAAATCCTTATTTTATGATTTTTATGAGAATTAATGTACTTTTATGAGGTAAATTTTGTTGAATAATTTTAGAAAAGCACATCTAAGCTTTATAATGAATATTTAATCATACACTATTGATTATTAATTTGACCTTTGCTATCAGTACTTTTATCATTTTAAAAACTATCTAAATTTTTATTATTTTAGTTTATTACTTATTTTAATATTTTATGATATTGTAAACATTCATTATAGTTCTGATTGCACTATTAATTGCACTCAAATTATTGTTTAAAAAATGTAAACAAAGCAATGACCAGAAATCCGCAAAATTCTAAAATCCGCACAACCTCTGGTCCCAAGCTGTGCGGATTTGAGGGAGTCTACTGTATATTGAAATTTGTTATGCTATGAAAATTAAGTTTTTTTCCTGCAATTGACTGAAGAAATTCCTGACCAATGTGAAGATTGTAATATTTTTTAGCAATAGATAGCCAAAATATCCGATATTGATTTTTGCTAAAGTACATGGAATGTAGAAAATTGCAGATAATGGGTGCATGGATCATCTGTATTTTCATGTCATATTTAAGAGAATTTTCTTATCGTGTCAAATGTTGTACTTTTAACTAAAATATATTTTGTTATAAACACCAAAAATAAATAAATAAAGAAAAAACCTTAGAAATTAATTAATTATTATGTTTTAAAAGCATTTAATAGTAACAATTATGCCATGGCATGGGATTAAACAGGTTCTCTTACAAGTTAAAGCAATAAAAAAGAAAATTCTTTGAACAGAAAAGAAAATGGCATAAATAAATCAAGTTTGGGGGGTAGAAAATAGAAACAAAATGGCCATTTTGACCATAACACATCAAAACAATCCATTTGTAGCAGATATTTTCATTTGGCACAGTTGGCAAAAGAATGTGAATATGCACATAAGTAACAATCTTCTATAGTCCATTTAATTAACGGAGGCGGTTCAGTTCTCCGACTGGCCTTGCTTGCTATGGTGAAAATCACTCACCGCTCTTCTTTTTTCCCACTGCTATTCCGCTATGACAGTTCGGTCGGGAGCCGCGAAGACACATATTTGGTGCTAATTTCTCCATTAAATTTTATGCATTAGCCCAGGTTTTACCCGGGTTTGAATGATATTTATTAATGGATATACATCGTGAAATTTATCCTATATATTTTCTTCTAAACATCATTATGCTGGATTTTTTTTTCCGATACATTTAATATTTACTTTTAAAATATCATCCTATAAGACATCTTTTAATTTTTCATTCAAAGGAAGTGTAAATAAACAACATGAGTGCAATCAATCGAGCCAAAAATATATTAATCAGTAGTTTTATTTTCTGCCTTTTCCCCACAAAAAATTTCTTCCATTGATAATTATGAGTTTTGAATAAAAATATTCATTTGTATGTAACTTATAATTTATTAATTAGTATAAGTATAAAATATTTCTGATTCATTTTAAATATGACGTCATTATTTATCTCGCTTCATTAGCTACTGATATTCATACCCCTTGTATTTTTAACAACTGCTATAAAGTACCTGTTTTATTTCAACTATGATGTCACATTTTCATAAGTGAACCATTTTATTAAAAATAAAATTCTTTTTCATTCTTTTTACTTTTAATTTATGTCGCCATATTTTACACAAAAATTCCCATTAACTAAACAAATATCCTTGTTAAATATATTATAAAAAATGTACCTTTTATTTTAAACATGACGTCATATTTATTTTCTTTTAAATTATTTTATTATAATTTTTTGCGTGGAAGTTTTTTATTAAAAATTCATTGCCGCTGAAAAATTATTATTCCAATTTTTTATTTTCTTGGCAACAGGAAAGGAAAATGGTTAAATTTTATCTGAAAAATGCCTATTGATTTTGGGCGAAAAATAATGAAATTTTTGAATTATTAAGGAAAATATTTGAATAAAATAAATAAAAATTAGCCTATGTTCATTCCACTCCTATAATCTATCTATATGCAAAGATTCAAAGACATTAATCCATCCGTTTTGAAGCCAAGTTCATTCCAATTTTTCGGACACATTTTCACATTTATAATAGATATAAGGATAATTATCGTTTTGCTCGGGGAAAAAAAAAGTTAGTGCTCGTGCACGATATTTTAAATTATTTTACAGTAATAAACCAAATATTTCTGGGAAAAGTGTTCCCACCCAATTACAGCACTGCATATCCATTAAATAAACAGCACTCAAACCCGGGTAAAACCAAAACCTGAGCTAATGCACAAAATTTAACGGAGAAATTAACACCAAAAAATGCTTCCTCCCGACTCCCGACTGACCGAAGTGTCAGAGCGGAACTGCAGTGGGGAAAAAGAAAAGAGGCGGTAATACGCTGATTTTGACCATAGCAAGCAAGGCCAGAGGGAGAACTGAACCGCCTCCGTTAAGTAAATGGACTATAGTTTTATCAGAGTGGCTTAAGCTTTTTTTGAACAGGAAATTTTATTGATTGTATATAATGATATAAGATAAAATTATAATAAAATAATTTAAAAGAAAGAATAGAAGCAAGACAAATTATAAAATATAATTGTCTGTTTTTTTTTTTTTTTTTTTTTTTTTTTTTTTTTAAATTCTAAAAAAAAAAAAAAAATAGAAGTCTAGAACATATTAAAAAATTGTTAGTACATACTAAATACTCCTCAACTGTTTTTAATAGAGCAACTTAGAAAAAAAAATATGACATTACAAAGAAAATTAAATCTTGTAAGTAGCATTATTCTTTAAAATTGTGTTTCTTCTTAGCATGAGAATACACAAGCAGGTACCATTTTCTTACATGTAAAAGCAAAACAATAAAACCTTATTTTAAAAAAATCAGTGCAAATTCCAGCATCTATTGGCAATTCATTTAATATTATGAAGATGTTGGAATATCAGATTATCGACTTCTAAGATTGTTTTAATATTTTCTATAAATTTTGATGAAATTTATGAAAGACATCAATAGGTGATCAATTACTTAAAAAAATGTTTACTTTTAAATGAAAAGAATGCAACCAGTCTATCAGCAATACAATTTTTTTAATATTTAAATGTTAAAAGAAAAAAAATCAAACCAATTTGCTGTTTTAAAATTTAAATTTGAATATTATTCATCGAACTAATTATAAATAAATAACTAAATGAAATTATTTGCAATAAATACACGTTTCAATAATATTTTAAATAAGTGAATAGTTAATGGCAAAAGGAAAATTGGGACAGATGAAATTTTGCGCAGCTATAGGATCAAATCCCAGTTTAAGTATTTTTAGTAGAGGAGTAATTAAGGATCTTAGCTTAAACTTATTCTATTAAAGAGGGGTGCATAGATAAAATGATTTTTTTTTTTTTTTAAATTACCTGATATTACAAACAGGAACAATGAACAATGTAAGGGTACACAATGGATTTCCTTGTTGCAGAACAACTTCACGTCCAGAGGTAAGCGTCTGAAACATTAAAGTGCCATATTAAAAAAACAAAGTTGAAAGAAATAATAATAATAATAAAGAAACTATTAAAATTTTAATCTTTAAAACTATAATTTATATTAAATGTAGAATTTAATGAGATGTAAAAATATACGGTTCAAAAGACAAGACGCCAAATGCAGGAATGATTCGTGGATTTTTACATCGTAATAAGGATTCGCATAAAAGGATTCATTCATTAGATTATTTATGAAAATGCTACCATGACAGCATTTTTTTTTTTTTTTAATTCCTGGTTATATTTTTAGTTTCAGACCAGACATTAACAAAAACAAGCGTTACTATTAAATTTTCGCGGTAATTATCCAAAATCAAATTATGTAGAATATTAAATTTAAGGACATATTTAATGGCAAGATTCGCGGGTTTCGATAAATGTTTTCTA
This sequence comes from Maratus speculifer, assembly GCA_964019185.1. Lineage (NCBI taxonomy): Eukaryota > Metazoa > Arthropoda > Arachnida > Araneae > Salticidae > Maratus > Maratus speculifer. Next base: position 115,838 of record CAXHSM010000423.1, on the reverse strand, counting down.
TTTTTGTTTTATTAATAAATGTTTTGTTTTGTTAATTGAAAATTAGTTGAACATTTCTGTTGCAGTGGTTCATTCAATGATTCATTTTTCATTAATGAACTCTTCCAAATAATTCATTTTTACTAAATCGTCCACTGTGTTGGCGTAACTTTACTTTTCTTATAACGGGGTAAAAACGTGTAGGAAATAAGCATTGACTTTCACAATTGCAAATTTTTTAAACTAATTGTCTGGCCCAACCTCTTTACTAAAATAAATTAGTGGTAAGATATGTTTATTATACTGGATATAAAAATGTATTTGCATAACCACTTATTTAATTTTTTGACTTAATTTCTGATTTTGCTAAGAAATTTGAGTTTTTTTTTTTTTTTTTTTTTTTCGCTTTCTTTTCGTGAGTTGTGGAGGAAATTTGCGTTTTTTTTATGATTCAGTGGGCAACGTTAAGTCTGCTCTCTATGGCCTAATTGCATAGCAATTGTACGTCCAGTATAGAGGTAGTTCCTCTATGTGTGGCATTAGGAATCCCTGAAAAAAAGAAATATTCTGTAATAGTGGTTAATCCATCAAGATATGAAAAAATTGTCTAATAATTAATAAAGAGAAAAATGAAAACAAAATTTAACAACATGTAAGAGAAAAAAGAAAATATTCCATTAGATACAAAAGAACACATGTCAGTCAAATTATTTACCCAGACCAGCCTCATCTAAAAAAAAAAAAAAAAAAAATCCATGATTCTTTGGCAAAATGGTTTTTTTCCTGCTATCCTTGAATGATTTTGGCATTTAAAAAAATGATTTATGATTTTTCCTTTCTTTCTTTTTTTTTTTTTTTTTTTTTTTTTTTTTTTGTTTTGGCAATCATTTGTTGAAATTCACGATAGATTTTATTTTCAAATTTATTGTTGATTTTTTTTTTTTTTTTTTGTAAACTATTGACTTAATTTTTTAGAAAATTAGTGACAGAATCACCCCTAAACTAAAGGTACTTTTATAAAAACTTATATTTAACTTATATATATATATATATATATAAATCATCTCAAATATCTATTTTAGTTTTATCATTTTCAAGTATCTTTCTTCAGTATTGTAAACCTGTTTTTAATGTAAATATTTTGCCGGGAAAGGGGGCATGGGTATAATCTGTCGGAGGCAAAGGGGGCATATGAAACCTAGTATTTCAGCAGGGACAAGACTTATCTTTTGCCCCTTCAGTTTTCTGTATTGTTCTGTGGTTAATAGCCAGTTTTATATTTTGATTTTTGCTTATTTTTTATTGAACCATTTATATGCTATATTTTGAGTGCAAACTATTGTAAATCATGTGTAATTCAAAATTATTAGCAGAAACATCTTTGCGTTCATATCAGTTTTTTCCGACTTGTATCTCAGCAAACATTTTAATGCCACAATCTATATTCAGTAAAAAATATTTCCTCTGCTCTTTTTCCATCTAGAAAGGCTGGACCTTTGAGCCCTTTTTCATTTTAGAATTGTTTGTATGCAAGTGTGGAATAGATCTTTCAACTAATACCATATACTTCAATATTTTTCTTTAACCATGTTTTATGTGCTTTTGAACTCTCGGGATAACCTTCATTTTTTTTTTTTTTTTTTTTTTTTGGTCCATCACTATTGATAGCATCAAATGCTTCAATTTAATTAAAGCTTCAACTGCCATACTCCATAAAGTCCATATTGTCCATAAAGTACAATTTTTACTTTTTAAGGGCTCTTTTCTAGGGATTCCGTACATATTTGATTCATATATAGTTAAAATACTTTAGATTATCTTTCTGAATATTTTAAGTGCATATCAAATTCTTACCTCTGAAATTTATCCTATTGGTGATTAATTCAATTAGAGCAAATTATTCTCTTCCATTAGGCCTACTTCCATTCCATTCAATTCATATTTTATTTATTTGTGCACTCAAAGTGAAAAAATGTTCTTTAAAACCACTTCTCTTCTACCAAATTTTTAATTACTTTCGCAATATTTATATAAAATTATGGTGTTTTTCACGATAAATGTGTAATTCCTTCTATAAATACACAAAACATTTATTAGACAATCACATCACAGTACATATAGAAAATATATATATCGAAATCCAAAAAATAATAAAAAAAATAACATATCAGCATCATCTCACGTCCATTGTCTGATTATGAAAAAAAAAAAAAAAAAAACTCAATACATGGAGTAATAATAATAAAAAATGTCTATTGTCAAGAGTACTTTTAAGCAAAATATCATTCAGTCATGCATATTTATTTACAATAGCAAATAATTTCTTTTATTGTTATAATTTATGTGTAAATAGTTTAATTTAAAATTTCAATATAAAAACAGCAAATACTTTGAAGAAAAAGTTTTTAGCATTTAATTTTAAAACGTTGTGTTGTTCATAAACTGAATTTAATTGTATTCTATTCAATTGAAAGTTACTATATTTTTAATAATTGATCGTGGAATAAAGTGTATTTATAAAGTTTGCCGAAATTCACACATAGGAACACATACTCTTAAGATACTATGTTTGAATCTTAGAACAAGCAAGAAATTTGGCAAGGCGATAAATGAGTTTATGTTGTTTGTTATCAGTTTGGGTACTACTCTGTTATCCTAACGACCAATTTTGCCAAATTATATATATTGACATAAATTTTATTTTAAATAACAAAAAACCAAATAATTAGTAGAATATTAATAAAAATACAAATAAAAATCACATATATAGTTTTTAACTTCAATTGCTAGTACTTAGCTTTCCGTTGGCCTCATCATTCAGAGTTTTCTGAGATTTTCTTCAAAATTTCTTATTATGTGAAGTGAACAGAGTGTTCATAAACTTTCTGTTTTATCATAGTTTGTTTATTGTAACTACAGTTTTCAATCTATTAAATCTTGTATAAAAAAATAATTAAAATATTTATTATATGATAATGATACTTTATAATTAGTTTGAACAATTATTTATTCTCGACCTATCTCAATTTCCATATTTTCTATTAGAAATATTGTTGAAAGTTGGGCTTTCAAAAAAAAAATAATAATATAATCTCCATTAGAAATTTTTTGCTTTTACCAAAAGAGCATATCTATAAACATTTATATTCCAATATAATTTTTGCTACAAATTGCAAAAATATTCCTTTTCAAAAATTGGATTAAACTGAACCTGACTTGCATTGAGAGTTTGATCATCTATTTCACTTCTTCATGCAACAGCAGATCCTAAAATCTTGGATAAATTTCTAAATAAAGAATATGAGCATTGGAAATAAATTCTTCAAATTTAAAGGAATGCAAACACTTTCTAATTTAGACATACCACACTGAGATTAAATAACACCAAGAGTTAACATATTTGCAATTTATTGCAAAATAACCGGATAGATGATTCACTTTTAAATCTAAAAATCTATTGCAAAATATTCTCTAAAACAAGCCTAATGCATTACAAAATCAAAACAAACTACATACAGTCAGGGATCTATAATCCATGCACCCATAATCTGCAATTTTCTATAATTCGCGTTACTTTATGAATGTAAATAGTGAAATAAACAGTTACCGTAATTTCTGGAAGAAACGCCGCAGCGGCGTAAAAGCCGCATCGCGGAAAATCACTCAAAAAAATTTAGAAAATGGTCGTAAACGCCGCATCGTCGTAAACGCCGCAGGTGAAATTTCCGCGGTAATCGCGGTTAACATGTTAAACAGAAACACATTAATAAGCTGTATTAATAAATCATGAAAATGAAATTATTAATCAGAAATTAATAAATAAATACAAAATTAATAATATTATTTAAATAGCTTTTTTTCGGCAATAAGCGCCGCGACGCATACGAGTTTAAAAGTAAAAATATGCTTAGTGCGGCGCAGCGGATACGGTGATTTTTTTTCCTAACAGTACCGTAAAATACCGTTAATCCGCCCCCCCCCCAAACGTGACGAAAAATCATAAAATAATTAGAGAGGGGCGTTTACACGGGATTTTTCCACGATCGTTTCACAAAATTTTCAGGAATGAATCGTGAATCTTTGAATGAATCATGAATTTTGATAATTGAAGCAATGCTTGAAAAAAAAATTGGTTTGAAAAAAACGTAAATTCAGTCGAAAAACGCAGAAAAAAGGAGAAATTTGTAAAAAAACATGAAATCAATAAAAAAAATCTTTAAGAAAAAAAGCACATTTCATCAAAGATTCATGATTCATTCATTTCATCATGATTCATCACTGAATCTTTGGAACGGGGAAAAAAATCGGATTCAGAACAAATTTTCTGAAAGTTATAAAAGAAGGGGAGGGGGAAATTCATTCGAAAATGTAATTTTCGTTTATTCGTAATCTAATGCGAAATTTGCGTAACTTTTTGCGGTATTTTAATGAAAATTGGCATTTTTTCGCGATATTCTGACAAAATCGAAATTAATTTGTTTTTGCAACCATTTGTCGGAATTCGCGATACATTTTATGTCCGAAATTTTGGAATTATGATCGATTTTTTTTTTAATTTTCGGAAAAATTCAGAAAAATATCACGCTTGTTTGAAAAAAAAATGCTCGTAAACGCCGCATCGGTAGAAACGCCGCATCGCTTGAAATTTCAGTTTAAAACACGTAAACGCCGCGGCGTTTCTTCCAGAAATTACGGTAAGAAAATTTACAAATTAGTGATGAAAAAATTATTTTTTAACACGAATAATAAAAAATTAAAAAAAAAAAATCATAATAAAAGATCTCATCCTTTAATATAACTTTTTATTTTGTTAACAGTAAAAAATAAACTGTATTACGGATTGTATGTAATATGAGTATGTAATTATTTTTATTTGAATCTACAGTAAAACCCCGATAATTCGGATGAATTGGGACCGGACCCAATCCGGATTATCAAAAATCTGAATTATCCGGAGAATTAAAAAAAAAAATGAAATAAAATATAGCATACAAACAGAAAATCACATTTATGTTAAACTTATTGAATATTTGCAGAAAGTAATAATGTTTATTTTGCTTAATTATTCTGAAAACATGCTGGAAAAAGTTTTTTATTAAGAATACGACGATGAAACAAGTTAATGTTATGGAAATTAGCCAATCGCTTCTGAAACTTGAAAAAAAAAATGACCAAACCGATCCGAATTATTCGGAGATCCAGATTATCGGGGCCGAATTAGCAGAGTTCTACTGTATATATTATACACATAAATATATATATTATATACATATTAATTTTTTAATAAAATAACTTTAAAAATGCATTTTTTGAGAGAGCATATTGAATTAATTATTAGATTTCATATTTATCTTTCCATACTATACTGATTATAAAATTAAAATTCTGTCTAGGAATAATTAAATGACGTATAATCCATAATACTCTATAATCCACACTATTCCATAATTCACACAGCCCTTGGGGCTGGCTTGTGCAGATTATAGAACTTTGACTGTAGTTTTTTTCAGAAGCTAAAATCATAATTACCTTTCAAATGTTGATGATTTCTAAAATCATTTGTGTTCAACTGTAGAGATTAATGCATTCCATTTTATGATATACATTGTTTTATCAATATGTCATCATTTTTTCTTTACTTTATCTTTTTTTAATAGCTAAATTGAACTATCACTAATTTAATAAAGGTATGGTAATTTTTACTTATAAGTTTTTAAAGAGTTTTGACAAATTTGGATTTAGAAAATTAGAATTGTTGTCAAATAAAGAAAAATAGTTAGATAATGGTAAAAAAAAACTGTAATAAACTGTATGCTTGTTTATATGTACATTTATATCTAAATATCATATTTATATATGCATTATTGTTTCTTATATACAGTTGAATTCCTTCAATCCACATAGCGTATGATCAAGGCTGTACTGAATTTAGAACTTTGTAATATTCTGGTCACCATTTTGTTTATATTTTATTATACTATTTGATTAATCCCATAAACCTAAAAGTTATCACATAACTACAAGATTAAAAGTCAATACTAGGCAATCGAAAATGACACATTCACTTGACATTAGTGTTTTATGTCATAAAGTGATTTTTATTCGACTTTTTATTTGTACTTTTATTTATGTTTTTCTAATTTATTTCTACTTTCATCATTTAAAATGAAATTATGCCAATTTGCATAATTTGGCAATTCATGTATTTTGATCAAATTTGTAAACCAGATATTTAAATAGTATCCATTTCTTAAGCAGTAGTTTGAATAAAATGTACTCAAATTATAATGAAAGCTTACAATAAGGTAAAATAATTAATTAAAAATATTAAGCAATAAACTAAACTAATAAATGTCAAGAAAATATTATTACTATTTTTTTAAATATTAAACGTAAAAGTCAAGTAAATAATTAATAATGCATAACAATTACTGAGATACTTTTTTCAAAAATTATTTGGTGAATCTTGCTTCATAAAGATACACTAAATATTTGCATAAAAATTTAATGTGTGTGTAATGAATGTGTTTGATAAAAAGATTTGTCATTGTCACTGATATCAGCCCTGTGTGATTTTTTAAAGAAATACATTATTCCTCATCCATGAGAAAGCACAAGCTCAATTATATGTATATCTACCAGAATTACATACAGAGCCTGATTAAGGCCCCTGTCCCTGCTCTTGAAGACACTCGCGAGCTAATGCTATTCCTATGGGGAGGCATTTTTCTAATAACTCTCTTTCATTTTGACATTTTTAAATGATTTTTTTGCATATGATAGCTGAAATCAGGTCTGTCTCTATGGCGCACTTTTTTTATTTTGTCGATTTTGGACGCAGATATTTTTTATAAAGTTACTTTCACTTTCTGAACCGGTTTTGAAAGTGAAACTAACTTTATAAAAAATATCTGCATCCAAAATCGACAAAATAAAAAAGGTGCCCTACAGAGACAGACCTCAGCTGTCATATGCAAAAAAGTTATTTAAAAATGTCAAAATGTGAAAGAGTTATTAGAAAAATGCCTCTTCATAGGAATAGCATTAGCTTGCGAGTGTCTTCATGGGCAGGGACAGAGGCCTTAAAGTTATGGTGGGGTCCAAGACCTAGCATCTTTTCCAGGGCCCCTCAAAGCAATATAGTTGCTATATTTTTTTGGGAGGGGTGCATAGGGGAGAGGGATATTATAAATATATTGTATATTATATAACTGGATTATATAACTGTAATGTCAGTAAAAATATTTTTTGGTTTTTAAGAGAGAAAATAATTCCAAAAACTGCAATGTTAAGACTTGTTTTACTCAATTTGGGGCCCCTAGCAGCAAAGGGCCCAAGGCTATGACCTAGTTGGCCTGTGCAGTAATCAGGCCCTGATTACATATCATTTTATTTATTTGCAGATTTTAAAATGGTAAATTTTAGAGAGTCTATTGTTCTATACATCTCTTTGTATGAAGAAATACATAAACAGCTTCTTTAGGTTAATTTATATAATATGAAAACAAAACCAATAAGTTGCTATCCAATGTATACTTTCACACAAAAATTAAAAATTGTACTTGACATTTCAGTGTATCTTTAAAACCATCTTTAGGCGTTAATTTTCAATAATACAAACGAGCAAAAAATTTATTTACATGTTACATAAAGAAAGACATATTCAAACTGAAAGACCAGAAATTTCACAAAAACATTTAAAACAACCTTAGCAGCGCCATCTTTTATTTTAGAAGAGAAATTAAAACCTAATTGCTAGAATTGTTGAGCATATTTGAAAGGATTTTATTTAATTTTGAATAGAAAAATTAATCTTATTCTGCATATATTCTGCTTTTTAGGGAATAGCCTTGAAAGTTACTGACATTACAGGTTCTTCTTATTGTGCGGCGGTAAAGAAATGCCTCTTTGTAAGTAAATAAAATGTTTTATACCTAATAAACTCTTTATTGCATTGTCAGGGACCTTCCTTAAAAGAAGTATTTCATTTATGGACTTTGGTAGTACATTATGGGACCTGTTATCTGGAAACCCCATATCCAGAAATTTCCAAAAACCAGAATGGAAAATGGAAATTGAAACATAATTTGTTTCATTTCAAAAATGTAAAAATTAAAGCTATATTTTACACCAAGCATATATTACCGTAATTTCTGGAAAAAACGCCGCATCGCGAAAAATCACTCAAAAAAATTTAGAAAATGGTCGTAAACGCCGCAGGTAAAATTTCCGCGGTAATCGCGGTTGACGTGTTAAACAGAAACACATTAATAAGCTGTATTAAGAAATCATAAAAATGAAATTATTAATCAGAAATTAATAAATAAATACAAAATTAATAATATTATTTAAATACCGTATTTTCGGGAAAAAGTGCCGCGACGCATACGAGTTTAAAAGTAAAAATACGCTTAGTGCAGCGCAGCGGATACGGTGATTTTCTTTTCCTAACAGTACCGTAAAATACCGTTAATCCCCCTCCTAAAACGTGTCGAAAAATCGTAAAATAATTAGAGGGGGGCGCTTACGCCGGATTTTTCCGCGATCGTTTCATAAAATTTTTAGGAATGAATCGTGAATCTTTGAATGAATTATGAATTTTGATAATTGAAGCAATACTTGAAAAAAAAAAATAAAAAAAAAAAAACGTAAATTCTGTCGAAAAACGCAGAAGAAAGGAGAAATTTGTAAAAAAAAAGCATGTAATCAATTAAAAAAAAGCTAAAAAAAGCACATTTCATCAAAGATTCATGGTTTATTCATTTCATCATGATTCATCCCTGAATCTTTTTAACAGGGGAAAAAATCGGATTCAGGACAAATTTTCTGAAAGTTATAAAAGAAGGGGAGGAGGGAGATAAGAAGGAAATTCAGGAAATTCATTCGAAAATGCAATTTTCGTTTATTCGTAATCTAATGCGAAATGTGCGTAACTTTTTGCAGTCTTTTAATGAAAATTGCCATTTTTTCGCGATATTTTGACGAAATCGAAATTAATTTGTTTTTGCAACCATTTGTCGTAATTCGCGATACATTTTATGTCCGAAATTTTGGAATTATGATCGATTTTTTTTTTATTTTCGGAAAAATTCATAAAAATATCATGCTTGTTTGAAAAAAAAAATGCATGTAAACGCCGCATCAGTAGAAACGCCGTATCGCTTGAAATTTCAATTTAAAACACGTAAACGCCGCGGCGTTTCCTCTGAAAATTACGGTATAGCAGATAGATATATGCATAAGTGATACAATTTGTAGCCATTAATTGTGATTATACGTGATTTTTTGTTGGTGTGAATGAACAGGAAGTGGAAAATTTTTAAATTTCTAAAAAGGAAATTATTACAGACCTGCCTGATTAAGTTAAGGGGCAATTATGTTCAGATTCTCAATTGTTAGAAGAATAATCAGTGGGAAATTGTCCTTGCTGATGATGATACTTTTGTAAGTCATCTGATGACTGGAATGTGACATAATGACAAATGTCTAATGAAAGTGATGATGATGATTAGCAGAATGAGATAAAAAAAAAAGCAAATGAGCTACTGATATTTTTCAACTGAACAACTCATTTGTGGAACGCAACAAAGAAATTACTTCCATGAATCATGTCATGATGCATGATACAGGATCAATCAGTACCAGTGACACACTATAAGCAACCAATCCTGATAAAAATTTTCTAAAAACTTAAATCAAAATATTCTGTTCTCAAGTTTTACATTTTAATGTATTTTTTTTTCATTTGAATTGTAATTTAGAACTTTTTTATTGTTATTTTGTGGAAATAATTTATACATATATTATTCATATTTTATGCACTTCATACCGTTATTAAGTACTCTTCGTAAACTTATAGAAAAGAGTTCCGAATTATGGAAAAACCCCTTATCCAGAATATTCGTGGTCCCAAGAATTCTGGATAACAGAACCTATACACCAAGATTTTTTAAAAACAAGTCAATTCTTTTAAACCATTTATTCAAGAGTCTTAAGAAATTTGTTTAATATGTCAAGGAATATATGCAATGACACTATTTCATTTTCTATTCCAGGAATTTGGGTCTACTATTTTACTTCTATATTTTTTCCTCCGTATTTTCAGTAATTTTGTATTAACTCATTTTTGGATTACACTATTATGATTATTTTAAATGTTTTTATGAAATTTTTGATTATTTTTTAGCTTAAATAAGTTTTTTATTAAGTATAATATCTGCATAAATTTTTGCTGATTTGTATTTTAGAAAATTAGTTCCTAAGTATGGCTTTAAAGAGAAACCGAAATAACAAGTACAATTTTTAAGGATGAATTTAATAGTGATTTTGCCAGGTATTGGATATCCAAAATTTCTTTGCCTTCCAGATACAGATATTTGGCCCTAGATATGCTTTAAGTTATCTTATATATATTTTTTAAATGTAATTTCATCTCAGAGCAAAAAATTGCAAGCATGTCTCAAACATCATTCAAAGATTTTAAATATATTGAAACATAATTTACAAGAACTATATTTATTTGACTATCATGACTTAAAATTAATATTTTCGCAGAAGGGGAATTTCCCTCTTAACTTTCTACCTCTTTATAACAGGAGGGGAGTTGAAATTTTTGAAAAGAATTAAATAGCATGAAACCTACTATTTTCAGCCCAATACTTGTCATAATGGTGAGGTGATGGCTACTGAGGCTATATTTTCAAGAGATATGAGAGCAAAAACTTCTTTAGTGTGCTTCCTTTGGTTAGTTCCAAATATCACTGATAATTGACATTGCAATATCTTAAGCTGTGATACTGTTTAAAATAATCTTTTAATTTCAAAATGCAAATAATTTACTTGGCATTTCATTGCTAGCAAAAAAAGAAAAAGATTAGAAGCTGGATGAGTGTATATTTTTATGGACTAGTTTGAATATTCTAATAGAATTCACTCCCTGAAATGTGCACCATACCGTTAGAGGAGAAAGAACTTGCGTTTACAGTGAAGCTTTTTTATTAGAAAGGCAATAATTTATCAAGAGTACTGTGAGAATATCGTTGCTAGAAAAAAGCCAAAAAACATGAAATCTATTAAAAAAATCTCGAAAAAACGCACATTTAATCAAAGATTCATGATTCATTCATTTCATGATGATTCATACCGTTCTCAATCGCCTTCATTTCCGGATTTCGGATCCTTCCGGATAATAGGTCCTCTACTGTACAGAAATTTGTGCCTCATTAAATCGAGAAAAAATTTCGATTAAGAAAGGCAAATTTTACAGTAAAATTTTACCAGCAGGGATTAACAAGAATTCTTAAGCCTCTTTGTGGAACATATAGGTGTCGCTTGTCCCCAAGGGGTTAAAAAAATAAAATCTCAACCTTTTCTGGGGGGGGGGGGCATTTCTATGCTCTGGGAGTTGTCCTTCCTGGGCAACCCCCTGAATTGAACATGAACATGAAAGGGGAGGGATTTTCCCCGGCTATTGATCTACATTTATTTATGATCACAAAATTTATGATACAATGTCCTGATAAATTTAGAGGCCTTTTTACTTTTTTTTTCATTATTTTTTTCTCGTAAAAAATATTTTTTCTTTCTTTTTCGCCGAAAATAGTGTCCGCTATTCGGAATGTCCATTATTTGGAGGTTAAACATACAAAAATTTAGGTTTTGGGAGTGGGGATTAGAAAACTGGCCGTTAAATAGAGGTGTCCGCTATTCGGGAATGTCCGTTATGGAGGTTTTACTGTATAATTACAACCCTTGGTAGTATAATTTTAACACTGAAAAATAATGTAATTTAATTTAAATTATGTTTTATAAATTTAATTTACAAAGAGAAGAATGATAGATAAATCTTAATGTTATAAATGATAGTAACAAACATCATAAAACAAGTAACAATAATTCCAACTGAGGAATGTTAAAGAAAAATTTTACAATTCTGTCAGTTTGTTTTAAAAACTTTCTCATGATACACTATTCATCACTTTATGTTTTGTATTCATATAGAAAATGAGGATTTTGGTATAACAGATATGAACAAAATTTCTTGTTCGTTTTTTCCTGCCTTATTTGTCCTCTTCTGCAATTAAAATTAAATCTGAGAATGACACATGAAGAATACTGACACTCTATGATGCATGTAAAGTTATTTGAATGGAAAATATTTAGAAGTTTCGTTTTGTCACAATATGCTCGAATTTGGTCGTTATTTAGTTTATGAAAACTAGATCTAAACTAGGCAAAATGGTAGCAAATTGCATTCCATTTTTCAAAATTTTAATACAAAATGGGAGATTTTAGGATAATAAATTTTTCATATTGAGTGTTTTATGTAAAACATCTGTTTGAGATTTTAAAAAATTGTTAAAAGGTCAAATGTAACATATTTATTTTCGGAAAATGTTCTTTATTTTGTGTTTTCAAGAATTTAAATTTTCGCCACCTTTAAAAAGAGGAGGTTGGGGGAGATAGATATGCTTTTTAAAACTGTTTTTGATACACCTTAGAAAGCTTTCTTTTAACAAATATTCAGTGTTTTCTTATAAAGTGACATTTAAGTTATTTTTTTAAAAATAGTGAATTTAAAAAGTAACCATTCAAAAAATATGTCCCAATTAATTTGAATGATTATTGTTATATCAAACCTTTTTATTCAGGGGTCTGTCCAGACTTTTCTCACAGAGTCCTGTTTTTGTGAAATTGTGAATTTTTTTTCATATTTGTGAAAATTCTAGTCAGAATTTTGTGAATTTTAAATTACGATGTCTTCAGGTTCTATTTTTCATATGTATAAAGCTAAGTTATATGCTCTTTGCTGTGTTTCACTGCTTATTTACAAGCCAGATTTTATTATCAAATGATTAAATTTGTGAAAAATTCAATTTAAACTTCAAGAAATTCCTCAATAAGTCTATTTAAGAGACAAATAATTTTGTGAAGGGTCCTGTTTTGGGATGAAATATTTTTGTGAAGAATCGTATTTAGGGATAAAAAAAATTTGTGAAGGGCCCTGTTTTAAGATAAATTATTTTGTGAAGGGTCCTTTAAAGGACCTAAAAATTTCCTAAACATATCCCTGTTATTACGGGGGAGATTTGATACATTCTTATGTAACTTGAAAAAAAGAAATGTAATCAGTTCAATTTATGTTACACAATTTTTCAGGATGAATCTTGAAATATTTTAATATAATTTAAAGAGAAATGACATTGACATTCAAGACATGTTTATTAAATTTTAAACATTTTACACTTTTTAGAAAATAAATAATGAGAAAAAAACACAGAGATCTTGTTGATTTGTAAACAATTTAACATAAATTTAGAATATTTAAACTATCTCAAAAGAAAAATTAACCCATCTATTTTAAATTTTAATACTACTTGGTTATCCTGTCAACCGATTTCACCAATTATACAAATCAACATAAATTTTTATTTTAAATAACAACAACAAAAATAATAATAATAATAATTAGAATATTAATACAAATACAAATAAAAAAGTAAAAATAAAAATCAATGACGTTTTAAACATGTGTATCATATTTAATGTCATTGAATGTGACATTCAGGATCATTCAATAGTGGCATTTAATCTTATGGTTTTGCTATAGATTTTTGGTCGACAGGAAAACCAAGTAGTACCTAAATTTTTGTTTCAGTAGACAACTGATGCATATTTAACTCACTAATTTCATGTAGATGATCACAAGGAGTTGTTGAGGATAAAAAAAAATTTGGTATTGTCGAAACAATTAAAATCAAAAAGATTAATTTTAGTCTTATTAAATCCAAATAAAATATTTGTTTGCGTAAAGGATTTTGGGAAAGTTTTAGCAATTTTGGTAATTCTTGCTGTAAAACAATAACAAATATTTCAGTTTTATATTAGATTACAACTTAAAAAGCTATTAAATTTCAAATACACAAATGTATCATTTCTCCCTGTCATGTTTATTCGATTTTCAATCATTTTGTATAAATGCAATTGCAAAATGGTAATCTGCATTTTAGTAAAACTAACTCTAACTGTGAAATTAATCCTAACAATGTGCTTTAAACATTAAAAAAAATACAAGATACTATCTTTACAAAAATAAGAGTTATGAGAGAAAATCATTGTATAAAAAATTACATTCACATTTCAAATTTCTTCAAAATTAAAGGCAAAGCAAAGTTGTCCGTCTTCATTGCTAAATCCAGATAATGTTGAATTCTGCAAATAAAAGAAGTTTTTACATGCATTAATGCCATTTGTTCAGAAAAATTGCTAATGTATCAATTCTTCTCTACACTCTACTACAACAAAATGCACAAAAATTAGTGCAAACCTCCAGAATATTTTGAAAGCTCTTATATTAAAAAATCTAATACTGATTTTTTGTATCTAAAAGGAGAATCTTAAATAAATCTAATAATATATATAATAAATATTTTATATATGTAATAAAACTATATTAAATAAATCAACTTTTAATGCTGTATAATTTGTAGTTCATTCCTTTCTTTCCGAATGTAGTACTATTGCATCACTCAAAGATCAGAGTTATGCTTAGGTGGTGTAAAATACAATATTTTGATTTTAATGTGTCTGAGTTTTGCAGATATTAAGATCGAATTTTTTGTGTTTAATTCAACAATAGAGAGTAAAATTTTTCCTAATCATAAATTTTATCTCTGCAGGAGGCATATATATAAATTTAGCTTTTCTGTCTTTTCAAACAAATGCCCTGCTTTGAGGTACAACTTGTGTCATCAAATTTAATATATTATTTTAGGAATTTTTTCAATTGGAAATATCGGTCTAGGGACAATATTTAAGAAAATAGACTATTGTTTCTATCTTTATGAATCACACTGCATAAGCTTACCACTGACTTCAGCAAAATTGCAACTATAAAGATGACATAATTTTAATTGCAGGGATTTCTACTACAAAGAAGTAGCCTTTTTTTTTTCACTTTTCTCTAATTTATCATCAGATATGACATTCTTTAATTTTATTCTTATTTTTTGTAAGGAAATTTTATTTTTCAAAATAAGAGTTCCAATAAACAATCGTATAGCTTGTAATATCAATCTTTTTATCTTGTAATAATATTTTTTTTTTTTTTTACATATTCTACTTGCCTTTCAAAGGTTCTTTTATTCTCTTGTTCAAATACCTGTTACTTTATCAGCTAGCCATTAAAGGTACTAATCACTCAGCTTTTGAATTCCCTCTGAAATGTTAAGTCTATTGGCATTAAATGTGTTCTTATATTTAAAATACCTCGAAAGGAAATTAATATTTTAAACTTCTTCCTGTGTTCTCTTCTTGAAAGATGTCATTCTCTTTTCTTAGTTTTCAAAAATCTTCTAAAGTAAATACTTAATTTGATATGAAGGGTCAAAATTTCACTCTCAATTCATCAGTTTTGCAGACAAACATGTCCTCTAAGAAGAAAACACTGAAAAAAGATGTTGAAAAGATTAATTTCCCGGGGAGACATTTTAAATATAAAAATCAATGCATCAAAACAGACAAATATATTTGGGATGTAAGCAGGGAAATTCGCTAGCTTCAGAGCCCCACCCACCCGCTAACCGTCTTTCAATATTTTTAATTTGTCTAATTTTTCTGTTAAATTTGTCCGGTTTCAAATTTTTATTTATTTATTTTTTCCCTTTTCTATTAAGAGTCCAAGGCATTTGGGTCGTAAGTAAGGAATTTTGGCGCTATTCATGGTCGTCTACCATCATAGACTCAACATTATGGAGGAAAAATGGAAGCTGAATGACCAGCACCTTTAAGCTATTGCAGTCAACATTTTCTCAAATAATAATAATAATAATAATAATTAAGAATTCTTCTCAGATAATGGCAATTTTGGTGTTTAAAATTTCTAACAATTTATTAAAATTCAGAACTTATATTACTTTGTATTAAAAAAAAGGCAACTTCAACTAAGGAATTGTAATGAAAATTTTTACAATTCTATCAAAAATCGTTTCCAAAAAAACTCTCATGATGCACCATTTTTTGTTGTACGTTTTGTAAAAAATTAGGATTTTGGCTTGAGAACTAACGGATATGAACTGAATTTTGTGCTCCTTTTTTTTCTTGCATTGTTTACTCTATTTAGTCAATAACATAAAATGTGAGAATGACCCATGTAAAACACTAACACTGTGTAATGCTTCTAAAGTTGTTTGAAATGATTTGAGAAGTTGCATTTTGTCACAATAGCCTCTCCTCTACTTGAGTTCACGTATGTGGTCCAAAATTCTTTAATGTTTTATAAATAATACTCAAATATAATTCCAATATCAATCTCCAAAAGATGTGTTTCAATATCTAAGTCTCAAAATAGTGCAAATACTAGCTTGAAATTCTTGCTCTGAAGTTTAAATGGAGAAGTAATCGAAAAGATTTTCATTATTTTTTAATTTGTTGATGGTCCCTTATGGGATTTAAGGAAAAAATCTTCACAGTAATATACGACTTGTTCTATTATGTTTGGATACCTGGAATTTCAAGATAATTCCTTATGTATCTTTCTAGATATTTAGCAAAATGGCTAAAATCGCAAGTAGCTGGTCACCTTTGGCCATATAATATATATGTATAGATATATGTGGATATATATAATGTATAGGGGAGACCTTCGGACAGTTTTCACATTCTACTCTTTTACTTCAATGATAATAATCCAATTTAAAATTTAAAGGCAGCATAATACACCTATATATTTCTCTATATCTATAATATATTTTTAGAAATTCAACAGTTTGAAAATAAAAAATTGCCACTCATTTGAAGTAAGGAAGACAAACTGTCCCAAGGTACATTATCCTGTTGTACCGTGGGACATACTACATATTTCAGGCAATAGACATATAACTAATTAAGAGCTTTGTACGATAAATAATACAATATTTTGTAGAACAACAATGATTAATAATTTTGTGTCAACAAAACTTCTAATTTCCAAAGAAACAGATAATAGAACTCAAGTTTCCATCATTGGCAAGGACATTAACTAACTTCAAATATATGGAAGAGAAGTTTTTTCCCAGATTCTTTTGTAATAAGGTAATATACTTTCTTGATTTCTTACTTTTAACACATTTGTGGTTAATTAATATTGCCATCATCTTTAGTTTTAGATAAAATGAGTTTATCTTTAACAGATTCAAACCTGCTATTTTGTTCTGGGAGTTTTCTTTCTGCAGCAGTTTTCTGTACAGCAATTTTAACTTCTACTTTTACTAAAGAAATTCTTAAAATGTGAGATTTTCTTTTTTGTCTACAGATATTGCTTTTACAGACTGCAGATGTAAAGAATGACCCAATCAAAACTGGGGATGTGACATTTTGAGAATGCGAAGATAAACTTGTTATCCATACATCTGATAACACATTTTTCTGCTGTATATTCACCTGTTTCTTTCAACATTTCATTTGAATGAAATAGTCTATCAATTACATATTATTAATAAAAAATCATCTTCGCATAATACGTTTTCATTAATTAAATAAAAGCCTGTTACTTCAAAATCTTTAATGATATTCGATGGTGTGAGAGTTTTTTATAATGCATTTCCAATAACTTCTACTACAGCATATATTGTGATTGATATACTTTCCAGAATGTGATATCATCTATTCATTAGGACAAGACTTGTAGTATGTTTTCTATGCCCCAAAGACAGTACAGTCAAGTAACTATAGTTTAAGGGAAGGATAGGTGGGATTGTAAACAAAATAATTTTAACTTCCCTGTAATTTCTATTGTAACAATCAAAACATGGCTGTTATGTTATCCATGATTAACAACATCGTAAAATACATAAATATACCTTTAAATTTGATTCAAAACCCAGGAAAATACATCAGAATATTGCATCACATGGAAAGAAAAATGTTTATGGAGAGTTACCAGATTCATTATATGCAAAATTCATTTATTATAAAATGTATCAAAATCCAAAATGAAGTTGAATTATTTTCTTTACTGTATTTCACATGTTTTGTGGAATTTTCTCTAAAATAAATAGCAAAAATACTTCTTTATATGAAAATTATTACAAATTTTGTTGTACCATTGGACACATCCTAAAATACAACATAGTTTACTGTCGCAAGGTACAATCCCCACATAATTTAAGTAAAATAAAAATGATAGTAAATTTAGAAGCACTATCATTATGTTTTCATAGCCAAAACATTTAAATTGCCTTTCTTTTATAAAAAAAATAAATTGCAGTTGAGATCTTGTAAAATATTTACAGTAGAAAAATGTTTACTTTGGACTAGTGAAATTCTCGTTTTCACTGTTGTTATTTTAACGCTTCTGATGTTATCTGTTAATATGATGAGACCAGTTGGTTATAGATCAGTATTAAACATAAACAAAAGATCATTGTTGCCAATAGTTTTTTTAGAAATTGCCAATGTCCTGAAGTACAAGTGTCCCACGGTACAACATTCTCCCCTACTACTGATTTGTACAAAAAGATCTAACAGGCAGTCATGTTTATTTTTAATTAACTATGTAAGAAATTGTGGTCCTTTATTTCTTTTCTTTTCTTTATTCCTTTTATAAACTGAGCAGAAGTTTATATATATGCATACATAATGACTATGCTATGTTGTTAAAGAAATTATCTCTAAAAATGTCATTAGCTTAACGCTAATCTAGAAACTTGACACTAACCTGGAAATGTACGGTAGTTTTAAAATAAGATATTTTGTGACCTGTAAATATGTATATATGAAAATAAAGCAAAGTTTTTTGATTTGGTTGTTTTAACCACGGAATTACTTCTATATTTTTATGATTAAATTAAGTCAAAAACAAAGTCAACAAACAATTTTTTTAAAGTATATTACATTTGTTAGGGGAAGGAAGGGGCAACAAAAAGAAAAGAAAATTTTTTAGGGAGAGGGTATGAAATAATTTAGGTGGTTATTTAGATATTTCTACAGCAAAATCACATATCAAACAGAAAATTTCTAAAGAAAAAATACAGAATTAAACTTTGTGAGATGAAGGGAGGAGAGTGGGGGGGGGGATCATGATATGAATGACAAAAGATGTAGGGGAAAAAACAGAGATTTTGAGAGGAAGGAATAATTTAGCTGGTTGATTATTTAATGGAAAGCAATTATTTTTTGAGAATGGGAGGGGAGAGGGTTAGATGATTGATTAAGTATTGTTGGAATAAAAAAACAAAAAACAAATGAAGAAATATATTAGAAAGGAAAAATGAAGTTTTAAAATTTTGCTTAGAGATTTTTTGGGAGGGGGACAGGCATTAAGATTTTTCTCTAACAAAACAGAAAATTATTTAAAAATATGATTCTCACTCCTGTATTTATATTATTTACTTTTAAATTAAAGATAAAATTTGGTATTATTTTTTTTGTACTATTCTGTTATCCAATCGACCACTTTCGCCAAATTATACAAATCGCCAAACTAATAGCCAAATTATACATATTGACATAATTTTTATTTTAAATAACAAAAAAATAAATAATTAGTAGAATATTAATAAAAATATGAATAAAAATAAAAATCATTTAATGACATTTTAAACACGTGAATCACATTTAATATCAATGAATGTGACATTCACGATCATCCATTATTGGCATTTAATCTTATAGTTTGGCGATCATTTTTTGGTCGATGGGATAACCTAGTAGTACCATTTTTTTTTTCAAAAACTCTCCCACCTTCCAAATTTAACTACTATTTTTGAAAAAGAGGGAGAGGGCGCTTCCAATCGAGATTTTAAGATACTTAAACATATTTATTGCTTTTTGTCACATAATAGATTCAACAGTAATAGCTAGTGATGGGAGATAAAGGTATGTTTTTATCTATTTTCTTTATTATATGGCTACATCAGTAACTTTTCATTACGTAATTTTTTTCTTAATGACTCCAGTTTGCGATTGCTTTTATGCCATACACGATTAGATTTTATCACGTGTCATTTGTGGGTGAATTAGAATGAGTCAGTATTGATAAAGACACGTCAAATTCTCTCCCTAGTGAGTCCCTCATTGAATAAGGATCTCTAATTTATACACAATCTTGTAATATCAAATCTCAAATTGGGAGTCCCGTTGCATACAACATTGTACAGCAAACACTGTGTGCTCACAGCAAAATCTTCGGAAAAAAATCTTGAACCGAACAAACCTCTGGTCGGATCTTTTGGAAGGGGGGGGGGTAAAAGTAGGGAAAAGGTCATAGGAGCTGCATAACATGAATAAATGGGTACGGGGCTTTCAATGATATGTCACACGAGAGTGGTGGCAAAATTTAGAAAAGTGCCCTGGAGAGGGGAAAGTGTAGTAAGTTTCGCCAAAGGTGCATAGCCACAATAAGTGCATCACAGGCCTTTTTAATCATATGCCACCTAAGAAGGTATCAATCTAAATTTACAAAAATGCCCTCCCCTTAGGTGGAAAGGAGGGGGGGAGGGAGTTGCATAACTTGCGAAAGAGGTCACAGGCCTTTCTAACAATATGTTAAATGAGGGTCTCAGCTAAGTTTGAGAAAGTGCTCCCCATGAGGGAAAAGAAGTTTAAAATCTGTTTTCCCCTGGATATGGTTTAAACCTTTATCGGGCAATGGTCATATACTTACCACTTAATTTTTATTAAAAACTTATAGATTCTGGTTCTATTAAATTTTTTCAACATTTTAGCTAAAAAATTTACCTGCCCCATAAATGGCTAAAATAATAGACCTCTATTTTAGAGTGATTTGATTCACTGTACTGGTTTGTAAGGCAACTTTTGTAAAAGGGGATGTATAAAATTTAGAGTCAACTTTAATAAAATTGTGAAAAAAAATGTATAACCTGAATGCTTGACAAGAAGAATGAGTATAAGAAGTATATTTATAAATGTCTTGTTTATTATTTTTCTTTCTGTTTTCAGTTTCAGTGGTAGGTAAAACTGCTTTTTTCTGAAAATCAGCGAGTTATTTCCTTGGATGAAAATGGCGCCAATCTCTTCTTGCTGACGCCTTGATGAAGTTCCTGTTATCGTCCGAAATCAAGCTTAAATTCATTTGAAAAAATGTCATCGATTGCAGAAGAAAATCCATCCTCCAGTCAACAGCACTATGTTCCTCGAAATGGGGAGAAGGGAAAACATTTCTCCACTGATACAGGAGAAAAGGTTTATATTTGTGGAGTATGTTCCAAAACATTTTCTAGGAACTGGGATCTAAGAAGGCATCTCTTGACACATACAGGAGAAAAACCCTTTTCTTGTGAATTATGTTCCAAGAGATTTTCTGATAATAGCAATCTAAGAAGACATCACTTGACTCATACAGGTGAAAAACCTTTTATTTGTGAAATATGTTCCAAAGGATTTTCTGACAACAGTAGTCTAAGAAAGCACCGCTTGACACATACAGGGGAAAAACCTTTTGTTTGTGAAATGTGTTCCAAAGGATTTTCTCGGAAAGTTCTTCTAAGAACCCATCTCATGACACATACAGGTGAAAAATCTTTTGTTTGTGAAATATGTTCCAAAGGATTTTCTCGGAATAATGATTTAAGAAGGCATCACTTGATACATACAGGAGAGAAACCTTTTGCTTGTGAACTATGCTCCAAAGGATTTTCTGACAATAGTAATCTAAGAAAGCATCTCTTGACTCATACAGGTGAAAAACCTTTCGTTTGTGAAATATGTTCCAAAGGATTTTTTCAGAATAATGATTTAAGAAGTCATCACTTGACTCATACAGGTGAAAAACCTTTTGTTTGTGAAATATGTTCCAAAGGATTTTCTCAAAATGGTCATCTAAGAAGGCATCTCTTGACTCATACAAAATAAAAGTCTTGTGTTTCTGGTTCTGAGAGGATTTTATAGACATTGTCAACTAGAAAGACATGTCATGATTGATACAGGAGAAAATGTTATGTTTGTGCAATATGTTTTCCAAAGGATTATTTGATAACCATTACTAAAAAACCCAGTTATCTCATATTAAATAGATACCTCTAAAAAATCTCTTGCATTTGTTGTTGATGTTAAAATTGAGTATGAACACTGTAAGTGTCATTGTATTTACTGTTATCACTTTTCTTGTGTTTTAGCGTGTAGTAATAAATTAAACAAAATTCCATAATTGTCACAGTTGTCATTTTGATAAAAAGTAAAGAACTCCAGACCTGAACATCAGTTTTTAGTAATTTTTTTTTGATAGTTTTAATTTTTGTTGTGTTACTCTAAAGTAAATTTTCCCTAAAAATAAAAAAATAATCTGACCTGAAAAGGGTAAATTTTACCTCAGTATGTTACGTGATAGCAAAGGCTTTATTCAAGAAGCAATTTTAAAATTTTAAGAGAAATATGTTTTGTGCAAAAATAGAAAAATCGGTACTACTCTGTTATCCCGTCGTCAAATTTTGCCAAATTATACAAATCGCCAAACTAATAGCCAAATTATACATATTGACATAATTTTCATTTTAAATAACGAAAAAAAAAACAAATAATTAGCAGAATATTAATAAAAATTCAAATAAGAAAAAAGTAAAAATAACTTAATGATATTTTAAACACGTTATAACGTTTATTTTCGTTCATATTTTAAAGATTGGAAGTTAAAGTTTAATAACTGCTTAAGATACATAAAAATCAGCCGTGACTATTAAAAATTACATTGCGTAAAACAACAATAACACAGGAAAGAGATACTCGATGAAGAAAATGCTCAAGTATGTATGTGGCATTTATTAAGGAGAGGTAAAACATACACTCTCAAGGGGTGACCCCCTGGTGAAAATACAGAAGCAGGAGCTCTACATCCTTACAGCATGACAGTTAGCGATAGAATGAATTTTTACCATAAGAAATCCTAGCCAACATGAGTCGAGCTAAATTTGGTTCCCCTGAAATTATTGTAAACCCACACGTATAGTTCATAAGGAAAGTTTAAATTAAAAACGTTCCAACCGGACCGTTAATTTGGCGATTAATATATCAGCGTATCATCAGTATTAATATATCAGCGTATGCATGCCAATACTGATTGCTGGGAAAAATATCTCTATATGCATAACACATAAGTCAGACGCCACTTTAATATAAACAGAGCGTTAGATTTTAAGCCGAAAAAGGAGTTGTAATGTCTATTAATTTTGAAAAGAAATTAAGTGACTGAGTAACTGCAAAAGAGCATATGGTTTTTAAAATATCTTACAACGTACTCTTTGAACAAACGAAAGTATGCAGGCTCAGAAAATGATTTTAGGATGAGAAAAGATTTGATTTTGATTTATTTTATTAACGGCCTCGGTTAACCCTTTCAAGGGTGGTGGCTAGAGGGTCTAGCCACCTAATTTTAATTATAAAATTGACAAATGGCACCAAGAATATTTTAATAAAATTATAATTTTTCAATGAAAGTTCAAAGTAGCAATTTTTTATTTTCTAAGAAGTTTGTTTGAATATTCTGGTGTCAGTCAGTTATTTCATCCTTTTACGCGCGTAATTCCTCTGCCCCTGAAAGGGTTAAGCATGAAAATCTACATAACCGCAATTTAAAGGAAAGAGAATATATTCTTTTTAGAAAGTAAAAATGATGTTTAATTGATTTGAAATTGGGAAAGTTAATTTAAATTTTAAATTTGAGAATTTAAATAAAAAAAAAGAAGCTAATAATAATATGTGATGTTATGTTACTTTCGACATCACACACGTGAATCGTATTTAATGTCATTAAATGAGACATTCATGATCATCCATTATTGGCATTTAATCTTATAGTTTGGCCATAATTTTTTGGTCGACGGGTTAACCTAGTAGTACCAAAGAATCTTATTTGTTAAATTTTCTACTTAAAAAACTTTCAAAGGATTTAGTTGAAGAATGTATCATTATGATATATTCTTTGCACTGAGCGTGAGATTGGTATTTTTTTTTAAATTGCGTAAATAAAGAACTGAACATTTGTTTGGCATGTTTACTCAATTTATATGTACGATTAGTAAATCTAATCAGTCGTGCACTAACATTTCCATCACAAAGTACATCAATTGTTTAGGAAGTAGTCAGATGTGGCAATCCCAAAACTTTCTGCTTTCTTAGGCACGTCAATACTTTCTGAAAAATGCATCATAGCAGTGCCATCTTAATTATATACAGCAAAATGTAATCAGTACCATTTTATATCAAGTACTAACTAAATCTAAACTTTTATAAAAATCCTTGCAGTAGTTTTTTAAAATATGGCTAATGTGAATAATGCAGCCTCATAGCAACACCATCTGTTGAGCGATATACACCAAACACTAATCAGATTTAGTTTATTTCAAGTTCTAACAAAATCTAAAGTTTTGGAAAATTTCATGTGTTAGTTCATAAGATAGAGATAGAGAGCCCACATGTTATTGTCACATACACACTAACAGACATTTCGTAAAAACATGTCTTTTGAGTTCTATAGAAAATCGGATTTCGAAAATTTTTACGAATCCAATACTTTCTTTTTGTAGAGATAGAAGAATGAAATAAATGCCATTTATCGAGATCCGTGGCGACTTCTTGGTTTTTCCGAATAAGGTGTTCGCCACCTATTCCAGTCATGAGAGCAGAAAGGTTTTAGTCCAAGAGCCGACCTCACAAAACCCTAAGTCATCGAACACAAGAAAAAAATCTTTTATCGTATGGAAGAATAGTCATAGAGGTGTCTAATGATCCATGTCTGACGGAAGCGAAGTGGTGCATGAACCAAAAATGAATACCATTAGTGGTTGACTCATAGACTTAGCATTGTGTTTTCCTGCACCCAGATTTCCGTGTATTCATACTTTCGATTGTATGGCAAACACATTGCTAAGCCTTCGAGTTAACCACTAGTGGTATTCATTTTTGGCTTTTGCACCACTTCACTTCCGGGAGAGATGGATCATTAGATTCCCCTATGACTACTCTTCTATAATATAAAGTATTTTTTCTTGTGCTCCATGGCTCAGGTTTTTGAATTCAGGAAATCTTGGCAAATTCTTTCCAATGAGCTGCCAAACTCACACTAGTGCTGCGATTTATATTTTGAGACCGAAACTTTGCCGTTACCTCAAGTAATGCAGCAGATTTAAACTTTTGTATCGCATGGGTCAAAGTTACCCTTATTGATTATATTGACCATCAAAACTCCATTTTTATGTGTTATTCAATTTCATTAAGTAAGCGTTAACATTCACGATAAAAGTAGTTTTTTTTTTTTTTTTTTTTTTTTTTTTTTTTTTTTTTTTTAACAGTTTGTTTTATTTCCACAATTGCAGCCATGTTCAAGACTGATGCAAAGAACACTTTTGACTTAAAAGCTGCAGTTTGTAAAACAACAGGTTTTTCAGATAAGGCAGTGCCTTTTTGTCGCTTTGCAGATCTTTCTTTTCCTATCCAGAGATGAACTATAAGTGTACACCACTCTTAGGTTAAGGTCTTGGATCGCTAATGTTTTTTAGGTCGTTAGAACGACCAGTGAATACACATCTTATGGGTTACAACAGACCAAAACCAAGATGTTGCCAGGCGTGAGTTAAACAATTCTGACCCCTCGAATGAAGATTATGGAAAATCGCTTACCCTCAACAATTCCCTATCTGGTAGATAGAGACGACCACTAACAGTCTTAATGACTATGTTACTTACTAAATTTACTTTGTCAAAGTCCATGAAAAAAACGCGAATTTTGTCGTCAAAGGGCGGCAAGAAAATGCGAATTTAGTCAAAAAATCGTGATAGAGACCTGAATTTCATACAATGATCGTAGAAAAACACAGCGAACACTTTAGAAAACAGCACACCCAGAAACAAATAAAATACTTGTACCCAATATGGACAGTGCTCTCAGTATGGACACCCCTAATATTTTTAAAAGTAACAATTTTTATAGAGAGATCGCTCTACATGTCCGTGAAGAAAAACAGTTGAAAAGATAATTAAGCCAGCAAAGTACAAAAAAGCGCGCTGTTCGCCATTTAGAAGGGAACTTGTTTCGTGGTGTGCTGATAGTAATTACAGGTAAGTTTAAATTTTTGTTAGATATTGTAACATTACTTTAAATAATGAAAAGTGGGGTATTTTAAAAAGCTTTTAAAACATATTTTCGATTGCTATTGCATTTACTTCTTAAAAACGTTTCCTTTATTTATTTATTACGAGATTTGATAAAACTACTCTCGATTCCCAATATGTACACCTTATGTCCACATTAGAAGTACAGCAGATGAATCTTCAGATTCATAAAAATAGAAATATAAGCAAAACCAACTACATTATTTCATAATATTTTGTAGTAACTGAGGTCCTTTGCATCGGTCTTCGAAAAGCCACAACCAAAAATGACCCCCCCGTTCTAAAGTGCATGTTCTGAAGATATTTACTGTGCCCTACTCTCCCCCGCAATATTTTAAGATACATTTTTTTATTCCCTCTCCTCTAAAATTCCATTGAAGAGTGTCTCTCATACACCCTGTCAATAAGGAGCCACCTGGGGGTAATATATCCTGGGGGTACCTGTCCATAATAGGGACAAGTGGTTCCTTATATGGACATTTGTAAACATTTTTTTGTTTTTATCATTTATATTAAACCATAATAGTTACAAGGCCGCTAATTTTAATAATTATAGTCAACAGTCCAGGAATCAAGGTCATATAATTTTCGAGTCCTATCACGTGTACATGGGGGGGGGGGAATAAATTCCCCTTAGGGTTCCATATTAGGCACAAATACCTTATATGTTTATTATTATAGACAGAGTTTTAAACTAACTTTTTGAAAATCTATTTAACCTGAACCCAATTTGCAGGAATCTACATTTAGCCAGAAATCGACTTAAAGTAAAAATAGTATTAATCGAAATTGTAGAAAAATAATTGACATCGGGAAGAGATTTCTCCTTACTCCCTTTGCTGTAACCTTTCAGACAATTGCAGAATTTTTTAAAACTCGCAATACCCTGAGAAGAGAGGGTTGGTGCAAGGGCCCTATTCTGAAGCCGCCCGTCTCGAAAATAAATTGAAAAGTTGAATGTTTCTTATGTATATATACAGTGACACAAAAAAGTATTGGGACACTTGGAAAATATCAAATGTTTAGCTATTTATAAAAATATTAATAACATTAACACCAAAACAATATTAAAATGATTTAGCGTTTGGTAAACATTATGTATTAAAAAAATCTTAAATACTTTACAAATGCAGTTTTTTCTAGCTTTATAAATATTATACAACCTCAAATAGATCTCAAAAATGTTTTGGGACACTTTTGAAATGAGAAAGTTAAAACATATTTATCGCATCAATAAAAAATAATTTACCATTAGTATTTTTACCACATTTTAAATGTATGTTAGACGTTCAATTTCAGTACGTTTGTGTCTTTCATGTAGGAATGGGGAGAAGCAAAGTTATCTCTGTGGATGTGCAAAATCTGGTTATAAATCACTGGGGAAAATGGGAAATGAATTCGTCATACAGGATAAATTATAAGACTGAGTAAGTCTAGTGTGTTTAATATTATATCCAAATTCTAGAAAACAAATAATATTGAAAATAAGCAAAAATCTGGGCGTCCAAAGATATTTAATGAACGCGAAGAGAAATGGAATGTGAAACAAGTTCCCATTAACCCCAGAACTAGCGCCATTAAATTAACTCTGGAAACTTTAAAAAAATCTGCAAATGATGAAATTATCAGGAATATCTTGATAAAATACAAGTTTCATGCCAGAGTACCTAGGAAAAAGTCCTTCATCAGCGAAGCAAACCGATATGCTAGACAGACATTTGCTAAAACCTATGTAAAGCAGCCAGCAGAACTTCGGAAAAATGTTCTTTTTGTAGACGAAAGCAAATATAACATTTTCGGATCAGGTAGCAAGCAAAAAATTTGGCGCAGACCAAAAGTTTACAACCTACTGTAAAATACGGAGGCGGCAGTCAAATGGTTTGGGGTTGTATGGGGAGTTCTGGTGTTGGAAACGTACAACTTACTGATGATATAATGAACAAATATGTCTATCTTGACATACTTAAGCGGAATTTAATACTAAGTGCAAATGACGTGCGAATTGCACGAAATTTTAAACTACACTTCTCAAAACAATTAAAGGCTATTGCAGTTTTAGGTGGATTTTTTATCTGGGAAACTTTATCTGATTAATACATGGTTGACAGACATAGTAGGTTATATGAGAATAAATTACACATGTTTGGCAGAAAAAAAAATGCATTTTATTGCGCATTTGTGTACAAAAAGAAAAAAACACAATTTGTGCATATGAGAAAAAAAAGAATAAGAAAAGGTGTTTTCTTCAAAGAAAATCATTTTCAGTAAGCGGTATAGTTTCCACGGGCGGCCAGCAACGTTGAACACTTTTGAGGCATGGACTGAATGAGGCTATTAATGACGAGTTGGGATATTCTGCCCCACTCTTCCAGAAGAGCTCTTTCCAGTTCTTGGAGAGTTTGTGGGGGTTGTTGGCGGCCAGAATCTCGTCTTCCTAGAGCGTCCCAAACGTGCTCGATTGGATTCATGTCTGGAGAACACGCTGGCCATTCCATTCGAACGATTCCTTCATTGAAAAGGAAATCCTCCACCAGGTTTGCACGATGTGGCCTGCAGTTATCGTCCATTAAAATGAAGTTATCTCCGATTGCTGCAGCGTAAGAGACTACAATAGGTCTGAGGTTCTCATCCCTATATCGGCGACCAGTCAGAGCCTCATCTCGAATGATGTAGAGGTCAGTGCGTCCGTCAATGGAGATGCCACCATACACCAACACTCCTCCACCGTCAAATCTGACACTTTCGTGCACGAACGCAGGATTATTCCTACTGCCACGGTCCCTGCAGATGAAAATACGCCTATTATCCGGATGCACAGAAAAACGGGACGTCAGAAAACAGAATATTGCTCCATTCATTTCTCCTCCAGTTGACATGCTCTGTTGCCAACTCCCTGCGGTCGCGACGATGCCTTGATGTTAATCTAACACATACCATCGGTCGGCGAGCATACAGACCCACAGCATGGAGCCGGTTTCGGACAGTCTGAGTTGAAATCATGGTGCCTGTAGCCGAGCGAATGTTTTGTTGGAGAAGGGTTCATGTTTCGGTGTCTACGAGCTGTTAACGCTAAATACCGATCTTCATTGGGCGTTGTTGCCCGTCTACGACCTTGCCCCGGTCTTCGGCCTGCACATCCACTCTCCAAAAAACGGTTCTAGATCCTGAAAATGACACTTTGTGACATTCCAATGGCTTGCGCTACTTCGGGTTGAGTTTGGCCCCCTTCTAACCTACCAACAATTCTCCAAGCTTCTGAATCTGTCAAATGACTTCGCTGAGACATCGTACTCATCGAAACAAAGCAATCACTGAATTCCGATCATCCTTGTCTTCATTCTCTTTTATCCAATTGAAAGTCAAATTTCATTCGCTGCCGCTGAAGCGACGTTTTTGACGTCGAACTCAAAATTTGCATACTCCACAGTTTGAAAACAAGAAAAATTTGCATTTGTGATTCTCTTCTTCTGTTTTCGGCAAAAAAAATTTCGTTTATATCTTTATTTTATATAAAACTTCAAATATCCTTTAATTGTTTTGAGCAGTGTATATCAGAATAATGATCCGAATGCTTACATTTGCAAATTATTAGGTTCTCTATAATTGTCCTGGTGAGATTCAGACCCCTGCCCAGAGTCCAGACCTTAATCCCGCTGAACATATTTGGGATTACGTTCAGCAAAAAATTTGTGAACACCTTATTTCTAATAAGCAAAATTTAAGAAAATATGTAGTCGAAGAATGGGCCAAAATCGACTCATCCTTTTGCACAAACTTAATAAAATCGATGCGAAATAGATTAGAAAATGTCAAAAAGTATAATGGTGGCTCAACAAGATATTAACTAACATTTTCATAGTATTTTCTTCATTTATACGATAGTGTCCCAATCGTTTTTTAAGAACTTTTTTTCACTTTAATTCTTTTCTTTTAAGTATTAACCATAATTGCAGTAAAATATGGTTTGTGTTTCAGTTATTATGATTTGCATTCATCAAAGTATGATATAGTATATTTCATTCTTTTTCTTCGCATATATCAGTTATACAGGAAATAATGTCTAGTGCAATTTTATCATGCCCCAATACTTTTTTGTATGACTGTATACTTTCATTTAAAAGAAAATCACTGCAGCTTAAAATCTATAAGATTGTTCTCCACAGACAGCCAGTACTAAAAAATAAATATCCTTTAATTTATTTAAATATGCTGTGTTGTCTATATACCTAATATGAATTAAACGTAAATGGCTAATTCGCGATAAAACAGCAAACCAAATTACAAATTTATCTCAGACAGAAAGAAAAAACAACAACACAGCACCTGTTCCCTTTCATTTTCGACTTTTTTGAAAGGAGTGCCGTAACTCATCAGACCCCTTTTTTTCTTGATGTAAATGTGCACTGATAGGGAATTAACCAGACTGGCTAATTCGTTATATAGCAAAAAAAAAAAATTTAATTTAACAAACTACAACGATTATTTGGAAAATAATATTTTCAAAGACTCAAATTTTAAAAAACTTACCAAATAAACTCTAAATTTAAACTAATAATAATAATAAACATCATTTTTAGGATGATTATAACGAGTCATATATTACGTACGCCGTACATTAAACATTAATATTCCTAGACCAATGATAAAAAAAAAACAGTATTTTAAAAATAGACAACTTTAACTGTTTAAAATGCGTCTTTTTATTGAGTGGAGTTAATTAGACTGACTTCTCAACGTCTCAAATTACGGGTGACATGGATTAAACATTAATATTCCTGGATCCATAAAAAACAAATTTTAAATGAAATTTCAGTTTTACAATTTTCGAAATTACCAATTTTTAAACTTCTAAACTTCGCACATTTTAAATTTTTACAGCGTTGAGCAGAGGAATTATCAGTCATCACAGGCAATTAATGGTGATGGCACCCATGTGGAAAATGAGTAATCAAAATAAAAGTTTTAATTTCTCCGATCTGTATTGTAATCAGAGATTAGTGTACTGACTCTGTGTCATATGCAAATTTCCTCCTTGCGCCCCAATCGAGTTTTTTCTATGGGAGGGGGGGGAGAGGATTCGCAGAACGGTTTTTTGTGCGCGCATAACATGTCCGTTTCTTGCGATACACGTACGGTTCCAACGCTCTTTAGGGTTTCGCATGCGCTAAGCATTTTGCGATGAAAAAAAATGGGTGTTGCCATTGGAAATTTTCGAGTTTCTGTAACTATAACCGTACCCGAGAGCGCCATTTTGTCGCCGTTCACAGAATCTCGAGCTCATACCTCTGAATAGCTATATCTGAAATTTCACCTCGATCGGTTGAGCGGACTGGCCGCTAGAGCTCCATATATCGGCAACGTTTTTTTATGACCACCCTGTATATGTAGCAACTTTACGAGTAAAAATCCGTTTTTTAACTGTGACGTCATCTTCTGTTCAAAAGTTTTTGAAAAAATTATGAACGTTATGCGTGTTTCTTAAAACGGGACAGTTTGTAATAAATTTTTTTAGAAAATTTATTTTAATTTTTAAAGAGAAAATAGCATCGATAAAAAAACAAACTTTTATTTTTCCTTTCTTTTCAACAATAGAAGATTCAAACTCATAATGTTATCTCTATGGGAAATTAAAAGCCGACATTTTAGGATGTTAGTGTTGACGAATATTTCTGATTTTCAATACCCGCCGAGATTTTAGTCCTATCGACGTCCAGCTTATTTTTTTTTTGTCGATGCGATAAATATTTTGGACGTTATCGAGGTCACAAAGGTGTAATTTTTGCAGGGAAGCCGGAGCATGTGCTCCGACAATAATCTGCAATATTCCATAATCCGCACAAACTTTGGCTCCAACTTGTGCGAATTATAGAACTTTGACTGAAACGTTCAAAACATGGAACCCGTTCAAATCTACATGTGGTAGTTTTCTGCTTCATTTTTTAACTATAAACAACAATAAATAGCTTATTATATAAATATTCCCTTTTTTTTACTTTATTTATTAGATGTTTTTAGCATTCGGCTTAGCCAATCTCTCTCTCTTTCAGAAAAAAAAAGATAAAGACAAAATGTGACAGAGTTTTTTTTTTATTATAAAACAAAAATTAGTAATGAACAGATTTTATTTTTAATTTTTTTTCAACTGGATAACCAATAGGTACAGTTTCTGATTATCCAAACCGGAACTGTGCCTCTCGAGCCTTGAATACAGAAGACAAATTCTTTTTTTTTTCTTATAAAATTTTCAGTCAGCTTAAGTATTTAAGTGTTCAAGATTTTACCCAGATTCCTCAATAAGATTTACATAAGGGGAAGGGGACACGTGGGCACAAATAATTAATTTCACAAATCCATGGGGCAAAAATTCTCAAAAAATTGTCAGATGGCACCAGTATTGCCTATTACCATGTGTGTTTTCATGTCTTACAGCTAATTTAGTAACATTCTAGGTAAGCAACTCCATTTTTGATGATCACAAGTCGTTTTTCAAAGTCAATTTATGATGAGATTATTTAAAAATTGATTAAATTTATTATAAAGAACACTTAAGAATATGAATAGACGTAAAATAAAGCTATTTTTACTGTTCTTTAATTTATCCTACCAAGTTCCAATAATGAGGTCTAACATGTTTTGTAAAATGTCGGCCTTTAGAAACACATTGGCACATATGCAAATTTCCTCCTTGCGCCCCAATTGTGTTTTTTTATGGGGGGAAGGATTCGACGAACGGTTTTTTGCACGTGCATAACATGACCGTTTCTTGCGATACACGTAAGATTCCAATGCTCTTTAGGGTTTTCGCATGCACTGAGCATTTTGCGATGAAAAAAAAATGGATGTTTCCATTGGAAATTTTTGAGTTTCTGTAACTATAACCGTAACCGTGAGCGCCATTTTGTTGTCGTTCACAGAATCTTGAGCTCATACCTCTGAATAGCTATATCTGAAATTTTATTTCGATCAGTTGAGCGGACTGGTCGCTAGAGCTCCGTATATCGGCAAAGTTTTTTTATGACCACCCTGTATATAAATTTTTTAATCAAATAACTTTAAAAAAGCATTTTTTGATATAGTATATTAAATTAACTATTAGATTTTATATTATATTGATTATATATAGAATTAAAATGCTGTCTAGGATAATAAAATGACGTATAATCCATAATACTCTATAATCCACAATATTCCATTATCCACACAAACTTTGGCCTTAACTTGTGCGGATTATAGGTCTTTGACTCTATTCACAGGAAAAAGAAATGGCAGTTTCAGTATTGAAGTCTTTGACAGAGAGCTCTAGTGAACGAGATAGAAATGAAGCTGTTTCGGGGTTCAATATCAGGTTCTCGTGCAACCTAAGCTAAAAGAAGATGGAGGGTTTATTGATATTGGGTCATTTCATGTCAAATCAACAAGAACAAAAAATAATTTTTTAGAGCATGACATCCCAGATTTCTGTAGTGTTTAATTTATAGCTTGTATCCATAGACTATATAGTATTTTTTTTTCTTTTTACGGAATTTTAAATATTGTTGCCTAAAGTGCCAAATTAAATCAAAATCACTATCACAAAATCCTTTACTATTCTTTAACGAATTGGGACAGGAATATATTTTAGTCACTTTTCTTACTTTTAGTCATTTAAAAAAAAAATTTCATTGTTAGTCACTATTTTTTGTTGAAAGCCACTTTTTTTACTAAAAGAGATAGAGCTGTGGAAATTGGTTTCCCACTTGTAGTAAAAAAGTGTAACTGAAACAGACAATTTTAATTCAGATTTTATCAACATCCATAATTGTTGATATTCTCCTACAAAAAGCCATGTGTAACAACATCGAACTCTGTTAATATAAGCCAAGCTAACATGAGAACACTGTTACAAAAGCCATTTGCATATTTAGAAAAATTCATTATTTAAACTTTATAATGATTTTCTTGCTTATGATTCTAAAAGAGTAGATTTTTAAAAAAATATTACCTTTTTAGGTATTTATTACTTTCTTCTATCTTTACAAGAAGAAAGTATTGGATTCATAAAAATTTTCGACTTCCGGTTTTCGACGGATTTATACGTTTTAGAAGGTCCTGAACACGTTTTGACTATTTTTAGAAAATGTCTGTCTGTGAGTCTGTCCGTCTGTCTGTGAGTCTGTCTGTATGTGACAAAAAATTTTTGGGCGCTCTATCTCAAGAACTAATGCTCGAAATTTAATAAAATTTTATATTCAGTTAGACCTTGATATGAATTAGTGTCTATTGGTTTTTGGTGAAAATTGGCCTGCAGGTAGCGCTACTATACTACGTTTTTCATGATTTTCAAGATTGCTATATCTCAAGAACTAATGCACAGAATTTCACCAAACTTCAGATTCTGTGACCCCTTGATATACATAGACGCTGATTAAGTTTTGGTGTAAATTGGCCAGCAGGTGGCGCTGCTATGCCACTTTTTCATGATTTTTATGATAGCTATATCTCAAGAACTAATGCACAGAATTTCACCAAACTTCAGATTCCGCGATACCTTGAGATACATAGCCGCTGATAAGGTTTTGGTGTGAACTGCCCTATAGGTGGCCTGCTATGCTACATTTTGAACGATTTTTGCGATAGCTATATCTCAAGAACTAATACAGAGAAGTTCATCACAAATTTTAGTTTCTTTTACACTAGAATATATAACATAATTAGACGCTGATTACATTTTGGTATTAATTGTGCAACAGGTGGTGCAGCTATGCTGCATTTTGCACGATTTTTCCGATAGCTATATCTCAACAATTAACGCACAGAATTTCATCAAACTTCAGATTTTGTTACAAAATGACATGTAACATAATTACACGATGATTACGTTTTGTTATAAATCTTTCAACTGATGGTGCTGCTTTGCTATATTTTACACTTTTTTTAACTAGTTATATCTCAAGAACTAATGCACAGAATTTCATCAAACTTCAGATTCTTTTACACCATAACATAATTAGACGCTTCTTTTACGTTTTGGCATAAATTGTCTAAGATATGGTGTTGCTGTGCTACGTTTTACAAATTTTTTGTTATAACTATATCTCAAGAACTAATGGACGAAATTCCATAAATTTCAGATTCTGTTAGGTCTTGACATAAATAGATGCTTTTTAGGTTTTAGTATAAATTACCCAACATGAGGCATTACTAAGCTCATTTTCTCAGAATATTAATTAAATTTTGCGTTTTAGGCTTTTCGGATACCAGAATCTCATTAGGCTAGGTCAAATGTTCGAGGAAATTCGATAGTGAGTAACTCTGGGGTCAACACGTTTTTTTTTTTTTTTTTAATATTAAAATGTACTTATGAGATACAAGAAAGTTTCGAGATTGACACATCCAACTAGTTTTTGTTTCTAAATTTATAGAGAAGCGAAAAATTCCAAATAAAATGTTCCAAATTACTAACAAGTGCATCCATGTATAAAACTATATTAAAAATCCATTAAACTCCAAAACAATGCAGATTGCCATGTCTATTTATGCATACACAAGAATCACCCAAAACAGATCATTCTAGATTAAGTGTGGTATGAAAGACAAGATGTCAGAAAAAGATATTCCAATGGTCATCAAAAACATGCTTTCATCTATTATCTCAAAACTCCATGAATGGCATATGACAATGCATTGTTACAAACTATCTCTTTTAGAAATTGTTTATAATGGTTTCTTGGTAGTTTTTTGTATGGGAAATAATTTTGGATTTAATTAATTCTATTTTTATTTGCTGGGTTTGGACTAATCTTGCTTAACAGTATGGGGTGGATTTAAGGTATAAAGTTGATAAAGCGACATGAAGTATATCTTAGATTAAATTTACCCTGTACTGCATTAGCGAAATTAGCTCAAACTCACTTTACAGAAATAAAATTTAATCCAAAATTATTTTCCATACAAATAATTACCGAGAAGCCATTATAAAGTAATCTTTTGTAATACATATTTTTTAAAGGTTGTAATTATGTTAACTTTATAACTATTATAAAGTTTGTAATTATGCATTGTTATATGACTTCCATGCAGTTTAGAATGAATTGTTAGATAAAGGCAAGTATTTGCTGAACATTTTAACATTTTAATGTAGAGTTTAGTGGTGGGTGGCCTGGGGGGAGGTTACTCTCCACAGATTATTGAGAAGACTGAAAAATTAAGATTTTGAGCTGAGGTGAAAAAGAACAATCCTCCCTTTCCAGACCACAGAAATCTCTCCCATAAAAAAGTGTCTTAGACACTATTTTTGGTCTTTTTGTCACTTTTTTGGAAGCATTATTGCAGATGCATGCCTGATATCTCATTTGAAAGCTTTTTTTATGGGCTTCAATATGATATGTAACAGTAACTATTTTGAGTAAATTAATTTTTTTGACAAATTTTCAAATTTTTTTAATTTAAAATTTTCAAGAACACAATTTTTAATTTTTTCAAAAATAAAATTTTTAATCATTGACTTTTTAGCTACAAATATGCAAAATTTCAAGATAGAGAAATGACGAGCTATTAATTTTAAGACACCCCCTCAATGAAAACATTATATATGTTCAGCCCCCTATCTCATTACCTCTGGATAAGGATGTAGGTCCATACACAGTCAATATTTCTACTTATAGACACGTATGTATCTACACTCGAGTCAAGTCACACTGTCTAAGAGTGTATAACATGGTAATTAAATGAGTAAATTTTGTGCCATTTGAAGAAATGAAATTTGTAAAATCGACTATTTAATTCAGAGTTACAATTTAGTGCAGTTTGTTTAAAAATGTCTTATTTATTATATCTTTCTTTCTGTTTTCAGATTCAAAGGTAGATACAACTTTTCCGCTGAAGTTCAATAAGTCATTTCCTTAGACCAAAATGGCAACAATCTGATAATTGCTGATTCATTGAAGAAATTTCTGTCACCATCGGAAACAAAGCTTTTTCGCATGAAAAATGTCATCGGTTGCAGAAGAAAATTCTTGCTCCAGTGAACAGCACATTTTTCCTCACAATCGGGATAAAGAAAAACATTCGTCCACTGATACAGGAGGAAAACGTTTTATTTGTGAGGTATGTTTGAAAATATTTTCTAAGAACAATTATCTGAGAAGACATCTAAAAGACATTCACACAGGAGAAAAAACATTGGTTTGTGAAATATGTTCAAAGGGATTTCATGATAACAGTACTTTGAGAAAACATCTCTTGTCACATACAGGAGAAAAACCTTTTGTTTGTAAAATATGTTCCAAAGGTTTTTCTCAAAATGGTCATTTAAGAACTCATCTCTTGACACATACTGGAGAAAAACCTTTTATTTGTGATATATGCTTTAAAGGATTTTCTGATAAAAGTACTTTGAGAAAACATATCTTGACTCATACAGGAGAAAAACGTTTTGCTTGTGAAGTATGTTCCAAAAGATTTTTTGTGAATAGTCATCTAAGAACCCATCTCTTGACGCATACAGGGGAAAAACCGTTTGTTTGTGAATTATGTTCTAAGAGATTTTCTCAGAATAGTCATGTAAAAACCCATTTCTTGACACATACAGGACAAAAACCTTTGGCTTGTGTATTATGTTCCAAGAAATTTTCTCGAAGTACTCATCTAAGACGGCATCTCTTGACACATACAGGATAAATTCCTTGTGCTTCTGAAATGTGATTCAGAGAATTTTCTTGACATTTGCAACTAGAAGGACTTTCATGATTCATACTGGAGAAAATATTTTGTTTATGCAAGATTTTTCCAAAGAATTATCTGATAACCTTTATTTAAAAAAAACCATTTGTCTCATAATAAATAGATACTTCTTGAAAATCTCTTGTATTTTTATTACGTTAAATCTGAGTATGAACCCTGTATATGTCGTTGCATTTACTGTTATCACATCTTTTTTTGGCTTAGCATTTTGTCATAAAATAAAAAATTGTAAATTTTTTCCACAATTGTTACAGTTATCATTTTTATAAAAAAAAAAAAACAAATAACTCTAAACCTACTAATAACACATTGCTCAGTGGTGCACAAAATAGGAATTTTAATACACATTTGTATAATTAAAATAAAATAAAACTCTCAACGTTTCGCACCGTCTTCAGGAAAATATGAAATGGAGGGACTACGTTTGCATCTTGATCGAGAGATAATATTTCTACTAAATTAAAATCTAAATGAATAAAAATTTTAAAAAATGTTGCCACTTACACGTGAATAAAAATTAAAATATTGCAAGGAAATAAAAATTTTGAGATTATATGATGTTATGCCAGATTTTTGGTATATTGAAGGATAAATTATCATTACATGGTTTATTTTCTCGTGCTATGATTTCGATAGATTCTCTTATTTTACTTTGAACTGGGTTATTGCATGGAACTATGATTTTGGCCTCCTCAAAATTAATATGGCAACCCTTGTTCGCCAAGTAGAAGCGAGCAAGGGCAGTATTCTGTTTACATTGTTTTATATCTCTGCGATGTTCTTTAATTCTAATTAAAAGTTTCCGCGTAGTCATGCCAATGTAGGCCTTTTTAAGATTATTAGATTATTAAGATATAAATCTTGAGGAGGCCAAAATCATAGTTCCATGCAATAACCCAGTTCAAAGTAAAATAAGCGAATCTATCAAAATCATAGCACGAGAAAATAAACCATGTAATGATAATTTATCCTACAATATACCAAAAATCTGGCATAACATCATAAAATCATAAAATTTTTATTTCCTTGCAATATTTTAATTTTTACTCACGTGTAAGTGGCAACTTTTTTTAAATTTTAATTCATTTAGATTTTAATTTAGTAGGAATATTATCTCTCGATCAAGATGCAAACGTAGTCCTTCCATCATCATATTTTCCTGAAGACGCCCGCAGAAGACGTTGCGAAACGTTGAAAGTTTTATTTTATTTTAATTATACAAATGTGTATTAAAATTCCTGTTTTGTGCACCACTTAGCAATGTGTTATTAGTAGTTAAATTTTATGGTGCAACTGTCCTATATATATTTATAACTCTAAACCTGTTCATTAGTTTTCAATAAAACTTTTTGATAGTTTTTAATTTTTTATGCTACTGTAAATTAACTTTACTCTAAATTTAAAATTTAATCTGACCTGAAATGTATAAATTGTATCGCAATATGTTACGTGATCGGAAATAACCCTTTTAAAAATAGAAAAAATATATGCTAAAAATACTTTTTGTGAAAAAAAATCTTATTTTTTAAACTTTTTTTTAAAAAGACTTTCAAAGTATTTAGATGAAGCATGTCTTATTATCATGTATTCTTTGCATCCAACATGAGCTAAGAATTTTTCTAAAATTATATGAATAATTATTTGAATATTGAAACGGCTTGTTTACTAAATTCATAAATAATAATTTTATAATCTAATCAGACAAGCATTTTGTTTCAGAGATCTTGTTTCTTTTACTTCTTGTTCGTTTTCCTACATCATCAAATACAAAAAAATGTTTTATGACATGGCAATAATGCCTAATATCATCTCTATAATAATAGCCTAATCATGTGACTATCATCAATAGTTCCAGGCTGACCACTTTTCTTTTTTTACACATCAAGCAACATTTTGCTACTTTAATAAATGCCGGGAATAAATCATCAATCAAGCAAAATCCATGGATTTTAAATATTTCAGTTTTAAATGTACGTCTTACATTTAAAATAACAAAAAAGTGAAAGGGTTACATTAAAAAAAATAATGTAATATGAATAAAATACGACAGGAATAATGCCTGGTGATTTATTCCCCGCGCCTATCTAACATAAAAATACCGGTCAGATTTGATCCCATCGACTAATTTCGCCAGATTATATAAATCGCAAAACTGCTCGCCAGATTATACAAATTAATACCTTTTTTATCTGCACAACTGCAGAAAAAATTGTACTAACAAAATATTGATAAAAATAGAAATAAAACATTGACTTAAAAATCACTTAATGATGCAACAAACATAAAGTGGACGTGACATTTATGGTCAGTCATTATTGGCATTTTATCTTATGGTTTGGCGATAGTTTTTGTTTTATCGACGATGTAATCCAGTAGTACCAAATATTAAATTCTTGATTTCTCTGTCAGAATCTTCTGGTTTGGTCAAGGTCTGAGCAAGTAAAATATAAATTAATTTAGGAATGAAAGTAGCGTGATGCAGTGCTTAGCATGCATTTAAAGAAAACCAAACTGGTCGCCAAGAGAGGATATTTATAAATCATAATATGGCCATATCTTGTGTGTTTGCAAGTTTTATCTCAAAAAACATCTCTGATAATGTCTTGACTTAATTTTTTGTCATACTATTTTGAGGTACGAGAAGATCATTGGGATAGGCAACACAGTTGGGAAAATTTGATGATTTAGTCAGTTTGGTGTCAGTATGAGTCATTGTATTTTAGTGGAAAAAAAGATCGAAGCAGATATTAAGTTATTGAAGTGTTGTCAGCAATCAAAATTTGAAAGCTGGCAACATTTTACCAGATTTGGCATTTTAATTTATTTTCAGGATTAAAAATGCCAATAAGGTTTGACATCAAGTGAAACAATGTC
Source organism: Maratus speculifer (assembly GCA_964019185.1). Lineage (NCBI taxonomy): Eukaryota > Metazoa > Arthropoda > Arachnida > Araneae > Salticidae > Maratus > Maratus speculifer. The sequence goes on along the minus strand of CAXHSM010000423.1, from coordinate 75,164 downwards.
ACCAAATTTGGCACCAATATATAATTGTTAATCTTCTGAGAGTATATTGTTTTAGAGAGTTTAACGCAAAGCTAACTTTTGAATGATCTATGCCCAGTCTTTCTCGCTGTTATAATATAATACAAGCAAATGTTTGTGAGTGTATGCAAATTTTATCCAGAAAATAATTATAATAGTTTTGGCTATATTTCTAAATTGATTAAAAAGAAGTACCTTCTAACTGAAATAATTTTAAAATTCAATTTAATGGCGCTGCCATCTATGTTTTAAAGAAATAGATGAAGGATTTAGTAATTATAAATCAATTTTTTGATTTAATCATTAAACCTTTGTAGTCTGACAGTACTTTTATGTATTATTAAAGAAAATTCAATGTAAAATTTACAGTCTAAGTTCCATATCCGCACATACTGGGACCAAAGGATGTGCGGATTATGGAATATTGTGGATTATAGAATATTATGGATTATGCGTCATTTATTATTCCTGGACAGCATTTTAATTTTAAATCAGTATAATATGAAAATATAAATAAGAAATCTAATAATTAATTTAATAAGCAATCTCAAATAATGCTTTTTTGAAAGTTATTTTATTATAAAAATTGATTGCATTTAAATAAAAATAATCACATACATAATCCATAATATATAGTTTGTTTCTTACTGTTAATATAATAAAAGAATTTTATTTAAAAAAGTAGATGTTTTATTATTTTTTTCAATTATTTTATTATTTGTTTAAAAAAATTCCTTTTTGGATCACAAATTTTTACATTTTCTTAACTGTTTATTTCACTGTTTACTAGGGTGGTGCGAAAAAACAAAAGTTTTTATTTCCGAATCGCTATAGTGCGGAAAAGTTGCGATTGGTAAATACAAGAAAAACTAAAAAATTTTTTTTGAAATCGGACATTATCTTCCGATCGCGCAAACCACCTAAAAATTCAAAAAAATTAAAAAATTTCGATTTTTTTCAGAATTTTTTAAAAAACATTACATATACATATATTTTATCACTATAGTGGAAAATATTTACATATTGTACTGTTTAATAATAATAAAAAAATTAATTGCGTTTAGAGAATATCTTCCGATCGCGCAAGCTCTTTAAAAATCGGGAAAAATTCAATTTTCAGTGATCTTTGATGCATTAAGAAAATAATTAAATAAGTTCAATTTGCGGTCTCATGGTAAAATTTAAATGTAAATTAAGACTAATGTGCATGTTATGCTATTTTTGAACAACCGAGATCTTACCACGACGAGATCGCTGCAGGGCGAAAAGGTTTCGTAGTTTGCGCAACTCCTATTAGCCACGTTCAGAAACAGCGTTGAAGTCGCCCTATGTGTTCATATCCTTTTCTCTCCCCAACCACGTCCACTTGCACAGTGCACCATTTCGTATCAAGGAGCCCGTGAACGAATTTCGTTTTTTAATTAGATCTATTGTGTTATTTAAAATACATTAACATGTGACAGGTACACGGATCTGCATACGTCGTTGACATAGAAAATTACTAGACAATCTTTTCATTGTCCTATATTTTGTCATCCCCAAGAGATTTTTTGCCAAATATCCTTCACGAATATAGCGCCTGTACGAGAAACTAAAGAAAATCCTTTAAAAGGAATTTAAATACTTCTAAAATCGTTAAAAGTACTTCTAGACTTTTTCAATAAATGCGTCCATATAACACGCATTGATATGTAGAATGATACATGTTTGAAGATGGTTTATAGTAATTTTAAACAGTGCATGTTGTCCATCGTGATATTTGTCTCAGGACTGAGGATGATAACTAAATAATCGTCCTTTTTTCATCAAAATGTATGTTATGTGGTTCTTCTGATTCCACTTGACTTTGCGTAATTTTTTCTTTCTGTTTGTTTTCTTCTAATTTTGTATAGGTCAATAACTTGAAAAGCATCTGTTTTAGTTATTACAGGAATATCTTCTAGTACACTCAACGCTTTAGCATACACCTGCACTGTCAGATACACCATTGCGATCGCAATGTAAAGATGTAGATTGTAACTCCACTTTCATTTGCCATGGTAATTTCTTCTTCTTAAATCTGATAGGCTGTATCCGTCATGGCAATGATATTTTACATATACCTACATTAGCATTAAAATTCTCATGTATTTCATCTAAATGCTCAAGGTCTTTTATTTTCGCTTCAACAAATTTGGAAGGTTGCCTTTTCAATATATAGTTTCGTCCTCCAAGTCTTGTTCTCAGTTTTTGTTTCTTTTTTTTCAACTTTAGTACCAATTTTTCCCGTTCCGTCCTTTCTCTGGAGGTAGATAAATCTATGCTCAATGACTGGAATTTTGTTGTTTTTTAGACGTACAATTAGTCTCAATTAGACACTCCCTCAGATCTGGTAACTTTTTACAGGAGCAATATAAATTCATTACACGTTAGCAGGGTGAAATATCACACAGTTGAGTTTCTTGTTTTTTAAATTCATCAAACTTTTTTATAAGGTTTGGCTATTCCTTGTCTCGAATATAAGATTTCGTTAGTTTAGAATATTATCGTAGTAGGCATTAATTAGCTAAATGATTCTACAATCAAACACTTTTGGGATTGACGCCTTTTAATAAATATATTTTATTTTTTGTGCCACTGTATTGCTGACAAATGAGAAACTCATTTTAATGATGTTGAATTTACTTGCTAATAGAGACCTCTCCTCAATGTAGCATTGAAGAACATCTTCGTGTGTTGGAAGAATATCTGGCAGAAAATCTCTTGGATGACCGAATATAGGACAATGAAAAGATTGTCTAGTAATTTTCTTTGTCAACGACGTATCCAGACATCCGTATCCCTGTCACATGTTAATGTATTTTTAATAACACTATACATCCAATTAACAAACGAAATTCGTTCACGGGCTCTCTCATAAGAAATGGCGCTCTGTGCAAGTGCACAAGGTTGGGGACAGAAGGATGTGGACACGTAAGGCGACTTCAACGATTTTTCGCAACGTGGCTAACATTATGCGCGCGAAACTCTAAACCTTGAAGAACTACTAAACCTTGCAGCGATCAAGTTGTGGTAAGATCTCGGTTGTTCAAAAATAGCATAACATGCTCTAGTATTAATTTACATTTAAATTTTAACATGAGACTGCAAACTGAGCTTATTTAATTATTTTCTTAATATAACAAAAATCACTGAAAATCGAATTTTTCCCGATTTTTAATGAGCTTGCGCGATCGGAAGATATTCTCTAAACGCAATTTATTTTTTTATTATTATTAAACAGTACAATATGCAAATATTTATCACTATAGTGATAAAATATGTGCATATGTAATAATTTTTTAAAAATTTTGAAAAAATCGGAATTTTTCATTTTTTTTTTAATTTTTAGGTTGTTTGCGCGATCGGAAGATAATGTCCGATTTCAAAAAAATTTTTTTAGTTTTTTTTGTATTTACCAATCGCAACTTTTCCGCACTATAGCGATTCGGAAATAAAAACTTTTGTTTTTTCGCACCACCCTACTGTTTACATTTGTAAAGTTGACGCGAATTATAGAAAATTGCCGATTATCGATCTTCGACTGTATTTAATTCTTCTATACCCATAAAAGCAGATTACCGTTTTCATACAATGTGATTTGCCAAATCTTATTTTAGAAAACGCAGGTGAACAGTCGAGGCCTCACTATTTTCCAATGCGGTTCATTTCTCGATCCTTTACAAAGGTGTCGCTTTTCTCCTTTTAAAAAATGTATGTAAAATTTGAACTGCAAAACAATTTTCTGTTACAAGTGGCATCACAATGCATTTATTGACATTGTTCCATTAAGAATTGCAGGATTCGCATAACAGTATTTTTTTGTTAATGAATCTGATTATTCTTGTATGTATTTTGCAAGAATATCCCTCACTACCGATATATTAAATGAGTTTTAATTTAAAAAAATGATTTAAAAGTTTAAATTATTGTCGTCCATGTTGTTTTGAATCTCTCAAATATTAACATAAATAATTATTTATGGGGAGTATTTATTTATTTATTTATTTTTTCAAAACAAAATCACTTATTACTTGGATCGTCAAGGAATTCATTTAAAAATCAGCATTTCATACAAAATAAACAAATAAATAAATAAAATAAAATAAAATAAAATAAAATAAAATAAAATAAATAAGTCTTTTGAAAATCCAGAAAGATATCAGTGATATGAGTGAGCTGAATTTCAGTTCTTTCTAGAAACAACTGAATGATAAGGGATTTTTCACAAATTAACAATGTTAATTTAATTTTTTAATCTAATTTTTATTTTTACTTTCTTTTATCTTTACAAGAAAAAAGCATTGAATTCGTTAAAATTTTTCAATTCCGGTTTTCGACTGATTGATAGATTTTAAGGATCAGGGAATCCAAAAAAATATGTTTTAAAAAAATGTCTGTCCATATGTGACATAAATTTTGTGGGCGTTCTATCACCAGACGTAATGCACGGAATTTAATAAAAAAATATATTTTGGTACTCCTTGATATAAATTAATGCTGATTTTTTTTTTGTATAAATCGCTGAACAAGTGGCGTTGCTGTGCTACTTTTTATGATTTCTTCAACAGCTCTAACTCAAGAACTGCTGTATGGATGTTCACTTAAGTTAAAATTCTGTTATTCCTTGACACGAATGGATGCCGTTTGCATTTTGGTGTAAATCACTCAGCAGGTGGTTCTGCTATGCTGTATTTCTCACGATTTCTGCAATAGCTTATCTCAAGATTTAATATATGGATTATCATCAAACTTCGGATTCTGTTAATCCTGGATATGAAGTGAAATTATTTACATTTTGGTATCAATAACCCAATAAGGGGCACTGTTATACACAATTTGGCCTGATTTCCGTAATAGCTCTATCTCAAGGACTTATGCTTGAATTTTTATCAAACTTCAGATCCAGGTTTATCAGTATTATTGCTTATTATGTTTTAGTGTAAATCGCATAGCAAGTGGCTCTTTTATTCTGCATTTTCCCGACATCCACAATGTTTCAAATGATTTTTTTTTATATTGGATAGCTGAGATTGATATAAATGCAGGTCGTTTTTAAGTCTTTCGATTTTGGTTCCGAGCCAAACCAGTTTCGAATATGAAAGCGTCCTCATAAAAAATATCTGTAAACAAAAAAAAAAAAAAAAAAAAAAAAAAAAAAAAAAAATCAAAAAAGTAAAAAACCGGCCTGCATACAGATCGATCTCAGCTGTTCAATGAAAAAAAAAAAAAAAAATTAAAATGTAACCGAGATATCTTTATAAATTTCTTCCTTAGGTGAACGGTCCTTTCCATTTGAATGAAGTAGCCTCTTAAACAGGCTTTTGCTATAGGCAGATTCTTTTGCACACGTTTTACTATATTTTAACTAAGCGACATTTTAATAAGCCTAAAAATGTACCATTCTTTAGAAAAATATTTAATTTAATGTTTGGTTGTAGAATAATGGTAATTTAAAGATGTGTGCATTTTTGAAAAGATTTTTTGGTTAGGACAAATTTTACTGATCTTTCGATGAACCAGAACATACTTAATGATTTGCATTCGGAGAGGGTCAAAACCAGAATTAAATTAAGGCCTGTGAAGGCTTATTAAAATGTCGCTAAATTAAAATATAGTAATAGTATGAAAAAGAACCTGTCTTAACCTTAAAAGAATGATACCAGTCTCGGCTCGATAAAATAAGTTAGACCCGGTACAGTCCTTTAGAATAAAAGGCTCTACCCAGAAAATATAACTAGGTCCTGCCCGAGATTTCAGGAAAAAGTATGGCCCAGGCCTGGCCAAAAGGCTCCAAAGAGTGGAGGGGTTTGGTAAAGTCAAACTTTTTTTCAATATGAATCAGTTGTAATGTTCGAAAATTTTTATTTAATCGTGTAAAAAACAAAGCATTGTAAAACCTTCTTAGATGAGATCAGAAGGCGCTGGGAAAAAATCCCATTTTAGATGGATTTCCAGATTAGGAGGTATAATTGTTGGGAATGCATTTTGTCATAACCATAATTTTTTTTCTTATTATTATTCAAGCTGAATTCTGTATCATACATTTTTTGTTTGTGCAAGGTTTTAATTAATCTTTTTGCCTACTTCTGTTTCCACAAAGAGGGGAAAATACGGACTCGGAAACAAGTTGCGTTTTAGATAGATTGTTACCTTAGCAAGTATATCCGTGATTATAGCATTTCATTGTATAAGGAAAAATTTCGTTATAAACAGGATCCATATTCACAGGTGTAATATAAAAATAATTTTGCATGAACAAAATGCTCAACTATCAGAGGCAGAATTAACAATAAGATATATATCATACAGTTATATTTCTCAGCTGAAAAATTCATTTTCTCGAATTTAATAAGGATTAGAATCCTAAATGCGTTGGGTTGTTCGCATCCCAAATTTAAAAATAATACTTGAAATTAACCCAAAAGGCCGTAACCAGAAGAGGGATCACCAGGGATTGACACCTCTACCCCAAATTTTTATCTAGGCGTGTCAAAAATGACATAAAATGCATGTTATAAAATAGCTTTCAATACAAGTATCTTCCTTTTATTATTTTGTTTCATATCTTCGCCCTATTTTTTACATTTGTACGTTTAAGCAATCCAGTAAAATAAATCTTTCTATTAAACACAGAAAACGACATTAGAATTCCAAAAGTGCCAATTTTTTGGGAGACGAATATATTCTTAGAAACTTTGTCATTTCTTTCCACTTCACTTGCATGCAAAAGCAAACATCCATGATCTGAGTTTACGGTCAAGCTTGTGTCCAAGTGTGTGTGTGTGTGTGTGTGGTGAGGGGGGAAGGTAGTTGCATTGCATTAAGGTGCGGACACACGCAACTACTTTTGGCGGTTAGAAGTTGGCGTGTTTTATGTTCGCAGGCGGCGCATTTTATGTATAATGACTTTTCCATTTCAAGGAAGGAAAATTTCAATCCAACTGTAGGACAGGGACTTAAGTAGGATTGAGATAGTTATCTCCTCAACCGCCGCGGTGAGCGGCCCATCTTCTTGGTAATCCCTCCCCCACCTACGTCTCAAATGGTCCAGTGGTATAGTCGAGGGGGAACGTCGTCCACCCACTTTCTTATTTGATTTCAAGCGTCCCTTACTATTTTATCTCAAGGGGGACGCTAAGGACGTGAGGGAACGCATACCTTTTTCATTTATTAAATGTTTTAAAAAAGAAAACTTATTAAAACTTATAAATTATCAATTTTAAGAAGTAAAGAATTGATTTTTATAATTATTTTAGTTTTCTTAAACAAGAGACAGTTAAAAATAAATTTAAAGGAATTAAATGGGTGGATTAAAAGGAAAAAGAAAGGTGTTTACTTGGTGTTTTATTATAATTCCCCACTAATATTAATCCTTCAGATGCATGCATTACTTTTACTTTTGTGTGAGTGTGTGTGTGTAAAGGGGGAGGATTACATTGCATTGTTCGGAATTGCGGAGAGTCCCCTTCAAGGTCAACTGAGATTTCACAGAAACGGACTGTGTAGTTCTTTTTCCCGTTTATTATTTTTATTATGGCAGGCAAATTCCACCCTAGAACTATAATGAGGCACATCACTGACACTGGGGTTCAAAATAGTCTTATTTTCTCACTTTTTAGGTGCGTTCATAATTATGTAACCTCAGGGCCATCGGTAAGACTTTTTATTGGTGGGGGAGAAGACCTTAAATTGCCAAGTCATATTTTCATATCTGCCAACTCGTTTTATGATTTTGCCAAGTTACCACACTTAGACAATGAAATACACTTCTTATTTGTAAAAAGATTAATGATGTTCCCAATTAAAGATGTAACTTTTGCAAGTTTATCAAAAATAGGAAATATGTTACAATTTTTATTAAAATTTTTAATTGAATTTGCCAAGTGTAACAACATTTTCGAATGTTTGGGGGGGGAGGCTCCTCCCTATCCCCCCCTTTGTGAGGCCCCTTTATAACCTCTCCAGTCCTGATGTCGCCTGGTGGTGACAATAAAAAACACTCATTAAATCAATGTAAATGCATCTAAAATTTTTTTAATTAAATCTACACTTTTTTAATTAATGTGTATACACTAGAAGCATAGATATATACACACTTATGCATCTTTAGACATGTTTTATAAAATTTAAAAGTGGTTTTTTTGTGCCACGTAAAATTTGTCTCAGGACTGACGATGATAAATACGTACCAAGCAAAGTTGAGCTTTGCTTTTTCAAGCTCTAATGAAGAATTTTCTTGAATAATGATGAATCTCGATAGTACATTCAAAATAGCTGTTTGCTACCTTCTCATGTATTATTTGTGTATTTCTAATCGTTGGTTTTCTATCTTTAAACATTTTTGCACAAAGGCTTTATTTGCTACTTTAATTAGTTATGAAGTTTGAATGCAGCTTGTAGCACCAAATAAGAACAAAAAAAGGTACTACTTGGTTATCCTAGTAACCAAAAAACTAACGCCAAATTACAAGATAAAATGCCAATTAATGGATGACTGTGAATGTAACATTCAATGACATTAGACAAAAAATACATGTATAAATGTCATCAAATGATTTTTATTTCAACTCTTTATTTGTATTTTTTGTTAATTTATTTGTTCTTTTGTAAATTAAAATAAAAATTTTGTTAATATGCATAATTTGGATATAAGTTTGTTGATTTGTATTATTTGGTGAAATTGGATGATGGGATAATCAAGTAGTACCAAAATAAATTAATTTGATGCAACATGTCTGACAAAAAGCCCAAAATGGCATTTAAATGGTAATTTTTTGCTAAATTTTTCAAATATTTTATTGAAACAAAACTAAATACCATGAACTCTGTGAAATCCACACAAGATGTTGGAATGTAAACAATGAAAATTGCTATTAACATTAAATCTCACAAAGTTAAATTTAGTACATATATTTTTGTTTAATAACCAATTTTCCAATATTAAATATAAAAAATTAGAATTCTTCGGGTAAAAAAATTTTTGTCTGTGTGCAAAAAGTAATGAATGTTCATAGACTGCTAGAAAACGTTATTGAGAAAAAACCCAAACTGAAACTATCAATTAGTTTTGTAAATGTTTAAAATTTTTAGTGTATACAATTTAAAATTCCTTCAATCTTATTCAATAAATATGATCAACAAGTTATGCATTATTTTTTTCCCCCATTGCAACTTTTGTGCAGTTGTTTCTAATTTATAGTTAGACGTTAAAAAATGAACAATAAACAAAGGGATGATCTATAATCCGCAAAAATGCATAATCCGCCTTACCTAAAACCCTTAAGTGTGGAGATTATACAGAGTTGACTGTACACATTATATTGAGGTATAAAAAAGAGTTAACTTGCCTTTAATTTCTACACAAGGAAGTTCAATAAAGTTAGACTCCCTCTAATCCACACAGCTCAGGACAGTTATTTGGATCTAATTAACAATACAATAAACACTAATAATGAATGCTTATAAATGCAATATAATGTAATAAATAAAAATAATATAGTGAAACATCCAAATAAGGGACACCTCTATTTAAGGGACAAAACTTCCGGTCCCAGTCCCTTGGTATAGGAAGTGTAATATGCAGTCGCATCTCTATATAATGAAATCCATTGTTCCAGTACAAAAATTCGTTATATAGAGAAATTCATTGAATAGAGAAAGCTGTTAAAATTTCTGTTTATTGTGCAAATTTTGAACAAGTATTCTTTTTTATACGTTTAATTAAAAATTTGAAGTGTTTAATATAAATATTAACATAATATCCTAATTCTTAATTATTTGCACAGTTTCAAAAAGAGAATAGACATTTATTTAATAGCTTAATAAAAATCAGGCAAGAAAAACGTACGTTAAATTTTAGCCATTGAAAACACATCTCCTCAAATTTTTGGAAGTGATCTCATTGCTCCGAGAGTGAATGTCCCCCCATTCCACCTCCTGAAATCAACACTGACTTCAATTACCACATTGATCCAGGTTTTATATGTGTAACAATTAAACTGACACTGTTTCTCTAAGGATGTTAAAAGATGTGTGGGAGGGGGGCAAGTGGAATAAATTCCTTAGACTTAAAGATCAAGGAGATTCAAGGTAGAGAAGCAATATAAAAAACTCAGCCTTGAACGATAAATCAAAAATAAGTATAATGGAAATTTGATTCCACATGATTTTGAAGCTCTTTTTAAAACTGAATAAATAAAGAACATTTTATGAAAAAATTCGTTATATGGAGTTAGATATTTCGCTATATAGAGACTGTTTTTCATGTAATCATGAAAAAAGGGGGCTGTTCCTGCTAAAAATTTGTTATATAGAGAAATTCGATGTAAGGAGTTTTGATAAAGAGAGACTCAACTATATTTACCTCTGAATAAGGGACACTCCATTTAAGGACACTTGAAAATGATATTAAAGGGGCTGGCTTTTGCATTACAAATATTGAAATAGTCTGTGATGAAAATGAAAATACAAATCTTTCTGAAATTATCAAATATATAGACAGTCCTGTTGATACAGAGGCATACAATACAACTGATGAGCATTTATTTATCCCCATTTCCGATTCGACTTATGTGCATTTATTCTCATTGCAGTAATGCTGAAAATTGTGAAATAAATAACTTTACAGATGCAGGGCCATTGCTAAGACTTTTCATTGAGGGGGGAGAGGAGCTAAAATTGCCAAGTCAAATTTCAATATTTGCCAACTCATTTTACAATTTTGCCAACTTACCAGAATTAGAAAATGTAATATAGCCCCTATTTGTGAAAAGGTTAATAATATTCCCAATTAGTTTTGTAATTTTTGCCAATTCTATCAAAAATTGAAAATATATTATAGTTTTTATTGAAATTTTAAAGAAAATTTGCCAACTAAGTTTGTGAATTTGCCAAGTGTAACAACATTCACGAATGTTTGGGGGGGAGGCTCCCCCCCATCCCCCCTTAGCGAGGCCCCTGTACAGATGCTTTAGGGTTGTTCTCAAATCCAAAAGAGCTACATTTATGACATAAGTTTTAATTTATTTTTATTCAGAAATGCCTGAAACTAGCAGGCGTTGTTCAGAAACTATGTAATCAAACTTTTTTTTTCTCAAATGCAGTAAATCTTTAGAAAATATTGCCAAATGTACAAATTTCTATGCCAAAGAAGAATAACTGCTCAAGAAAGGGTGAAAAGCATTTTTTTCATGTGATGAAAATCGCTTATAAGTCAATAGGTAATTCATTCAAAACTTGAAAACACAGATTTCAAATCGATTCCATAGTCAGGTGTTCCAATTTTATACATTTCTGTTGAAAAATGAATTTGTAAGTATGTCAAAGAGCTTTTTGCTTGCTGACCTGAGCAGAGCAGTTTGAGAGATTTGTTGCCTTAAAATACACAAAGCAATTGAATATTTTTTGTTGTAAATACTACTGATATTGAAGAACTAAAATTTCTAAGTATGGTAAATGAACTCTTGAAAAGTTTATAGCGAAAAATTGAAATTTGCAAAACAATCACTTTTGATTAATCTATTGAAGTAAAATTTTTTAAAATGTTTTTTACTTTTTGCACGTACACAGTTTACTAAAAAATGTAAATCAATAATTTGACAAATTATTTCACACTTTAATCAATTGAAAATTTTAATTAATTCTCTATACGTTTTATGTCTGATTAACATACAGTAGACTTCCTCAAATCCACACAGCTTGGGACCAGAGGTTGTGCGGATTTTAGAATTTTGCAGATTTCTGGTCATTGCTTTGTTTACATTTTTTAAACAGCAATTTGAGTGCAATTAATAGTGCATTCAGAACTATAATGAGTGCTTAGCTTACAATGTAATAAAAAAAGTAAAAACAAATAAGTAATAAACTAAAATAATAAAAAATTATATATATATTTAAATGATTAAAGTATTAATAGCAAAGGTCAAGTTGATAATCAATAGTGTATGATTAAATATTCATTACAAAGATTAAATATATTTTTCAAAAATTTTTCAACAAAACTTGCCTCATAAATGTACATTACTAATTTACATCAAAATCATAAAATAAGGATTTTTTTTTCAAGTTTAGCCAGGCTTAATAACGAAAAAATCTTGATTAATGCATAAATATTGTGATTACCAGTAATATCAGCAATATCATAAATTTTTTCAAAAAAAAAAAAAAAAAAAAAATCTTAATTCATGAAAAAAACATAAATGGAGTATCATTAAGCAAATTACAAATTAAAGAAATATATGGAATTGATACAAAACTACAGTAGAGGACCGAGGGCTTTTCGGATTTTGGAATTTTCCGGATTTCGGGTCCGTCCGAAACTCGAAACTCCCCTCCCCCCCCCTCCAAAAAAAAAAAAACACAGAATATAGAACTGTTATCTAGAATATGAATGGAAAGTGTGTTGTATGAGAAGTCTGTGGAAAAATTACTAAGCTACAATTTTGACTCTTGTACTATAGTAGAAAGTCTCAAATTCGGACATCCAAAATTCAGAGCTCTTTAAAATCCGGACGTTTTGCTAACTGGCTTTATATATATATAACCGTAAAATACGGTTAATCCACCCCCCAAAGGTGACGAAAAATCGTTGGAGGGGGTGCTTACACGGGATTTTTCCGCGATCGTTTCACAAAATTTGCATTTTTTGCTAGATATTTGCAGGATGTTTTCGCAATATTTGACGAGATTTGCAGGGTTTTATCTCAATATTTGATGAAATTTGCAGGGTTTTATCGCGATATTTGACGAATTTGCAGTTTTTTCGCTATACTTGAAAAAATTTGCATTTTTTATGGGCATGATTCATGATGAAATGAATGAATCATGAATCTTTGAATGACTTATGAATTTTGATACTTGAAGCAATACTTAAAAAAAATTGCGTTTTTTTTTTTTTTTTTTTTTTTTTTTTTTTTTTTTTAACGATAATTCTGTCGAAAAAAACAGAAAAAAGGTGAATTTTGTAAAAAAAAAGCCAAAAAAGCATGAAATCTTAAAAAATCTCGAAAAAACGCCCATTTGATCAAAGATTCATGATTCATTCATTTCGTCATGATTCCCCTCGTTCTCAATCGTCTTCATTTCCGGATTTCGGAATTCCGGATAATAGGTCCTCTACTGTATAAAAAAATGAAATTTTGTAGCAATATTCGAACTGAAAGTTTCATTGTTTACATCCATAAAATATGTGCAGATTTTAGAGAGTTGCGGATTTCTGGTTTGCAGATTTGAGGGAGTCTACTGTATTACAAAAATGCTTTCTCTTACTCTTTTTATTCTTTAATCCATGAAAAATTGTACAAAAAACAGAACTGCTGAATCTGCATGATAAAAATTAAACATCTCCTAAACATATTTATTTGCAAAAAACAAAGCAAAACAACCCTATAATATAATCAAAATCAAAAAACAACATCCGTTTTCATAAATGAAACTACAAAAAAATTCTCAATAACTACTCTATACATCAAATTATCAATTCATAAAATACACAGCAAAACACAAACACATTTTAAAAAATTTACTCATCAAAAAGGCAATGAACCAAGCAATCTGATCAAAGTATAATCACAATTTCAAATCAAGACACAATAGGTGTGAAAAGAATGTAAGAAACTAAAATTGTAACAAGAAACACTAATTTATCGCCTTGCCAAGTGTCTTGCTTGTTCTAGGATTCACCAGGGCAGAAACTAGACGGGGGGGGGGGCAGAGGGGGGCACAAGCCCCAGGCACCACCACAACAGAAGGTGAAGGGAATGCCAATTTAAAATTTTGTTTCGTGTGTTTAATATAAAGAATGCATAAGGTGGGGTGGGGGGGAAGGAGGGCGCCAAAATCCATCTTTGTCCCTGGTGCAAAAAAGGCTAGTTTTGGCGCTGGGATTTACTCATACTTTTTTAAGTGTATGGGTTGTTTTTTGTAAATTTTGATAAACTTTTTAGAGGCACTACCTCATGCGATCAATTTAAAAAAAATATTTACTTTCAATTGAGCAGAATACAATCAAATTCAGTTTATGAGCAACATAGTGCTTTAAAATTAGATGTTATTAAAAATTAAATTTTCTGCATACCAATCTGCTGTTTTTAAATTGAAATTTGAAATTAAAGTATTTAAAAATAAATAATAATAAAAGAAATTAACAGCTAAAAATTAAACATTTTAATAGCGCTTTAAATGACTCAATATTAAATTAGCAAAAATGAAAGATGAAATGCGAGGCATAAAATTTCGTGCAGTCATTATCAAACAACAAATTGAAGAGTTTTTAGTTGAAGAGTAATTAAAGAAACTATTCTATGTTAGCATTACTTATTTTAGTGAAGTGGTTGTTTTCAATAAATTTATGTATTAAAAGTTACCTGATATTAGAAACCACTGAAGATACAAGACGCCATCGAAAGAATGAATGAGTCTTGAATTGCATGATAATTCAGTATAAATGATTTATGATTATAATACTATTTATTAATTATCTGCGACAATGGCGATATGATTAATACTTTTTTAATACGTGGTTGTGATATACTTACAGGACAACTGTTAAGAGAAACAAGATCATTAAAGACACTAAATTTATTTTTCATGAGTATAATTCCCCTAATTCCAAAATCAAATTGCATTGAATTTATAACCCGAGAACATATTTAAATGCTAGATACAACAATTTTCACAAATGTTGTTTATTTCTTTTTTATAAATAAATATTTTATTTTATTATTTAAAATTTTCTATTTCAGGAAATTTATTGATTGATTCAATATTGATGAATGGATCCTTTTTTCGTGAATCATTCTTGTATCGGCGTCTCTAGTAAAATTTACGAAATGGCGTACTCTGTAACAATGTCCATTTTTTAGAATCAATTTATCAAATGCATCTACTTTATTAAAATAACTTAATGATAATATATGTTTCTTTAGTTATTCGCTTGCTAAAAACGGTAGAATTTTTTATTTGATCGTATCATAACAAAAAATTGTAATGTGCGGTGGCTTTCATTTTTGCTGACATTTATAATCATTTAAAATTGTCGGTACACAGGTAAACTGAATGTTTGCCTTGTGGAATAGCAACTAAGTGACAACACATAGTGTACATACAGATACACTATTATGTAATGATAGTGTACACATATCTATCTCTGTACCATGAACATAGGTACAGAGATATGATCTATGTTCATAACGTACATTATAAAAACTGCATTGAGCTTTTTTTAAGATAAATTTTTAATTAATAAATTTTTTATTTTATTGTTGTGAACCTAATTTTCTTATATTCTAAAAGAATATTTTAAAATTAAAGAAAAATTTTAGAGGATTTATTAGAAAAATTTTACCATCATATACAGTTAATTTTTAGAAACTCCCTAAATTAACTCCAGGTCAAGTACAAATATACCTAGGATTATGCCAATTATATTGATTAAATTAAACCTTAATTTTTGACAACTATATAGCTAACAAAAGCTATAACATAATGATAATGTTTTATAATATAATTTATTTATTTATTTTGAGTATTTTTTATAAATATTTCTTTATAGTTTTATTTCTTTATTACGTTGATTGATAATGTTTTATTTATTAATTTATTTTTCATTGTTTACAATTTTCAACTATTTTAGTTTATTTAATAATATTAAATTACGGTTTTGCATGTGATTGGCAACAATTTCTGACCTGCATAATTTATTAGTACGGAATAGCACTTCTGTTCCTTTTAATAGTTAGGAAAATTTTACACTAAAAAATTCCTTGCTTTGCTTAATTTTAAGAGGTGAGAATTTTAAAATTTGAAAAAATATAATCTAAAATTTCTGTAATTTTGACCTAACATTTGAATTGTAAGTTTCATTGTTAGTTACATCTGCAATGACATGTAGATTTTAGATATAAATGCATTTGAGCAAGTATACTCTACTTCTAATCTTTGCCACATTTTTTAGATTCTTTCCAGTAAGGATTCACATTTGAAGCTTTGTGTGAAAAAATAATTTAGGAAAAATAAAAAGTTTTTTCTGTTTTTGTACTTTCATTTTTGTGTAAAAATTTACAGCATGGATGCTTATGTGTGATATTAATGAATGGATATTTTTGATATTAATGAAATATCTGGCTTGTTATAGACAAAACAAATATTTAAGTAATATTTATACACCATGAAATCTAAAATAAAAAAAAATGTTTGTCTTTATTTGTGAAAATGAAAAAGTCTAAGTTTATTTTATTAAGGAATATGGTTATCTTTTACTACCCATACAACCTGTGTCATTGCTGTTCATATTCTAAGTGTATCTGCTTTTCTTTTGCTGTTTCAGTTAAGTTGAAAGTGCTTTGTCTTTGTGTTATCACAAAACCTAGGAAAGGATTCATGCTTTAAATGATTTATTATTTTTGGTACTACTTGGTTATCCTGTCAAACCAATTTCACCAAACTATACAAATTGCCAAACTCATAGCCAAATTATACATATTGACATAATTTTCATTTTAAATAATGAAAAAAAAAAAACAAATAATTAGTAGAATATTAATAAAAATGCAAATAGAAGGTCGAAGTAAAAATTACTTAATGGCATTTTAAACACATGCATCTCATTTAATGTCATTGAATGTGACTTTCACGATCATCAATTATTGCCATTTAATCTAACAGTTTGGTGATGGGTTTTGGTCAACGGGATAACCAAGTAGTACCTTATTTTCTAATTACAGTAGAACTCCAAGTTCTTTTTAAATATAAAGAATTTTATTTTCAACACTGTTTCACCAATGTCAAATGAAACCTTTCAAAATATTTTGATTTATGATTTCCATTTTATTTGCAAGTTTTAAGTCAAAACAACACCGAATCACTTTTAATACATTAAAGAGTTTTTTTTTTTTTTTTTTTTTTTTTTTTAATATCTTGCTTTAAAAATTACAAGCAAAATGAGTAAAAATAAAAACTTGACAGTTGTACACATGTTTAAAAAGCGAACTTTCCGTACGGTACTATAGGTGCTGACCTTCAATTAGCTACAACCAAAAAGTTAGCGCTTTGTTTTTAAAATGATGTGTCATATTAGTTTGTCATTCAGGGTGCTTTGAATATGGAGCCACAACTTTTTTTAAAACAACAATGTTCTAAAATCACAATCACAGCTTTTTATCAAACAAGTTTTCACCATAAACTTGTCGGTTATTCTGAAATTCCTATATAACCCTGATTATCGGAAAATTTCCATGGAGCCTGGGTTCACAGAAAAAGCTATGGTCCCATGCCTTTTGGATAAGCAGGGTTTTACTGTATTACTATCCACTTTAAGATTATGTTCCATTTAGAAATTTTAAACTTTGATTTATTTTGAATATAATTTATTTAGTTGGCAGTTTTAATATGATTTTACGTTTTTAGTTCTGAACATTAAAAGAATTAGTTTAATTCATTAATGAAAATATATAATGTATTTTAAGTGTAAAGTTCATTTGCATTTTTTTGCAAAGAGTTTCTTTTGATTGTTTATAATGACAATGATATAAAATGCAAATTAATGTCTTGTTTTATAAAGGTTTTTATAATTTATTTCTTATTTATTAGATGGTATCAAATGTTAAGTTTCACATAAAAGGAATGTGCTGCTGCAAATATATTTGAAAATTGATAGTACGTATTTCAAATGTTAAAATTTAGTGATTATAGTTTACAGTATGCTTTAATATTTCACATAAAAGCTTCAAAAAGAGCTTTGTTTTTATGCAGTTTCTAAGGATTATTCATTATTTCACTTGAATTTACAGAGTGTGTATCTTTTATTGAAACCCAAATTTTTGTTTGTTACCCTAAAAACAGGTGATTTTTTATAGAAGACAGAACTCCAAAAATTCGAATAATATATGTAAAATGAGTTAATCATCTTCCACATATTGAATGCATAAAAGCATTCAATATTAAGCTGTTACTCAAGGAGCATGGTTTGTGTCTTATTTGAAATTTAATGAGGTTGTCTGAATCTCTTACACTTTCAGCTCTTACTCATTCTATCATAAATCATTTTAAGATGTAACTGGCATCAATCAATGAGTAATAATTTGTCTACTATAGTCAAAGTTCTATAATCCGCACAAGTTGGGGCCAAATGTTGTACGGATTATGGAGTATATGTCATTTTATTATTCTTAGATAGCATTTTAGTTCCATAATCAATATAGTATGAAAAGATAAATAATCAATATGCTGCCTCAAAAAATGCCTTTTTAAAGTTATTTTATTAAAAAATTAATATATATGTGCATTTAAATAAAAATAATAACATATGTTCTGTAATATAGTTTATTTTTTACTGTTAGTAAAATAAAAGAGTTAAATTTAAAAAATGTAGATGATTTATTATGATTTTTTTTTATTATTTGTTTTAAAAAGTCATTTTTGGATCACAAATTTGTAAATTTTTTAAAGCCTTTATTTCATTGTTTACATTCGTAAAGTAATGCGAATTATAGAAAATTGCAGATTATGGGTGCACAGATTATCGATCTTAGACTGTACTTAACACTGTGCTTAAATTTTGCACAAATTATTGCGTAATTGGTATGGGAATTCAGCTCTGATATTTTTCATTTTCAATGAATACTTAAATACCAGCAGTGCCGTAGCAAGAATGGATGACACCCAGTGTGGATGTAAATGGTGTCACCTTCCCTCCCAAATCCGTCATATTTTTTTCAGTCACAATTCTATGTTATTACAATAAATGATCATATCATTCCTTATTATCATTCTCATGCATAAAAAAAACAGCTCATAATCTACATAAGTCAATGGGGTGTCTATATGCAGAAGAAAAATCTTTCTTAAGTTTGCTTTTGCCACACTTGTTGGACAGTTTTTGTTCCCTTCTGCATATCTTATTTAAACACACCATTCTGTATAAAATTTCACATTCTCAAAGAAAAGAAATTTAACTCTGCTGCATAGTGCGCTAAAATTTTCATTCTATTACAGTATTCTTTCCAGAATTTTTTAATGTATATATATATATGCAAAAAAAGACAGTGTCACTCCTTAGGAGGTGACACTTGGGGCAGATCACCCTCCCCCTGCTAGCTATGCCACTGAATACCAGCCAGAGTATACATCAGCACCGAAACTAGCTTTTTTGTGCCCGGGGCAAACATGGATTTTAGTGCCCCCCAACCCCTACATATATGCATTCTTTGTATCAAACACATCAAGCAAAATCTAAATTTGGTGCCCCTTTCACTTTCTGTTCTGGTGGCGCTAGGGGCACATGCTTCCTCTGCCCTCCTCTGGTTTTGACAGTGGTACACATTAGAGCTTACAACTAGGTAATTAGTGTTCGCAAATGCCCTTTAAAATATACATAAACCAGTATAATACTTCTTCAGTTTTTTTTTTTTTTTTCATAGTCATTTGGCACGGTGGTATACCTTTGAAACCACTTAATTTTAATTCCCAAACACTACATTCAGAATTTTGATTAAAAAAATTTCAGTTTATTGAATTCTTGCAAAATAGCTTTTTCTTAATTACAAATATAGTTATTTTCAAATTCCGGTGTCAGTCATCAATTTTGCCACTTAAGCAATGAATTTGCTCTGTGCCGCAAAGGGTTAAATCATTCGGCAAAATACTCACCTTTGTAAAACCGAATTGCATTAAATTTTTTATAAAAGTTCCAAAGTCCATGTAACAGTGACTGTGGTGAATAGTATTAAATGCATAGTATTAAGGCACTTAGCTAGGCACGGGTGATAAATCACCAAATATTGCTCCTTTCGTCCTCTCTGGAAATGTATTCTTTCCTTTTAAAATGCATATCGAAATACAAAATCTTTTAGCGATTAAAATATCCTGTTGAGAGATTATCTTAAAATCAAAGTTTTTTATATCATTTTTTAAGTAGAAAAAAAGAAAAAAATTAAAGATTAAATTGCAATATGTTTTCATGCACTTCAATATTACTGCATGCTTAAATGTTGTAAATGTCTAACTCTTTCACCGTGCCTAAATGTTTTGTATTTACTCCATATATTCCAGTTTGGTTGTCTACAAAAACATATAATCGATTAAATTGACGCATACCAAATTTCTGTGACGTAAGCTTTTGTGCTTTTTTATCAGTTTTTTAAAGATAATTTGTAAACTATTTGGAACTAATTTTTCATACTAGGTGCATTCAGTAGGTTATCTTAATAGGTACCTTCTGGTACAAACAGAATTAAAATCCAACAAGTATTTTTTGCTTAACAAAATTGCTTGACGAAAAAATTTTATTTGACTTTTAATATCATTTCATAGCTGTTTATGTCCAGAAAGTAATACTGCACTGTGTATTAGCTTTAGCTTCGCTTAGACAATAATTTTTTATTTATATCTTGTATTCATAGAATATGTGAAAAATCTAATTTTTTAATTATTTTCCCCTTGGAGTATGTTTTTCTAACAGAATTTTAAATATGGCCAAATTTAATGAAATTCTCAGTCACAAAATCCTGTACAATTCTTTAACAATTGGGCCAGAGAGTTGAGTTACTATATCCTATTTGAAAGCTCCTTTTTATGGGTTAGAATATGTATGTAACACTAACTATTTTGAGTAAAATAATTTTTTTTGACAAATTTTAAAAATTTTTGAATTTAAATTTTTCATAAACAAAATTTATATATTTTTAAAAAAATAAAATTATTAATCTTTGTCTTATTCGCTACAAATAAAAAATTTTAAGATTGAGAAAATATTACTTTTCAAGCTATTACTTTTTTAATGAAAAACGTTAATTGAAACTTTTTAAATAACTGGCTCTTTATCCATGGAAATAAGGAGCTGTATAATTCTACTCTTAGGTAATTAGAAAGAATATAAGTTGAAACTGCTGCAAAACAATAAGAACTATCAAATCTTAAAACATCATTAAATTTTTAAAAAATAATAAAGATTTAAAAAATAATTGCGTTTTTTTAAGATTTTTCAGTTTTTATTTACTTGAAATTCTATTTTAAAAAAGAAGAGAAATATTGATAACTTGCGATTTTCCTGAAAATTATGCTTTTGTCCTACAAGAGGAGATACAGCCCTATCATTGGACACAGGCTACGATTCGACCTTTTATAGTATATTATAAGACAGATCACAACATTCTTGAATATCTCAATTATGTATTCATTTCAGAATGTTTGAAGCACAATACTGTGGCCTTTAATTTGTTCCAAACCCATCTTATTGCAGCATTAACGAAAAACCTCAAAATCAATAAAAAGTTTTATTTTTTCGGATGGATGTGCTGCTCAATATAAAAATAGAAAGAACTTCATACACATATGCATGCATAAAACTGACTTTGGTATAGATGTTGGGTGGTATTTTTTTTACCACATCACATATGGGAAAAGTTCCTGTCATGATCTAGGAGGAACTGTCAAAAGACTTATACTTTAAAAGCGAGCTTACAAAGACATTACGAGAACACATAATCAGTCTATGACAGCTTTATGATTTTGCAAATAAAGATATTCGTGGTATAAATTTCATGTATTGTAAAAATGAAGAGTACAATGTAAATGACACATAATAATATATTCTGACTGGACGAAAAGGATAGAACCAGTTGTTAAATGTTTATATACATATGGTTGGGAAAACACATCATTTTACTTGCCACTTGTGAGTGAATTTTTAGGTAATAAAGTAAAAGAATAAAAATTTACATAATTTTTAAAGTGATTAAAATACTAAAATCAAAGGTCAAATTAATAATCAATAATGTATGATTATATATTCATTATAATGATGAAATGTATTTTTCCTAAATGAAACACATCCTCAGTGAAACTTGACTCATATAGGTATATTATTAATTTACATGAAAATCATCAAATAAGGAAGTTTCATTTCAGGTTTAGACAGACTTAATAACCAAAAAAGCTTGATTAATACATAAATATATTTGGTAAGAGAATTGTGATTACCAATAATAACAGCAGTGTCATTCCATGTTAAATCACCCAGATTTTTCCAAAAATGACACCTACCATCACCAATTTCGATCAAATTCAGTGGATTTGTAGAATTTCTAATGCTGATTCCAAAAATATCAATTATATTGAAATTGATCAAATGGTTTGTGAGTTATGAGCTTTTAAATAGCTCCCAAGATGGCCGATTTGCCGCAATTTTGAATAGCACATGTGACAACAAAAAACTCCATAACTTCTTTCACGTTTAAGCTAGAGCTTTCAAATATTTTTTTTTTTTTTTTTTTTTTTTTTTTTTTGTTCAGAATAAAGTAAATTTTTATTTAAACAGTTTTTTGTGAACCTCATTCTCTAAAAATAATGTCAGAAAATGACTTTTTTTCATTTTTTAAATAAAAAAAAGTGCAACTTTACTGGCTGATTTCCCCCAATGTACCCCCTTCAATTTTCATCTAATTGCATAAATAGGCAACTCAAAGTGTGTTTTAATGACTGATAAAAAAATTTTAATGGGCGGTTCGCAGGTTTTTATTTAAAAAAATAAATTCAATTTTACTGACTTTCCACAATAACAGAAAACACGAGATAATGTTGATATTTCTTTTATTACCAGAAATATCATACATATTTACATCTAAATGTTTGTAAGTTTAATATTACATAAATATATATATCCAATGTAGCTAAAAAAGGGGGAATCCCATAGGAATACCAATAATGGATTCTTGCTAGACATAGAAGTACTTTCCTGACAAATTGAAATCTATTGCAGTCACAGTAAGTTATGAATAAAAAAGAAATCATGGGAAAAGTTCTACAAATAGTTGAATTTTATGGCCAAATCGCACTTTTATTTTATACAAAATACAATAAAATTGCAACTCTTAAATAAAAATTATGGTACTTTAAAATAATACTAAATAACGTATTACATATACACAATAAACATGCTATTAAAAATATATCTACATCAATAATAATTTAAAGTAAAGGTAATTAATATTTTTGAAAATAACTGCCAATAGGCAGGTGTAAATTTTGAAATTCAGTAGACTCCCTCAAATCCGCACAGCTTAAAACCAGAAGTTGTGTGGATTTTAGAATTTTGCCGATTTCCGGTCATTACTCTGTTTACATTTTTTCAAACAGGAATTTGAATGCAATTAATAATGCAATCAAAACTAAAATGAATGCTTTACAATAAAATATCAAAATAAGTAATTAATTAAAATAATAAAAATTTAATTAATTTTCAAAGTGATTAAAATATTAAAAGCAAGGCTCAAGTTAATAGTAATCAATAATATATGACTAAATATTCATTATAAGCATGAAATATATTTTTCCTAAATTATTCAATGTAGTTAGTAATGGTACCTCATAAAGATACATTACTAATTCACAACAAAATCATAAAATAAGGAAGTTTTATTTCAGGTTTAGCCAGATTTAGATTTAATAATCAAAAAAGCTTGATTAATACATAAATAATAATACATAAATGTGATGAGAAGATTGTGATTACCAATAATATCAGAAAAATCTTGAATTTTTTCAGAATAAATTTATTTTTCCTTCATGAAAAAAACATGAATTCAGTACTATTAACAAAAATTACAAATTAAAATAAAATGGAATTGATTTAAAATTATAAAAGTCAAATTTTTTCCCTATATCTGAACTGAATGTTTCATTATTTACATCCGTAAATTGTATGCAGATTTTTGAGAGTTGTGAAATTTATGGTTCCGGATTTGAAATAGTCTACGGGTCATTCCATGTCAGATCACCCAGACCATGGCACCCACCATCACCAATTTTTATAAAATTCAGTGAATTTGTAGAGTTTAAAATGCTGATTCCAAAAATATCAGTTATATTGAAATTGATCAAACGGTTTGTTAGTTATGAGCTTTTAAATAGCTACCAAGATGGCCGATTTTCCACCATTTTGAATAGTACATGTGACAACAAAAAAGTCCATAACTTCTTTCAGATTTAAGCTAGAGCTTTCAAAAATTTTTTGTTTTGTTCAGAATAAAGTAAACTTTCATTTAAACAAATTTTTGTGAACCTCATTCTATAAAAATGCTGCCAGAAAATGACTTTTTGTCATTTTTTTAAGTAAAAAAAGGTGCAACTTCAATGGCTGATTTCCCCCGATGTACCCCCTTCAATTTTCACCTAATTGCATAAATAGGCAACTCAAAGTGTGTTTTGATGACTGATAAAAAAATTTTAATGGGCGGTTCACAGGCTTTTATTTAAAAAAAGAAATTCAATTTTGCTGACTTTCCACAATAACAGAAAACACAAGATAATGTTGTTATTTCTTTTATTACCAGAAATATCATACATATTTACATCTAAAAGTTTGATAAGGTTTAATGTTACATAAATATATATATTTAATGTTTCTATAAAAAGGGGGAATCCCAAAGGAATTAATAGAATGCCAATAATGGATTCTTGCAAGGAGTACCTTCCTGACAAATTGAAATCGATTGCAAAGTTTCAATAAATTATAAGTAAAAATTAAATGATAGAAAAATTCTACAAACAGGTACATTATATAACAAAATCATACTTGTATATAATACAAAATGTGATAAAATTGCAACTCTTAAATAAAAATTATGGTACTTTAAAATGATACAAAATAGCATATCACATACACAATAAACATGCTATTAAAAATATATCTACATCAATAATAATTTAAAGTAAAGATAATTAATATTTTAAAAAACCCCTGCCAACAGGCAGATGTAAATTTTGAAGTTAAATACAGTAGACTCCCTCAAATCCACACAGCTTGGAACCAGAAGTTATGCAGATTTTAGAATTTTGTTGATTTCTGGTCATTACTTTGTTTACATTTTTAATACAGGAAATTGAATGCAATTGATAATGCAATCAAAACTAAAATGAATGCTTTACAATATAATAAAATATTAAAATAAGTAATAAATTAAAATAATAAAAATTTAGATAATTATCAAAGTGATTAAAATATTAAAAGCAAAGGTCAAGTTAATAATCAATAATATTAATAAATATTCATTATAAACATGAAGTATATTTTTCCTAAATTATTCAATGTAGCATCATCAATGTATCCTTGCACCATAAAAATACATTACTAATTCACAACAAAATAATAAAATAAGGAAGTTTTATTTCAGGTTTAGCCAGATTTAGATTTAATAACCAAAAAAGCTTGATTAATACATAAAACTACTTGATAAGGAGATTATGATTACCAATGATATCAGAAAAATCTTGATTTTTTTTCAGAATAATTTTATTTTTCCTTCATGTAAAAAAATAATAATAATAAATAAATAAATAAAACATGAATTCAGTACTATTAACAAAAATTACAAATTAAAATAAAATAGAATTGATATAAAATTATAAAAGTCAAATTTTGTCCCTACATCTGAACTGAATTTTTTATTTACATCCATAATTTATGTGCGGATTTTTGAGAGTTGTGGATTTTAGGGTTTCAGATTTGAGGGAGTCTACTGTACTTGTTTTATTAACAAAAACTAAATCAAATTTAGATATAAACCTAGCTTAACAATTTTATTTGGATGTTTTTAAAATTTATTTTTTCTCTAAGAATTGGTTTTATAAGAATGTTAAGGCAGTGTATACAAAAAAATATTTTTGTACTCTCAACAACTCAAAATTTTCTGACACTTTTTTAAAAGTAAAAACACATACTTGTTGATGTGTCTTTTTGAAGAGATTTATAAGCGACCTCAGGTCTGCTACATGCAACAATTTTTATATTTTTTGCACACCAGTATTTTTCTAAGTTTTTAAAAGTTTATTTTTTCTAAAAGTATATTTTTCTTGCAAATGTTATCAAAGCATCTATTAGGGATTTCAGTTTTAAGAAAGTGGTGCCAGTTAAAATGAAAAAATAGTCGCCTGTGGCAGCCTTGCAACCTGTGTTTTTATTTTTGGTTCAGTGAATTAGATCTTGATTTACAGCAATTATTTTCTCAGTATGACCATTTTTTCTGTTTCCAATACTATCGTTTTGGAAAATTCAATTCAAAATGCCCACTTTGACAGCATTTTTTAAATATATTATGTGTTATATATAGAACCTGCCAATTGAATGCGTTTGTGAGCAAAAATGGATCTAAAAATGAATCAGAAAATCCAATGATTTTGCTTTGCCGAACTGCGCCGTTCACATAGAAAGCAAGGCATTTTTGTGTACCCAGCTTTTTGTGCCAATAATATTAATAAAAATTTGAAGTCACTGCAGATAAATCATTTGTATACCTCATGCTGAATACAGTCAGATTGTATTATAAAAGTCGTTAGATAAGTTCGCAAGCATCCACAAGTATACATTTACATTATCTGTGACTATTACATGATGCTTGTTCTCGGCAATGAATCTTCGAAATCAACACTGGTTGATTGCAAACAAACTATATGTGATAGAAGAAAATTAAGAACAGTTGTGTAATTTGCATAAAAAAATGCATTAAGAGGTTGCATTGGTTCTTAATCATCCGATATCATGCAGACTAATGTAACTTTTCCTTACTGTATTTTCTATTTAAGAGTTTTAATTTTATCACATTTTGTATTATATGCAATTATGATTTTGTTATATAATGTACCTATTTGTAGAATTTTTTCTATCATTTAATTTTTACTTATAATTTATTGAAACTCTGCAATCAATTTTAATTTGTAAGGAAAGTACTTCTATGTCTTGCAAAAATCCATTATTGGCATTCCTATTAATTTCTTTGGGATTCTCCTTTTTTTTGCCACATTAAATATATATATTTATGTAACATAAAACCTTATCAAACTTTTAGATATATGTATGATATTTCTGGTAATAAAAGAAATATCAACATTATCTTGCGTTTTCTGTTATTGTGGAAAGTCAGTAAAATTGAATTTATTTTTTAAAATAAAAACCTGTAAACCGCCCATTAAAAAATTTTTTTATCAGTCATCAAAACACATTTTGAGTTGCCTATTTATGCAATTAGGTGAAAATTGAAGGGGGTACATTGGGGGAAATCAGCCACTGATGTTGCACCTTTTTTCACTTAAAAAAATGACAAAAAGTCATTTTCTGACAGCATTTTTATAAAATGAGGTTCACAAAAATCTGTTTAAATGAAAGCTTGCTTTATTCTGAACAAAACAAAAAAAATTTGAAAGCTCTAGCTTAAACCTGAAAGAAGTTATGGACTTTTTTGTTGTCACATGTTCTATTCAAAATGGCGGCAAATCGGGCATCTTGGGAGCTATTTAAAAGCTCATAAATCACAAACCGTTTGATCAATTTCAATATAATTGATATTTTTGGAATCAGCATTAGAAATTTTACAAATCTACTGAATTTTAACACAATTGGTGATGGTGGGTGTCATTTTTGGAAAAATCTGGGTGATTTGACATGAAATGACCCTGCTACAGAATGAAATGACGTAATAGAAACAGAATGACATATTAATGAACTTTGAAAAGGAGATCTGAAAGTAACCAGATGGAAAAGAGATGAACAATAACTGTTTTGATTTGAAGTTGAGACGTAAATGGGCCATTTTCAGAATTTTATTTTTCAAACTTAATGTATTTTTTTTAAATCTGGAGACAGCTATTATGGTAAATGTTTAAAGCACATGGAAAAATTATTGGTCATGCACTTTGGCGTATACAGTCAAAGATCTATAATCCATGCACCCATAATCCGCAATTTTATATAATCCGCATTACTTTATGAATTAAACACTTTAAAAAATTTACAAATTTGTGATCAAAAAATGATTTTTTGAAACAAATAATAAAAAAATTTAAAAAAAATCATAATAAAACATCTACATTTTTTAATGTAACTCTTTTATTTTATTAACAGTAAATAAAAAACTATATTATGGAACATATACAATTATTTTTATTTAAATGCACAAATATATTATTTTTTTAGGTACTACTAGGTTATCCTGTCTACCAAAAAATTATCGCCAAACTATAAGATCATATGATGAATGTCACATTCAATGACATTAAATACGATCGATGCGTTTAAAATATCATTAAGTGATTTTTATTTCGACTTTTTATTAATATTTTATTAATATTCTACTAATTATTTGTTTTTTTTGTTGTTATTTAAAATAAAAATTATGTCAATATGTATAATTTGGCTATTAGTATGGCGATTTGTATAATTTGGCGATATTTGTCGACGGGATAACAGAGTAGTACCATTTTTTAATAAAGTAACTTTAAAAAGACATTTTTTTGAGATATGAAATCTAATAATCTATTTATTAATCTATTTATCTTTTAATAATATACTGATTATAGGACTAAAGTGCTGTCTAGGACTAATAAAAGGCATATAATCCATAATACTCTATAATCTGCAATATTCCATAATCCGCACAACCTTTGGCCCCAACTTGTGTGGATTATAGAACTTTTACTGTAATTTAATCTGACAATGCTAGTTTAATGTTGGTTTGTAAGGCAAATTGAGAAGTCTGTTACCATAAAAAATTACTGAAAATACTCTGCTTTAAATTTATTAAATTTTCTAAAATAAACTTATTTTGAAGTGACTTATGTCCCTAAATTTCAAAACGTGATATTTATCAATAATACTTAAATTAAATTGAAATGAGAGACAATTTTAGTTATTAGTTTTTGATTACGTAGAAAGTTATACAAGAACTTTTTCTAATAATTACAGTATATATTCGTGTAAATTATTGAATTTTGGGAAATTGCTTACCTGTTTCTTAGTTGAATAAAAAATAAAGTAGAATATGGAAAAAATGATATTAATATCAAATTATCGTTAAAAGACTGTGTGAACTTGACATTTGGTAACGGATTTGTCACTATGTTTATGTCAAGCCTATTACTGCATAGCTTTTAACGATATTTTCAACTTTATACAAAAACTATTTAAATGGTAACTTTCTGTCAGATATATAGAGAAATAATTTTATTTCATATTCAAATCAGTTAATATATTTGACTTGAATATCAAACATATAATTTATCAAGGAATTCCGTCTAAATATTAAAATAGAACTAGAAGTATCTGAGTATTTACTATGTATTTATATTATATATAAAAACATGCCATATTTATTCATTCTGTGAATAAGGATTTGACATATTCAAATGTGAAAAGGCTCAGATTTCATTTTTAAGTGAAATTAAGTATTAAGTGAAACTGGCAACTCAGAAAATATTCGGTTTCCTCCCATTGACAAATTTGGTTGGGGAAGAATTGCTATTATTTGCTCAAAATGAACATGAGATATAGTCTTTATGGATGTGGACTAGTAGCAGTGATTTACATTCAGACCCAAATAATTTTATCTTCTATTTTGTTTTGGATGTGTATTTTTTTCCTACTTTAATTTTACTAAAACATGAACAATTTCATACAATTTATCAGCAAATCTCTCTTTCAAGAACATCCTTAGGTTTTTCATTTATTAGTTTTCTATTTAAAATTCATTATTAGTATTGATAACTATTTCCCTCTTTGAGGAAATCGAATAGAACTTACTGAAGTCATAGTATTAAAAGCTTAATTTCTTCATCAATATACAAGGTGATTCAAGACTAAAGGAACAAACTTCAAGGAAAGCAAACTAGCTTACTCGAAATGCAGGGTCAGAAATGCAATCCTGTTTGGGGTTATTAGGGGCTGAATTATCATAATAATATATTAACATTTAAGAATCATAAGGTTAAAATAAGTCAGAACTTTCTTAATAAAAAAGTGTGATATTTTGTAACATTTAATCTCAGATGTTTTGAAATATGTAGTGCATTCGTCAAACACATTCATTAGTAATGAAACTGCACCATTTTAAAATGTCTCCTGCACTACCTCAAAAGTGCAAATGGCAAGAATCAAGCACATAGACAGGAAAGTCATGATTTATTTTTTAAATTATGATCTTTAAATGTCAATTGCTATAATGAAGATTCAGCCCCTAACGACCTTTCTAACTCGTTATAATTTCATTTTCAACTCTACATTACTTTTTGATTTGGAGTCATCTCGGTGTATCCCATTCTCATAATAGTTTGATCCTCTAATTTTGAGTCACTTTGTTCATATAATAGGATGCCAATTTATATGAAAAGAAGACTGAGTTCTAGATGCACCACAGTGACAAGTTTGCTATTTCTCCACTTAATTGGTATGCATATTTAAAACTGCATTTTAACACATACAGTAGACTCCCTCAAATCCACAATCCTAAAATCTGCAGCTCTCTAAAATCGGCTCATTATTTACAGATGTAAACAATGAAACTTTCAGTTTAGATGTGGGGACAAAATTTGCCTATTTTATTTTTTTTAAATCAATTCCATGCATATTTTATTTTGTAATTTTCATTAATAATACTAAATTCATGTACTTTTATGAAGGAAGAATAAATTTGTTTCAGAAAAAACTTGAGTTATTGTTGTAATCACAATTTTTAAACCAAATATATTTATGTAATAACCAAGCGTTTTTGGTTATTAAGTCTGGCTGAACTTGAAATAACACTTCTTTATTTTATCACTTAAATAAAAATTAGTAATGCACCTTTATGAATCAATTTTCATAGGAAAAATACATCTCATCTTTATAATAAATATACTTTTTGATTATTAACATGACTTTTGGTTTTAATATTTTAATCATTTTAAAAATTATCTAAATTTTTATTATTTTAGTTTGTCACTTATTTTAATATTTTATTATATTGTAAGCATTTATTATAGTTTCGATTTCATTGTTAATTACACTCAAATTATTGTTCGAGAATGCAAACAAAGCAATGACCAGAAATCTGCAAAATTCTAAAATCCGCAAAGCCTCTGGTTCCAGGCTGTGCGGATTTGAGGGAGTCTACTGTATTAAAGTTGCTTCTAACTTTTCAATTAACATAGTATTATATAAATGAGGACTGCTATTTACACAAGCAACATTCAATTTCCTTTTTTTATATCTGATATTTGACCACTAAATCATTGATATATATATATATATATATACCAGGTGTCCCAAAAATGACTGATGGATTTCAAAATTCAATAACTTGCAAACGGTGACAGCTATTTAAAAAAAATTTTGCAGGAGGGTTATGTATAATGTCAGGAGTTTTTTTACCGTAATTTCTTATTTTAGTTCGATTTTCAAACAATAGGTGGCGCTGACGGCGATTGAAGGCCAGGTCGATGCTTCACACAGCTATGATTACCTGGCCTTCAATCGCCGTCAACTCCAACTATTATTTGAAATTCGCACTAACATAAAAAATTACGATAAAAAACTCCTGACATTAAACATGACCCTCCTGCAAAAAATTTTTAAATAGCTGCCACCATTTGCAATTTATTGAATTTTAAAATCTATCAGTAATTTTTGGAACACCCGGTATATATATATATATATATATATATTTGTAAAAAAATTTCCTATAAAAAATAAAGTACTTTTAATAACTTGTATACAAAATAAATATGAATTTAACTGATTAAATAATTTTGCCTATTGATTTGTCATAAGTGATTACGAATATCACTGATCATAATTATCCTAATTCAGAGTCATTTATCTTTCTTTATATGTGTTTTAAATTTGTTTGTATTTTTCACAGTTTTATTTCAATCTTTCTCCATAATTGCATCTTTGTATTTCTACAACTATTAAAGCCATTCTTATACATAAAGAAAATCCCCTTTTAAACTATTGTTTACAAACAGTGTCAAGTCTGTTATCTTGAGTCAGTTCCGTTTCTGGTCACATGGTTAATAGACTTGACAAGTGATGGACTTGACATTTCAAATAAAATTATTTAAAATGAGCTAGCTTCTGTAATTTCCAATTTAAATGACAATGCACATACCTTCTAAAACTATTTAGTAAACATTATTTAAATACGAACGTATATATATATATTTATTAATATTAAAATTTATGGTAATAGACTCTAAAAGGAAAAAAGATACCAGCTTTGAAGAAAGCTGATTCTTGCCACTATTGCATTGCTTCACAATTGAAGATTAAAAAGTAGTAAGTAGTAGTTGCGTGAATAGTTTACCTATATCACTGAATATTTTCTGCTAACTTTATACACAATTAGAAACCTATTTTGACTAAAATAATCATAAGGTAACGAACTTGATTCAAAGTGAGGGACAAAACATTTGTGTTAATTTCTTTAAAAATATATTTTAAGTAATGTTTTTTGGTACTTCTCTATTATCCCGTCGACCACTTTCGCAAAATTATACAAATCGCCAAACTAATAGCCAAATTATGCATATTGACATAATTTTTATTTTAAATAACGAAAAAACAAATAATTAGTGGAATATTAATAAAAATTCAAATAAAAAAAGAAATTAAAATCACTTAATGACATTTTAAATACGTGAATCTTATTTAATGTCATTGAATGTGACATTCACGATCATCCATTATTGGCATTTAATCTTATAGTTTGGCGATAATTTGTTGGTCAACGGGATAACCTAGAAGTACCTGTTTTTTATTATTAATATGGAACACTAATAGTTCATTTTTAAAATAACTGCACTTTTTTATTTAAAAAAGATAAATTAGATTTAAAAAAAGAAGAGTTATTTACATAAAATTTGAAATGAAACTTTCATTTTTGCTTAGAAAAACAATTTTGAAGAATTATGTCTCAAAAAATTTTTATTAATTTTTTAATGTTACAAATGTTGAATATAATCTTCTTAAGCTAATGCATAGCCCAAATCAAACCTTAAATATTTATTTATGTTTGAATTTTCTTTCTTTTACACTTGGACAGCATATCCAGAAAATTTCTTACTACACTCATTTGCATATTAAAATTCGATCACCACAAAAATAATTTATTTTCTTTAAATTCTTTGTAAAATGTATCACCGTTTCTTTAGATGGTATTAAGTTATAGAATCTTCACCATAAATTTACTGTCTATTTTATTTATAACAAATTATTAATTTTTAAATTGTTGCTATTTACTTTATTTATAATTTAATGTTTATACTGTTCGGAAAGATATCTGACTCACCTTTGATTCCGCTAATGACTATAATAAACCTGTAGTTTTTCATAGCATGGTGGAAATTT
Source organism: Maratus speculifer (assembly GCA_964019185.1). Classification (NCBI taxonomy): domain Eukaryota; kingdom Metazoa; phylum Arthropoda; class Arachnida; order Araneae; family Salticidae; genus Maratus; species Maratus speculifer. The sequence continues at coordinate 41,980 of CAXHSM010000423.1, read as the reverse complement.
TATTACAATTTATTTTTTACATTGATTTTGAATTTTCGTGAAAAGTTTATTTTTTCCTTTGTTTTTTATAAAACGTAAAAACGATATTAATCAATTTTATTTTATTGCAGATGCATAAAATCATCAATCTAACGCATAACATCACTTAAAATATCTTCAATGTGGGAAACAAATGCAGCAAAATATTTTTTATCAGAGCTTTTTGAAAAAGCAGCTTCTAACTCAAAACCAGGAAAATCTTTCATTTGTGAGATATGCAAGAATTTATCCCAAAGAAATCTTTTTTGTGTGAGGTATGCAACAAGAAATTCTCTCAAAAGGGCCATTTAAGCAGCCATCTGTTAACTCATACTGGTGAGAAACCGTTTGTATGTGATGTATGCAACAAGAAATTCTCTCAAAAGAGCCATTTAAGCAGACATCTGTTAATCCATACTGGCAAGAAACCTTTTGTGTGTGAGGTATGTAATAAGAAATTCTCTGATAAGAGCCATTTAGGCAGCCATCTGTTAATTCATACTGGTAAAAAATCTTTTGTGTGTGAGATATGTAGCAAGAAATTTTCTACAAACAGTTGTTTAACAAGGCATCTGTTTATTCATATTGGTGAGAAATTTTTTGTGTGTGAAAAATGCAACAAAAAATTCTCTGAAAAGAGTAATTTAAACAAGCATCTGTTAATTCATACTGGTGAGAAACCTTTTGTATGTGAGATCTGCAGCAAGAAATTCTCTCGAAAGGTTGATTTAAGCAGGCATCTGTTAATTCATACTGGGGAGAAACCTTTTGTATGTGAGATATGCAGCAAGAAATTCTCTCAAAAGGTTGATTTAAGCAGGCATCTGTTAATTCATACTGGGGAGAAACCTTTTGTATGTGAGGTATGCAACAAGAAATTCTCTCGAAAGAGCAGTTTAAGCAGCCATCTGTTAATTCACACTGGCGAGAAAAAATTTGTGTGTGAGATATGCAGCAAGAAATTTTCTAAAAACAGTGATTTAACTAAACATATCTTAATTCACACTGATAAAAAATGTTTTGTATGTGAGGTGTGCAACAAGAAATTCTCTGAATGGGGACATTTAAGCAGCCATCTGTTAACTCATACTGGCGAGAAACCGTTTGTATGTGATATATGCAACAAAAAATTCTCTCAAAAGGGCCATTTAAGCAGTCATCTGTTAACTCATACTGGTGAAAAACCGTTTGTATGTGATACATGCAACAAAAAATTCTCTCGAAAGGACTATTTAAACAAACATCTGTTAATTCATACTGGTGAGAAACCTTTTGTATGTGAGATATGCAGCAAGAAATTCTCTCAAAAGATAGATTTAAGTAGGCATCTGTTAATTCATACTGGTGAGAAACCTTTTGTATGTGAGATATGCTACAAGAAATTTTCTAGAAACAGTGATTTAACCAGGCATCTCTTAATTCATACTGGTGATAAACCATTTTTGTGTGATGTATGCAGCAAGAAATTTTCTATAAAGAGTAATTTAACCAGGCATATCTTAAAACACACTGATGAAAAACCTTGTATGCGAGAAATGAAACATTAAATTCTCTCAAATGTGTGATTTAAGTAAGCATCTGTCAAATCAAATTGGTGAAAATCCTTTTCTGTGTTTGATATGCAACTAGAAATTTTCTCAGAAGTATGCTTTAATTCATATGGAAGAGAAACATTTTGTGTGAGAAATATGTGTTAAAAGATCTTTTCAAAAGATTTGTTTAAGGAAGCATCTGTTAATATCATACTAACGAGAAATATTTTATATAAGATAAACTTAAGAAATAAATTCGAAAAAAGCTATCTGTGCTATCTTTTGCTCCTAAAATTTGTTGATTGCAGTTAACTAATCGTAGCATATTCCAGAAGTAAAAAAAATATTTCCGTTTATTGCAGTGCCGAAAAAAGTAGTGAAGAACAAAAATTTGATTAGTTAAACCATTTAATTAGCAGATCAGGAACTATAACCATGAGCCCTGGCAAACACAGTTTTATTTTTATTATCTGAAAATATTACAAATCTCTATTTTTTACACTTATAAGCCTGTAAAATTTTATAATGATTGATAATATTTAATATTAAAAAAATTTTGTTGAACCTGATTTCTCACAATAAAGTTCTTTGATGATAAAATCCATTTTCTTATCAATATTTAAGCTGAAAATATTTGTTTTGAAAAGAGTATGTCTCACTACTGACCCATAATATTGAAAAAAATGTGTGTTAATATTTTGAGAGATAGGAACAGTCGTATGACATTTTAAATATAAGTAAAAATTGGTAAAAGTATTTTTAAATTCTGCTTTTCTCATCACGTTTATTTTAAAAGAAAGTATCCTAATTTAATTTTCATATCATTCCCTATACCTGTTGCAATCTGTTAAGTTTCTCAATTTCAAAATCGTTTGTTCCGATTCTTTATTCGTAAGTCAATAACAGTTAAGTGTGATTTTTAAATGTCAATAAATATTGGGGAAAATAAGAATGCAATATTTGCTTGCCTCATCCAATCCAGTCTAAAATTTTACATCGTAAAAAAAAAATTATGACTTGGATATAGCTCATGCCCATCTGACTACGAATTAACTCTTTGGAATTACACAGATTACCATGTAATTGATATGAGATACTGAGGTTTACAATGCCACATTCGTTATTGAAAATTAATTAAGTACTGTCAATCAGGGTAACTTTGCTCTACTTTTACGAAACTTTGATCCATTCTGCCATGGTGGAACCTTGGGGAATTATTTCCTATGAGCTGCCAAACGCACACTAGTGCATCTGTCTTTATATTTTTGAGACCAAAACTGACGTTAAATCAAGTGATAGAGCAGATTTAATCTGTCCAAAGTCACCCTGGTGACTAGCATTTGTAGTTTCTTCAGAAAGGTTCTCAGGTACAACTTTTATATCCCGTCGACCAAAAAACAATTGCCAAATTATAAGATAACATGCCAATAATGGATGATTGTAAATGTCACATTCACTTGACTTTAACTACGTTACACGTGTTTGTTACGTCATTAGGAGATTTTTAATTCAATATTTTATTTGTAGTTTTGATTAAGTTTTACTAATTTATTTGTTTTTCTGTTATTTAACATAAAAATTTCATCAATTTATATAATTTGGGTAACAGTTTGGCGATTTCTATAATTTGGCGAACTTGGTCGACGGGATAACTAAGAAGTACCGATGCTCAAAATAATTTCATGTTATAAAGTGGTCTATGTGTAAAATTGTTTTTGCTTTTACTTTGCATTATTTAAATAAAATATTGAATGAATTGAGTATGAATTTCTGTGATTTCCTGAAACATGCTTTCTGTAGAATAGGGAGTTCAAAGTATTTCTTAACAAAGATTTTAAATAGTATATTCTATCCGAATTACTGTATATTATGGATGATGGCTGTTGGATTCATTAAATGCATTTTTAATTATAATATGCCCTTTTAAGTTTCACTAAATGTATGTACATTATATTACTAATAGTTACACAATTTAGATTTACAGGATTACACAAAGAGTTCATAAATGTTACTGAATATGAGCGTACTTTACTTAAAGGTGGTTTGTTGAATAGATTATGCATAGAATGTTGAACTGCATTCAAATTTTCTATGAAATTTTTGTAGAATATAGATAAAATAACATACAGGGTCATGCAAAGAACTGGATACAGGGTTGCCTTGGGATGATAATTTCTGGCAATATGATTCAAGTAGTTTAAAGAGTATTTTTTAAACTAAATTTTAATAAAATGCTTTCGAGTAATAAAGGGATTGTGAAAACTGTAGGGCTGAACAAAAAATATTCAAGTATATTTCCATAACAAAAATTTCAACTAGCTGTGCATTTTCTTGCTAAACTGAATTGCCTCATTACATAATACATATATCAACTGACAGATCCACTGATCTGATCAACTGACAGGGTTGTTCAAAAGTATTGCAGTACATAATTGGCTATAGACAGTAACATCTTATTTCTCTTGATAATGACGTGTTGTTAAAGATTTCAGGAAGTGTTGGAAAGTTTTTCATAACCTACGCTTAACACATGATTTTTCTTATTTGTTATATTTAATGTAGAAGTGAAGAAGTTTAATACAAGGATGAGAATCTTCGGCTTTTCTCCCGATCCCTGCATAAATCATGTTGGAAGTTACACGTCAAAGGTAGCAAATGAGGCGCGTTCGTACTACAACAATGTTTTTTAAGATATTCAAATTTTGGTGTAATAGTATGTAGTACATCGGATATGGTAGAGTGGCCGAAATCTTTTGTGTGTCCTTGTATATACTATCTGCTTTCTATTATACAGGAAGTAACTAGTTCTAAACCTCAGCACTATATATGAATTTCATAAAATGTGAAATGGTTTAATTGTATTAAGACGCACTCCAAACACTGTTCCCCGCCATGCCATTGCGTAATAGTATACTTTTGTGCAGCCGTGTAAATTAATAACAAATATTCTTTGCACAACAGATTGTGCAGAATGTATTTTTAGTATATACTTCTTATATACATATTAATTCTGTTATATTCGAAAGAGTGTAAGATCATTTAAATTCTCTTGAAATTATTTTTCCCTGTTGACCGTACTGTAACAGAATGCTTTTGATTGTCTCTGTCATTAAACTATACATCCGATTTTCATAAAATTTAAAATAACTAAGCAAAATTATGGAACATCTATATATTTTAAATTTCAAGCGATTCGCTTGGGTAGTTTTTGCTCTGTTATATGCAGACAGACGGACTGAAAGACGACTATAGGTGCTAATTATTTTTATAATTACGAACGCATCTAAAAAAGAATCATATGAATGCTCCCCCTAAAATCCTCCATTTTTTAGCACACAAAATTAAAAAAAAATTTTGAATTCGTTAAAAAATATTTTAAAATAAATAAATTATCATCTAAATATTTCCCCTTGAAATTTCTTCCAACTTCTTAGTGTGATCTAATAACACGTATTATGTAACATTTATAACTCTTTATTTTCTGACTTATTTAAAGAATAAGTCATAGCAAACGTAGTAGCATTTGGTATAATATGTTTAAGAAATGGAAAATGCAAACGTCTTTTTGAAATTTCTGACGAACCAGTTGACCTACGACAGTGATTTTTTTTTCTTTTTGTTAAAAGATAGAACTTGGTGAGACGAATAAAATGATAGCATTCAAAAAATTATCGTAGTTTACTGAAGATTTTTTTATTAAACTTTTAACGAAAAATTTAACTAAATGTAGCTAATGATCCCATTAATGGATTAACTTCATTTTTTCTTATTTTTATCGTTATGATAAAACTTAATTTAGATTTTTTTTTTATTTTTGAATGTTTAACGGTCGCTGAGAAAATGGAATTTGTGTCTTAAAACTCCCGTTGAACATTGTTTCTTGTTGTTGCTGATGTAGTTTTTTAATTCCAAGTTTAAATTAATATCAAAATTGTTATTGTTTGTTTGTTTTTATTGTGAGGCTTTCAGTTTCAGTTCTTTCAATAAAGTTGTGAATACAATGTAGTTTTTCGTTCGACTCCTTGGTTTATTTTCCAGATATTATGCATTTTATATGACAATGCAATGACTTTCTTGTTATTCTAATTAGTCGTTGAGCCAGAGGCCAAAATTAGGCCTTTTGGTTTCATGTCTGGGGACTTGGTAATATATACTTTTTTGGATTCACAATGATCCAAGGAGTTCATTTTATGATGATACTATGAGATTTGAGGTAGCCGTATTGAAAAGACTGACGTCATCTATCATACGGGGATACGTGTGATTAATTTTGCAATTATATAATTTGAGGCATTTCAACAAAAATATGGGAAGAATACATAATATTATACATAAAACGTTATGCTGATTAATGGTTTGTTGCAATTTTGTTTTAACATAATGTTTAACATCTAATTTAACTTTGTTTATTAACATTTTCAGTTAGATAAAGAGTTTAAAAGACATTTTCAATAAAAGAAAACAGAAATCTTGTTTTACATTTTAATGCATTTTATTTTCATGTCATAAGCCACAGAATTTCAAGAAATAATTAATACTGGTGAAAAATATTGTTCTTATACTCTCAAGAATCAATAATTAACAGAAATCTAAATCTTCTTCACTACTATCATCATCAGCTGATATTTTTGTGTCCAAAAGCTTTCATAGTTGGAACAGTTTTGATTTCTGTACATACTTGTACATTTTAGTTTATTCAAAACACACAAGCATGATGGCATGACACATGCTCTTGGACAAAAACATGACAACAATTCTAAAACAGCTTCAGGAGCAGGAGGACTATCCGTCCACTGGACTTCTAGATAAGCTCTTCCTTCACTGTCTGTTCCAGAAATCCAACCATGATTATCTGGGGATGGAAGATCAGGATTAGCCTGTAGGCACATCTTCCAAACCAAAGCCTGGGAATTAGCTCGCATTGTATGTAGGTAGAGAGTATTACGACACGGCGGAAGGTGATGCGACTCCACAGAACCTTTTTCTGCAGAAAAAATAGTATATCGTAACTCATTGATGTCAGAAAATTTGTGCTTTCCATAATAGATAGGGCAAACATACGAATCCAGCTGTTTTTTTTTTTCCTCAGATATATCAGTTTGAATACCAAGGGCACTTAAAGCATTTCGGAATTCAGCGTTTTGAATCATTATTTTGTTTGCAGCACATTTCCCCTTGCTAGCAAAAGCACGTACTGTATCGCATCCTGATAATGAATGCATTCAAGGTAACGCATTACACACATCTTTTCCTAGAAGTTCATGCGGCTCATTCATGTTGTAATATTTTATCCTGTTATTGGATCCACATTTTATAAATATTGAACCACTGTAGTTCTTCAGTTCATTTTCTAAAGCAAACAGTGTGATAACTGCCACATCAGTATCTAGCGAGCTAACAATAATATTTTTAAATCCAGATACTAGGGCATGATGTGCATGAAATAAAAGTCGCGTATCCGCCTTTTCTTGGAAGTACGTCAATTCTGTCGCTTCTTCAACTATTTCTTATGTAAACTAATAGCATAATTCTTCACAGGTAACGTACATAACTCGCTTATTCAACTGTTTCAGATAATGAATATTTCGCCATTCTTGTGAAAATAAATGTATAAGTTCTTTCTTGTTTAACTCGTTAGATAAAAACTGCTTCCATTTACGTATTAGGTATCCAGGAGTTATGTGTTTTATTTTTATAGTATCACCGACAGCTCGCCTTTTCGTTCATCACTTTTTATTGATACCTCTCTGTATGTATCAAATATAACATCTATTCGTTGAGAGGATGTAGATTCTTGCATTATTTTAGGAAATAGATTCCCTGCTACTTGTCCAAATGTTTGTAGTGATTGTGGTAACTTTTGAACAAAGCACATTCCGTCAATGATATTTACAACACCATCATTTGGAATTCTTTCAGTATACGCAAAGTTTTTTATTATAACATCCATCAATTTTGATTTTGCTGTTTTTCGCATTGAACCGTCAGGTATTGCTAAGGACCATGGGAGAGATCCTAGAAGGTAAAAAAAGACAATTCGCATGTCTAACTTTCTTTGTTCAGCAATAATTGTCATCTGAGCAAACAGATTTCTTTCTGCCTTGACAACAAACTCTGATTTATTGACCTTTACACTTTGTTTCTTCTTTAAGTCAGAGAATGTCTTTAGATTTTTCTTCTTTAGAGGTTTGAAAAATCCTTCTGGCTTTGAGTTTTCCGACAGATATTCTTTTTTGAAAGTTTGATAAGCTTCTTCACCCGCTTCATGAGCCTTGATTATATCTTCGACAATTTCTCGATTTGGCACTGTTCCAGTTGATAATACTACCATGGCTAAATCTTGGAAAGGATTTATCCATTCATTGATGATCAGGTTTTGTAAAGCTGAATTGTCATGTTCGTCTTTCTAAATCCTACTCAAAGAGAGATCTGAATGTGAAGCGGATTTTTCTGAAGGATTGACTTTGGTTCTTTTACGAATCATGTGAAGAAATGCTGCCCTCATATCAGAGTTTAAATAGTATCTCTCAACTGCGGCAGATCTTTCGCTGAACTTAGTTGTACCTTTTGATCCCTGTGTGTCTTTATTTATTGTCTATTCAATCGCCTGGTCCATGGGGATTCTGCCAAATGGGTTTCGTTGTCCAATCTGCACACAAAACTCCCCTCTGATAAAATAATCACATATTGAAGGATGATAAGTTTCTAATGCCAGCACATCAGCATAATTAACACTCAGATAACGTGCGTAGTTTAAATGATCGTATGTGAAGCACCAAGGTAGTATCTCCCTAACAGCCAGCAGATAGAGAGTCCAATTACCCTCTCTGGTTGCCCGCACCACTGTAAGTAAGATGTCTACCATCTGTATATAAGACAACCACAGCAGTGTGAGTTGTCCATTATATTTTTGCAAATATTTCTCAAACTCATCATATACTTTAGAAAATTCCATTGATGTCATGATTTTGGAGTAATCATCCGTTTTAGCAGTAGATACATCTTGAAACAATGTTTTAACTTCATCTTGAAGACAGAAGAAGCATCAACATTGGATGCTCCTTCACGTTGTTCACTATTATGTTGCAGAAAATCACTTCAAAGTATTCTCATGAGTGTCTCATACATAAGCTTGTGCATGCGAATCGCTCTGTTGTAATGTTTTCCTTGAATAATGCTTGAGATAGAGCCATCTGCTACCACTCCTGCTTCTAATAAAAGGTCTTGCAGTCCAGCATCACAAAAGCGCTTCCCAATGATGCCCATGAAATTGCAAGTCAAATGAAAACCACACATCAGCAAGAAAATTGGTCGGAACTATTCAGCATGTTTGCTTTTAACCTCTAAGCTTTGGCATATAGAGCTTGATCCATTGTGACTGCTATAGAATCAATTTTTAACTTGTTCTTTATTTCGAGTAAACGACACATAATTTCATTAACAGTAGAGATGTTTGTAGTAGGTGCATTGACTGTAGGTAAGTAACCAATATTATTTAAGTTGATTTCCCAATCTTTACAATGGCACAAAAATTGTTAACGCCACCGTCCGGCGGAATATTTCAAAAATGAAGGAGAACCTGTTTGCCACAGCCAAAAACATTCCCAAAAAATTTGGTTCTATTTTATTCATATCTTCATACACTTTTTCATGATTTAAATGACACACACACAAACACACGGACAGACAGACATTTTGTAAAAGCAAGTTTTTAGGAATCTCCGAACTCTAAAACGTGTAAATCCGTAAAAAACCGAAAGTCGAAAAAAATTTCAATTACAATACTTTTTTCTATTGAAGATTAAAAAATATATTTTTTTTGAGATTTATTTTTTTAAACTTTAAAATCAGCCATATCATTTAAAATTTCTTACTGTTTAGTAAATCTGAAGCTCTGTTTACTTACGAATTTCAAAACTGTAGCTATATATAACAATCAATTATAACAGTCAATAATTTCTTTTTAAAATGACAAAAATCCATTAGATAATAGCTTTTATACTTACTAAATTAATATCATGCGAAGCTATAAAAACTTTCCGATCACAATATCATCCAGTGTGGCCACAATTGGCTGAATTTTCCACTTTTAAACTGCAAATTGTCACGAACAAATTTTTTAAGTTAGTTTTGTTTTCGAACTCTAACTGAAATGTCGTAAATAAATAAATAGAAATTACCATTGAAACTTTTCTGGTTTCAATTTAATATTTCTAACTTAAAATTCAGCTTGATTCAAAAACGCTATTTATTGTGTGCATTTTCTGGTGTAGCATCTTTAAGCTACCCTAATTTTGAAAGTATCATGGATAAATGTACTACTTATGTTGTGGTGAATCCAAAAATGTATGATTTACCAAGTCACCAGAGATGAAACCACTCGACCCCCTGGCTCACGACTACTATGTTCAGAAAGAAATCAATAAGTCAATTGTTGAGTGCATCAACTGCAAAAAAGTTGTCAGTGCTAAGCCTTATAGAATGAAAGAGCACTGGGAAAAATGTAAAGGTGGTGGTAGTAATTTTGAAAACCATTCTACTGAGGGTCTGAAAATAGATCATGAAGAATTGTCTTCTTTCTCACAAGTTAATTTAGTTCCACCTGCAAAAAAATTAAAAGAAAAAGAACCTGAAAATGAAAGAAATATTTTAGATTTAGAAGATAGACCCATAGCTGTAACAACACAAACCAGCATGTAAAGTTTTGTAATTAAAACAACTGCAAAGGAAAAAGATAGTTTAAATGTAGCAATAGCTAAATTCTTTTATGCTTGTAATATTTCATTCTTAGTCTCTGAGCATTCAAATTTTCAAAACATGATCAATTTACTGAGACCTGGTTATAAGCATCCAAATAGGAAACAGTTGGCTGAAAATCTTCTAGATAAAGTACATACTGAATTGAAATCAGAGGTAGAAAAGGAAGTGAGTGGTAAAACAGTTACGATTATTCAAGACGGCTGGAGTAATATACACAATAACCCTATTATTGCTCATGCTATACATACTAGGGTGGGCCGAAAAAAACTTTTTTTCGATTTTCGATTATGGCGGGTGCGGAAAAGTGGCCACTGGTGGCACTCAGTTCACAGAAAAAATTTGAGATTTTTTGGACTTTTCCTTACCCTGCCGCAAATGGCTTGAAAATTTGCAAAAATGCTGATTTTTGAACTTTTTTAGCTAAAAAGTTAAAAATGTTAAATTAAATTTATTTTGTCTGTATTTACTTGAAAAGGCAGCTTTAACGTACCAAATGCTTAAATAAGTTCTGATAATGCATTATTTAATTGCTGAGTGTATTTTAAATAAGCTGATTTTCATAGCTTTTTCACGTATAACAGGCAAAAATTGTATTGGTTTGAATCGTTCGTTAATTTCTCTCTTATTTATGTTCCTTGGTCTTTAAATTTTTTCTATCGTCAAAGGTCATATATTTGGGCAGCGGACAGCAGTATAACTCAAAAACAAAGCTGGAAGGTGAGAGGGGGATGAAAAAGGACTCTAAGCGTGAGCAATGCCTCATCTTAATGTTGAGGGAGTGAAGGAAGATATAAAGGAGAAGAGAAATTGCGATAAGGGATTGTTATCATTTTACCATGCTCAAAATCTGCGACATTTGTTCAGTGTGCATGTGAAACCTTTTCCTAGAGAAATTCAGTACTTTTTGGATCGTTTGGCGTACCATTACATTGTTTTGTGCGTTTCATTAATTCGAGGTTAGAAATGGCTATTATGAAGGTCCATGGCAATGTAAAAGACACGCGACAGCATGAAAAGTATCCATTTTGGGCACCATGCTTGTTGAAAGACTTGCAATTGCCAACTTATACTGATATCATGCGCCACTACTACTGGTTGCGAAGCGATATGGCAGAAAATCGAAAAATCCAATATTAGTCAATAGATGATGTTATTAAAATGGTAGACGAAAAATTTACCGAAATCTGAATAAAAGCCAGTGTATTCCCAACGATCAATTTACAAAAAAGATTAAAAACTATTAAAAGAAGTGTAGATCATTGGAGAAATCCTGAAATCGTATAGGCTTGAAAGTAAAAACAACCAATGAAGAATTCGTACGAAATGGTGAAACCTTTTAGTAGTTTTTAATCTTTTTGTAAATTGATTACTGGGAAAACACTGGTATGGAAGTTTTTTTTCAGATTTCGGTAACTTTTGTACCTACCATTAAACTATTATTCTAAACTATCACTATTAAAAGAAGTGTAGATCATTGGGGAAATCCTATAATCGTATGGGCTTGAAAGTAAAGACAATCCGCGAAGAATTTGTACGATATGGTGCAACCTTTTAGTAGTTTTTAATCTTTTTTGTAAATTGATCGTTGGGAAAACACTGGTATGGAAGCTTTTTTCAGATTTCGGTAACTTTTTCACCTACCATTTTAATAATATCATCTATTGACTAATATTGGATTTCTCGATTTTCTGCCATATTGCTTCGCAATCAGTACTAGTGGCGCATGATATCAGTATAAGTTGGCAATTGCAAATCTTTCAAAATGCATGGTGCCCCAAAAAGGATACTTTTCATGCTGTCGCGTGTCTTTTACATTGCCATAGACCTTCATACTAGCCATTTCTAAGCTCGTCGTATTAAAACGCACAAAACACTGTAATAGTACATCAAATGATCCAAAAAGTACCGAATCTCTCTAGGAAAAGGTTTCACGTCCACACTGAGCATGTGTCGCAGGTTTTGATCATTGTAAAATAATAGCAATCCCTTATCGCAATTTTCTCTTCTCTTTTATTTCCTCCTTAACTCCCTCAACATTACGATGAGACATTGCGCACTCTTAGAGTCCTGCTTCACCCCTTCTCACCTTCCAGACGTGTTTTTGAGTTATACTGCTGTCCGTTGCCCGAATATATGACCTTTGACGCATAGAAAAAAATTAAAGACCAAGGAACATAAATAAGAGAGAAATTAACAAACGATTCAAACCAATACAATTTCTGCCTGTTATACGTGAAAAAGCTATGAAAATTGGCTTATTTAAAATACACTTAGCAATTTAATAATGCATTATGAGAACTTATTTAAGCATTTGGTACGTTAAAGCTGCCTTTTCAAGTAAATACAGCCAAAATAAATTTAATTTAACATTTTTAACTTTTTAGCTAAAAAAGTTCAAAAATCAGCATTTTTGCAAATTTTCAAGCCATTTGCGGCAGGGTAAGGAAAAGTCCAAAAAATCTCAAACTTTTTGTGTGAACTGAGTGCCACCAGTGGCCACTTTTCCGCACCCGCCATAACCGAAAATCGAAAAAAAGTTTTTTTCGGCCCACCCTAATACATACTGGTACTGAATGTATCTTTATTAATTTTGTAATTACAGGATCTGAGAAGAAAACAGCAGATTATTGTGCGCAGTTAGGAACAGTAGCAATAAAAGAAGTAGAACAGGAATACAAATGTGAAGTGAAAGCTCTTGTAGCCAATAATGAATATAAAATGGAGTCAATGAGAAAGAAAATTAAAGAAGAAAAGCCATTCCTTATAACTTATGGGTGTTCATCTCATATTCTTAATCTTCTTGGACAAGACATTACTCCAGAATCTGTTCTAAAACATGTAGTACTTGTTCAGAAATATTTCAGAAATCACCACAGACAAAGTGCTTGGCTTAAAGAATATCCAAATTCTACAATGCCACAACTACCTTCCAATACAAGGTGGAACAGCCAGATTGATTGTTTTGAATCTTTCATGAAAAATTGTCCATTTTATTTACAAATAATTGAAGATCATGAAGATGATATTAAGGATATGGGAGTTATTAAAATTGTGAATAATATGATTTATAAAGAGGTTAAACACTTGGTACAGATGTTAAAACCTATTGCTGTTGACTTGTTGCTAAAACCCAAAAACATGAATGTTCTATTGCAGATGCTTGTGAAATTTGGTTAACTTTATTTGATGATAAAAATCTTATGGAAGCTCACAAATCCAAAGTTGAAAATAGATTTAATGCAGTAATAACCGACTACCATTTGCTAGCTTATTTACTTCATCCCAAATATATGGGATTAAAATTGACACATGAGCAAAAAGAAAAGGTAAGGAAATTGCTTTCAGATACCAATCCAAACTTTGTGCCATATATAATATCCTTTGAAGCAAAATCAACTCCTTTCCCAGCAACATATTTTTCTAAAGAAGTTCTAGAAAATGTCTCGTCTTCTGTGTGGTGGTCATCTTTAAGAACGCATACTGTTGAAAATGAAGATTTTGCAAATTTTGCATCCTTAATCATGACATTGCCAGCAAGTAATGCTGGCCTCAAAAGAATTTTTTCAAACTTTTCTTACATTCAGAACAAATTAAGAAATAATCTGGGGCAGAAAGATTAGCAAAATTAGTCCTATGTTATGGAATGCTTCGTGGAAAAAATACTAATAGCATATTTGAGTGGTAATTTGTTTCTTCAATATTGTAAAATAATTGTACAAGATATTTCATTAAATTTTCTTTGTCTATGTTATTTTTTGTGCTTCAATTTTTTACTTACATATTTTCACAAGAAATTGCATTATGTTATTTATTTAAAAATAATCTGAAAAGACATTTGTTATTAAATCAGAATTTTTTGTAAATTTATTTTTAAAAGAAATAGAAATTCAACTGTAAACAATAATATTAATAATTAAACTTGTCCAGTATCAGGTTATTGTGAAAGTTTCTGTTTTTCAAGTGAATGAAAATTAGTGTTTTAAATAAGCAAGGTATGTATTTATATGATCATTTTTAAATGTTTTGATACTTTGAATAACATTCATAGTCTTATGTTTTAAATTTTAGCTCAATGGTTTACATATCAAATGTAAGAGTGAATTATGAATCATTGCTGAGTAAAGTTCTTATTTAGTACTGTTTCTTAATTTCTGCCAGTTTCTGCCAGGCCGGTTTTAAACGGTTTCTACCGTTGGTTTTAACCACCCCGGCAGACATGCCAACCCTGGTCTGAAGTTATTTGCTTTTTATCAAAATGACAACTGTGACAACTACGGAAAAAATTTACATTTTCTTTTATTTTATTAGTGAATGCTAAAACAGAAGAGCTGTGATCACAGTATATGCAATGACAAATACAGGGTGCACACTCAATTTTAACAACAACAACAAAAATAAAAGAGATTTTTAGAGGTATCTAAGAGAAAAATGTTATTTTTAGTAATGGTTATCAAAAAATCCTTTGGAAAAACATATTGCACAAACATAACATTTTCTCTTGTATCAATCATGAGATGTCTTTCTAGTTCACAATGTCTATAAAATCCTGTCAAAACCAGAAACACAAAGATTTTACTTTGTATGAGTCAAGAGATGCCTTCTTAGATTACCCTTAACAGAAAATCCTTTGGAACATATTTCACAGACAAAAGGTTTTTCACCTGTATGAGTCAATCGATGCCTTCTTAGACTACTAGTGTCAGAAAATCCCTTGGAACATAGTTCACAAACAAAAGCTTTTTCACCTGTATGAGTCAACCGATGCCTTCTTAGATGACCATTCTCAGAAAATCCTTTGGAACATATTTCACAAACAAAAGGTTTTTCATCTGTATGAGTCAACCAATGATTTCTAAGACTGCTACTGTACGAAAATTCCTTGGAACATAGTTCAGAAGCAAAAGCTTTTTCTCCTGAATGAGTCAAGCAATGCCTTCTAAGATGAACCTTCTGAGAAAATCCTTTATAACATATTTCACAAACAAAAGGTTTTTCTCCTGTATGAGTCAACAGATGCTTTCTTAGATCACAGTTCTTAGAAAATTTTTTTGAACAAACTCCACAAATATAAACCTTTTCTCCTGTATTAGTGGAGAAATGTTTTTCCTTATCCCCATTTCGAGGAACAAATTGCTGTTCACCGGAGGAAGAATTTCCTTCTGCAATCGATGACATTTTCTCAAGCTTGATTTCGGATAACTTCTTCAAGGCATCAGCAAGAAGAGATTGTTGCCATTTTCATCCAAGTAAATGACTTCCTGAGTTTCAAGAAGAACAGCCTTATCTATCACCGGATCTAAAAACAGAAAGAAAAATAATCAACAGACATTTTAAAATAAACTGCACTAAATTTTAATTCTGAACTAAAAACCGATTTTCCAATTTTCCTTTCCTTAAGCAGTACAAAATCATTGCATTAAATTCTTACAATGTACATTCTTAGGTATGATTTAACTCGAAATTTTTTTTCATAGATGCAGTTACATATGCGTTGGCATGCATGCGATGCAGTAGACACTTCCATATCTGGACTGATAAAAACTAAAAATTTATTTAATTGACTATTGGTAATTTTAATTTTTCACCTCTTGAAACTAAGCCTACTTGTTTGGCATGTTCTCGAAAGATATCCAAACAAGATTATTACCTCTTTGATGTCCATATATCCCAGCCCCAACTCAATTTCATGACTACTTTTTATGCTCATTTATGTTGTCCAGTTTTCGAGTTATGCATTTTTTTTTCACGATTTTTATAAGTTGACTCTAAATTTTGTATATCTTGAATCAGGGGTGCCCAGAGAGGGGTTTCGTGACGCAAGATGCGTCATACAATTAAGTTTTTTTTTGGGGGGGGGAGATTTGAGAAAAAATACATTTTCGAGAGGGGAGGGATTTTTAAATTCTTAATATTTTTTTTTCTTACTGTTAAAAAAATCTCGATTTTTTTAACATCACCTTTATATTTTTTCATCATTTAATTTCCAGAAATATTCCTATGTTTTCTTTCTTTAAATTCTAGATAAGGGCAATAACAGCTCAACTCGCTATCTTTTGTAAGTACAGTAGATTATAAGTAGAATATATTTTACAATTGACATTCTCTTGGGGGGGGGGGCTCAATGTTAAAGTATTTTTTGTTAGGGGATTTATGTCATTTGGTTTGGGGGGATGGTCACCACTGTCTTGAATTCCCTTTTACAAAAGTTGCCTTGCAAAGCAGCCTAGCGAATGAATTTCCTCCGAAATAGGGTTGTATTGGTTTTAACCCTTTATGAGACAAGTAACTTTTTTGGTTAAAATATTGAAAAGGTTTAATAGCACCAGAATCTAACAAAACTGTCTTAAAATAAAAAGTGCTAATCTGTCAGGTTGACATAAATACAAATTATTGCACTAAAAATTATAGTGCATATGAAACCGCTTTTAATAAAAATTAAGTGGTAAGTATGTCGCCATTGATCGATAAAGTGTTAAACCAGGTCAGGGGGGAAAACAGATTTTAACCGTC
The DNA here is from genome assembly GCA_964019185.1 of Maratus speculifer. Classification (NCBI taxonomy): domain Eukaryota; kingdom Metazoa; phylum Arthropoda; class Arachnida; order Araneae; family Salticidae; genus Maratus; species Maratus speculifer. Next base: position 25,160 of record CAXHSM010000423.1, on the reverse strand, counting down.
AGTGGTCTTATAAATGTAATGAAACATTTGAAAAAAAAATTTCAATAACATTTAACAATATTGAATAACACATAAAACAATTGTAAGTGTTTGCAAATTGTACTTACAAGGAAGGTCTCCATTGGGGGCATACTCAGAATTTTTTGAAAAAAATACGAATTAAACTACTCATGTAGGTAATAAAGGATCAGTGAAAATTAGCGGCGGAATTACATTATTAGATATGTAAAAAAATAAAATAGTTTGGAATCATTGGCGTGAAAAGCTGAAAGCGACGCGGGATTTGGCGTACAGTGCATTTCCTCGCCAAAAGCAGACGATTTTAACGAATCTGAAAATTGATTTCAATTGACTTCACTGTTAAAAATCTGCAGCATTTACTGCAACGTCACTCCACTACTTTTAAAGAATATCTCTCTTCTGACCAATGAGAATGCTCCATAGCACCGTGAATTGGCCGTGTCATACACTGTTAAAAATCTGCTGCATTTTGTTGCAACGCACTCCTCCGCTTGTATATAATATCTCTAGTCCAACCAATGAGAAAGCTCCATTTCACGGCCAAGTAACCGTTTTCTATACAAGCAAGGGAATGCGTTGCAACAAAATGCAGCAGATTTTTAACAGTGTATTTTTCAATTTGGAACAATTTTAATCAATTTAAATTGTGTTTTAAATGATAAAATATATTAATTTCATTTTGTTATAAGTACGTATAAACGTATGTGGCAAAATTACACTTAAAGTAAAGTAAAAATGCAAAACTAAAATTACTTAAACTAAACTTATTTAAATAAATTGAACATAGAAAGTTTTTTCTTTAAAAAGTATTCGAAGCGTAAAAGCGTGTTTTTTAAAATTTCGTTTTTTCGCCAACCGGAGATAAATCGCCAAATAAACGAAATTTTTATTATTTTTTTTACGGACGTTATAAGGAGATTCCGCCAAAATGTTTTTTATAAACATGTATAACTATATGAGAAGAACATTCTGTAATTTTTTCAGATTTTTCTGAGTATGCCCGTATGGAGACCTTCCTTGTTAGTATTATACTTCAAATTGTATAACTTTATTTTAAATCATAAAATTAAAAAATATATATATTTATAATTTTTAAAAAAAGGGATTACCAGTGTTTCATTAGGATAAGAGAATTCCATAGTTTATCCTGGAGAAGATCACACTTGGAAAATGTCCTTTTTATTGGGGTCAAGTTAGCACAATCATTCAGCAGGTGCATTCTAAAATTTACAAATTAAAAAAAAAATTCATGCACATCAAAAATATTTATAATATGTATCCTATACTAATGACTCAAACATCGAGGTAAATTTCAGGGACATAAACTGAAAATGAAATAAAAAAATCCATCACAGATATTTTAATTCTATTTAAAGTAGAAAAACAGATTTTCAATCATTTCTTTAAGATGGTGAACTTCACACGACGTTGAAAGCAAACTGTTTTAGGGAGAAAAATTTTGTATCGCTAACCATACATTTTGATTCATAAATATAAAACGCTTTTGAATAAATGATTCAAAACAAAGTCATTACAAAAATGACTTCATTTCTATTCAAACCTTGGAAGAACGAAAATCTTTTAGCAAATAAAGTTATGTGCATTTTTATTAGGGAATGATTTTGGCTTGCCTCGCAATTCAAATCCTGATTCGTGTAACCTATTTAATGTCAACTGAATGTGACATTTACAATAATTCATTACTGGCATTTAATGTTTTTGTTTGGTTATAATTATTTGGCTGACGAGTAAGCCAAATAGTATAGTTTAGTAAAGCAAGTAGAACATAGAATTAAAAAACCTTATCTGTTTATGATTAATGGTGAATTTTATAATTATTATTAGATAAATTATGTTTAACTTAAAAAAATGAAACAAAACAAATTCAGTAAAAAAATGACATTTGTTTCATTCTTAATCTGAAGGTTTAAGTTAGAAACATAATCCCTATTTTTAAATAGTGGTGTCTTTTTGGAGTTGATTTTTCAGATAGTATTCCAGTAACATGTAAAACAGTCTTTGAAACAATTGAATAGTTAAACGGATAGTTTTGTTTATATTTAACGTTACCATGAAATTACAAAAAAAAAATCACAAGTTTACTAAATGATGCATATAAACTGTTATAAAATTAAAAACTAAACAAACATTAAAATAAAATTATTAATGTTTGTTTAGTTTTTAAATTTACATACTTTTGCATATTTAAACCATTTAGTAAACTTGGGTACCCTTTTTTTCTTCCTTGTTATATTGAACCTTCAATGGTGCAAATGTCTAGATATTTTATTCGTTAGGAAATGAGTCCACACCATTCACTGACACTGACAGACCAGTTCGCCCTTTCAAAAAATAAATAAATAAATAAATAAATAAATAAAATAAAAAAAGAGGGGGCGGAGTGAGAGTCATTTTCCTATTGTAGAAGGAATTTTTTAAAAGATAGTAAATTTCTAAGTCACTTCAACACTTCTACAAATTTTTGCTCAAGTGAATAAGACAAAAAGTATTCCTGCAACTCAGATTTTTATTTTTTCTCATAAAAGTTTAAAATTCATGTTCTTCGAAGAAAATAAATAAATATATAAATATTAAAATAAAAAATATTCAATTTAGCTAAGTATATTGACATATGAGCATGAGCGCAATAGTAAATCATGTTATGTAAACATTTTTTTTTAACTCAGTGTTGTTATGAATCATTATGAATGAATGAATCATTATGAATCATCATATGAATGAATCTTTCAAAAAATTTGTGCATTTTCCAAGCAATGGTTTTTAACACTCCGTACTTGAAAGCTACATGAACTTATAAATACTTCAATGTAGTGTTGGGTCTTTCTTGCGATTGTGTTTTCTATCATAAGCGTAACAAGTACAAATATTTAAACTAACTCGCTTATCTACAGGATCTTGGAAAAATGTATCACAATAGCGATGAGCAATCTTGTTTTTTTTTTTTTCAATTGATTTTATCGATATTATCGCCAATTCGATATAATTGATACTATAAATTTTTAATTGATTCTCTAATGGTAATATTATTTTTATTTTCCTTCAAAAGACAAATATAAAGTAATCGGGCGTGCAAATCTCAAATTTCTTCTTCTGTCTCATACATGTAAAAACTTCCAAATTCACTATCCACATTGTCAAATTTAAATAACTGATGCCCTTTATGAGGAATCAAAACACATAGGTTCATTGACAGTGTTGAGTTCAGACACTTATCGTTAGGAGGAACTGCAAGGAAGACATTAAGTTCCAGGATGGGGAAATTGCACTATTTGACCATTGAAACATAAAATATCATTGAAACATAAATTGAAACATAAATTTTCTGGGGGGAGGAGATTTTATTGCTTGTAGGAGGGAGGTGAATGTGCCCTTGGGCCACAATGCTATTCATTGAAGTATGTGCATTTTAAGATAAATTATTAGAACTGCATTTTCCCAATCAAGTTGTTGAACTTCAATTCACACCCTCTTAGATGATTGCAACCAAATTTGAAATTCAAAGAACATAAAAGTGACATCTTTGAGTAGTATACACTTAAGCCTCATAAAGATCTATTTATGTGATAATAAGTAAAAACCATGCATATAAATAGGTTCATTTTATTTCAATATCAAAGTGTATTAATTTTTATTTTCGATGTGTAACATCTATTTGTTTGTATCTTAGTACAATTAATTTATCTGTTTTGTGGGGTTTTTTTTAACTCAAAGCTTACACTCATATACAGTAGACTCCCTAAAATCCAGGAACGCCAGAAATTGGCATATTTTTTCAGATGTAAACAATGAAATTAAAAACAGCGCTGAAGATAGCGGCTACCGTAACTTTCGGAAGAAACGCCGCGCTGTTTACATGTTTTTAACTGAAATTTCAAGCGATGCGGCATTTCTACCGATGCGGCATTTACGCGCATTTTTTTTTTTTTTAAACAAGGGTGATATTTTTCTGAATTTTTCCGAAAATTAAAAAAAATCGATCATAATTCCAAAATTTCGGACATAAAATATATCGCGAATTCCGACAAATGGTTGCAAAAACAAATTAATTTCGATTACGTCAAAATATCGCGAAAAAATGGCAATTTTCATTAAAAGGCTGCAAAAAGTTACGCAAATTTCGTATTAGATTACGAATAAACGATAATTGCATTTTCGAATGAATTTTCTGAATTTCCCTTTTATCTCCCCCTCCCCTTCTTTTATAACTTTCAGAAAATTTGCTCTGAATCCGATTTTTTCCCCCTGTTCTAAAGATTCAGGGATGCATCATGATGAAATGAATGAATCATGAATCCTTGATGAAATGTGCTTTTTTGAGATTTTTAATTGATTTCTTGCTTTTTTTTGGCTTTTTTTTTTTACAAATTTTTCCTTTTTTTGCATTTTTCGACAGAACTTACATTTTTTTTTGAAAAAACCCAATTTTTTTTCAAGTATTGCTTCAATTATCAAAATTCATGATTCATTCAAAGACTCACGATTCATTCTTTCAAATTTTGTGAAATGATTGCGAAAAAATCCCGCGTAAGCGCTCCCCTCTAATTATTTTAGGATTTTTCGTCATGTTTGGGGGGGGGGGGCGGATTAACGGTATTTTACGGTACTGTTAGGGAAAGAAAATTACCGTATCCGCTGCGACGCACCAAGCATATTTTTACTTTTAAACTTGTATGCGTCGCGGCGCTTATTCCCGAAAATACAGTATTTAAATAATATTATTAATTTTGTATTTATTTATTAATTTCTGATTAATAATTTCATTTTTGTGATTTCTTAATTCAGCTTATTAAAGTGTTTCTGTTTAAACGTCAACCGCGATTACTGCGGAAATTTTACCTGCGGCATTTACGACCATTTTTTAAATTTTTTTGAGTGATTTTTCGTGATGCGGCGTTTCTTCGAGAAATTACGGTAACACATTTTTCTTTACTAAATTTTTTATTAATGTCTCTCTTTTGGCTACTACAGCTGATTTATAACTAAATAAATTTACATTACTTTTGATTTTGATATAAATTAGCAAATCTATATTAGAGATGCACCGAATAGCGATTTTGGACGAATACCAAATATTCAGTTCCAACAGGTGAACTAAATACAGAATACCGTAATTTCCGGGAATAACGCCGCGGCGTTAAACTAGATTTTTTTGTTTTGTAAACAAAAGTGCGGCCAATAACTAGGTGCGGCTTGTAAATAGGACTAATTAATTTAAAATCTTTCAAAACAGATCGGCAAATCTTAACTTTCGTTGCTTTCGCTCTAATTATACACATGCATGTGGAATTATATTTTTAAGGTTAAAGAATCTGATGCTTAAAATTGATTTTAATATACTGATATACCGTAAAATTCCGTTAATCCGCCCCTTCCCCACTTTATAAAAAATTTGAAATTTTCAAAAAATCCCGAGAAAGCGCCTTCCTTTCCAAACAATCATGAAAAATAACCGCAAATTTCTTTAAATGATCGCGAAAAATCATGAATTTCGCCGAAGTATCGCCAAAAAACCCACATTTCGACGAAAGATTACAATAAAAACGCGAATTACATCAAAAAATCTCTAAAAAAGTACAAATTATGTCAAAAGAACGGCTGAGAAAGGAATGAATCATGATGAAATTAATAAATCCTGAATCTTTAGAAATGTGCGTTTTTTTCGAGATTTTTTAATTAATTTCATGCTTTTTGGGTTTTTTTTTTTTTACAAATTTCTTCTTTTTCCTGCGTTTTTCCGACAGAATTTACGTTAAAAAAAAGCACAATTTTTTTCAAGTATTGCTTCAATTATCAAAATTCATAATTCATCCAAAGATTCACGATTCATTTAATTTATCATGATTCATTCCTGCAAATTTTGTGAAACGATCGCGGAAAAATCCCGTGTAAGTGCCCCCCTCTAATTATTTTATGATTTTTCGTCACGTTTGGGGGAAGGATTAATGGTATTTTGCGGTAAGTTTTATCTTAAATATGTCTTCAGATGTGAGTTGTAAGTGCCGCAGTTACCCTGCAAAATTTAAGCTGAATGTTATCAACTTAGGAAAAGTTAACGGGAATCGTGGCGCAGCGAATGGATGGAGTTCTGGTTTCATTGAAATAATTGTACAACAAAAAAAGATAAGTTATTTATTTAAGATCAAAATGTTTTACTTTATATCAGTTAATAATTTTATTTCACTGCTCTAATAATGAATGTGGGAATATACCCGGAGCGGCGTTATACCCGGTGCGGCCTTATACCCGGTGCGGCGTTAAACTAGTTTTTTTTATTTTTAACCAAGTGCGGCGGCGGCGTTACACTCGGTGCGGCGTTATTCCCGGAAAATACGGTATTCGGCTAGCGGAATTGTAATTGTTGTTGAGCCGAATATCGAATATTTGGCTTACCAAATATTTCTTATATTTCAAAGTTTAAAGGTATTAAAATGTTACTTTTAAAACAATTTTAAATAATATTTAAGAAAGGAACTTACATTTTGATAAATAAGAGCTTTTCATAAGAACATTTACTATTGAAAAAAAATCTGCCTTGAGTTTTTAAAGAAGCACAATTATGAGTCTTTAATTAATAAATTTTTTAATTTCATGGTTTCTTCTACGAATTCAAGCAAACATTTTAAAATCAAAGAGAAATGATGAAAAAATTGTTGAAGAAAAGCTTTACAGTCTCATAATTGTCCTTTTTATATAACTCAAGGCAGATTATTTTCAATATAACGTACAAATACATTCAACTTAATTCTGAATAAAGAATATCTAGCTCATAAATTTTTCTTATGAATGGTGTTATTTTCCATCCATCCTATCATATCATATTTTGCAGATGTATCAAATAATGTAACTTGAAAATATGGTATGGTACCTTATTTATTGTTAAAGCAACAAACGAAAACACAAGTTTGACCAAGAGGGAGATGAAATACAATGTACTTATGACTCAATAAGTTGATTATGATTATAGTTTCATGAACAAAAATTGTCTGCCTTGATAGCTATCACTAATCTCAAAAGTTTTTCTATCTTGTTTAAACACTTTTAATTGGGAAAAGCAAGAAACAGATTAATTTACTAAACAAAATGTAGGAACTTGCATCTGCACATCATTGATTCCTAACGAGAATCCTAATAAATCACCATTTTAATCCTTCTCATGGTTAATTTTCTTAAATTATACTTTACAAACAGCAAACAATGTAAAAACATTCTTTTTTATTTAAAAGTGATTTTCTTTCTAATTATTTTAAATATACTTATAAATTAACAGTTAAAAGTATAAATTGTGAAAAGTTTTTAAAAATGTGTTTTTAAAAGTTTTATTAAGTATTGGATTCAGGCGAATACATTGATATTCGACTTAACTGGATAGTTTCATATTTGGCCTAACCAAATATTCGATGCATCCTAATCTAAAAAATTCCAGGGCTTGAAATGGAAAATTTCACGAACAGTAACGATATTTTAAAGTTGTTGTTGGCTTTTTTTAATGTATAGACAGATTTATTTGTTATGATATAAAGCAATATAAAAAAGGCAAGATTCTAAATAGCAATGAAACAAGTTAGATTATTTTTGTTTTGCTCGTTATTTATTTTTACTTTTTCAGTATATCGTATGTATTTAATATGTTATACTGATTATCATGACTAAACACAAGGTTTTTTGTGAGATTTTGCAAAGAAAGTTAAAATGTCTTAAGAAATCTCATGATTTTTAAATGTTTTGGAATGAAACATTATCTAATACTACTAGGAATTCTCACTACAGTAGAGGACCTATTATCCGGAATTCCGAAATCCGGAAGGACCCGAAATCCGGAAATGAAGGCGATTGAGAACGATATGAATCATTATGAAATGAATGAATCATGAATCTTTGAAGAAATGTCCGTTTTTTCTAGATTTTTAAATAGATTTCATGCTTTTTTGGCTTTTTTTTTTACAAAATTCACCTTCTTTCTGCGTTTTTTCGACAGAATTTGCGTTTTTTATTAAAAACGCAAAATTTTCAAGAACTGCTTCAAGTATCAAAATTCATGATTCATTCAAGAATGTATGATTTATTAATTTCTTCATGATTCATTCCCATAAAAAACACAAATTTTTTCAAGTGTCGCGAAAAAACTCTGCAAATTCGTAAAAGATCGCGATAAAACCTCACAAATTTCGTCAAATATCGCGATAAAACCCTGCAAATCACGTTAAATATCGCGAAAAAATCCTGCAGATATCTCGCAAAAAATGCAAATTTTGTGAAACGATCGCAGAAAAATCCTGTGTAAGCGCCCCCCTCTAATTATTTTACGATTTTTTCGTCACGTTGGGGGGGGGGGAGGCGCGGATTAACGGTATTTTACGGTAATATATACACACACACACACATATATATAAAGCCAATTAGAAAAACGTCCGGATTTTGAAGAGTTCTGAATTTTGGATATCCGGATTTGAGACTTTTGTAATGTAGTACAAGAGTCAAAGTTGTAGCATAGTGTTTATTCTACAGACTTCTCATACAACACACTTTTCATTCATATTCTAGATGGCAGTGCTATAATTTTGTTATTATTTTAAAAATTTTCGTGTTTTTTTATGGCGGGGGGGGGGGGAGTGTCGATTTCGGACGGACCCGAAATCCGGAAAATTCCAAAATCCGGAAAGTCCTCGGTCCCGACGATTCCGGATAATAGGTCCTCTACTGTATTAGCAAAGCATTTGTAATAATTGCTCTTCAATAAAAAATATTGTTAAAATAATGACACTGTTTTACATAAAAATATAATCATATGGAAACAATAACAATAGGGAAAAGAGTTTGCAGAAAAAAATTGCAGATTTATTGAAAAATTTAAGAAAAAGACACTTTTTATCAGTTAATTTTCAAATATTTTGGGAGGAGGGGGGGGGTGTAACTCCATCAGCTCATTTCTGTTATTTGGTGTCAATGTGGACTAATGAGCATGGCTAATCCCCTGTATAAAAGAAAAAATATATAAAAAATTTCCAAAAAGAAAGAAAAAATCAACCGTTTCTTCATATTATTTTTATAAATATAGGGGGGGGGGGGGAGTCTGTAGCTCCATAAACCCTTCCTTGGGTACGCCTATGAATAAGACTACACTCATTTCATCACAGAGATTTGAGTCATCATCAAAAGTGTAGTCATAAAAGTAACAGGGCATACATGTTCAAGGCTAAACGTACACCCTAGAGCAGTGGTTCCCAAACTTTATTGATATGTGACCCACCTTTAAAAAAAAAAATGTTTTGCGACCCGTCTAATATATAGGTTCATATCCGTATGGAAATTGTTGCAAGACCTCTATAAGCTATTATTGGCTATCCTACCCTATGAAAACAATTAATTTTCATACGAAGGATTAACTACAACAAAAACAATTAGTAACTCCAATGAGTGTAAGTGGGAAAATATTTAAAACAACACACAAACTACAAAGACAGATTAAAAAATACATTTAATTACTATCTAAACCTTACTTTAAAATCAGTGTGATTTCTGGCACTGGTCTTTACCAATGAAAGCATTTATATCAGGGTTAAAACTTGTTAATTTCAACCTAAAGTCTCTTTCAATACACAGTTTTTTTCTATACCTGTTTTTAAAAAGCAGTCGAGTACAAAAAGCATGTCCACACAAGTATGTTGTGTTGAAATCAATCAAAGAATTCAAAGCCATTTAGATGATTCTAGATATTCTGCTTGTATATTTCTTCATATTTAAATTAAGGAATTTCCATTGAAATATTATTTGCTATTGAAATTCTTATATTTTTTTAGTAAATGAAATACAAAATACATTCTTGTGACAAACTTAGATTGTTTTCGCGACCCATAGTTTGGGAACCGCTGCCCTTGAGTATGTATACTACAGCTTTCTTGAGAAAAACAGAGGATATATGATATTCCTTTAAAAAATCCAGAAGGTATACCGCGTATACGCCCGTGTACCCTCCACTACTCATCATACTCCTCTACTCATCATACAATCAAATCACAATTTCTAAAATTTTTAGTAGGAGAATAAATAAAGAAACATATCTTACCATTAATAAATTTTAGTAAAAGAGATAGGTTCAGTAAATTGAATAAAAAAATTAGTTCTAAACTGTATCAAACAGAATACCGTCATGTCGTCCATTTTATCACAGACGCCAATACAAAGAATGAATCACGATAAATGGAATCACACATGAAAATTAAATCAATCAATAAATCTATTGTAGAATTACTTAATTTTTAAATAAAAAAGCAAAATATTTATTTGTAAAAAAGAAATAGATAGCATTTGTAAAAATTCTCGGTTCTAGCAAATAAATATGATCTCGGGTTAAAAATATTAAGCAATTTGATTAAGGAATAAATCATGAAAATTTAGCTTAGTTTCTTTAGTAATGTTCGTTTCTTTTAATGGCTGGCTGTTACTCATTATTACAAACAAGGATTAAATAGAACTACAAATCATTGCAATTTAATTAATAAATTATTAAAATGCATGAAACATTTTCAATGAATCATCTTATAAGTCACGATTCATTCTTTCATTGGCGTCTTGTCTCATCCCTTGTTTGTAATATCAGGTAATTTTTATTAGATAAATTTATTGTATCCAACCTTTTGCTAAAATAAGTTAACGCTAAAATAGGGTAGTTTCTTTCATTCCTTTCAACTAAAAATTCTACAATCTGCTGACGGTACGAAATTTCATGCATCGCATCATAACTTTAATTTTTGTTGATTTATCATTGAGTTCTTTAATTTTTTTTTTTTTCAGATAGTTTTCTTTATTATTATTATTTATTTTTAAGCAGTTTAATTTTAAATTTCAATTTAAAAACAGCAAATTGGTATGAAGGAAATATTTTTAATGTTTAATTTTAAAGCATCCTGTTGCTCATAAACTGAATTTGATTACATTCTGTTCAATTGAAAGTAAATATTTTTTAAATAATATATCACATGATGAAGTATCGCTAGAAAGTTTATCGAAATTTACATAAAAGAACACATACACTTAAGAAACTACTGCTAAATCCTAGAACAAGCAAGACACTTGGCAAATTGATAAATGAGTTTTTGTTGTTACTAGTTTGTTTCTTAAATTCTTTTCACACCTACTGACTATTGATCTGGACTTATGATTAGTTTGATCAGATTGATTGCTTTATTTTTTTAATGTGTTTGTTTTTAGTTGTGAATTTTGTGAATGACCTTATACAGTGGTTATCAATCTTTTTTGTGCTGTTTCGTCAGCGAAATTGGATCCTATTAAAATTTGTTGTTGCGTATATTGGAGCCTTTTTTTTGTGAATGAATATATACTTAGGAGTAAGTTTAACTTTTGTCATGTAGATTGAGCAGTTCCGTTTTTTGGAGCCATTTTTGTTAATTAGTGGATAAGGAGAGTATGAGAATTTTTTTTTTTGTAATGCTTGTGTGTCACTGCATTAAAGGAACAATGAGTATTACTTGATTATCATGATGACCTAAAAACTATCACCAAACTACAAGATTAAAAGTCAATAGCAAACAATCAAAAATGTCACATCTACTTGACATTAGTGTTTTATGTTGTTGAGTGATGTTTATTTCACTTTTTATTTGTATTTTTATCTTGTTTTACTAATTTATCCCTTCTTTTGTTATTTAAAAAAATATATATTGATTTGTATAATTTGGTGATTTGTATCTTTTAATCAAATTTGTTAACTGAATAATCTAATAGTACCCAATCTCAGTAGCGTAGCTATGTTTTTTGGCACCGGGGCCAGCAAGAAATTTTGCGCCCCCACCCCAATATGGATATATAACAATTTCTCTCAATTTGGTGCCCCTAGGCCTTGGCGCCCGGGGCGGACGCCCCCCCCCCCCCCCTTAGCTACGTCACTGCCCAATTTTTAAGCAGTAGTTTGAATATAATACACTGAAAATTATAATGAAAGCTCATAATAAGATAAAATAATTAATGAAAATTATAAGGTAGCAAACTAAACTAATAAATGTTAAGAAAATTATTTTTTTTAAATATTAAGAGTAAAGGTCAAACTATAATTAATAATACATATCAATGCTGAGATACTATTTTCTTGAATTATTCAATGAAGCTTGCCTGATAAAGATACATTAATAATCTACATCAAAATCTTAAAATATGTAACAAAGTTTTGTTTTATTTTTATATCCATAATTAATATCCAAAAAATCTACTTAAAGATTAATACAGAAATATGTTTGGAAAAAATATTATGATTACCACTGATATCAGCACTGTGTGAAATTTTTCAGAAATAAATTTATTCTTCATTCATGAGAAAACACAAGTTCAATCTTATGTATCAGAATTACATATCATTTTATTCATTTGTAGATTTTAAGATGGTAAATTTTAGAGAGTATGCTGTTCTAATTACATCCATTTGTATGAAAAAATACATAAACAACAAATATATAATATGAAAACAAAACCAATAAATTGCTATTCAATGTATGCATTGATTTAAAAATGACAATTTTACTCTATGTTTCAGTTTATCTTTAAAAGAATCCTCAGGAGGTAATTTTCTAAAATACAGTTGAGCAAAAAACCACTTACATGTTATATACCGTAATTTCTGGAAGAAACGCCGCGGCGTTTACGTGTTTTAAACTGAAATTTCAAGCGATGCGGCGTTTCTACCGATGCGGCGTTTACGAGCATTTTTTTTTCAAACAAGCGTGATATTTTTCTGAATTTTTCCGAAAATTAAAAAAAAAATCGATCATAATTCCAAAATTTCGGACATAAAATGTATCGCGAATTCCGACAAATGGTTGCAAAAACAAATTAATTTCGATTTTGTCAGAATATCGCGAAAAAATGCCAATTTTCATTAAAATACCGCAAAAAGTTACGCAAATTTCGCATTAGATTACGAATAAACGAAAATTACATTTTCGAATGAATTTCCCCCTCCCCTTCTTTTATAACTTTCAGAAAATTTGTTCTGAATCCGATTTTTTTCCCCGTTCCAAAGATTCAGTGATGAATCATGATGAAATGAATGAATCATGAATCTTTGATGAAATGTGCTTTTTTTCTTAAAGATTTTTTTTATTGATTTCATGTTTTTTTACAAATTTCTCCTTTTTTCTGCGTTTTTCGACTGAATTTACGTTTTTTTCAAACCAATTTTTTTTTCAAGCATTGCTTCAATTATCAAAATTCATGATTCATTCAAAGATTCACGATTCATTCCTGAAAATTTTGTGAAACGATCGTGGAAAAATCCCGTGTAAACGCCCCTCTCTAATTATTTTATGATTTTTCGTCACGTTTGGGGGGGGGGCGGATTAACGGTATTTTACGGTACTGTTAGGAAAAAAAATCACCGTATCCGCTGCGCCGCACTAAGCATATTTTTACTTTTAAACTCGTATGCGTCGCGGCGCTTATTGCCGAAAAAAAGCTATTTAAATAATATTATTAATTTTGTATTTATTTATTAATTTCTGATTAATAATTTCATTTTCATGATTTATTAATACAGCTTATTAATGTGTTTCTGTTTAACATGTTAACCGCGATTACCGCGGAAATTTCACCTGCGGCGTTTACGACGATGCGGCGTTTACGACCATTTTCTAAATTTTTTTGAGTGATTTTCCGCGATGCGGCTTTTACGCCGCTGCGGCGTTTCTTCCAGAAATTACGGTAATCAAAGACATACTCAAAATGAAAGAACAGAAATTTCGCAGAATTCATTTAAAATAACGATAGTGGCATCATCTTTTATTTTAAAAAAGGAATTAAAACATAATTGCTAGAATTATTAAGCATAATTGGAAGGATTTAGTTTAATATTGTTTTGAAAAATTAATCCTATTCTGCAGACATTTTGCTCTTTATGGAATAGCCTTGTAAGTTACTGACAGTACAGATTCGTTTTACTGTGCGATGGCAAAGCATCACCTCTTTGAAAATATATAGAAGTGGTTTATCTATATTATAGAGGCCAAAGGTATCTGTGCATAATGCATGTATCATTTTGCGAATGGCAACACTTTCCCCTGCAATTTCGGTTTTGCAATTTTCCCTTCTGGAAATTTTATACTTTTAAACATTGCATATTTTGAATTTTTACTCTGTCGTATAAAGAAAAAAATGTACTTTTAAATGCAATTTTTATAAAATGTGTAATTCAATTTATTTTTGAGATTTTTTTTTTCTTTTTTTTACAGTTTTTAGTACCATTTTTGCAAGTGTGGCAACAGAAACACCCCATTTTCTCTTATAATAATAATAATAATAATAAGAATAATAATAAGAAATTAAAATGTGTAACACTTTTCCTTGCAATTTTTGGTACTGCAAATTTTACACTTCTAAACATAATATTTGTAGCATCATATAGAGAGAAAAATGCACTTTTAAATGCAATTTATTTCAAAGCTGTATCTCAATTTATTTTTTATGCATTAATTTTTTTATAATTTTCAGTACCAATTTTGTAATTGTTTCAACAGAATCACTCTATTTTCTCTCAAAGTTGAAAAAAAAAAATAATAATAATAGAAATTAAAATGCATCTGTTATAAAATCTGATGAATTTTCGTTTTATTTCTTTTAATAATTTAATTAATCGAGTTCCATAGTATTTTGTTAATTTTAGTTTAAAATAATATATGCTTGAGAATTAGACTGACCAATATAAGATATATTTTTTATCATACCTAATTTTGTAGATTTATTATAAATAAATAAAGCAGTTCTTTTTCAAAGATTTTCTTTCATCGAATTTCGATTGGTTCCATCTCGTATTTAATAAACTCTCCACTGCATTGTCAGGAATCTTCCTTAAATGAAATATATCATTTATTGTCTTTGACAGTACCAATAAATTGACCATTATACTTTCCAATAAATGGACAGTACCAATAATGATAGGTTTTTTTTAAAAATAAGTCCCTCCTTTTAAACCATTTATACAAGAGTCTTTAGAGGTTTGTTTAAGATATCAAGGAATAGAAGTAACAACACTATTTCATTTTCCATCCCAGAAGTTTAGGTAAATAATTTGAAAAGACTTTTTTTTTTTTTTTACAGTATTTCCAGTAATTTTGTTTTATTTCATTTTTGGATGATGACACTACTGCGATTATTTTAAATGTTTTTATGAAATATCTGTTTATTTTTTTAACATGAATATGTCTTTCATTATACAATATATTTATAATATTTTGCTGATTTGCATTTTAGATAATTAACTCAAAAGCATCACTTTAAAAAGAAATGAAACAACTAGTATAACTTTTAGGGATAAACCAAATATTGATTTTGACAAGCATTGGATATTCAAAATTTTTTGCCTGCTGGATATGAATATTTGGCCCTAGATATGCTTTAAATTATCTTATATGATTATTTATTTTTTCTGAAATCCCCTCTCAGAGCTATAAATTGCAAACATATTTCATACATTATTCCAAGATTTTAAATATATTGAAATAAAATTTACAAGAAATGTGTTTATTTGAATATCAAGACTTGAAATTAATATTTTCCCAGAAGAGAAGTTTCTCCCTCAATTCCCTATACTTTATAAGAGGAGGGGAGTTTAACTGTTTGGGAAGAATAAAAATGGCTTTAACTTGCTATGCAACAACTGTCATAATGGTGAGGTTGACAGCTATTGAGGTTATATTTGGAAGGGATAAAACCGTAAAACTTCTTTAGTGTGCTTCCAATGGTTAGTTACAAATGTCACTGATAGATGACACTATAATATCTCAAGCTATGGTACTGCTTAAAGTAACCTTTTAATTTCAAAATGCAAATAATTTACTTGGCATTTCATTGTTAATGAAAAAAAAAAGATTAGAAGCTGGATGAGTGTATACTTTTATGGATTAGTTTGATCGTTCTAATATAGCAGGAAGAAGTACAGAAACTGCAATATCTCAAACTTTAAAAAAAAACTGCAGAAAAGATTGAAGAAATTGAAATTTATTTTACATTTAAATTAGATTATTAACTGTGTCAGTATTTTAAGAAATTGATAGAGTTTTCTGGAGCATGCACTTATCTCAGTAGCAAAAGAATGAAAAGATATATTTTTTTTTAACTTTTTAAATACAGTAGACTCCCTCAAATCTGCACAGCTTGGGACCAGAGGTTTTGCGGATTTTAGAATTTTGCGGATTTCTGGTCATTGCTTTGTTTACATTTTTAAAAAAATAATTTGAATGTAATTAATAATGAAATCAAAAGTATAATGAATGAATGCAATATACTAAAATATTAAAATAAGTAATAAACTAAAATAGTAAAAATTTAGAATTTTTTTTAAAATGATTAAAATACTAAAAGGAAAGGTCAAGTTAATAATCAATAATGTACTATTAAATATTCATTATAAAGAGGAAATGTGTTTTTCCTAAATTATTCAATGAAACTTGGCTCATAAAGGTACATTACTAATTCAAATCAGGATCATAAAATAATGAAACTTTTTCAGGCTTAGATTAGCCAGACTTAATAACTAAAAAAGCTTTATTAATACATAAATATATTTGGTAAGATTGTGATTACCAATGATAGTAGCAATATCTTTATTTTTTCAGAAATAAATTATTCTTTCTTCATGAAAAAACATGAATTCAATATCATTAAGAAAAAATATAAATTAAAAAATGTATGGAATTGATATAAAACTGAAAAAATCAATTTTTGCACCTATATCTGAATGAATGCTTCATTGTTTACATCCGTAAAATATGTGCGGATTTTAGAGAGTTGCGGATTTGAGGGAGTCTACTGTATCTATTTGTATTTTTTTTAAATATCAGGTTAACTTCTGTTTTAGATATTTTCAAATTCGATGGCAGCTTCCGAATGTGATATGTTTAAATGGTTAGTATGTTATGCCGGCTTTAGATTCAGTGCGTGAATTTTCTGTCATCCCAATTAAAAGTAATTTTAACATTATTATGCACTTCAAAAGTTTGGATATTTTAATGATGTATTTCTTCTTAAAGCATATGGAAATGTATTATATTAAAACATTTAACTTTTTGCTAAGTACACTAATTAAATATTATTATTTTTTAGGTGTAAAACAGAAAGATTTTGCAAATATCCTCTTTGCTGAAGAAAAAAAATGATGGTTTCTTCTTTTAGTAAGATCTTGTAAGTTGTTCTTTTTTTTTTTCACACTAATAAAGCAGGTTTTTCTTTTCATTCATTTTCCCCCCTGCTTTGTCAGGAGTATGACTTTTGCATTGTAAAACATGAGTATTTATCAAGCACTTTAGGAAAAATCAATTGCAATAGGGAGCTGATTAACTTTACAAGTTCTTGCTTTTTAAAGTACATAAATTTTAAATGTTAATCTTTTTTATATGAAATGTAATTTTTATCCCACTTGTCGATTGGGTCTCAGTCCAAACCAGATGGATTAGCTGTTATCAAAAGCAGATTAAACCTGAATTGTTGAAATTGAAGTATACCAGAGATCTGAAGAGAAAGAAAATTAAAAGTAGCCTGCAAACGTTTCTTTTAATACCAACCTTATTACTTGTAAAGTAAATTAATATCATGAACAAAATGTCACCAGAAAATTAAAACACACTTTAATTTTTTCCTGTTATAGATAAGGGGCTATACATATATATAACATTATCATTTTATGGGAGAGGGTAGTCTGGCATATATTTTAAGAGATCTCTTCTATGGGAAAGGTAGATTTGTCTTTTGATATCGTTATCTTTTTTCATCCAGTCGAAAATTTCTCTTTTTATTTATATTTTGGTTTTTATACAAAAAGAGTTTGCTATATTCTTTTCAGCCTGTTATCTTTTTTATGAAAATACAAAGTTATTTTAAAAATCATTAAATAATTATAAAACTATTTAGCTGAAAAATGTGGAATGCTCTAATATTTGGCATTCCTTTTCTCTAATAAATGTAGTATGCATTTATAATCCACAGTTTGACAAACCATGTGTAAAGTTTGTTTGAAAATATTAAATGATTATAAAACTATTTCATTCCAAAATCTGGAATACCCTAACCTTTCGCATTTAAACTTTTCTGCCATAAGTGTATGCATATGTAATCCACTGTTTGACAAACGATATGTGAAGTATGATTGAAATTACAATTTTTACTAGTAAATAAAAGACAGAAAATGTTGTCCACATGTTTTGTTAATAAGATGTTTTTTCTGCCTAGAAGCTCTGTGTGGTAGCAAGTGCTAGAAGGTATTATTTCTATTGTGAATGCATTATGTAACAAAAAATTACTATTAAATACTTTTAGTGTTAAATAAATAATATGAATCATATTTCCTCATTATAATCATTCATATGAATAAAATTTACTATTTAATAGGTGCTAAATATCAAAAGTTTTAAGACATTAAAATTTTACAAGATGTTAAAAATATTGATGTCATAGATATTAAAGCACTATCGCTTTCAGCTAACCATTAGCCATCATGAAGGGAACTATTATAACTTTAAATATATCTATAACCAGCATATATCTTTCAAGTGAGACCTGCTTCTTCCCTTCCTCCCTATTTTTTGTTGCTTATTGGTTTGTCTCCCTGATATACACTATATGGCCAAAGGTGATAGGCCACTTGTGATTTTAGACATTTTGTTAAATTTCTAGAAAAATACATCAGGAATTTTCCTGAAATTCTATGTGTGTAAACATAGTACTAGTTCAGGTTATAGAGTTCCATGAAGATTTTTTCCCGAAATTCCACAGGAGACCATCAACAAATTGAAAAAGAATGAATGAATATCTTTTGGATAACCCTGTCAAAACTAATGTAGCAAATGCTTTCAGATAGCTAGGAGCCCTTCTCAGGAGAACTGTTGTAACTTGAAAGACATATAACCAGCTTATAATTTTTAAATTCAGACCTGCTCCTTCCATTCTCCCCCCCTTTTTTTATTGGTTTTACCTCCTGATATATAACTGACATATATCTTTCAAGTTTCAAAAATTCTTCTGATGACGGATAATAGTTAGCTGAAAGTGGTAGGGTTTTAACACTGTATCGCATCAATGTTTTTGACCTCTTGTAAAGTTTTATTTTTTAAAAACTTTTTATAACTGGTTCCTATTAAGCAATAAAATTTACTGTGAATTATGATTCCTATTATTTATTTAATTTATTAAGGTGAATGTGATGTTTCAGCTTATGATGTATAATTTCTATTCATTTTTTATTTTTAGTGCTATTTGATATCAAATTATTCCATATATAAAGTGTTATTTTATTTATTTCTCATTGTTTGAGTCTATAAAGCAGGTAAAAATTAAATTTTACCATATTTGGCAAATACTCGAAATAAAAGAAAAAATTCAAATTTTTAGACATTCATAACCATATTACAGATGGGGATAGATTGTGGTGCATGATATTGTAAGATCGATGTCCGAAATTACAAAAAAGTTAATGATCTATGAATCGCCAGTTAATTAATATAAAAAAATAATTCAAAATGTATAAAATTCAGTGTCAATTTTAAAACGTTTTAAAAAATTATGGGAAAAATGCATAACTACACAATATGATTAACTATTTTTACAAATTTTGAGATATACAAATGAAATTAAAGTAGGCCTGTACATAAGCACAGCAAAGAGTCAAAAATTTTCGTTTAGATATCGATTGTGAATATGTTAAACAACTAAGTAGAATTATAGAAAAAAGTAAAATTACTAACATGCAAAGAAATACATTTTGCGTTTTTATCTATCTGGATATGAGAAGGCCAGATATGTTAGTGTCTACGATATTGCATGCTCACCTACTTATGTAATCTATATCTAAAAAGAAATACTTAAGTTCTGTAGTACTTAAGAATTCATAACGTATTTTGCAATAGATTAATGTATGCATTTTTGTAATTTTTAAAGAAATGAAACTTTTAAATTCTGATACTTTATTCAGAATTAAAATCTAGTGTTGTTTCTTAAAAAATGTGTTGTTATATTATTTTTCTTTTCATTTTTAGATTCAAAGTTAGATAAAGCTGTATTACTGAAATTCCATAAGTCATTTCCTTGGATGAAAAGAACTATAATTTCTCCATATTGATACTTTGAAAAAGTTTCTGTTTTCATCTGAAATTAACCTTTTTCACTTAAGAAAATGGCATCAATTACAGAAGCAATTTCTTCCTCTAATGAACAGCGCTTTGACCCTCTAAATGGTGATAAAGAAAAACATTCCTACTTGAATATAGAGGAAAAATCTTTTATTTGTAAAATATGTTCCAGAAACTTTTCTAAGAATAGCTACTTAGAAAAGCATCTTTCCACTCATACAGGAAAGAAGCGTTTTGTTTGTGAAATATGTTTCAAAGGTTTTTCTCGTAATTATGATCTAAGAAGACATCGCTTGATTCATACAGGGGAAAAACCCTATGTTTGTAAAATATGTTTCAAAAGTTTTTCTCGTAGTTATCTTCTAAGAAGTCATCTCTTGAGTCATGCAGGTGTAAAAAGCTTTGCTTGTGCAGTATGTTCCAAAGCATTTAATGATAAGAGCACTTTAACAAAACATCTCTTGACACATTCAGGGAAAAAAACTTTTGTTAGTGAAATATGTTCCAAAGAATTTTCTCAGAATTGTAATCCAACAAAACCTCTTTTGACGCATATAGGAGAAAAACCCTTTGTTTCTAAAATATGTTCCAAAGAATTTTCTTCGAACGGTAATCTAAGAAAACATCTATTGACACATGGAGGGAAAAAACCTTTTATTTGTGAAATATGTTTTAAAGAATTTTCTTATAATAGTATTTTAAGTACCCATATCTTCACTCATACTTATACTGCAATAGAAAAACCCGTTGTTTGTGAAACATGTTCCAAAGCGTTTTCTTATAATCCAGGTCAAAAAACTCATCACTTGATACATACAGGAAAAAAACCCTTTGTTTGTGAAATATGCTCCAAAGAATTTTCTGATAGGAATACTCTAAGAACCCATCTCTTTATTCATACAAGAAAAAAAAAACCTTTCTGAAAAATGTTCTAAATGATTTCCCAGAATAGTAATCTACGAACCCATCTCTTGATGCATACAGGAGAAAAATCTTTTGTTTTTGAATTATGTTCCAGGATTTCCTCAGAATAGTAGTCTAAGAACTCATGTCTTGATGCATGCACGATAAAATCTTTTTGTTTGTGAAATATGATCTAAAACGTTTTATGAGTATCCTAACTGCCCATCTCTTCACTCACTTTTAGGAAAGGTAACGTCATCTTTATAAAATATGTTCCAAAAGGTTACCTCATAACTATTATTTAAGAAAATATTTGTCTCATATCAAGTAGACAGTTCGTGAACATCTCCTATATTTTTATTTCCAAAATTGGGTGTGAAATCTGCATTTCTAATTGCATTTACTATAAGCACTTTTAATGCTTTTATTTTTTGTAGTAAAATAATAGACTACAGTTCTTCCATGGCTTAGTATATTTTTGTCAAGAAGAAAATAACCGTTTATATATTCATTAGTTTTCAGTAAACCTTTGAGTAAAATCTTTTTACTTGTTTTTTCTTCATTATAAAGTTGTTTTTCCCTAAAACAAGAAGTTATTCTGACTTAAAGAGATAATTTATATTGTCAATTTCTTATGCAGTAGAAAAGCCTTTATTGAAGTAATGCTTCTGAAAATATATGAGGATTGTGCTAAATATGTTTTTATGCAAAGAAATCTTTCTTATATATTAAATTTTTCTCTTAAAAATTTTCTCAAGCATTTATATGAAATATATCTCATTATCAAGGGTGGGGAAATACATCATTTTATTCGCCAGTAGTGAGTAAATTTTCACTTAGTTTTCGAAACTCTGTGTTGCATTATGCTGGCTAATAAAATAAATAATTGGCTGGTAAGATTTTGTAGCAATTACTCACCCTTGCTTATTATCATGTATTCTTTTCACCCATCACAAGCTAAGTATTTTTTATACATAAGTATTTAATTCAGTATTTATTCATCATGAATATGACCAAATCTTGTGTGTTTGGAAATTTTATCTAAAAAACATCTGTAATGATCTTGATTGAATTTTGTATCCTACCATATTGAGGTATGAGAAGACCATAGGGATAGGTCAAGGGGTTGAGAAAATTCGATGCGTGGGTCATTGTGTTTTAATGGAATAGAAGGATCAAATAATTATTAAGTTGTTGAAAATTTGGCAGTAAACGAAGTTGCAAAGCTGACAACATTTCACTAGATTGGCAGAAGAATTGACTTGATGTTACCAATGCTGAAACGAATGTTTGGCATCAAAGGAAATAATATCACTGAATTTAGCACCAATATATAATATTAACTTGCCAAGAATGTATTGTTTTGTCTAATTGAACTTTAAATTAATTTTAACTTAGCTAAGCTCAGTCTTTCCTGGTTTTATGTTACAATATGAGCAAATGCCTATGTATGTATGTAAATTGCATCTGAAAAATAATGGTAATGAATTTGGCTAAATTTTGTATTCTACTCTTTTGGAGTGTGATAAGCCTTAAATGCCCGAGAAAGTTTGTTGAGTATCTCATTTAGATGTCACTGCGAATCAAATGGAATAAATATTTGAAATAGTTATTAAGTTACCGAACAGTTTTTAAAGAGCTGCATTTTACAAAATTGTACAAAAAGCCGTAAATATATCATGATGAAAAGATTGGAGAATGATTGTTTGTTTTTATGCTTTCCTGAACTGAAACTGGACACATTATTTTAAAGTTATATTCTTAACCCTATTTAATAGCAGAGTTTTTGATGATGAAAGATTGAAAAAAATCTATAAGAAATGAGTGGTATTTGGAGCCCAGATTTGTGTGGTGTACCTGGCAACACTATCTGTATATACTATGTGATGCTGAATAGAGGGTGGTACCTCATTTGTTGCCATTCCAGTTCTGCTTATAATCATTTGAAAATCGGTGTCTCCAAGAGAAGTTTCCTGTTGCATCTATAATGCTTCTTTTATGAGGCTACTTCAATCATGTGAAAAAATCTGCTGGCTAATGCTAATCCTGTGGAAGAAAATTTTAATGATGTCTTGCTTGCATTTCAATTGTTTTAAATTATTATTTTTTTCATTGAAAGCTGGTTTGTACAAAGGTGATATTTTTACCTGTTTCATTTTATCTGTAGTTTTTTTTTATGATGATGCTTGCAATTTCGAAACCGGTTCTAAAAGTGGAAGTATTTTAATTTAAAAATACCTGAAAGTAAAATAAAAAATGTTCAAAACTGTAGATGTAAAGATCGATCTAAGTTATCCCATGTAAAAATGGCTAAAAAACATTTTAAATGAAAAATAACACACATAAAACATTTTATGCAAATGAATTAAAAAAATGACTTAAAAAATTTCACCCATTGGATTAATCATTTTGACCGTTGAATTGACCATTTGTGAATTGATGTTTTTTCCTGACTGAGGTAGCCTCTTGAGTATGTCGGTTTTAAAGATTGATATTTAAATGGAGCAGAAGACATCGTAATAAGCAATTACCAAAAAAAAGTTCTTGAATATGAATGCTCTTAAAGTTATTAGGTGTATTACATGCCAATAAAGAATGCACACTGCCTTTGTCATTTT
This sequence comes from Maratus speculifer, assembly GCA_964019185.1. Lineage (NCBI taxonomy): Eukaryota > Metazoa > Arthropoda > Arachnida > Araneae > Salticidae > Maratus > Maratus speculifer. Next base: position 1,477 of record CAXHSM010000423.1, on the reverse strand, counting down.
TCTAAACATCGGCATATTGCATTAAATATATATATATACCTTCATAGAAATTAGTTGAGCCAAAAAAATAAATAAATAAATAAATAACTGAATTTCAGTCTGCCGCGCCCTTGTTCCCCAACGTAGGTGTTACTAAACTGTAAAATTTCTTTTTCACTGTCAAAAGGCTGACATTGCACATTAAATAAAAGCCTAATTAAGTTATCAAATGTTTGAATTGTATTCTTCGATTAAAAAGAAGTTTTTTCAATTTGCTTGCATAAAAAGAATTTCAAAGGTTAGCAACTAAAATTTATTGTCAGTTTATTTATGAATTATTTTTAAAATGTATATTAATATTACAGTTTATATTCCTTTTAAAATTTGAGTCGATCGAATGTTTGTACATACGATCTTCTTCTCTTTTTTCCCAACAAAATTAAACTTGTTTTAAATTTAAATTATGTTGAAATTAAAGAAAATAAAAATTGTTATTGATTCAATGAAAATGTGTAATTTTTTTTTCTGTTTGTTTGAACTGAAGCTAATGAGTTTATCAGAAACTATTTTTTTAATAATTCTAAAGATTATTCCTTTCAAAGTATAGTTGGGTTTTTTTTTCACAACTATAGCTTGGCTCTTTTTTCTACTTTTTCAATTTTCTTAACTTTTTTTTTTCATGGGGATACTTTTATTTTCTAGTTCTGAGTGTTAAAGTATCCTCATGAAAACAATCTTCAAACAAAATCGAAACAGTAAAAATAGGACTTTGTAGAGATCGACTTTAGCTTATAAAAAGGGCGGATCCAGATGCTCTTTTTTTGGAAGGGAAAGGGTGATACCGGGTGACATATAATCTAGACAGTCATAGTTCTGTTCGTTATGTCATCCCTTTCAGTTAATTATTAAATGTATATGGAATAACTAATGTGAATAAAAATACTATAGACTCAAATATCCTACATCCAATTAACCGACACAGTCAGTTAACCAATCCTCTTGTATAATCCCTCTATTCTTCAGATTATGGATTATTGTTACATAATGGGACAAAAAATGAAAAAGGTTACAATAGGTCTGACAGTTCAGCAAAAACTGTGGTAAGAAGCGTCGGATTAGATTGATATTTGATAGTGGATCCGAAATTTAGCTGTAATTTTTGGTTTATTTTGATTGAATTATTCGAAAATACAGAATATCTCTTGTAATAATGCTTTACCATGGCAATTCAGACAATTTTCAAATTTTCCATTGTTCACAACCATAAGTACCACACGCTTCACTTTCAATATCAAAACTTGCTACGGTCAGCCTCGATGACGTTTCATGAGAATCTGAGAATATTTACGCATTTGTTAAGTTCGGAAAGACAGACAGGCATACAAACCGAATTCATAAACTCATTAAGGCTACGTTGAAAAGCATTAAAAACGCTTTGTTCAGTGTAAAAAGCAGATAGAACAAAAGCCAAAAAGTATGCATAAAATACAATATCTTA